>JARHVA010003026.1:0-1245000 GCA_037957365.1 Torreya grandis
TGGAATCCACTATGTATCTCTAGTGCAATAGTCTCTCAAGTATGGGCCATCTATTAAAGGGGATTTCCTATTACTTACCCTTTTTTAGATTATTAACCTTATCAATTTTTATAATTAGATATTTTGAAATAAAATTCTCTTGTTCAAGTGGATGTTCATATGGAAATTTGAAAACTGTGACTACCCTTTTGGTATTAATATATTTAGTACACCCATGCAATATAGAAGATATTGTAGACACTTAGTTATGGCTACTATCATGCCTAAACTAAGATTCAGTTCAATTTTCTAGCACACAACATAATTTTAATCCAATAAATAAATTGAATTCCTATATTTAACCATGTAAGGGATTTAATTAATCAAAAGTGTGTAGAGGCTTGATTATTTGGGGTATTTACCATGCATGCACCAATAACCTAGTTCAACTTCAAACATAATCAAATTATGACTTAGTGATTTGATTTTCTTGGCCTATCAAGCTATTAATTTAAAACATTTAAAACAATTTTCCAAAAGCTAAAAAAGTATTAAGAAAGATTAATTACATTGAAAATATTAATTAAACTTGCCTAAGTAAAAATTCCATGTTGAATTAGTGAATTTTTATTTATCAATAAATGAATTTTTTAGCCAAATATGAATTCAAAGGTCAAAGGAGCTAATAAAGTGATTTTATTAATTCCTAAAATATTCCAAAAAAGGTGAGTCATAAACCTCACAAATATCTAAAGTGAGTTGCCCATGCCTCATAAATATCTAAAATTAAAAATGTCAAGATTAAATGAGTATTTTTATCCAACTAAGAGTTAGCCTAACTCAACCTAGGTTATATTAGATTCAACCAAAGTTAGAATTTTAACCTAACCTCCTCAGGGTTAGAGTTAGTTCTTAAATCAATAAATATAAGTTCCCACACCATATGTCAACAAGTTTTTTGTGTGTAAGGTTTATTCTAGAGGAATGCCTTTAACAATCTATTGAGAGTAGTGTTATAAATGCCTATTTTTATGCCAAAATTCACACTAAGCAAAACTAATCACAATCAATGCCACAAGTGACCATTGGATAAGTCTTGACACCATGGAGAAGCATTGACAAGAGTCTCTAATGTCATAGACTGAACATGAACATCCTTATGCCAATAAGTGGATATCAAATTAAATAAAGGAGGTAAAAAAATTATGTAGGTTATATCTCTATTGTATGATCTTATTCATTATGTTATGCTCCCCTCTAGTTTCTTAGGTAAGAGTGTTTTAGTTCTAGAGTATTATTATTCATGGATTTTTATCATTTTTGACTGACAAGGAAATAATCAACATTTGTGTGCTCTTCAAATTCTTAAGATACATAATATCATGCCCAGTGGGATTATGCATCCTCGTATGGCCAAGGAGAATGATGTGAAACCTTTAGTTTTTTATTTTAAAAAGCCTTTAATTCTTCAATTTTAAAGTTTTATTCTTGAAAATACCATCATTCTATTTTTCTTGTAATTGATAGCTTTAACCCTATGTAATGGTAGCTTTGTCATTCCCATGCTCTATTTATGATATTTTATTTATGCAGAAACAACATCTTTGACCTACTAATGGTGAAATTGCTATCTATAAATGATGACTTTGACCCTGATAAATAGTGACATTGTTATGTAAATTTCCATTTGGTTTTGGTGACTTTACCTATTTTTCAACCTATAATTAATGACTTCACCAAATCTAATTGGTGGCTTTTGCCCTATTTTCATGGTGACTTCACCAAATTCCATTATGTTTGTGTCTATTTTAATCAAGAAAATAGTGAATGTGATGAAAATAGAGGCTTCACTCTTTTTCATAAATAGTGGCTTCACTCTGTCTTTTTTAAAAACCTAAAAGCTCAAAATGGAATGTTGTTTATTGATTTACTTTTTTGGCCTAAAGACAAGAAAAACCCCCTAATGTTTTTTATAGTAACAAAGGTGGAGAGAGATAGACATAAAACACTTTTTAAATCTCACATACACTTTTGTATCATGCTTAAAATCAACCTAATCAAATTTGTCTTTTAGCATTTCAATTTTTTTAATAAGTGCAAACAAGGCTAGGGGATAAAAATTTCAACCACATTTGAGTTTTTGCTATTAAAAATATCATACACTTTAGTTAAATCTATTAAGAGCTTTTTCACTTTGTGTTTTTCTTTTTTTTTTAGCTAGTTTCAAAATTCTTAGATTAAATTATTTGTTTGTGGTAAACCAAAAACTATAGTGTATATGCTCTCCCCCCATCCCCTATAGGGAACTTAGGTGACCAAAAGTGCTTGGTTTATTGCCTTGTTTGTTTATTATTGTTGGAAATAATGTCAAATATGCTCTTCCCAAGCTCTGAGTGACTTGGGTGACCCATAAACAACCTATAAATTCTTTCCATTTTATTTTCTTACATTTGGTATGTGGGTGGGAGTTCATTTCCTCCTCACAAGTTATTTAAGGGTGCATTGACCTAGGGTTTCATCTCCTATCATCATACTAATCCCACTCCATGATGGGGTATATAAATTAGGGATGTGATACTGAGATTTCTAATGAGTTGTGTGGCTAGTATCTCTAATCTTAATGAAACCCTAGGTCAGTAATTGCTAAACATCAGACTTCAGTAAGTAGTACATAGTTGAAGTCATTGTGAAAAGGAATAGACCTTTGCATAGTAAGTTAGTCAGTTTAAACCCAATTGCCATGATGTGACCTTGTGTTATCCACATTTGGGACCATTTAGTACATTTATAAATTTATATATTTTATTCAATCCCACTTGTCACAATTTATTAAAATTTTTTGAGTGCTCCTCACTCTAAGTTCATGCCACATACCAAAGCTTGAGAGACATAAAGGGCATAGAAACTCTACCTACACCTATTCTTTAATTTTTGTATTAACACTTAATTCCTTTCAAGAATTGGTATATTGGTGGAAACTTGGTAGAATTTATGCACACCCATGTTAGTTTTAAGGATAAGACAAGTGTAATCACCTAAAAGTGGTATTTGGATGTTAAGAGTGTTATTTGGGTTAGCCTATTCTTAGATTAGCCATAAACCTATCCTATAGCATTTTCCACACTTTTTCAATCATTGTATAGATCATAATCAATTACAATTATCCAAAACATAGTTCCAAGATAGCTTTCTTAGATCCCAACCTAGTTTTTCCAATAGTCTACCAAATTGACATTAGCACTAGATTTAGGACACTACAACCACATGGTGTTAGTGTCCCCAACTGGATGCTACTATCCTTAGCCCTAACTCTCCCAAAAGGTTAATTTTTCAAATATGTTCCCCTCTTAAGTTCATCCTAATCACATTTTATTATCCACACAAGCTACAAATCTCTATAAATATAATTCTATTTAACCCTTATTCACTATATTGATAATAAATGTAAAAGCCTATTAAAATTGAGACAAGTTGAGAAAAATTAAGGTGTTTGATCCCTATTTTATCCTAATTCTAAATAATACCATCCAAAACATCCATAATCCTAATTTTCATATATTTTAAAGTTCAAGCACATTCAAGGCATCCAAACCCACTCTCATTTTAGCATTCATATTCACTTACAACAAGCACTAAGTGGGAGAACTAGATCAAGCTTGATCCCTCTTTAGAGTATTGGTATGAAGGAAACTCTCTTCATAGTGGGGTTTTAAGGATGTTTATCCTATCTTACTAATGTACACATAATTATTACTCATGCCATACTTGCAAGGAGGATTACAGTTTGTAAACTAAGTTTTTCTAGGCACAACATAGAGCTCTAGATTTCATGCACATAAGAACAGGACCTAAAAATTTAGGCATAGGTGCTCCCAAAAATTAAGAATTATCCTACAAAGGGGACACTAGTGTCACTTTGAGGACACTACAATAACACAGTGCTACTATCCATATGGGGAGTTAATGTCTAGTGAGCAAACATATTCTATAATCATGTTGACAACACTCAGAACTGTCTAGAACCCAGTTTTCATAACCTAGATCATCCACAACAATCACTTTATATATAATTTTATATTTTATCCTATTTATTACTATTTTTATAAATTCAAAATAGGTCAAAATACATAACAAATCAATGCTTAATTATTGCATATTATTTGACTAATTTAAACAACTCATCCCTTTAATCTAAACATAGGATTTACTTAGTCAAACCCAAAAAGGTTAAAAAATTTGGTGAGCTTAACTTACTTTGAATATTTCTTAAAACCTTAGTTTTTACTAGGGTTTACCTTTTCTACATTTTTTCACTCCAAATTAGGGTTACAAATTCCTATTTTTTCTAGTTTTTTATGCATAACCCAACCCATTTAATCATTACCATAGTAGGTTGTCATTTATTGAAATTTTATTTGAATTTTTTGTTAACTAACCCTAGGGTTTACATTTTTAGAATTTAAATTTTAGATTCACACATCTTCTATAATCATGATCATATGACATAAGAAATTAATCACTTTTTTTTTCAAAGTTTAATACTTTCACTTGCATTTTTGTTCCCTTTAATTTAGAATAAACTCAAAAAATACATAAATGCATGTATAGATGATGATGATGATGATATATATATATATATATATATATATATATATATATATATATATATATATATATATATATATATATATATATATATATATATATATATATATATATATATATCATGTTGTCTTTCTTCTATGTGCAATACAATTAAGACATTATTCTTTAATCACATAGATATATGTATACATGATTCTTCCTATTGACTCTAATGTCTTTCATGTTTCATTATTTATTTTGCATCTTATCTTTCTACTATGTGTAATATAATTAAGACATTATTCTTTAATCACATAGATATATGTATACATGATGTTTCATGTTGACTCAAATGTCTTTCATGTTTCATTGTTTATTTCACATGCTATCTTTCTCTTATGTGCCATACAATTAAGACACTATTTTTTAAACACATATTCAATTTATTAAATCAAATAATATTTATACTACCTAAAATCTATAAATCTCCCTTAGATGCATTTTTCTCTTTGGTCTATTATAATTCATTTCCTATTATTTTTAGACATATTGAAACATCATTGGTTTCACTTATCCCTTGGAAAGGGAAATGAGGGTTTGGAATCCACTTATTTTTTTCCCAACATGGACTATTGCATATGAAAATTTTCCAACTCAATCCACCTATCAAGGTTGGCTTCAAACACAAGATTTCCCTTCTCAACTCTCTCCTCCATATGATTGGAAAAAGGGTGACTTTGATAGGCTTGATTTGGCTCATGAGTAGGGGTTATGTATGTCTTATATGGAACTTGAGAAAGTTAATGCAAAGTATGATAGGTTTGGTGAAGCTACCTTTCATGAAATTCTAGCATTTCCTCTAAAGAAGAGACTAAACCACTCGTATCAAGCATCTTACTTGTGAGCCTTTACCAATTGGCTCTCTCAATAGGTACCCACTCTTTCTTGACTAACTCTAATAAATTTCTTAATTTATGAATGGAATTATTAGGAATCTATTGACCATATCCCCTTCTAGTATCAATCTCCAACACATACCTTTCACACCCCAAAAGTGCTTGTTTGAAGGTGGAAATGGGTTGATTGAAGAAAGGATTAGGTTGACTAGGAGAAGTAAAACATTGAAAAAGCTCATTATAATACTGATACAACTCATGATAGGGCTGAAAATGGTCATATTAGGACTGACAAAGGGCTTTTTCATATTGGTATGGGATGGGCAAAGATTGATATGTCTCACCAACTTGTAGAGGGCAAAATTCATAACCATAGGTAGCCATGAAACTTCATTTCAATTAAGAACATAAAGAAAAAAATTACCCAAGTTATTCAAAGGATCACTTGGGCTAATTAACCAGATGATATGTTTTAGAGTCACCATTGGTGCTTGTATAGATGCCTCCAAAGGGTAATTGTTGAGAGACAACACCAAAAATCTCTCAATCTCTTGAAACAAGAGTCCCACTGAGTGTGCCAAAAACTATTATCACTCAAACTTGCACCCAATGAGGAAATGGGAAAAGCTTATCCTAATTCAATTGAGACAATGGAACTACCTCAAGGCTATGGGTATCCCTATTAGGAGGTGGATCTCTAGATTAGGGGATAGCTCCCCTTAATGCATCATTAAAGCTCATATCCTACTACTAACATCTGGGGGAATGAAAAGGGTTGAGAATAACTAAAATTAAACCTAATATATGGGAGTTGATACACCAAATTTATTCTTTACTCACACATTTTGGCATGCACTTAGGACCAAAGATAGGTTGTATATACACTTCATCTAACATCAAACTTTCCCCTCACATTAATGTTTCAACATGGGGTCTTTGAGATAGCATAGGCCAAGTAATACTTAAAAAATAGGAATTCTAAGACACTCTATTAAATATACTTCTCACCTACAACTTCAATCTCCTCAAGAACTTTTTTTTAACCTACAAGAGAGATCACATAACACTAGGTACTAATAAGAGCAATATGTGAAGGTAAATGAAACTTACATTTGCACAAGACTAAAAATTAGCATGCACACTTAGTGAAATCTTTTAATTACACAAAACACTCATCTTTATTGATTCAAGGCAAAAAATTTGTATGGATTCACCATACCAAGGTGGAGAGATCCATACAATATCTAAAAAGGCTCAATTTATAGAAAAAATGGGAAGAGATAGAGAAGGGGAGTCTAAAAGTCACTTGAACATGTGTCAACAATGTGAATATTAATTAAAATTTCATGGGAGAGAGGAATGGGGTGATCCATAGAGAAAAATGAGATACAAGTGTCATCTCCAATCATCCAAGTCCTGTAAAGTGGTCAAGAAACACTTTCTCTTGCACAATAAAATTTCCTCTCATGATTAGCCTTCTAAAAATACCTTATCCATACAAATAATCAGGTATGATGATGTATTTGAGTGATTTGGTTTAATACAAATCCATAATATACATTGGAGAGGTTCCTAATTATCCCTATCACTTTGGCCATGTATAATCATCTTTGGCAGTCTCAAAATATATCTTTTCCCTTCACCTCTCACATTTGGCACCCAAAAATTCTTCAAACCTACAATATAATCCATATAATAAGAGTAATTACATGTTTCTAAAGTTTTTATGTAATTACTTACAAGAAATAAGCCTAAAAAGGCTTTCCAAATGAAGATCCACCATTTTCTCAAGTCTTCCCTAAATGGCTCACTGGATTGTATGAAATGAAAGAGCTGGTAAGAACACTGAGTTGAGATACCTAATATAATTACCATGGGGACTTATAAAAATTCCTAATCTTTCTTCCAAAAGTGATTTGGTCTCTTGGAAGTTTGCCATACCTGCACAACACAAAAAATGGTCAAAAAAATCCCTATTTTATCATATTATATATAGGTCCATACAATCCAATTTCATGGATGTGATCCTCATGAAGTTTTAAATAACTTATATTTTACACTCATGGTCAAATTCATCCGTTTTGAGGCACTTTTAGCTTGATTTCTACCATTGGGTCACAAAATAGGGTTTAAGAGGGTTTTGGAGTGATTAGCCCTCTTAGCCTTTGTTCATTAAAATTTTGATCAAATTCCACTTATGGATTTTTAAATACCCCCTCCAACTTCCTTCCATGTCCCATGAAAAGGTTCATGAAAGATATGAGCATTTCAAGATGACCATTTGAGCTTTATTTTTGCATTCTTCGAAGTCTGTGAATGTTTTACGCTAAAACATGACTTCTTGGACAGTCTTATTGCAAACCACTAGTTCATAAACCTGTATATTCATACCATAAACATGTTTCAACCAATTTAATATCTCCTTAATATCTAAAAATGAAACCTTACCCCTATTTGGCCTTAGGCCTAGACTTTGCCAATAGGTTTACCTATTATTTGAAACTCAATTTGGCCCTCCAATGGTTTCCTCTACCTATTTATAGCTTTAAAATATCTAATTTACCTTTTAAATCATGAATTAACCAATTTTAAATCATAGATAAGGTCAAAAATACACATGATCCTCAGTTTGGCTTCTAGGCCTAAGGGTTTCTCTCCCACATGACTGCAAACCTCCTTGAGTAAGGTACCTTATTTTCTTCCAAGGATTATATAAAGTTTTTTTATCTTTTTTTAGGTTTCATTTATCTTCTCCAATCATAATTTGAGCTTTTATTTCCTTCTAGTTCATCATTTCACCACTTCTCCTTCAAATTGTCTCCTTAGGCATGGAAAAGTTGCCCCTACTCTAAAACAAAACAAGGGTATGTTCCCCTTCCTCTTCTTCAAAACCAATCATTATATGTGATTCCCCAACTCCCAAGGGTGTTATATATCAAAATCAGATTCTAAATCCTCCATTAATACCTCCATCTAACACCATTTCCAAGGTAGACTTTGGAGTGTAGCGTTATGCATAGTAGGCAGGGAATGATTTATCTTTACCTTTGAAAAGGTTCTTATTTTTTATTTTTACCCATTTAAATATGTTTATAAGGTCATGGTGTTTCAGGTATAACCCTTATTCAATCACTCTACCAACATGGTTATTACTAGAACCCTCATATACCCTATTTGGTTGGACTAGGCTTCACTATTGATAGACTGAGACAAACCTAAGACTCTATCTGTAGGTGGTTATCTAAGCCTTGTTTAATGTTTGGATCTCATATTCATGCTCCCTATTCCATTTAACTCTCCTCATGTATGGTTTCACTTTGGAACCTTCAATGCTAGCACCATTTCTTGCTTAGGTCCCTAAGGAAGATACCCCTGCCTTGACTATCATAGTCATGGTCTACCCCTATAGGGTGCATTTGGGCAAGTTTTAGGCCTTGTAGATGGTTTATTATGTTTAAAATGAGTTTCCTTGAGGTCACCTCTCATTAATTTCCCCTAAATCCACCTTTAAGTCTCTAAATGAGGTCCAAACCTCCAACTTCTACCTCACTACCTATATGCCTTAACTAATTGTGTTTATGCATTTGGACTACCTATAGGTGATCTCGAGGGAATTTGAGGATTGATTGAGATTTTTTGACTTCTCATTAAGGTTTTGGGGTCAACAAACATCCTATCCCATTTGGAAACCTAGAAAAAGTCCAAAGAGCCTAACCTCTAACGCATTGTCATATAACCCTATTATACATGGTCTCTCCCAACCCTGTGTATGGATAGAGGGGAGTATGTGGGGGGTCAAGACATCAAGTTTTACCTTTTACCTATAATTTTAGCTCAATAGTGACACTTTAATCCTCTATAATCACTCATACATGGGGGACTACTCAATTGACAACTTTGATGAAGAAAGGTTACCCTTTTGATCCCAGACCTGAGATGCCACTAAAACTTTTCAATGGTTTTTGGCCATTTTGAGACATCAATTACTCACCTTCCCACCACCATTTATCTCTCAAGTTTTTCTAGGGCCTATTCCATGCCAAGGGATGCAATACCAAACCATTAGGATTGTTAGTAGGTCCCTAATTTATGATATATGCCATTTCAAAAAAGCTTAAGGACCTTTATTTGGTCATTTTAGAGCACAAAGGCCTAAATACTATCTACCCCTCCATTCATTGATTTTACACCCTCTTATCAAGTTAGTACCATAAATGGATCTATTTGGACCTATACAATAAAAATAAATCTTGAAAGAGATGATCAATTGTCAAAAAAAACCTCTTTAAGGCACATTGGCATCTTGTGACACTAGTTGTAGATTATCACTCTCAAATGCATAGGCAGGACTGAGACACATTCCAAGCATGCTAGTTTGTAACACACATATGCCTTTCTTTATGCCTCTCAAATGCATATTATCAGTTTTAAGAGATTAAAAACCATATCAACACTTCCACATTTCATTGGTGATGCCAGCATGCTCTTATAGGTGCAGTTCTTTGACTGTGATATGCAGGGAGAACATGAGGAAGCAATAAAATCCAAAGAAAGGCCTTACAAACACCACAAGACAAAATTCAATCCTTCCATACATAAAAAACATCATAAGCATCACCAAAACAACCTCAAAACACTTCTTCCAATGTGGAAAGATCATTTTGAAGGCAACTAAGATGATTGTTGATGCAAACTAGGCATTTTACAGGCATGTACAAGCCTAAAAGGGATCTCCCAAGTATTTTACCTTTAAAAAACAATAATAAGCATGACTATGTCTTTAAAATCATGTGGAAACACTTGAAACACATACAATCATCAAACCAAAATAAGAAAACTTGAAACAGGCTCACAAAGAGACCCCTCATGGTTGTACGTCCATAAAAGGATGTTTGGAGTGTTAACCATTGTTCATAAAATATAAGGCACAAAACTACAATTTATTATTATGAAAATGAAGTGAACTTATATTTCCATCCACTTATAGAAGCACTCTTCCCTACTCCACCTATACGATCCATATCAAACACTTGAAGTTGCCCTTCCTTGGCTTGCCAATGGAAAATGAAGTAAAATGAAATATAGATGTGCCTTTTTTATTTATCCCTAATAAAAATCATGTAAAATTGGTGAGGGGAGGTGAAGATACACTCTAAACACATTTTTATCTAATGATTAGTTCAAGGAATCCATACAAGTGCCCAAAAACCCTTAAATCAAGGGAAAACTACCAACTACTAAACATAACTACTTCTTGGTTGGAATATAACTACTCTTGACATTATCCTAACCTCCTCCATGTTTAAACTCACCTTGGTGATGAATTTGACCTCTCTAAAGTCTGTACAAGTCATTTAATAGGCTAGAAAGTGGCCAAAAGACCCTTTTTGCACATGAGACATAACAAATGACCAATTAATGACTTGTAAACACATTGAAACATGTTAAATAAAATATTATGAAAAATTGACACAAAATTACCCTTTGACCAAGTTTGACCAAGGCTTGACCAAGTTTTATTTTGGTTGTCTAGGCCATTTCAAGGAAGGTGAGCTTAGACAAGGCTAAGTAAGGTAATAGACAACCAATGACACCATATATGACCTATAAAACATTATTCAAAAGTATGAAATAGTATGGGTTGACCTAATTTTACTCAAAGTTAAATTTGGTCAACACTTAGTATAGTTAGTTTTATCATACACATATGCTTCACTTGTTCTTGTCGAGTGCTCACAGATTACATATAAGACTCCAATCCACTACAGTGATCTAGACTTGATATCATCTACCCACTGGGGGCATACAAATTGATCCAAATTTATACATTTGATACATTCACCCACTCAAGGTCATCTCATATGCAATTTCTACTACCATGTTCTATCTTTACATACTATACATTATATTTTATGTATTGAATTATCTTGATATTGATCACTGCTACTCATTGCTCAAATTTTTGCCAATTATCACTAGTTAGACTCAGTATATATGCATTTTAGCATATACATAGATTTTTACTACACATTTATAATGCTAACATTTCTAGTTTTCCTTAGATTAGACTTGATTGTGTTTCCTATGATTCTTCCATCTTTGAGGGTATTTAAACATGCCATTATTCTTTGGCTATGCGCCACTTCTCTATTTGTATGCCTTCGACATGTTCCCATATCCCTTGTGTCCACTTTCCTACTTCTATATGCTGACATTTGAACATGTTCTTCTATGTGTATCTAAGCCAAATTACTTGTTGCTTGTGTATATAGACATTTGCACATGTCCTTATATGTTTTCATTCTTAGATTTAGTGACATGTATCCATGTCCCTTGTATTATGTCCCATTGTCCTACCTTTTTCATGCCCCATGTGTTTGTATTTATGCTTCCTTGTATGATTATACACTAGGACACTTGTATTTTTTTATTATACACACACCAGTATTTTATGTAATAAAAGATCTCATGCATCTACCCTTCTTACTTAGGAGTCATGATGGACATCATGCCCCATCCCCCTAGGTAGTTCTTAAAATTTACTATTATACACATTGATTACATCTATATTAACACCATTATACAATGTTATATTAAAACATAGGTCTTACATTACCTATTTAAGCTTAGATTCATTTACATTCTGATGTTATGTTTGTACATTGTATTGGAATATCATGCACATGCTCCATCTAACACATTTTTTAGAGCTACTTATTTTGAGGATAGTTCTTACATAGGTTTTGTTGGAGGTATAATCATTGAGAGGGGGGTGAATTAGTGATGCA
The DNA here is from genome assembly GCA_037957365.1 of Torreya grandis. Classification (NCBI taxonomy): domain Eukaryota; kingdom Viridiplantae; phylum Streptophyta; class Pinopsida; order Cupressales; family Taxaceae; genus Torreya; species Torreya grandis. The sequence goes on from JARHVA010003026.1 coordinate 12,248, forward strand.
AGATATTTCAAACTTCAATTAAAAACCTTTCAAACTCTTAATCAATGACCATAACCATTCATAAAGCATATAAGATGTTCATACCAATGAATAAAAAAGATAATGCAAGATCACACACATAACATCATATCTATGTGAGAAACTGTCTTGGGAAATAAAACCCACTCTCAAGCCTACAAACACAAACTACTTGTCCTATAAGATGATTACAAACATGAGACCAATTTAGTGAATCACCCACTTCACAAGGAGCACCTATCCCTAAATATGAACAAGCACCCACTTGTTTTGGATGTTGAGTACCCACACAACACCTATGAAATTAGTAGCTCTAAACTCTGATTGTAATCAATCTAATTAGAGAAACAGTGTATAATAGCTCTTTATCACCCTCTTCACACATACTCAAACTTTATCATACAAGTAATGCATCCAAAACACCATTTTAAATCTCTCTAAGATTATTTTCTCATCTTCTATCTGATATGTACTTCAGTCCATCCACTGAGCACACTCCCTCTGATCTCTTTCCTTTGTCTCTATATTTTGCTCTCTCAATTCTTCTACGTACAAGTCTAGAAAGCATTGCCTTGGTTTCCACTATTTATAGATTCTTCATGTATATTTTCTTCTTGGTCAGTCATAAGACATGTCTTAACCCTTAATACATCTAATATGCTAACACATAGCTTAAATTAATTCTCACAAGTTGGCCATAGCATCTATGGTCATACTTAAGCAACTACACCTTTCAATTAGGCCTTATTAGCCCTTATAGGTCTCATGGATACCTATTCACCCATTTAGCACTTCATTGAGCAAATTAAGAACATAGGATCACTTTAAAATACATGGGTCCAATCCATATAATATCTCAGACATCTTCAAGTGATTTCTCCCACCAAAACACCTTTTGATAAATCACAATTTGTTCAAATATCATTCTATACACAGGAACACCATGAACAAACAAATAGTCAACTTTGAAGCTCCATAAATTTGACTATACAAACATTCAAACCTTATAACTAGATTCAATGGATTCACCTTGAATTCCTCTATAATTTTTAATTTCACATCAATAAATTAGTTTTGGATCAAAATTTATAGGCCAAAAACTAAGCATAGATTTTTTGTCATCAATTTGAATATTTGAATTCCAACGGTCATTATACAAACATTAAACATCAATCACCTTAATCTCATCTCGTGCATCCTAGAAACTATGGATAAATACACACCATCAATCTAATATGAATAGTTTGATCATTATCTTGCAATGCTTACCATTAGATCTAGATCAAAACACTCGAGATTATGCCACTTGGCAGCACTACATGCCTTCTACACATTTGAATTTTTAATTGACCCACACCATCGATCTCTATCAGTATGTAACATCCCCATTGGGATCTACTAGAAAAATGTAATTTTTTTCTAAAATAACACATGAAAGTAGACTGTAACCTTAGAGTCTAACAAAGATAATTAAAGTAATCATGTACAATTATGATAACAATTCATAATATAATACAAATACATATCTCTAAATCATGAGAGTATGACAACTTAATAAATAAAGTAATAAAAAAACTACATAATAACCACTGTCAATGTGAATCAATGGTAAATTATAATTCTTTTGTACAAATAAGATACTCAACTACCTCAAAGCTCAGTTCTTGAACTTCACGTATTAGTGGTAATCTTCAATGTCATCTCGATAAGTAGCACTATTATGGGGAGGGAGAGCATTATCTGAGCATTTTTACCCACCAACCATAGACCAATGATCCCCCTCACTATCCCATCTGGAAATGGCCCTCCCTTCATGGATGGGTAAATAGTGACAGCATGGGAATCTAGAGAGACTAGCTAGTGTGCATATGATGTATGATTTTAACTAACTATACACGTATCATACTATAGAAGAATTTGATCTATTGCAAGATATCACACATACATGTAAATAATACTCATGAATGATAATGTCTCACTAAACATACTTTAGCGAAAGTTTTATGAATAGTAATATAAAATGATCTATAAATCTATCAATTTCATGCACACCACTTGATCAAATTGTCTTTATCTTACATTGAAATGTCAATAAGTTAGTGAAGTCCATCTCAGTCCTTACTCTATATTAACAATGCAGATTGGTCAAATACAATTTAACTATAAGATTGAATGACATATATCCAACTAGCAAATGAAACACACAACATGTTATATATAAGAATAATAATAGTATACATTAATTATATCTAACATATACATGAATCTTTCATTATCTTCTATCCTATACTAATAATAATATTTATCAACTTACCACCTAGGTAAACATATAAATTTACTGTACATTTGAACAATAAAATTGGTTTCCAATTATCTACACCCTATGACAACTCATATTACCATAGTTTGGTGTTTTATATGTAACTAATAATTTTAAATCATAAAGCAATTAAGATTTTATGGAAATATTCATTTCAAACATTAACTAGAAAATCAAAACTCTTATTTATCCTACAAACACAAAAGGTCTAATTTATCTATTTAGTTTATTTTTGGGGTTTAATAAGTAACTCTTTGCTAATCTATTATTCAAACTCTATCATTTTTTCAATTAATATATCTTATGAGAATATAAATTTAAATACTTATAACCCATGTAAAATAGTCATTACTTTAATTCAACATTCCACTAGTTGTGTTCTATATTTAAAGAGTCTAAAACTTCCTTTAGTTTTATTGCGTAAGACAAAGAAGTAAACTCGTTCAATTTCAATATACACATAAATATGGATGACTTCATAGTTATAACTAAGAATCTAGTTGTATTCTTTTACTTAGAGTTTATCAATACTAGTTTTATGCCTATTGGGCATTAAATGTAAATATAAGAGAGTTTTTAGAAAAAAACTGATTCTAAACTAGTTTATGAAACTCCTCGAGTTTCGTTACCAAGATGTTTAATTAAAAATCTTCTCACATCCTAGCATTTCTCATTTATATTTCAAAGTTTAAACCTAATAGTTAAACCATTTAAGAATCATAATTTATTTATTTTTATATTCTTAGTCCATGGAGAATATAAAGCAAATAAGATAATTTTCCCAAATTTAGACTGGTCATCGAAAATCTTTAAGAGATATCTAAGGAAAAAAATATAGAGATTTTTAAGCTTTATTCCTTATTCTATGCCATATGAATATAAAATAAGGTTTGTGTGTGTGTGTGTGTGTGTGTGTGTGTGTGTGTGTGTGTGTGTGTGTGTGTGTGTGTGTGTGTGTGTGTGTGTGTGTGTGTGTGTGTGTGTGTGTGTGTGTGTGTACGTGTGTGCACGTGCGCGCATACTACCCATGGATAAGCTTAGGAAAGTTTGGCACCATTCTAAGTTGTTGGAATATTGATTAAAGAAAATGCACCAAGAGAAATTTGCATTGTTTATTGTTAAGTAGAATCTGCACGATGTAGATAGAGGGAAATATTAAAGAATTTCAATAATTGCATTTAGACACCAAAACATAGGTATAATACCCAGCTAATTATTTTTTATAATTTTATAATATTTGATGCACTAACTATCAAATCAGAAGTAATAGGTAATTAAAATTAAAAATAACCCCAAATCATATATGCGATCACACTCTATAAGATCACTAATTTTATATTGACTTAATACCTATTATGATCAATTCATTTACATAGATATTAATATGCCAAGTATTATTGAAAACTTCATCATATTTTGATGCCTAAGCAAAATATCCATTTGGTATGCTAGAAAAAATACATAGAACTATTTAGATCAATGTTTATTTAGACTGATACCCATCAGAATATAGCTCAATGCCTTAGTTTGACTGAATATGTTTATACGGATCCTAATTTTTATGGTGCCTTGAATAATTAATTCAATTGGTTGGGTTACTAATTTAAGCATAATATAATTAATGAAATTAACTTCTATGTTTTAAAATGATTCATACATATACTATGTAGACACATAATGTGTTTGGATGCCAAACTACATTTTAGGGAAGATCGACATAAGAAGAAGTTTCAATACAATTTTTATTGTCTTAATGCTAAGTAAAATCTATATGACATTGACATTCTCCATAAATCTTGTCAATACCTTACATACTAATTTATAAAAGATACCTACAACTGGTTGGGGTTTAAGCAAATTATATATACGTTGTAATTAATTTATGTGTTTTGTTTAAAAGAATTTATGCACATAATCAATTTTTAAACCAAACTCTAAGATATATAGTGGATGTTAAGTGCCATAAAAATTACCATGTTTATTTATTAAGTAATTATATCATACTAGCTATATTACTTAACTAAGTTTTGTTGTTAACTAAAATTAAACATGATGCATGAGAATTCAAAAATCTCAAGTTGTTTGATGTTTAACAGTCTGAGCTCAAAATGTAGTATGGAAATTTGAGGCAAAAAAATAACATACAATAAGGAGGTAACATAGTTTTTATTATAGATTTACTACTTCTTTCCCAACCAGAGTATACTACATATTCAAATTACATAAATTCTACCTGTTTATGCATGTAAAATTTACATAATATAATCATAATGTATAATATAATTTTTGACCCAAACCTATTTCAGTAATGGTTTCTATATTTTGGATCTAGATGTTATCATCTATTGTTTAACAATGTTATTCCATCAACATAATAGTGAATTTTAATACATGACTTATTGTTAAAATTCATTGGTTGATCCTTAGTGCCTCTTCTTTCCATGCTTCATTCTTCCTTCTCTCCTTTCTAATGCTTAAGTTATGCTAAATCCCTTTCATGCCATCTCTTAAATAGAATAATTGATGCTAAATTTCTCTTCCATCTTTTTGTTTTAGTTTTTCTTTTTGTTTTTGTTAATTTTAGGCTCTTTTAATTTTTTTCTTATTTTTTTAAATTTTACTTTATTTTTTTAATTTTAATATTTTTCCTTTTTCTCTCTTTTTTTTAAAAAAAAATTCCCTTTTATATTTTAATATAAAATTCTAATTTCATATTTAACCCATTTAGCATTTAATCATGCTTTGACAATTTAATGGAAAAACAATAAATAATAACCCAAATTTAAAATTTACATTAATTAAATTTATCTCTAAAATAATAATGACCCACTAGGCTAACCACATAAGGGATTTTTATTCTTATAGTTTAACTACTCAAGCAAGCATAGAAATTATAAATTTAAACAAACACCAAAACAATCATTTTTTAAATACATCTCTAACATGACTAATTATTGTGGTGTGTGCAAGGTTTTATTCACATTCTATCAACCAATGATGTCTCCATTTACACCACCCTCTCTAATGATTATATCCCTCTAGTACATTTGAAAAAAAAAATCTCTTGCATTCACCTCACAACACACAGGTAGTTAGATCATAACACATGATAATCATAATCAACAATGTAACTATAAAAATTCATTAATATGCTTTAAAATGTAAATACATAAATAAAATAATTCATACTAAGTAATCATGAATTATAATTTAATTAAGCAATATTATATTATCTTAAAATAATATAATCTCAAGCTTAATCAAAAAATATAGTCAATGTGATGTGTATCTACCATAACCATATATAAATAGTCGATTAGTTAGCTTAGAAAAGAATCAGGTTGTAACATCTTTCCCCCATAAAGCTATTCATTGTCTCAAATGACTCTTATTCAAATATATGATCTGATATAAAATACTATTTAACTAAAATAAAATAATATAATAGTATCTAATCAAGTAAATAAATATAAAAATATCTTGAAGAATTCATCATAATCCTCCCATGTAGCACTATCCTCAAAGTATTGGTCCCACTGAACCTTGCACTATGACATCTCTTTTTTATGTAAATGAATTTTGTATATGTCAATTATCTTGATTGGTTCTACCATGACCACCCCAAGATCTAGAATCTATAAACCATTCCAATCCAACACATGCATAGGATCAACTATATATTTCTCAAGATGTAATACATGGAAGACATTATGTAAAAGAGCTAAGTTTGGTGGTAATGCGAGCATATACACAATATAATTGACCACTTATAACACCTAAAAGGGTCCCACATATCTTGAAGACAATTTTATAGACTTCTCTAATTTAATCGAGCACTTCTATGATTTTACTCACAAAAACACTTTATCACCAATTATGAAGTTTCTCTATGTTCTCTTCAAATCTGCATAACTATTGTATCTATCATTGGCCTTATCCAATCTCTACCTAATCATTATAACTTTCTCTTCCATCTCTAATAGCATCTTGGTTATGAAGACTACCTTGTCTTCTAACCTATCCTAACTAATGAGTGTCCTATACTTTCTCTCATACAGTGCCTCAAATAGCGCCATCTTCAATGTTGACTGGTATGAGTTATTATACACAAACTCAACCAATGGAAGATAATCTTCCCACTTTTATTATTTATCCATGAAATACATTTTAAGAAGATCCTCAAGCACTTAATTAACTCTTTTAGTCTGACTGTCAGTCTCTGGGTGATAAGCTATATTAAAGTTAAGTTGGGTACCCAAAGCTGAATTTAGAGTCATCTAAAACCTTGAATTAATATTCACATCATGATCTAAAATTATCTCTAAAAAACTATGTAACCTATACACTTCTTTCATGAATATCTTCATAAGGGTAGGTGAATCATCTATCAAATTATCTGTTATGAAGTGAGCTACCTTGGTTAGTTTGTCAACAACTACCAAGCTCATATCATGCCTATTCCATGACATCAACAAACCTTGGAAAAAGTCCATACTAATCACCTACCATTTTTATTTTAGAATATCATGTGGATATAACAATCTAGCTGGATGCACATGCTCAACCTTCACTTACTGACACTTCAAATAATGTGACACATAATTTGCTACATTTTTCTTGATTCTTTTCTTAAAATATATGGGTCTGAACTCTACCATGATATTAGTTACTCTTGGATATCCTAAATAATGGTCATCATATAACTCCTTAAGCACTGTGATCTATATATTCTCTTGATCAAGCACATACATCTATCCATTATAATTCAAAAGACCATCACTCTCTAAATTAAATCCTTTGTGTCAATGATTATGAACATTATTTGATAATGCTTTACTAATTTCTTCAAAAAAAATCTCTTAGAGAGAACTCAATCAGCCAATCCCTGAAGTTACTCCTAATAGTATCTAAAGCTATAATATACCTTCTTCAACTAAGGGCATCAACTAATCTATCCCCTTTGCCTTTGATGTAACTGATATCAAAGTCATAGTCAGACAAAAACTCAATCTAACGTCTCTGGTTTGCATTCAAATTAAGTTGGGTGAAAATATATTTGAGTCCTAAGTTATCCATCTTCAGCTTAAAAGGTTTTCCCAACAAATAATGTTGCCATACTTGCAAATCACAAATAATTACTGCAACCTCTAAATCATGAGGGGCATAATTCACCTCATATGGTTTAAGATTTTGTGACCCATAAGACGCTACTTCTCCATCCCACATAAGGGCTCCACCTAGTCCATCTCCTGATGCATTTATGAATACTAAAAAATGACCATTAGGGTCTAGAACTCTCAACACTGGTGTTTGCATAAGCCTTTTTTTCAACTCTTGGAAAGATAGCTCACACTTCTCTAACCAAGATAAACTTCTTATTATTCTACTACAAAGAAGTCAATGGGATAGCTATTTTGGAAAAATTTGGTACAAATTTCTTATAATATCCTGCCAACCCCATGAAGCTTCAAACTTCATGCACATTATTTGGTGTTGGCCATTTCATAATGGCTATAATCTTTCCTATATATACAGAAATACCATCTATAAAGATAATGTGTTCGAAATAATTTATTCATTTTTGGAGAAATGCCCATTTAAATCTTCCCATAAACCTTTCACTTTCATAACCACTAAAAAATTGACTCAAAATGATGAAGGCATTCTTCTTCATTCTTTGAATAGATAAGAATGTCATCTAGGAAAAAAAACACAAAGTGTTCAAGATAATAGTTGAATACATTATTCATGAGATTCATAAATATTTTTGGAGCATTAGTTAGACCAAATTGTAACATTGTAAACTCATAGTGCCTGTATCAAGTTTTGAATGCTATTTTTGGAATGTCCTCATCCTAAATCCTTAACTGATGGTATCCTGCTTGAAGATCAATCTTAAAAAATATTTTTTCTCCTCTCATTTGATCAAAAAGATCATCTATACCTATTTTTGATGTTTGCTTTATTTTGCATTATGTAGTCAATGCATAGTCAAAGGGTACCATCCTTCTTCTTGACAGAGACAACTGGTGCACCCCATGGTGACACACTTGGTCTAATCAACCCCTTAGCCAAGAAATTCTAAAGTTTATCATTTATTTCAACCAATTTTATGGTTTTCATCCTATATGGTACCTTAGACTGAGGTTCTGAACCAAGTATGATATCAATAGAAAAATTGAACTCATGTCTAGGAGGCAAACTTGGTAAATCTTCTAAAAACACATCATGATAATCTCTAATAAATGGGTAATCTTTGAGAGATGGTTTCTTGGATTCCTCCATTTCATTTATCTTGATGATAAGTGCCTGACACTCTTTCACTTAATTTTTCTTAAGGTGCATAGCTGAAATTTACCTAAGCTTCAACTCTCTCTTCTCACCTTGGATTTGTGCTTGATTCTTAAAATCATCAAGACACTTCACCTTTTTCAAGTAGTAGTCAACTTTGGATTTATGCTTTGTGAGCCAATTGACTCCCAAGATCACATCACATGATGTTAGAGGTTCTACATATAAATCTACAATTGATATGAATTTGGGAAACCTAATCTTTGCTTTAACTAAACACCTATTTACCATGACCTTTGCATCATTCTTGTACTATACTGACCATGTATTTTCTATTACACCAACACTTATAGAAATCTTACTAAGCATCTTAAGATCTATAAAACATTTAGTGGCTCTTATATCTATCAAAATGAAAACTAGATGGTCAAATAAAGTACCTGATAGCTTAATAGGTAGTGCTTGATACTCGACCTATCGCTTATTGATAGTTGCATGAATTCACTACTAGAAATCACCTTACTGAAGATTAGGGCCTTTTCCATTAGACTTTTCTTATAGACAATCATGAACATAATGATCCTCTCTATAATGAAGCATCCTCCAGGTGGTCCTTTTTTGAAATTATGTTAGTTTCCTTGAAACTACCTTTAGATTCATTGCCCTGCTTCTTGTTACTTGATCCTTTGTTGAACTTAAAATTATAATTTTTAAAATATTTCTTATAGTTTTCACTCCTCTATTTTCAATTCTTCTTCTTGAAGTTGGACTTAGGATTGTCAAACCTCTTCTTGAGTCTATCTTTAGCCTATGAAAGAGACTTTAGCTTTTGCTCTTACTTGACCACCTTTTCAAAGACCTAGTTCATGAACATCTACCTCTCCACCAATTTGGGGCCTCAAACCCATGATGAACTTATTGATCTAAAACCACTCATCTTCTTGATACTAAGAAACATACTTTAGTAGTTTGGTGAATTTTTATCCCAGTACTCATTCACTAACATATCACCTTATTTTAGATTCTAAAAATTAGTATGATTTTGATCAAAATATATTTGTGGGATCAACCATGATCTAAATAAAACCAAAAACTGATCCCAAATCATGGTGATCAGATTCATTTCCAACCTTTTGTTGTCTCACCACATAGTTACCTCACCAGCCAAGTGGTATGTTCCCTATATCACCTTGGTGACCTCAGAGTAGTTTCAAATTTTGAAATACTTCTCTATCTCTATCAACCATGCCTCAACTCCATCACCTAGAATAGTTTCATCAAACTTAGGTGGATTCACCTTCTTCATATACCAAGCCAACTCCATGGTAACTTGAGCTCTGAAAACCTACAGGTTATCTTGCTCAACTAGATGCTCTTCAAGTTCATCCTAATGATCTTCTCGTTCATGTCCATAAACCACCTGATCTAGATATATAATATGATCTCTGGTCTCATTCATGACTATGAGAAGGTGATCCATCTTTATTGATTGCTCAGCAATAAATTGGCTAGAATCAAAAGGAGGGTTAATGTCACTAGCATTCAAAGAACCTTCTCCTAAAATTGTCACTTTCACCATCCTTATTTCTATCAAAATAATGTTATGAAACATCAGTGGACTCATTGGGTCCTAAAATTTGAGCTGTAGCTCTGATACCAGATTTAACGTCCCCACTAAGATCTACTAGAAAAATGTATTTTTTTAAAATAACACATATGTAAACGTAGACTACAACCTGAGAGTCTAACAAAGATAATTAAATTAATCATGTATAATTATGATAACAATCCATAATACAATATAAGTACATATCTCTAAATCATGAGATTATGACAACTTATTAAAGTAATAATTACATTTTAAACTTAACCAAATACATAATAACCACTATCAATGTGCATCAATGATAAATTATAATTCTACAATTTCAAATACAAAATTTTATAATGTACAAATAAGATACTTAGTTACCCTGAAGCTCAGTTTTCAAACTTCAAGTATTTGTGGCAATCTCAAGTTTTGTCTCAATAAGTATTATTATTGTGGGGAGGGAGAGGATCATCTGAGAATTTTTTCACACCAACCACAGATCAATGATCCCCTGCACTATCCCATCAGTAAATGGTCCTCCCTTCATGTATGGGTAGATAGTGATGGTGTGGAAATATAGAAAGACAAGACAGTACCCATGTGTTGTATGATTTATAGCTAACTAAACATGCAATGTATCATAAAAAAAACTTGATCTATTACAAGATATCACACATACATGTAAATCACACTCATGAATGACAATGTCTCACTAAACATACTTTGGCCAAAGATTTATGAATAGTAATATAAAATGATTTATAGATTTATCAATTTCATGCACACCACTTAATTGGATTGTCTTTATCTTACATTATAATGTCAGTAATCCAGTAAAGTCCATCTCACTCCCTACTCTGTATTAACAATGTAGATTGATCAAACATAGTTCAATTGTAAAATTCAATGACATATATCCTACAAGAAAATACAACACACAGCATGTTATATATAGGAATAATAACAACATACATTAATTCCATCTAACATATGTATAAATCTTTCATTATCTTCTATCCCATACTAGAAATAATATTTATCAACTTACCACCTGGGTAAACATATAAATTTAATATATATTTTAATAATAAAATTGGTTTTCAGTTCTCTACACCCTATGATAACCCATATTACCATAGTCTAGTGTGTTATCCATAACTAATAATTTCAACTCATAAATCAATTAAGATTTTTTGAAAATATTCATTTCAAACATTAACTAGAAAATCAGAACCCTTGTTTATCCCGTAAACATAAAAGGTCTAGTTTAACTATTTCATTTTTTTAAGGTTTAATAAATAACTCTTTGATAATATATTATTTATATTCTCTCATTTTTCCAATCAATATGTCTTATGAGAATATTAATTTAAATACTTCTAACCTCATGTAAAATAGTCATAACTTTAATTCAATGTTCCACTAGTTGTGTTTCATTTATAAAGAGTCTGCAAGTTTCTTTAGTTTTATTCCACAAGACAAAGAAGTAAACCTATTCAACTTCAATTTATACATAAATATGGATGACTTCATAGTTATAACTAAGAATCTAGTTTTAAAGCATCATTCTTATACTTAGAGTTTATCGATACCAGTTGTGTGCCTATTGGGCATTAAATGTAATTATAGAAGAGTTTTTAAAAAAAATTGATTCCAAATTAGTTTATGAAACTCCCTGAGTTTCACTACCAAGGTGTTTAATTAAAAATATTCTCATATCCTATCATTTCTCATTTATATTCAAAGTTTAAACCTCATAGTTAAACTATTCCAGAATCATAATTTATTTATTTTTATATTTTTAGTCCATGGAGAATATAAAGAAAATAAGACAAATTTCCCAAATTTAGACTAGTCATAGAAAATATTTAAAAGATATTTGGCATGCTAGAAAAACTATGCATAACTATTTAGATTGATACCCATAAAAATATAGCTCAATGCCTTGGTTTGATTGAATATTTTTATATAGATCTCAATTGTTATGGTAACTTGAATAATTAATTCAGGTAGTTGGGTTATTGATTTAAGCAGAATATAAATAATGCAATTAAATTCCATATTTTAAAAGGATCATACATATACTATATAGACAAAAAAAAAATTGGATGCCAAACTACATTACAAGGAAGACTGACTTAAGAATAAGTTACAATACATTTTTTATTGTGTTAATGCTATGTAAAATCCATACAGCATTGGCATTCTTCATAAATCTGGTCGACACCTTACATACTAATTTCTAAAAGATACCTATGACTAGATGGGGTTTAATAAGATTATATATACATTTTAATTAATTTATGTGTTTTGTTTAAAATAACTTATGCACATAATCAATTTTGATGCCAAACTCAAGATATCTGACAGATGCTAAGCATCATAAAAATTACCATGTTTATTTATTAAGTATTTATATCATACTAGCCATGTTACTTAACTGAGTTTTTATTTTAACTAAAATTAACCCTAATGTATGAGAATTCAAAACTCCCAAGTTGTTTGATGTTTGACAGTTTGAGCTCAAAACGTAGTACAAAAATCTGAGGTAAAAGAATAGCGTGAAATAAGGAGGTAACATAGTTTTTATTATAGATTTACTACTTCTTTCCCAACCGAAGTATACTACAGATTCTAACTACATAAATTCTACTTATTTATGCATGTAAGAATTTGCATAATATAATCATAATGTACAATATAATTTTTAACCCAAACCCATTTCAACAATGGTTTCTATGTTTTGGATATAGATGTTATTATCTACTATTTAACAATGTTATTCCATCAATATAACAGTGAATTTTAATACACCACTTACCATTAAAATTCATTGGTTTATCCTTTGTGCCTCTTATTCTCATGCTTCATTCTTCCTTCTCTCATTTTCAATGCTTAAGCTATGCTAAATCCCTTCGTGCCATCTCTTAAATAGAACAATTGATGCTAAATTTCTCTTCCAATTTTTTGTTTTTGTTTTATTTTTTTCATTTTTGTTAATTTTAGGATCTTTTAATTCTTTTCTTATTTTTTTTAGATTTTACTTTATTTTTCTAATTTTAATGTTTTTCCCTCTTTTTCTCTTTTTTTATAAAAAAACAATTTCTTTTTATATTTTAATATGAAATTCTAATTTCATATTTAACCCATTTAGCATTTAATCATGTTTTGGAAATTTAATGGAAAAATAATAAATAATAACCTAAATTTAAATTTTACCTTAATTAAATTTACCTCTAGAATAATAATGACCCACTAGGCTAACCACATAGGTATTTTTATTCCTATAGTTTACCTACTAAAGAAAGTATAGAAATTAGCAATTCAAACAAACACTAAAATAATCATTTTTTAAATGCATCTCTAACATGACTAGTTATTGTGGTGTGTGCAAGGTTTCATTAGCACTCTGTCGACTAGCGATGTCTCCATCTACATCACCCTCTCCAATGATTCTCTCTTTTCAGTACATTCAAGGAAAAAATAATCCTACATCCAGTTCACAACACACAAGTAGTTAGATTATATCACATGATAATCATAATCAACAATGTAACTATAACAATTCATTAATATATTTAAAAATGTAAACACATACATAAACTAGTTCATACTAAGTAATCATGAATTATCATCTAATTAAGAAACATTTTATTATCTTAAAATAGCATAATCTCAAACTTAATCAAAAAATATAGTCAATATGATGTGTATTTACCATAACCATCTATAAAAAGTCAATTATTTAGCTTAGTGAGGAATCAAGATGTAACACAGTACAAATCCCTGTGAACTATTGATCTACTATCAATTCAATGAGATAGTGACACTTATCACTAGTGCATATAATCTTTAGATACTTTGACATTTTAACTAAATACATACCATTGAATCAAGTCTGAAAAGATCATATGCACTGTTAGATCATTATCTGATTTGATGAAATGATCACCTTTAGATCTTGATTTGATTAATTCTCACCATTAGATCTGACTAGGCAAAATGACCTCAGAATTCAACATAGTTAAACTTGATGGCCGCTAGCCCATCACAGTCTGCTAGAGCAACTTTGAAGCTTTATAACTTGAGCTAAAAAATAATTCAAGAGTCCAAATTTTTAGGATACCTTCTTGGCACTATAGACAACATCTCCATGAAATATTTTGATCTTGATTGACTTTATAATTACCAAAAATAAATGCACAAACTTATTAGTTCATCCATATCGGCATGATGTGCAGTCATGATCTAGCCTCCCTTAAGCTAGTAGATGCATTTTTCTCATTCTAAATGATCAAGTGATATACCAAGTCTTCACCAATACATCTATGGATGCCATAAAACTTCTTATTTGTCTTTACAGAGCTGAAAATATGCTATATATCTCCAAACCATTAATTTGATCACTTTGTCATTAATGCATTAGAACAACATACTCTCTTTGACATCAATGGAAACTAAACATCAATGAATATGATCAACAATATCCCCCTTTGTCATTGATGGTAAAACACCCTTATAATAACTTTATACTCATTTGAATTGAGCTCCTTCATTCTGATCTTTCTCCCCATTTGACATTAATGACAAAGGGTCTCTTCCTCAACATTCCAACAAACATTCCTAAACAATATGTATGCATTTATTTATTAATAAGATGCTTCAAGATACTCACATAATTTTAGGCATATGAATCAAATTGTTTCCCCTTTGACATGCACAAATATAAACTTGAACTTATCTTATAATTGGACCTAATAAACTTCTCACAGAGCTTAAAAAGATCTCCTTAACATTAAGCTCCATCTCATGTCATCTTTTATTTGATATACACCAATATGAACTTGGGATTTTTTGATCCCTTGACTTATCTACCTATATAAATTTCAAGCTCTATTTGTTCATGGAATAAGATTCAATACCTTGTCAAAATACATGGCTTGGTTTGATTAAGTCATCATGTCAATATTCTTGAATTCTCAACTATAGCAGACATCTTCATACTTCATATTATGACTAAAGCATTTTTACTTATGCTCCTCTTTACATTAATCACATCTCTCCAAGCCATTCAAGCTAGTTATCTCCTCCTAAAACCTTGCTCCCATATGATCCTTAGAGTAATAAGTAGTTCAGCCAACATTAATATTCAATTTTTGACATATAAACTCATAACCATTTTCATGATATTAGAAACATATCTTCATGGAAACTTCTACATACTCCTCTTCAAGAATAAAAACCTTGTGATGTTACATGATATTGATTATTATCAAGACTTCATGAACACCCTTAGGGCATATATAACATGTCAACATATTTGAGCTCTCCAAGCAACCACAACAATCATCAACCCTTTATTGAAAACACAGTTATACAAGTCTATGAGTATGGTCTTCACAATAAAAAACCTTTTGTCATAACCCATCTTTCACAATCTCTTGCTTACCCTTTGCCTTCAATATTTTTAATGATTGACACTTTGATCATTATCTAGATCATACACACTTGCTTCCACATAAAAATATGTCTCTTAAGAACATAGGTAGAGACAAACACCTATCATAAAGGGACTAAGGATCACAAAACTCAAGAGATTCACATATCTATATGCTTTCACTTGATTTGTAGTTCTTCCTCAATTTTAGATTGTCTTTGAATGAATTCTCAACTTTAATCTTTTCTTTTATCTCAAGATCCTGCTTGATTTCCTTGTCCATTTGGGTAGATAAGGCTTGTTCATTGATACTTGAACTTGTTCCCTATTCTATTATAGAAAAGAATCCATTTTGAGCTTGTTCTCATTTACCTACTTATGCCTCCATTCACTATGACCCCTTCTCTTCATGTTAGGATTAATTTTTGAAGTAGAATACTGATCATTTTTGTAAAACCCTGCTATGTGACCTCTCTCATGACATTTGAAACAAATGAGATTACCTAGATTATACATACCATGTGATTGAGACATATGATGATTCTTTGGATTTTCATGAATTCAATCATGTACCTAATCATTTTGTCTCATGATGAAGATATTATAAAATTTTTCAATATGACCAAATCCTTGACACTTGTAGTAAAAGATGTCATTCTTTTCTTGTGAACCTGTTGATTGTCTTGAGTGATGATGTTCTTTATGCTTCCTATTATCTTACTCATAATTCCATGAAAATTCATTCTTTGAGGATATTTTACAATATTTTGACCTATGACCAAACTAATTACAAGAGTAACAATGACCATTGAAATTTGCATACCTCATAGCATTTAGTAGTTTGATCTGATTTGTTTTAATTTTGCCAACACCTTCATTCTTTGACTAATGATTGATCTTAAAAGTCTAATTTTCCTTATTCATATCAACCTTTATCTTGTCTTGAGTTAGTTTCTTTTGTTCTTCTTTATATCCAAGACCAAATTTATCACTAGCATGCTTTTGACTAATCATAATATTGTCAAGATCATTTGAGATCTTTTCAAACTTCACAAATGACTTCACCTTATGAGATGTCTTATCTAACTCAAATTTTAATGACTCAATTTCAATCACATACCTTAATCTATCATCTTATTTGGTTTTTAGGTTTATATACATAGTTTCTAATTGGTTTTTGAGATGATTGATAGCATCTTCATGTTCCCCAGTGTCATCATTCAATTTTGATTCAAACACACTAATTTATTCTTCACATTCCTTGATTTGTGACATCATCTCTTTATTTATTTTCCTCTAAATCTCCAGCTCTTCAACAACATTCATCAATTCATGTTTATTATCTAAATCATCAATTGTATCTTTGCTCATAGCTTGATTTAGTTTCATCTACAAAGACTTTATCTTTGATTGATACATGATAGACTCTTCATCCTTATTCTTTAATTCTTCATTAAGAGAACAAACCTAAGTTTTAAACTATTCTGTGATCTCATCATTCTCCTTGACTTCATTATTTAGCCTACCTTCAAAAATTCCAATTTACTCCTCATAGGGTTTAATCAAGGAATTTTTTTTTTGTACTTTCTTTGTAGTATCTTTATTTCTTCCATAGTATCTAGATATTTATCTTCAAGAGTGACTTTTTCATCTTCTTCCTATGAGCTATCTCTACCAAAAAAATCTCTTATTAAATAACATTCACCTTCATCATCATTAAGATCCATGAACAATGTATACATGCCCCCATTATGAAAAGAATCATCACTATCATATGTGTTTACTTATTATTCTACAGATGAGTTACTATCTTATTCATGGTAAAGGCTCTTATTATCCTTGTATGATTCCTTCTTTCCATTTTTCTTACTGAATAACTTTATGTACTTGATAAGACCCTTAGATTTCTTGTGTTCATCCTCATGAGAATATTTATGAGCTTTTTTATGATCAAAGATGTCTACCTAGACATCTAGCTACAAAATGACCAACTTTACCACATGAAAAACATTTGAAAGGAATGTTTCCTTCATGCTTACCTAATCCTACATTAAACTTTCTTGTAATCAAGGCTTTATGTTAATATTCATTAAGATCAAAATCTTCAAGACTTAACTTTTTCTTCTTGGATTTTATCTCCTTGATCACCTTGAAGGTTGCTTCCTTATTAGAAGTTCTATCTTCATCAACTCTCATTTAATAGGCAATAAGGATGCCATGTAGTTCATCCATCTTCAATTGAGTGAGATCATGACTTTATTTTACAGTAAAAACTTTTGATTCAAACTTAAGTGTAAGAGTCCTCGGTACCTTTTGTACTATAGTGGCATCATAAATCACCTCTCCAAGACATTTAATCATGTTTACTACCTCATAAACCCTTAGAAGATAGGATGTCATAGTATCTTCTTCCTTCATTTTGAGACTTTAAAATTTCCTTTGGTAGTTTTGCAACTTGGCCAATTTTACATTAGAGTCTCCTTCATAGATAGTCTATAATTTGACCTAAATTTCCTTGGTGGATTTTCAATGGATCACTTTGGTGAATTCATCCTTGAATAAACCACAAATGATAGCATTCATATCTTTTAAATTATTCTAGCTCAACTTTTTGTTAGTATCACTAGTTAGAGGAGTAGTTGGTGTAGTATAACCATCCATGACAGATTGCCAAATATCAAACTCTAAAGACATGATGTATGTCCTCATCTTTGTACTCTAGAAATCATAATTTGACCCATTAAATAGTGGTTCTTACTTTGTAGAGAAACCCTACATCTATTTACTTGCCATAATGTAACTTAGATCACCTTCAAGTGGTTAAACTTACATAGAAGGTCTGACTCTAATACCAATTATTGGATATACAATCACTGAGAGGGGGGTTGAATCAGTGATGCAAGATATTTTAGACTTCAATTTAAAACCTTTCAAACTCTTAATCAATGACCATAAACATTCATAAATCATACAAGAATTTTATACCAATAAATAAGATATATAATGTAAGATCACACACATAACAGCAAATCTACATAGGAAACCCTCTTAAGGAATAAAACTCACTCTCAATCCTACAAACACATAGACTACTTGTACTATAATATGATTACAAACATGAGACCAATTTAGTGAAGCACCCAATTCACAAGGATCACCCACCCCTAAATATGAATAAGCACCCACTTTTTATAGATGTCGAACACACACACAACACCTATGAAATCAATAGCTCCATAACTTTGATTGTAGATCAATCTAATTAGAGAAATAATGTATATCAGCTCTCTATCACCCTTTTCACACATACTCAAACTTGATCATATAAGGAATGCATCCAAAACACCATTTTGGATCTCTCTGAGCTTATTCACTCATCTTCTATCTATTATGTTATTTATTCCATCCATTAAGCACACTCTCTCTGATATCTTTCCTTCATCTCTATATTTTTCTCTCTCAATTCTTCCACATACAAGTCTAGAAACCATTGCTTTGGTCTCCACTATTTATATATTCTTCATGTATATTTGTTTTTTGGTCAGTCTTAATACATGAATTAACCCTTAATACATATAAAATTCTAACACAAATCTTAAATTCATTCTCATAGGTCGTCCATAACATCCATGGGTCATACTTAAGCATCTACACCTTTTAATTAGACCTTAGTAGCCCTTATAGGTCTCTTGGATACCTATTCACCCATTTAGCACTTCATCGATCAAATTAATATTATAGGATCACTTTAAAATACATATGTCCACTCCATATAATCTCTAAAACATCTTCAAGTGGCTTCTCCCTCTAAAACACCCTTCTACTAAGGCATAATTTGCTCAAACATTATTCTATACACAGGAACACCATGAATTAATAAATAGTCAACTTTTAATATCCATAAATTTTAATGTAAAAATATTCAAACCTTATAAATAGATTTAATGGATTCACCTTGAATTCCTCTACAACTTTGCTTTTTACTGCATCAAGAAATTCATCCTAGATCAAAAGTTATAGCCCAAAAATTAATCATAGGTTTTCCCTCATTAATTTAAATATTTGAATTCTAAAAGCCATTGTAGTTAAACATAGATCACCTTAACCTCATCTCATGCATCCTATAAACTATGGAAAACACACACACCATCGATCTCCTTTGATTAGTTTGATCGTTATTTTACAATGGTTACCTTTATATCTAAATTAGAACACCCAAGATTATGCCACTTGGTAGCACTGCGTGCCTTCTACACATTTAAATTTGGACTCAACCCACATCATCAATATCTATCAGTACAAACACCCGTGAACCATTGATCTACTATCAACTCAATGAGATAGTGACACTAGTCACCAGCACATGCAATCTTAGACACTTTGACATTTTGACTAAATAGGCACTATTAGATCAAGTTTGACAAGATCATATGCACCATTAGATCATTATCTGGTCTGATGAAATTATATCCATTAGATATTGATTCAATTAATGCTCACTATTAGATATGACTAGACAAAATGACCTTAGACTTCAACATAGTTAAACTTGATGGTCACTGGCCCATCACAGTTTGTTAAAGTAACTTTGAAGCTTTATAACTTGAGCTAGAAAATACTTCAAGAGTCCAAATTTTTAGGGGACCTTCTTGGCACTATAGATAACATCTCCATGAAATCCTTTAACCTTAGTTGAATTTTTAAGTATAAAAAATAAATACACAAACTTTTTGGTTCATCTATATCTGCATGACGTGTAGTGATGGTTTGGGTTCTCTTAAGCTAGTTAATGCATGTTTCTCATTTCAAATGATCAAGTGACATACTAGATTTTCACCAAAACATTTATGGATGCCTTAATACAACTTATTATTTGTCCTTATATACCTACAAATGTGTTATATGTCTCCAAACCATCAATCTGATCACTTTGTCATTAATACATTAGTACAACATGCTCTCATTGACATTAATGACAACCAAACATTAATGACTATGCCTAACAGGTTTCATAAACACCCTCAAAAGAGGGGGAATTCATTGGGTTTTTCATAGAGATTAGGCTCCTACTTTTTTATTCATAAATAAATTTCATCACATAGGCTCAGTTTTAAAAATCATACATAAGGCAGATATAGAAAAATAGAGAGTCAAAAAATAGTTCAGATCACCAAAATTTTAGACCACACAGACATTAGCACCCACATTAGGACACTAGCACCATAAGGCACTATTATCCACTATAGGACACTATTGTCTAGTATCCCTAGATTCAAGATAGTTCAAATTATTTAGACTAATACACCAGGTATAGTACAAATTTGCATAAATATAATCATAGGTTTGATAGTTATGTTTAGATTTTGCTCAAATACACTCATTCTAGCTCAGATTCATACTAGTTGCTCAAATTTAGTGGAATCATTCATGGAATTATCACTCCTACATTAAGTTTAGATACATGAATTTATTTATTACATACTCAATTTAGATTCAGTATACTCAGATACTATATTGGGGCCATACACATGACACATAGTTTCCATATACTCATCTACACATAAGTTGATCAGATGGAATGGCAACTTCCATGTCATTTTATACACTATATATACTTGCTATCACATTAAATATTGTCACCAAATTCATGCCTTACTCCATCTATAGTGGTTGGCATTCTTGAAGGGCCTAAAGCTACCTAATATACCTGAGTACTTGTAGAGTTGACATACATAATTAGATTTACTCAGTTAGATACTTTCATCACTCTGTGTAGTTTAGTTACAAATTCATCCACTTCACGTGGGTGGGAAATGATGGAGTCATGGACTATTTGATTTTTTGATCCACCCATATGAGAGGATTAAACACATTTACAGTCTTATATAAGCTATTCATAGATTAGGATCCACTACACAAGGGTGAGCAATGATGAAATCAAAATTGGATTAAAATCTTAAGCCAACCATATGAGGATTGAGCAAGCCATTGGCTCATTCCAAGTTATTCAATGATATGATCAATATGTACACTCACACACAGGTTTTCACCAGTTTTATTTATTGGTTCACATACCTAATGAGGTGTATCTATTCCTTTCCTCTCTCTTTACTTAGTTATTTTATTTTAGCATAGTCTTTTATTTTTTATCATCTCTTAACTAAGGACTATTTTTTTCATGTTTCATTGTAGGTCATTATTTTGGACCATGTTTCACATATGCAGACCTAGACTCACATACTCATACTCAGCTACACGAGCTTCACTTCCAAGGTAAGTCTAGGTACACTTCTTTTTCCTTTATACTAGTCATTTTGATTTGTTACATTTCTATATAAAGGGGGGAAAATATAATCACCTAAAAGTGGTATTTGGAATCTAAGAGTGTCACTTGAGTTATCCTATTCCTATCTTATCACTATACCTATCCTAGAGCCTTCACCACACTTTTTCAATCATTGTGCATATCACAAATAGTTACAATCAGTCAAAACACAATCCTAGGATAGCTTTCTCATATCCCAACCTAGTTTTTCCAGTAGTCTACCAGGTGGATATTAGCACCACATTTGGGACACTATATCCATATAGCACTATTTTCCCCAATTAGGAACTAATATCCTTAGGCCTAACTCTCCCAAACAAATACTTTTCAAATGTGTGCCCCTTCTAAAATCATTCTAATCATATTTTTTATCAGTATAAGCTACATATCTCTACAAATACAAGTCTATTTGACCCTTATTCACTATATGGAAAATAGATTCTAAAGCTTATTCAAACTAAATACAAGTTGAGAAAAATTAAGGTATTTGATCCCTATTCTTCCCTACTTTTGCATACTACCATCTATAGCATCCATAAGCCCAATTTTCAAAGATTTCAAATCTTAAACATATTTAAGGCATCCAAGCCCACTCTCATTATAGCATTCACTTTCACTTGCATCAATCACTAGGTGGGAGAACTACATTAGGGTTAATCCCTCTTCAGAGTATTGGTATGTAGGCAAATTTATTCACAGTAGGGTGTTGAGGATGTCTGACCTATCTTAATAATGAACACACAATTATTGATAATTTCATACTTGCAAAGAGGATTAGGGTTTTTACACTAAATTAGGTTTTATAGGCACAACACAGAACTCTAAATTTCATTCATGTAGGAATAAGACCTAAAAACATAGGTGCATGTGCTCCTATAAAATAGGAATAGTCATGAAAAGGGGACACTATCACCACTTTTAGGACACTACAACATCATGGTGATATTTTCCATATGGGGAACTACTGTCAAGTAAGCAAACATATTTTAGAATCCTATTGACAACACTTAGAACTATTCAGAACCTAGATTTCAAAACCTAGATCATCCATGATAGTCACTTTCTAGATAAGTTTATATTTAAATGTATTTATTACTATTTTAGTAAGTCAAAATAGGTCAAAATACATAACAAATTATTTCTTAATTACTGCATATTATTTGAATGATTTAGACAACTCATCCCTTTAATCTACATATATGATTTACATAGTTAAACCCAAAAAGGTTAAATCAACGAGCCATTAGTGTTATTTCTATTTTGTTTGATTTACATGTGTGTTTTAGACTAAAATTATTTGTTTTTATTTTCAATTCAAAACGATTCCAAAATCATCATGTGTTTTCACACCACCTTATCCTAAGAGGTGTTACTCTACTCATTTTTTCATGCACTTTTTCATTATATTTTTTTTCCAAAACCACTTGTGTGTCACTTATTTTAAATGGGGCATCATTACGCTACCCATTCATCTCAAACATTTGCCTTTTATTTTTATTCCAAAACCATTATTTACCATTTTTTTTAAGGAGAATTGTTACGCTACCTAAATTATTTTAAAACACTTGTTATTTTTAAAACCAAGCTCCAAACAATTATTATACCTATTATTTCAAATGAACAATTATGCTACCCATTTTGGTCTAGCCTATTTGCCTTAGAACATTCGAATTCTTTTGCATTAAATTTTAAACTCAATCTTTCAAAGTATAAACCCTAAACTAATTAGGTTTATGTTAAATCTCCACCTAATTTAGGCTTAGGTAGTCTACCTATTATGTTTAGATTATGTTACATGGGTTGATTTCCTATTTGATCCAAAGACCCCTTTCCTAGACCTTCATGTAGTTTTCTTGTGTCCTATTTGAGAGTCCTTTGAGCTAAGTTATTTCCATGACCTTTGTTTTAATTTTGTTTTGTCGAGTCCAAAAATGTCCTAGTTCTATTGTTCAAATAGCCTCTTGTGAACCAAGTACCTAGTCTTAGTGGGCCAATTATTGAGTGTCACTCAATCCAATTACCTTAGTTTAGTTTGTTTTCAAGTTATTGTTTGAGACCTTTTATTTTTTAGTCTAACCTTGTTTTTTATGATAATGACTATAGTTGCCTTTTGGTAAACCAATGTTATCCTTTTAACATAGTTTACAATTATTCTACCTTGTTTAGATACTTTTATCACTGATTATAACTGCATTTTGGGAAAATTAGTACCTTAGCCAACTATGGTTTTTGATCTTTTGTGTTACCTTTTTCACTAATTATAACTACCTTTGGGTAAATCAATATCTTCTAGTGGATCGGTTTTGAGTTTTTTTTTTTTTTTCTGTACCTAGTTTAGTTGTTTTACCCTTGGGCCTCTTTTACAGAGCCAAAGATTGTTTTTTTTTAGACCTCAATTTTTTTCTACCTTTTAGACCTTTGGTTTTCACGAGACCTAGCCATAGATCTAAACATGCCTCATTACACACTTAGCAGGACTATGTATAATTTGGACTATGAGAACTTAGTGACTAGTGACCCTTCTATTCAAGAGTCATATGGAGATGACATATCTTATGAGATGGATCCCTATCCATATTATAATATTTCATACATTAGAAAAAGGTTAGACCCATTACCACAGTATTTGGTGATTACACCTTCTTATCCATTCCAAGAATAAGAGCAAATGACATAGTACCTTGCTCAAGTGACACCTAGCATTGAACAAAACCAACAACAAAAGTATTACTATGTTATGACACCAACATAGATAATTTATGATCCTTACTTGTTTGATCCTCATTTTTTGGATTAAAAAGATGAAATTCTTGTTAGATCTATCAAATTAGGTGCCAAGTTTCTACCAAACTTCCCACATAAAATTTTGAGTAGTTTGATTATAACTCCTAGCGATGCACCTCAAAACCAATAGTATGAATAGGCATCAACTAGTTATAGTCAAATTTTAGTCCACATGCCATAGCAAAGACAAAGTATTATTGTGAACAAGAAAGGTCCTATAGACAATCAAATAGCACATGTACAATAAGTGTACCAAAACTATCTCAATCTAGCTCATAATCTTAATGAAATGGTTATTTCTAACGTGTTGCTTATTGAGCTAGATCTATCAATAGGGTAACAAAATTAATTCTTTAAACTATACAGACCAAAACATAAACCCATTTATCTAAAACACACTAGTCGATGACATGTTTAATGTCCCCATTTTGATAGAAGATATTGCTCTCAAATAGAAGACCTCACTCAAAACGTTGTGGATAGCACGTAAGTGCATTCTAATTTTAAAAAAAAGTGGGTCTAATTTACCATCGAATAACATAAATAAAACTCTTCCAACCAATGCTATGAGTGTATTGCAATAAATAAGGGATAGGTATGCCTATTTCCCAAAATCAACAAGCAATCTCTACTCCTAAACTAGTTGCTTCCTCAAGTGTAAAACAAGGGATAATGAACCAATAATAGACCAAATTACCACCTCAACAAGTGTAGAACACTATACCACCTTAACATGGGGTAACAGATGTTCTACCACAACAAGCACATACCAATATACCTCAACAATCACAAACATTACCTAATCCACAACGTGTTTTTATTGTTCAAAAAGTGTCAGTTTGTTAGCAAAAATAAATGTCAACCCCTCAATAAGTGCCTATCCAACAATAGGTGTTCAACCAGCAACAAAGTTCATATGTATAGTAGGTACCAAGCAGTAGGCATTAGTTACCTTTCACCTAAAAAGTATCACATATGCAATAGGGATCTAAATTTTAACACCTTCAATAACAAGGTTCTAGTTAACAATGTGCTCCCTATATACAACAAAGATCGATGAGTAGGATGTAAGTTCCCTCCCAAACCTAGCAATACTAACACATCCCATAGATCCAAATGTCATTACCATAGTCATAATTCACTATTCAAGGATATGTATCCGATCTAAACCAATTTTTTTCCAACCCCAGTGTATTCTATATCCATAATACAATCCTAATGCACAGATACATATACTTGGTCATCCGACCAATTCAACCAACATTCTAAAATATGCCTATCTTGATTAATATAATCCACCTTTGACTTCACAACCCCAACACCAATGAGCCACTCCATCTAATTCCTTACCCAAGATTTATAAAAAATGAAAGATGCAATTCAAGCTATAAAAACCAAAAAGTAAACAAAGAAATTCAAACTGGATGAAATATGTTTGTATCCATTCAACATGGATTATCTACAAATGCCATTTTTTTAGGGTATGAGTTGCCCAAATTTGAAAAATACAAGGGAAAAGGTGACACCAAAGAGCATATAAAATAATTATTTATTTCTTTCCAACCAGTGGTATATAATGACATGTATTCGCTTCTTCTCTTTCTAAGAAGTTTAACTGGAAAAGCCTTAGAATAGATTTTGAAATTGCCAAAAAATTATATACCTAACTTCGATGATATTTTAGAGAAGTTCATAAAACATTTTTAATATAATCTTGATCATGATATTATAGTTGTGGACATGGACCAAGCTAAATAGAAAATTGGTGAAAGCTTCATTGCATACTTATAATGATGGAGAGCATTAGCGAGCCAGTTTACTCATAATTTGTCAAATAAATAATTGGTTGTGATATTTACCAAGAGCTTACACAATGAAATATCTTACCATCTTGAGCTACAATGTGCTCATACATTTGAAGAGATTATAGGGAAAGGAATAAAAATTCGTAAATCCCTTGTTAAGAAAGGCATAATCAAGTTATATTATTCTAACTAGAATCAGAATCAACATCAGGCCATTAGAACCAAAACCAAGGCCAAAACCATAATAAAAACCCAATTTAAATACTATCTTCAACACCACCTTAGTCCAACAAAAATGAGAAACCAAAACCATGCAATTGTAATAATAATGTTATTGGTAATGAGGTCACTAAATCATGCCATGTTCAGATTGTGCAAACATCAATTGTCGATTTACCTCCACCCATTTAGCAACCACCACATCCATAAATTCAGCCAAGGCTTCCACACAACCAATATCCACAAAGTCAAAATCAATTATAATCCCCTCCTCTAAGGTTAATATTTCCTATTGCTATAAAATTTAGTGATTTTGGTGATCCTATTGAATTTGTGTTCCAAAGATTGGTTCAAGTAAATATGATTAGTTGGCCAATACCAAATTCATTCCCTGAAGGTATTCCTTTTCCTTAATGATACAAAGAACATTAATTTTTTGAGTATCATCATATTAGATGCCATTCCATATGCTAGTGTATCTAACTCAAGCATTTGATTGAGAATATGCTATAAAATAAAGAGATACCCATGCTCCTACAACCAATCATAACTTGGGAATCTATCAAAATCCAATTACCCAAAATAACAATAACAACAACTAGCAACAGTACCAATAATAATAATAATAGTGG
Source organism: Torreya grandis (assembly GCA_037957365.1). NCBI lineage: Eukaryota > Viridiplantae > Streptophyta > Pinopsida > Cupressales > Taxaceae > Torreya > Torreya grandis. Next base: position 39,670 of record JARHVA010003026.1, read on the forward strand.
AAGATAAACCCAAAGCAAAATCAACATCAACAATGCCATCCATAACAATAACAACAAAATGATCAAAAATAAGGGCAAACTGACCAAACCAACCAAGGAGGCCATCATGCCATTGTGTAAACCTATAATAATGTTATAAGACATGTCTAAGTCATTCATGTTGTCACTATCACCTTTAACCCTCCACCAACTACTAATAGACTGAGACTTTTACCCAATGATGCCTATCATCCAAGCAATGCCTATCAGCCCCCTTATACTGGTAATCTCTCTTTAGATCGTGTTAGTATCCAAGCTCAACATCATCCTAAAATTACCATTTCAGACCATATTACCTACCTAGCCAACTACCAAATCCAATTACTAGATCAATATTTCACAATCACAACTTGACAAGCTAAGATCACTATCAAAGTGCCACAACCAAATATCACAAATAAGCCCATTTGCCCTGCTATACCTATCAAAAACAAAAAAAATGCCAAAACCAAAGGGAATACCTATGATATTATAGATTAGTTGAAGAATACACCTGTGTAGATATCCATCATGAATTTGTTGCATACATCAAGAATCCATAAAGACATCTTGAATAAGTACTTGATCTAATCCCTTACACTAGATGACATCACTCTAGATAAATTATAAACCATGGTAGGACACTTGGCCCCTAGCCAACATCCTATTTTTTACCAAAGTGACATGTCTTGATTGGGCCCTCGACATAACAACCCATTGTACATTAAATTTGGTATAACAAACCATAAATTTAAATGCATCCTTGTACACAATAGTTCAGGACTCAACATTGTGTCTCTGAATTTGATAAAACATCTTGGATATAAAATAGTTGACTTACAACCAAATACCATTATTATCAAGGCATATGATAATGAAGAATGAGAATCTCAAGGTACTATTAGCTTGCCAGTGATCATTGAGACTTTGACCCATGACACTTTATGCCATGTTCTAGATCTAGAATTATCTTACAATCTATTATTGAGCTAACCCTAGATCTATGAAATTAGGGCCATACCTTCCAAATTACATCAGTGTATAAAATTTCCACATTCAAGAATAGAAGTGACTATACCAATTGATCTATAGACGTATCAATATTGTAAACATCTCAATTCTGAGTATAAGATCTATAACTATCATTTTAGCATGAATCGTATGCCAAAATTTGATGAAGCAAGAGCCATATAATGAAAACATTAAATCAAGACTAAAAGCTAATTACATTGAACCAGATAGCCTAGTTTCTACCTCATCATTTCTCCACTAGATATTTCCAACTATTTTATATAATTGACAAAGGTCTCAAAGAATATAGTACCCATGAATTATTCCATATTTCCAAATTGTCACAAAATCCAAAAACCTATGGAAGACCCAAGGCCAAAATTACTTGCATGGAGGGACAAACCAAGGGAAAATATCAATGGAATAAACCCAATATTTTTAAACTAACCTCTAGCCTAGAATAGGACCCCTTAGATAAAGATGATTCATGGATTTACATCTATGAGTTAGTTGATTGTTACCAAATCACAAAGTATCATATTCCTAACCATATTATATATCACCTAGCTTACGAAGGTATAGGTTTGGGGCTACATCAGCAAGGCACGATCCAACTAGTCTCAATGACCAAGTATAATAGAACCCATGATATTGGATTTAAACCACCAGGGAGTGACCCCACAGACCTTATTCACATTCTAACATCATTGACTAGAGAAAACAATGTTAACAATGACATAGGGTCCAATTATAACATCTACGATGACCTTACAAATACAAAATTATTTAATCCCCATGTTTGTATCATTAACCTAATTTTTCATCCTTCACCATTAATCCTTTATCACCCACAGTTGATAGACTAGGACCAACAAGAGTTAACAATGCCATTAGACAAGTTTGAAAACAATGAGGCCATATGCGACTTTATGAGATTAAGGAATCACATTGCTCTTAGATATCATAAGTAAGGTTTTTCTATCAAATTGGATCTTATTGATTATTTTAGAAAGCAGGTGAACTTCCTTAGCCAAAAACAAAAATAAAATCAAACATTGAGTTCTAAAAGTGAAAACCTCTTTGAGGCACTTTTTGACCAGAGTGAAATAAATAAAAAGGCAAGTCTCTTGGTGAGAACCAATTTTTGGCACTATTAGATGGGGATGTTCACCCCTCTTCCTATGAAGCACACGAGACCTATAGTCCAAAGATTATATATGAATTAGAGATTAGTATTAAGGAGTGGTAAGATTTTGCATAGATTATTCAAGAGTGCCTCAAAGTATTTGTTTCACAGGCTTTACCAGCATTAGGATATTTTGATTCATCCTACTTGGGAGAATTAGATGAGCAAGTCTATTTAGAGGACTTTACCATTTCCAACTAGTTTACCTCCTTACCAACTATTTTAGATGATGGTTATGTACTCCTTGTGAAAGACATGTCAGAGGTTAATATTGGGACTCTAGAGGACCCAAAGTGGATCAAATTAGGTACATCCCTCACTAAGGAGGAATGTGAAGAAAACTTCCCTTTTGAGGGAGTTTTTTGACATATTTACATGGGCTTACTCGAACATGCCAGGTTTGGACCCTACCATGGTTATACACCATCTAATTGTACATCATGATGTCAAACTCATTAAGTAGAATATGCATAATATGCATCCTCATATTGATGTGTTATTTAAGAAAGAGTTGTAGAAACTCTTAGATGTGAGATGTATTTGGTCGATTGACTATTCATAGTAGATTTCAAACATTGTGCTAGTAAGCAAAAAACTAGAAGGTATCAAAATTTACACTAATTTCAAGGATATCAATAAATCCTACCCAAAATATGATTTTCCTTTACCTAGCATTGACATGATAGTCAACTCGATGATTAGATATGAAACACTTTCTCTTATGGATGGTTTTTAGGATATAACCAGATCATAATAACACTAGAAGACTATCACAAGACAATGTTCACCACTCCATGGGGAATGTTTTGTTACCAAGTGATTCCATTTAGACTTAATAATGTTAGATCCACATACTAATTATACATGATAGTGATTTTCCATGATATGATGCATGACATTGTTGAGGACTATGTTGATGACATCTTAGGTAAATCAAAGACCCATGTCGACCATACAATGATACTATGAAGAATATTTAAGAGAATTCATGAGTAAAACATCAAGTTTAATCCAAAAAAGTGTGTATTTATCATAAATTATATAAAATTATTAGGCTTCATTATCTCTTCCAGGGGCATTGAAGTTGATTGAGCCAAATTTTATGCAATTACTGAAATGCTTCTACCACTACCTTGAAGTAGCTCTATAGTTTGTAGGGAAAAAACTAGTCAATCTGATGCTTCATATCATATTTAGATGACAAATTCCATCCATTTACATAATAAATAAGGACATGAATTTATCTTTGAATGAATAGTGTCAAAAAGCATTTGATCATCTTAAGGAATATCTTGTCAACCCATCTATTTTATTGCCACCCACATTGAACAAGCCATTATTACTTTACCTATCAAAAATTCAAAATGCACTGGGGGCACTTTTGGCACAACACAATGAATAGGGTAAATAATCTTTCACTTATTACTTGAGTTAAACATTGGTCACATATGAGCATAATTATACATAGATTAAAAAAGCTTATTTAGCAATGGTGTTTGTAGCCTGAAAGTTGTGCCATTACATGTTGAAAAACAAGACCGTTGTTATTACCAAAGTAGATCTACTCAAGTATTTACTTTATAAAATAACTTTATATGGCCACATGATAAAGTGCATCATTCTTTTGAGTGAGTTTGAAATTGAATATACCAATCAAAAGGCCATTATGGGACAAGTCCTCATAGATCAACTTGAAAAAGTTCCTCTTCAAGATACTCAACCTCTTACATTTAGATTTCTAGATGAGGTCATTATGATCATCACAAAATCAGAAGCACCTCCTGAGGTAGAATAGTGGAAGATGTGCTTTATCAATTCATTCACATCTCATGGATTAGGTGCCAGAATATTATTTGTTATTTCATAAGGGGATATTATTCCCAAGTCCTTTCCCATTGTATTTTTCTATACTAATAACATGGTCAAGTAGGAAGTACTCATTGTAAGGACTCATCAAGAATTACAGTGGAACATCCAACATTTACTAGTTCATGGTGGTTCTTAGCTAATCATCAATCAGGTTATCGACTAATATTAGACCAAGGATGAGAAGTTGGTAACCTATAAGGATATGGTCGACTTTCTCAAGCAACATATTATTAACATTAGTTTAAAATAATACCAAAATCCAATAACAAAGCAACTAATGCTATAGCCATAATTGGTTCCATTATTCATATGATAGACAGGGTAAGGGATTATCAATTTCTTGTTGAAAATCTCTTAGGACCAGCACATGAATAATCAACTATTGACATGGTTTATGACATTATTGGTCCCACCTATCCCTAGTACTTTGATATATATGCCTATCTCCATGACAAAAATATTACACCTGACCTATCATGTAAGAAATAAAAGGATTCATTCACAAAGCCTCTCTTTATACCTTACTTAAACCTACCCTATATTATATAAGCTATGATGGAACTCTGCTTCATTATTTACCTTTGACAAAATTTGGATTACTATTGAGGTAAGTTCATGGAGTGTGTGGATCCCACACTAGTGGGTAAAAATTAACCAAAAATTTATTGTGTACTATTTATTAATGGTTGACTATGGAAATAGATGCAGTTGCATATGTGAAGAGCTATGTAAAGTGTCAGAAGCATGCTAATCTGATTCATGATCTAGCCAAGACACTCAAACCATTGACAACACCATGGTTGTTCTCAATGTGTCCTATACTAGATGTCATAGGTACTATTAATCCTACATCCTTAGATGGCAATAAACATGTCCTAATTACTACCAAATATTTCACTAAGTGGGTATAATCCATTCCTCTTACTTACATAACTGGTAAGCAGATATCCAAATTCATATTTAACCACCTCATTTTTTACTATGGTATCCCCTCTAATATTATATCTATAATGGTGGATCATTTTTTAAAAAATAAGTGAAAGCACTTTGTACCCAATCTTTCACCAAACAACATTTCTCTACTACCTATTATCCACAAGGCAATGACCAAGCTGAGACTTCTAACAAAACTATTATCAATATTCTAAAGAATATTATCAATGATGTTGGTTGTAATTGATACTTGTAGTTGTTAAACACCCTCTAGGCATACCATACCACATTTCATACTCCAATAGGAGCTACACCCTATTCACTTGTTTAGGGCACTGAGGCCATTCTTCTTATCAAGATTGGGTTACCTTTTCTCTGAATTTCATTATAACACATCATCGATGATGAGGACTACAAAGTATTTCACTTATAAGATCTAGACTTACTTGATGGAAAATACATGGCTTCCTTGAATAGTCTTCAGGCATATCATAACATATTAAGAATCCAATATAATAGGGCATGTTAATCATCATGAACTCAAGCTTGAAAACCTTGCGTTAAAAGAGAATCAGAACAATGTCAATGCCTAAATAATAAAAAAGGAAAGTTTTAACCAAGCTACTTAGGGCCTTTTGTAGTTATTGTTAACTATGGTTATGGAGTATACAGGCTCACCACACCATAAGGAGATGAACTTGATGAATCGATGAACATAATACACCTCAAACGTTTTTACATTTGAAGGACTTGAATTATTATCTATAAAGACCATTTAAGTTATGCCACATTACACCCATTCTTTGCACTATACCCTTTTACCACTCTACCATGCCATCAACCCTTGTCTAGCCAACTTTTTTTTACCTAACCCCACCTATCACATTTGGCCTTTGTTCTGATTCAATATGTACTTTAGGCACATTAATGGTTGATGACATATTTAGTTCCAATAGTTATTTTAGAATCAAATGTTTGAATGGTAGTATATGAAATTAGTATGACAGTGGTCCTGGCAATTTATCGTTCATTTGTTATTATGTTCACTACTCATGCTAATAATTATAGATGTGTATGGGTAAATTAGTACCACTAACCTTTATTGTCATTTCCTAATTATAACCATCTTTGGTCAAATTAATAACAACACTTTTACCATGTGTTGTCATATCACCTTGCCATCATTGTTGTCATACTTTGCCATTTGCCTATACCTAAACTTGCTAGTACTTAGTCAAATGCTTTTTATGTAGGTGGAACTAGAGTGACTTGGGGTCCTATGAGACTATATAGGCAATGCTCAATTCACATTGAAGTTGGTTCAATTACCCCTTTTCCATGCTCTCACAATTTTGTGAACATTTTTAAGCCGCACTCTCACCGTTTTAGGATTTGGACCATTATGTGTCTCATGATTCTCAATTGAGTTGAGATGTTTAAAATTTTCCAAAAACATTTGAAATAGTTCAAAAACCCCTAAAATTTTGAAAAGACCTAAGAAAATCCTAAGAATAACAAAATCATGAAAATTGACATAAAATTTCCATGAGAAATATAAATCCATAAAAATTTGTTGGGGTGGACTTTTTTACTTATCCAAATTCATTTCTAGGCCACCTTGGCCTTTTTCCTCCCATATCTGGGAGAACTACATTGGACTGAGGTTTATAAGGACTATATAAGTAGTAAGTGGATACATGGGGTATCTCAAGTTAGCTCGACCATAACCACTTCTTTGCCTTAAGGATCCTGGGTCTTATAGTTATTTCACAAGTAATCACTTATCCTTTAGTTTCCCCATCCTTATTGTTTTCTTACACTCATTTTTTATGAGCACTTTATATTTGATTGCTTTTGCCATTTTATGAGCAACCTTAACCAATGCTCTCACTATTTTATGAGCAACCTCAACCAACACTCTCTCCATTTTATGAGCTCATTCTCATTCCAAGCCATAAATGTAGTAAAAAATATGAATTGCCCATTTAATTCATTAATGGATACTCATCTCTTATATTTTAGTGTGGTTTTAGCCTAACCCGTGCTTTCACACTTACATGGTTTTATTGTGTTGACTTTTTCATGACTGTGAGCATCATCCCTCTCTTTTCCTATGTACTCACCATTTTTTAAGATCATTCTTATTTTACTTTATAAGTCAATCATGTTTTCTTATCATCCATTTTCTTCTGTCCCATATCCTGGGAGAACTACATTTGCCCTGAAGTTCACATTGGACCTAGTGTTCATGGGACTATGTAGGTAGTGTCCATTTACGGAGTACATCTAGAGTCTACTCGACTACCCCTTCCTATTTCTTATATTACCTCCATTTCTCTAGTTTCATTATCCCCTATAGACTATGGGAAACATTTGTCATCTTGTTTATGTCATTGTTCCCTATATCCTAAAGGTAACAAATTATTGTCGTACCTTTCATCATTGTTTCCCTATGACCTAAGGGATATATTGTTTTATTTTTTTTTTTGTTGTTTTACCTATGTCATTGCTACCTAGTTTAGGAGTCATCTTATCACCAAGAGTAACACCTCTATTACACATGCATGAACAATTTATATTGTATTTGTTACTAACATTGTGATTAACCATTATTTGTATATTGTTATTTGTTTGGTTTAATTTATTTGTTTGCCTTTTTGTGTTTAGAACTGTTTGTTTATTGCATTTTTATTTGCTTTGAATTGTTTATTTGTTTTGATTATTTTGTTATATTTGTTTATAGCCTTGCTTGTTTGTTTATTTTATTTATCTTTGTTTGTTTTGTTTGTTTGTTTAATTTTGTGTTGTTTATTTGAGTTTCGTTTCTCTTGCATTTGTTTGTTTATTTTTATTTATTGGTGTTTTGTTGTTTATTATTGCTTTGGTTGTATGGTATGTTTGTGTTTGTTAGTTTTTACAATTTGTTTGTGTTTGTTTAGTTGTTTGTTTATTTGTTAGTGTGTTGTTTGTTTGTTTATTAGTGTTTTGTTTATTTTATTTATTGGTGTTTTTTTATTTTTTTAAGGATTGTTTATGTTTTTTATTTGTTTTTTTTTTTACTGCTATTTTATTGTTTGTTTGTTTGGTTTATTTATTTATTTGTAGTCTTATTTTTTTTGTATGGCCTTGTTTGTTTGTTTTTTTGTACATTTTTTTATGTTTGTTTGTTTGTTTTTATCTATTTGTTTCATTTTTGTTTGTTTATTTTTATTTTTTTCTTTTTTATCTTTTTTTTTTGTTGTCGTAGGGCTATTAAATTTTATTTACACTTAAGTCTCAATTATCCATATCTTGTACTTAAGTTGTGAATGTTTGTATTTAGTCCTACACTTGGTTTATTTGTTATATTTACACTTGGGATTTGATTGTTCATATCTTATTCCAAGGTTATTTATATTTATATTTAAACTAAGTTTTCTATGATTAGGGCATGTCTTGATATTTTAGTGGTTCATAATTATGATGCATAATACCATGAGCTATAGAAAAAACTAGGTATAAAGAGACTAACAGACCAATGCAATGATAGTACTTATTTGATATATTAGAACTAGCCAAATACCCAAACACATGCTTGAATCTATGAGTAATAAACAAGAGTAAAATTTATTTATTATATTTTTATAACAGATGTACATCTATGAATAAGAATACATATGAGCCATATAACATAATCAGATGATAACCAATAGAATAACATATCATAAACATGGCATAAGCAATAACTGAATAGAGAATACATGAGCATAAATATCAACAATGTTAAACATCTATAATGTTAATTAATGTTAATCAATGTTAAACATGAGATAAACAACACAAACATATATATATATATATATATATATATATATTAGATGAATACCATAAACATGTACATTGGCCTCGAAGGACCCAAAACTGAAAGTCAATATATCTCAAATGTCATAATACATAAAGGATATATACATATCAAAATGGTGTCTCAAAATACAATAATATGTTGACATAATTAGTAAAGTGCCAAACAATGCCAACATTGTAGCAAAATGCTAAAATGCCAAGATTCTTGTGATCAACTTTGGCTCTATGTGTCCATGGGACCTATGGATGGAGGTGTGCATGATGGTTCTAGTGGTGGTGGACATGGTTCACGGATGGACTAAACTAAGTCACCTATAACATGAGTCCTGGTGCAAGACTAACCAGATCTGTTAACTGCCCTTTATGCATCCTAAACTTCAAAAGAAGCAACCTACTAGTCTTTGGGCATGGTAATCTCATAAGCTTGATGGTAATAGGAGGCCTCATCCTTAGCTTGAAGCCTCTTCAGAATCATCTATAAAAATATAGCCTACGTAATAGCTCCTCAAGTTGAATCACACTCTCACCTGAGCCTATCAATAGTGGCCAATGCTTAATCTATATCATTAATGACTCGATTCCTCTTAGTGTTAAGTTAGACCTGCACCTATACCATCCTTTCTATCTTGACCTTCAGCTAGGTTATATCTAACTAAATCCAAGTCATGTCATCATCCCTCATGTCTAGGATGCTCTAAAAATTTACCACCAACCACTATAATTCATGATATCCCTTATTTGAGTAGTGATCTTTGCCTCTAGAATACATGTGTCCCTAATTGATGTCATTATGAAAGAAGGCCCTGCCTGGCCTGGATCACCCAATCTATCTATAACCCCTATCATGCTTGGATCAATCACCATCATAACTAAGTAATCATCCTTGTCATCCCCATCATCTCCATCTCCCCCACTGTCTCCTCCATCATCATCATCATCACCTTCCTCATTGTCGTTACTCTACCAAGTGTTGTCATTAACACTTGATGTCTTGGCATCCATCTCCTCAATTTTCATGGGCATATGTCCCCCTACCTATCTTATAACTATCAACCTCATAAGACATACCTATACCCACCAATTTATATAGGCCAGAGTGACCCCTGCATATGTTGTTCCTCCTACATAAGTCTAGGTAACTTGAGAACCACTCAAATAACTCATAGTGGCCACACCCCTCTGGATAATAAGAGTATCTCAAATAATTTCATGTGTCATGTGGGAAAACCATTTAGTTCCTTTAGGTACATCTTGCATGAACCTAAACTATCGAAGTACTTGATTAGGGTGGTACTCAATAATATGGGACTATCTCCTAGTCAAAAAGCATTTGGTCATCATATAGGTCATGTACCACCTATCTTTGAACCACTACATCTAGTATGCCAAGTAGGACCTCTAAATGAAAAAAAATTGAGGTGAGGTCAATGAACATATGATGATAGAAAGGAATATCCCCCCTATGCCTACACTTGCCTACTCCTATCTGAGCATAGTCATATGCCAATGGTTCCTCTAGGTCACATAACTAGCCTACCCTACTAGTTTCTCGATCAAAATATGTTATTATCCCCAAACCATCAGAAGAGAGGAATCCCCAATGTTGCATCCACCATGATATGCTATCATATGAATATCATTGTAAAGTTGTGCCAGCATTATTGACCCCTAAGCAAAATGTGTAGACTCATCAAGCATATTATGCACTACATCTCTAAGGCCCATATGAAAGTAATGATTGCTTTTGTCAAGAAATAAGATGCCATTGATAATGTCCATGAGAACTACCTCCTTACAAATAAGATCTAGTGGTGATGGATCTCCAGAAGGTAAATCATCAGGTTAGATGTCTGTGTCCATCTTTAGAAGGTCTATATTGACCTTTTCCTAAAACATAAGGATACCTTGGTAACTGACTAAATCATAAAGAATCATATGCTACTATGTTGATGTTGTTCAAAATAGTCTCCATCTGCACATTGGTAACTTGAGGACATGTCAAGTATCCTCAAGTGTCATGGTCACCTTGTTAGTAGGCAGGTAGAATGTGGAAGTCTCATTGTGCCAACGCTCAACCAGCACACTCAAGTATGCTCAATATACTTGGATGACTGACATTCATGCCACATGATGAAGGTATAGATTATGTAGTAAACCAACTATACCCTATGTCTAGATCTGAGGGGTCTATAGACAATGTGAACATCACTCCCAAGATGTCAACACAACTAGTCACTCTTATAATCACATAAAATTTAGCGTTAATCTAACTCTATGATGTTTCATGACCCTAAGCCTAGGCGTTAATCTAACTCTATGATGTTTCATGACCCTAAGCCTAGCCTACTAAGCCTATTTCACCCTCTTTAAGAGGGTGAACCCCTGAACCGATTATTTTTAGCTTGTAGGGTGAAGCCACCATTTTTCTAAATGTGAAAGTCACCGTTTATGTGATTTTGCATTTTTTAAGCGATGTTATCATTTTCATGAAAATGATAAATTCACTTTAAAATGGGTGAAACTGCCATTTTGGCAAATTCCATCTAATTTTGGCGATTCCATTATTCCTAAGAATGATGACTTCACATGAAGTCACTATTTTCCTTGATGAAGTCATCATTTTCCATAAACACAAATGGTGACTTTGTTATTTTTCAATATAATACAAGAAATAAATACGTAATAAATATCATTAATGATGATTTTAACATTACTCACTGACGGTCCATCATGGGGTGGTTACATGTGCTCTATCATGCACTCCAAAATGTGGCATCTAGCTCCTCTATAGGCCATTTTTCTCAACTCACTGCATAAAAAACCAGAGCTTAGAAAACCCAATAGGTTAGGGTAAAAAGGAATTATTTTTCATCCTACGGTTAATATATAGCCAAAAATTTGAATTTTTACCCCTTAGGGCCTATAGTTTATTCTACGCACTCTAGAAATTATATTTTTCACATCCGTCATCTATTTTATATGTCATTTGATCCTACATGCCTTATTTTTCAATTGTATTATAACTAGACCATTTTTTTGGGCCTCTCCTAAGACCTGTTTAAAAACATTATTTTTCTAACTATACCCCATATTTGTTCGAATGTACATTTTTGAACTCACATTTAGGATAAAAATATGTTTTTAATTTATGCTAGCTCATCGTAAATCTATTTTACTAATTTTTCCACATAAGCTACCATTTCTAATGTACCCTAGTGCAACAAATCTTTTTGCGATCGATCAATGATATATGCTACATTTATAGGGAAAACTCATTTTAAATCACATGATTTAAATGTGTGAATGAATATAGTCACATTTTGGAAAATCATTCTTTTCTGACCAATTTAATTATTATAACCATATGTGGGTAAATCATTATATTCTACATCTTGTGATAATAATTATAACTATCTGTGGTCAAATTATTCTTTTTCTTGATCCACCTGATTATTGGGGAAAATGCCTATGTCATTGATTATAATCACCTTTGTGTAAATCTATGTTTCATGTTCTATTACTAATTATAACTATCTTTGAACAAATACATGTTTCACATTTTATTATTGATTATAATTTCCTTTAGGCAAATCAGTGTTCATCCCATCACCCTATAAGAGTAAATACATATGCTACTACTTATAACTACCTTTAGACAAATTAGTGTCACACCCTTCATTACTGATTACAATCGCCTTTGGGAAAATTAGTGACGCTGCCACCATTACTATTTATAATTGCCTTTAGATAATTTATTAATTCTACCTCACTTGCCACTAGATCATGTCATTTTCTTCATTTTGAGGGAACATTCGATGAGTCTATTGTGCCACCCGCTCCATCGAGGGGGAATCAAAGGCTAATCAACTATCCTTTGAGGCATGAACCATTCGAATTAATAGCTTTTGCATTCTTTGAAAATATGTTATTATACTTATGTCTCGCAATGCCTCCTCAAATAGAAGAAAATTACAAGCACTTAATTTTGGCCACTTTTGTGACTAAACTAGAATTTAGTTCAATTTATAGCACATGATGTAATTTAAGCCTATAAATCATTTAAATCCCCAAATTTGACTGTGTAAAGTATTTTGTTAATCAAAAAGGTGAAAGGCTTACTTATTTTGTGTATTACCATGTATGCACCAATAACCTAGTTCAATTTCAACCATAGTCAAATTAAGACCTAGTAATTTGATGTTCTTATCTTGTCAAGATATTAAATTAACATTTAAAACAATTGCCAAAATCTAAAAATCACTACTTATAAGATTAGTTACATTATAAATCTTAATTAACTTGCCTAAGTAAAAATTTTAAGTTGAATTAATGAATTTTATTTATCGAAAAATGAATTTTTAGCCAAATATGAAGTCAAAGTTTCAAGGAGCTAATAAAATGATTTATTAATTCCTAAAATATTCTAAAAAAGTGAGTCACAACCTCACAAATATCTAAAGTGATTTGTCGTGCCTCATAAATATCTAAAACTAAGGTGTCAAGATTCCATGAATGCTTTAACTCAACCCAGTGATAGCGTAACTCAACCTAGGTTATTTTAAACTCAACCAAAGTTAGAATTAAACCTAACCTCCCAAGGGTTAGACTTAGTTCTTAGAGATATAAATATGAGTGCCCACACCATATGCTGACAAGCTTTTATGTGTAAGGTTATTCTACAAGAATACCTTCAAGAAGCCATTTAGAGTCATGTTATATTACCCATTTTATGTCAAGCTTCATACCAATCCAAGCCAATAGCAAAGAAAAGCCACAGGTGATCATTAGAGAAGTGTTACCACCATGGAGAAGCATTGACAAGAGTATTTAATGTCATAGACCAAGCACGAATATCCTTATGCCAACAAGTGGACATAAAATTTGATAGAGGTAAAATACTTGTGTTATTTTTATCTTTATTTTATGATCTTGTTCATTATTTTATGCTCTTCCTAGTTCTTAGGCAAGAATCTTTAGTTCTAATGTATTGTTATGCATAGATTTTTATCATTTTAAATAACAAGTAACTAATCAAAATTTATGTGTTCTTTGGATTCCTAAAATAAAGATACTGCACAAAGTTTATTTATCCAAAATCATACCAATAACATATCAAAGACGCATGTATATGTTATGACTAAAAATTTATTAATCACATGTGTTGGACCAACTTGTAAAGGTAAATCAATCTCACCAATAATGTGTTGTGATGTCCCATCAAATGCTCTAACCATTTTGGTCGAATGGTGTAAATCATCATGTGTATATCCTAACTATGTAAGTGACTTTATGGTACATATGTTCTCACTAGCACCATTATCGAACATAACACTATGTATAGGTCGTTGATCAAGGTATGCTTGAATAAATAATGAATAAATATCTGAGACATCATCGATAATTTCACTATCATCAAATGTAATATAATGTCTCTGAACTATGGGAGGTATTGTACATGTGTAAGTGCCAATAATCTCATCTAATGGATGCCCATAATGTGATGGAGGAGGATGTGTATTATATGTCATTTACACTTCTAAATATTTCTTAGAATGATCTTGCAATGGATTGTTAAATACATTCTAGTTTTGATGGTCACCAGGTTGTGAACATGAATCCTTTAGAGTATCATCAAAGGTAATATGTTAGTTATCAAGAAGATCTTATATTTTAAGGTATATTATTTTTTTGTAGAATGCTTAGGACCTTGGTGATAGTGACAATATGAATTAGTATTATATCATTTTCGTAGAGGTCGACTCATATCAACCTCTATAGGAGGCATGGTTCATTTTAAGAGACCATATAAAAAACTTCCTTAGGTTTATTTAGGCTAATCTGATTTATATCCTTTGCGAATATGAAATTTTCAAAAAAAAATCACCTTCTTAAGTTTTTTGTATAACCGTCTATTTACACAGTTAAAACATGTAGGTTGTGGAATAAATTTTTAAAAAATATAAAAAACTTTCATAAACCTTAATATTATTGCATATTTTTATTCCTCTCAAAGAGCTATGCAATTTTAATTTTTTTTTTAATTTCAAATCAAGTCGTTATGCAAAGCTATGACCTCCAGAAGTTACTGCTCAGTTGCATCACATCATGCTTCTACCCGACAACATGTTGCTCCCTGATAGCATGTTTCCATATGACATCATGTTGCTGCCAAGTAACATACCAACAATTGGATTCCTCTTGAAGATCTATACAATTTTTTAAAAAAATCACCTCAAACTGAGTCCATATGCAAAAATTACAACCTCCAAAAGTTGGTGCTCAATTACATTGCATCATGTTACTACCCAACAACACACTGCCACCTAACAATATGTTGTGATGATTTTTTTTTTAATTATATAGATTTTTGAGAAGAATCTAAATTTTAGCATGTTGCTAGGTGGAAGCATGTTGTGAGGCAAGATCATGTTATCAGGTGATAACATGTTGTCAGGTGACAAAATTATGCGATGTAACTGAACACTAATTTTCAAAGGCCATAAGTTTTGCATATGAACTCGATTTGAGATGATTTTTTTTGAACTCAGAGTGGCAACATGTTGCCAAATGATAGCATGCTATCGAGTGACATCATGTTGCTAAGTGATAGCATGTTGTCGAGTGACAGCTTGCTTTTGAGTGACATCATGTTGTTGAGTGGTAGCATGCTACCAAGCGGTAGCATGTTGTTGAGTGACAACATGTTATTGAGTGACATGTTGTCGAGTGGAAGCATGTTGTCAAGTGGTTACATGTTGTTGAGTGACATCATGTTATCTAGTGACATCATGCTTTCGAGCAACAACATCATGATGTTAATGAGGTAAAAAATAAAACTCGGATGGTAACCCATATATATATATATATATATATATATATATATATATATATATATATATATATATATATATATATATATGCCTACATAATTATTATAAACGATTGATGAGCCGACCCCTAAAAAAATTTACATCCCAAAAATTTAAGCGAATGGGTCGTATGTACTACTCTTGAAAAATTGCCAAATACATTTTCCTAAAAAGTGAATATTCGTGAATTAACGAATATTCATCACTAAAATTTAACCTGATAGGATGAGGGAGAGATATGAGATGACACTCCACAATCTTCTTAGGTATCAAAGTTTGAGACTCAAGTAATCATGTAATTATCTCTTAGGTGCATTACATAAGATGAGCCAATTACGTTGTTGTGACACTATATTAACCATTGTGTTATTTTTGTTTTAGGTTTTATAGGTTTTACCTTGTAGCTTGGTTTGATATAAAACTTGGTAGTACATGTAGTCAATGTGTTTGTTATATACATAATCTTGGTCAAGGAAATAAGTTTAATTTCACAATATCAGACAATATGGCATATGTCATCAAAAAAATTAATTTTTTAAAAAATAATGGACTCATTTAATGGGGCAAGCAAACTTTGCTTAAAGACATATTAAAGCTCTTTATCTGTCATTGAATTTATCATTTTTTCCAACATTGTTTTATACTTCAAAACATATTTATTGATAGTTTCATTAGTTTCTTGTTTGATCTTAGTGATTTATGCATATGACATCTTCTTAATGATGTTGATAGAAATTGATCCACTAGAGGTTTGAATGGTTCATTGATTGGTAAATCATAGAACCATCTTAAAGCATAGTCCTTTAGGCTCCTTAGAAATAATTTGGTCAAAGTTTATCATTTGAAGTATAATCAAAACGTGTTGCATAGAATGATCAGAGATATTGTTCAAGATCACCCTTTCCATCATAAAATATGAAATTGGGTGCAACAAAACCAATTGGCAAAGGGTGCAAAGATATCTCAAGTGCTAGAGGATTATGTAATACATTTTGTGAATCAACAGCATGAGTTGAGTTCAAATCATTTTTTTCAATGTTAACAACCTTAGTTTCCAAAGTTTTTATAACTAGGAAAATAGTTTTCACAACATACCCATTAAGATTTAGACTTGATATTTGAGAAGCCACCAAAGGGGATGCAAACACCACCCGCATCAATGTAAGCATTGAAACTAGTAATTGAGTTAAATTATTAATTGTTCCCGTGAAGGATGTGGCAATAGTTGTTCCATCTAAGGGTTCACCATTATTGGATATGGATGCACTAGCCTTAGCATGTTTATTGATTTCTTCTTGTGTAACATGTAAGAATGCATTAATTATTTATTTATTTGTATTTAGATGATTAACTAAGGCTTATTTATCTTCCATTTTGAAATGATTTTTATTAACATTTTTCTTATTTAATAAATGCTTATAAAGGTGCCAAAGGAAATAGAAAAAAATAGATCTACAAATTACTAAAATCAAAAACCCTAGAAGACTAAAAAACTTTAGAGAAAGCTAAGAGTTGCACGAAAAGACACAGAGATCAAATTCACCAAATGTTTAACCCTTTTATTAATTTTTTGGTTTGGATTCGAGTTAAAGGATATAATAGTCTATACATAATGATAAATAAAAATATTTTAGAGCAATCCAATTAATTGAAAACCTAGATAATGAATATTCAAAGTTAAAATGTTGAGTTATACTAAATATAGAAACTACATTCAAAACAATAGTTTGATTGGATAAACATGAAGAATAGATAATACTTAGCTCATCTGCAAATGTGCAAATAAACCCAATATATGTAAAGGTGGAAACACGCAGATACAAGATTAAGATCTAGTGGTCATATTCAAAAAAAATTGTTTCTAAAAACCTAGACACTAGTATTAACCTTCCGACACTTGTGTTAGCCTTTGGACACTTGTGTTAGCCTTGGGACACTTATGCCGACACATGTATTCCTAATATCAATGGAACTGTCTAGTACAAAATATTTGTTGTATTGTAGAGCAACATCCTAACGTTTTTTAGGTTTTCTATCGCCTTTCTATTGATATATTTTATTCACACACACAAGCTTTAGATTATTATTTTATTCACAAGCGGTTGATTTATTTATATGTTAAATCAAATATTTATTGAATCCTTTTATATCGATCGAAAATTTAAACATTACTAAATTCACAAACTCCGTTGGAATTAAAAATCATTTGACTATTTGAAAGAGAAACAACAATATATAATGTTGTTTTAATATAATGTTATGCAACCTAACGCTATTCACAAAACCAATCTTAAATCTAAAAATCCCCAATATTCGACGAATTACAAATATTCACTGCTCAAATTTTCCATGTCAAAAAGCATAAGAAAATTTGCTCTTGGAATTCTTATGCTCTAAGAATATTCACTTCCTTTACGGGATCTCTTTGGACTAACATTCCCCTAAGTCGAGAAATAATGTTGCGGAATTTTTAGCCTAGCCAATGTGGCCTTGGAATTTAGGTATTGAAACTTTGGAATGGGAAGACTCATTTCATTTGTTTCATGGGTTTATACGAATACACACGCGGTGTTGTCTGCGCATACCTACTACAATTTGATGCTTCGATTAACTATCTTCAGATGCGAATGTCCAGTCTTACATAAAAATAAAGGAGGAGATGCGTAATCATGATTGCTTCGAATAATATCCTTTCTATATGGAAGTCTTAATCATAAGTGGCCGTATCTTTTTTTACAAGCCAAGGGTCGATTCCAACAAAAATATGAGAAAAAAAATATCGACAAAAGTTTAGCTATCTCCACCTAATTAAACCCGTCAATATCCTCGATCTAATCGAACAGACTGTCGACAAAGAATGCGCCAGCACCCACACCCACTAGGGAGATCAATGACCACCCGCCAGCTGGCAGTTGAGGCATCTGTTCTGATGTGAGTGTACAAGTCATACATACAAAGTGTTATGCTATTCAAATAAGGGATGGAGTTGGGTACAGTGCAGTGATTTATGTGCATTGGACAGTGGCATATCTCCTATCCTTCCCCTTCAAAAACAGAATTTGGCTTGGCCCATGCCCATTCTCATATTCATGTTTGTATAATCAATCCCCTCAACAAGGTAAACCCGAACTCCTGGAATCATACAATACAGATCGGCGTCTTTCCTGGATCAAAACAAAACCATCATCTCTCATCAGAATAGTTCCACATGAGATTAAGCAAATGTAAATGATTTTTTTTATTCATGTCCACCCAAATTCGAATACGCTCTAAAAATTTCACATACAATTTCAACCATAATGGTTGCAGATCATATGAAAATTTATGCCCAGTTTTTTCACCAAAAAGGGTCACTTTAACAATTCATGCTTGCTATAGATGGGTTTGTGTGAACTGAATATTGGATTAGCTATAAACTATGTAAAAACGTATCACATACTTAAAAAACATTGACTAAATTTTAATGTGAAATTTATTTAAACTATCCATATAGCCATGATTTACAAATGTTTGGAATTAGATTCCTGATCATTTTTCGTAACAGAATCCTTGAATGGTGTAATATATTATTATTTGCTATAATAACACCAACCCACAATGCCCAAACAGAAAAAAACAATTAACAGTGGACATGGACTTCTTAGTTATTATTCCATGGATAATTGCAGAACCATTTTCTACTACTTTTTTAGCAAATCAAAATTTGTTTTGGAAAATTGCCTAGGATAATCTATCCCAAAATCTGAGTGCAGGGGCCACTACCCACTGAGGTTTTTAATAAAATTGAAGGATAAAAAGCAGAAAGTCCAAAACAAAAAATACCTGAACTGCTCTTCTTGTTGCTGGCCAGGGGCTGGGCGAAAATGAGGGCCCTCGTCATAACCTTCACAAATCACTTCACCATCCTCAGTTCGATAGCACAGAATTCCTTCAGGACTATCGTGACAGACCTGTACCAGTCCATTAATTCATCCTCACTGTATCCCAGAAATAAGCTATAAATTTACTACAAATCAATTGTGTAAAGAGAACTTAAACAAATCTTAACTTCACTTCACTTCACTTCACCTTAACTTGTTCAAAATTATACTTCTTGGCAGATAGGGTATTTGATGGTGCAGTGCCATTTCTTCTGACAGCAGGCAGTCTAGGAGCTCTACGCCAGGGCACTGGTAAACGTGAATTGTGGCCTGAAATATCATTGACAGGGCAACCAAACCGATTGGGCAAAGCAAGTCTCAAACATCCTGCCATGTTCCTTCACAGTTTAGAGTAATTGCATGATATTGTGGCCAAAGATATAGGGACGTGAGCACTGTGCAGACTTTACACGTTCGGACTTGTTATTGGATTGAGTATATGATTCGTATTTTAGATGGCGGGGAGCCATCAATGGCGATGTTTATTGGGGTCCACTCCATTAAAATATTGTTTAAAATGTTGCTTGTCGATATTGAATATTTTTTAAGTAGCAAATAAGTCGGAGGCCACGTGAGGGTGGGCTCCATTGTGTATGTAATCAAGGGAAGGGCCAATCCTATCCAAAACCTATGCGACTTTCGAGTCCTCAATCTTTTTCAATCAATATATTGCCATCCACAACATGTAGATCATTGCCAAACCTAGTTTCCACAACTTCGTCTTAATCATACTTTAATGTATACACAAATACTTTTAATTGGAAACACATCGCTGATATTTGAAGAGGAATTGTTATAATGGATATATTAACAAATGTTAAAATGAAATTTCTTAACAAAGAAAAGATAAATATTCAGAATTTCCCTAGTGATTATATTGTAGACCCAAAGTATAAAAGGGAAGAAAGATCACAAGTTTCGAATCAGACTAACAAAGGCTCTATCTTTCTACGGAGGGTTAGTTTGAAGATTGTAGAAGTTTTGTGACATAACTAGAATTTTATGATCAACATTGGAGCCCTTCCAAGAGGGATGGGCAGAGTCTCTCCCAAGTTCCACTTAATGTTGACTGTGAGCAGTTGTTTTTGGTACAATCAAATGAAAAACTCTTAGGGATTATGGTCAACTTGAAGATTGCAATAATTTGGTAAAAGATCCACAAAATTTTGACACTCCAAGATATTATCTTTGGAGCCTAAAATGTAAAAATATATGTTTTCTAATCTTGTGTCTCTCAAACAAGATGAACTCCTTCACAACAAAAAAAATGACCATAAAAAACACAGTGTAGATCCCATTGGTTGATGTATGTGGTTTTTTCTTCGTGTTTATTTAAAACCCTACTTTGTCTTGTTGAGTTGTAGGTTTGTTGATAGTCTACGGTTTGTTTTATCCTCTGGTTCTGTTTGTAAAAGGTTATGGGGGCCTTTCAAAACCCTAATTTTTACCCTAGCAAAAAAATATAAAAAATATTTTTACCCTTGTTCAATGGTAATGGCTTATGCTAACGTCTTGAATTGACGGCAGCATCTGACGCTACCCTCCATTGGAGTTTGGAAGTTGCAGCCTTAGAATATGTTTTAAATTGCTTGAAATTGATAATTGATAAATGTTTTTAATTGTTTTACTTGTGCAAAAGGACGTGCATATTTATGAGATTTGACATGGTTGACCTTTTTCTACCCTTACTAAGCTTGGCTTGGATGACGTTGATAGGGGTATTATTGAGCATGCAAGATTGAGATAAGTGGTTTAGCTAAGAGGGTCCCATATGATATCCATCTCGTGATAACATTAGTTGAGAGATGGAATGTTGACACCTACACCTTCTGGCTCTCAACAGGGAAGACGATGATCACTTTGGAGAATGTATACCAGATTTTGAGGTTGCCTTTCATAGGAGATATGGCACAAGTATCTGGAGATGTGAGTATTGGGTATATTCAGAGGTCTCATATGTACTTTATTGGGTAGAGGTCAGTTGATGTAGAGCCAAGTATTACCATCCATTTGGATATGATTATTAGAGTTAACGTTCCACAATTACAGAAGTTTATCTGTTGTTTATTGTCTTCATTCATAGCTATTGATGGTGGTGGGGTAGTGATACCCTATTAGATGTAGCACATTATTTGTGATATTGAGTATTAGGGAATGCGATTTTCTTGGGGACATACTATGGTAGCCTATTTGTACATATATTTACATAGGTTTTTCTTGGAGAAATGGGGTGGTAACTTAGGGGTTGATATGCTTTTGCATGTATGGGCATAGGTACACATTTTAGTTGTGTGGTTGATTGGTGGGCCTTTAGAAGGATGGGCCCACCCTCAATTTTTTATGGCAAAGTGGGTGGTGCCTCATGGTAGAGCACATACTACTATGGAGGATTAGGTTATACTAGATCAGTTGACACTACACCAAATTATATGGTGGCCATATATGACATTTTCAAGGTGGGCCAAGGATGCAAAGGAGTTATATTGTGTTCATGCTAGTATATGGTTGGTTGATCACTTTCTTGGAACTTATGAGAAATTTAAATATGATGGTGTTTTACAATAGTTTGGTATTGATTAGGGGGTGCCCTCAGATACATATCCATGGCATCATATAGAGAGATATGCGCATAGGCCAAATGATAGAATGCCTCCATTGGTAGCTAATTTAGTCCCTTTTCTTCTTAAAAAGCAGGATCTAATTGTCACACTAGCATTAGGTAATGATGTTGGATGCACAAAGGCCTATGTGTGGTGGTGGGAAGGTGCTCAATGGCCATTATTATTTCTAGCGATTGTTCCTCTAGTGCAGTACCTACAATTCAGGGTGGTGACAATAGAGGTAGACATGGTGGAGATTTTATAGGTCCAAAACCTTTATATGAGGTTGGCATTAGATCCACATGTTAGTATAATGTGTATTTTATTTTTTATTGATAAGATATATAGTAGTCACTAAACATGATGAGTTACTTGTGAATATGGATAGATGAGACATCCCAGACTGATCTTGATTGAGATTTTATAAGTTTTGATCAATCACTAGATGTAATTC
Organism: Torreya grandis; assembly: GCA_037957365.1. Taxonomy (NCBI): domain Eukaryota; kingdom Viridiplantae; phylum Streptophyta; class Pinopsida; order Cupressales; family Taxaceae; genus Torreya; species Torreya grandis. The sequence goes on from JARHVA010003026.1 coordinate 62,373, forward strand.
ATCGATAACATCACTAAACACTACATAATATAGGTTCATTAGAGGAAATACTATGGGAATGATCCTAATGTCATAAACCTAGATGATATTTATGAGCCTTCACATCTAAGGATGTGATATTTATGGAGATAGATAGTGATGATGATTCATATATCCCTAGGGATGTGCCCCTTATGTGTGACTGATGTTATCTATTGTAAAAACTTTGGATCACTTTTGATATATATATGATGATGTTTCTTTGTTATATATGGTCTTAGAATGGATGTGCATTTTTATTACTTACTACATAGGATGTTTTTACTATTTACTTTGTGTAAAATATATTTAAATGTAACATGTGCATTTGTGAAAAAAGATTGAGAAATTTAATTTGAAATATGTTACTTAGTGGTATTAAGGAAATCAATGTACACAATGGAATCTAGTTGGGAACAAAAATTCTAGTTTATAATGATTAGGTGGTAATTGGATTTGTGATCTTGGTTTTAACACTGTAACTAGTGTATATGTAGGAGTATCAAGTGTATCTATCTGATCTGTATCTGTGCATGTTGGTTTTTGTACCCAAATCTATCATGTATAAATGTTGATAGGTTCTATAAAATTTGGATCAATGCCTTCTCCTCATGTCCCTCTAGTGATATCCCGATCAACCAATGATTCCTTTATAGGATTAGTGTGGGACAAATCAGTCATAGTAGAAGATATAATATGAGAAGGACTTCTATTGGTTGAAATTCTATAAAGTTTGATAGACAAAACCTTCCTAAAAAGGAGTGGAATGGGATGTCTCAACCCTCTTAAAATAACCTTAGAATATGTAGGGGAAAGGGACCTCAATGTGTCCTTTCAAAGTGTAATGATCCCTTGGTCTACAAGTTGTGAAATGTTTTGTCTTAATGCGAGACAATTGTTATCCTAATGTCCATTAATACCATGGTAAGTGCAAAAGGGTTTGTCCTTTCACTTTTTCAAACTTATGTGGTAAATGGTAGTAGGTTGGAGGAAGTGTTATCAACCATTGATCTTATAGTATATGTAATATATCATGTGGTCTATCTCTTCATTGATCAAACTAAAGTGGTTGCCTCTTAGTATAGGCATAAGTTTTAATTTTAGGAGGTATAATGTATGTAGATTCCTTTCCTCTATGTAAAATTTTAACTATTTATTCCTTAGTATGTACTACTAGTTTTGAATGAGGTATTTGAGGCAGATCATGACCCTTCTTGGTTTTTAGCTCCATTTTGTAGGAATTATTTATAACATGTTTGTCTTTAGGTGTAGTAGGTGATTCAACATTTGTATTCGTTAAGGCACATGCATATATATGCACATCCCAATATAAAGTATTGAAAGAAGTAAAGGGATTTTATAATGCTCTTTCTCAAAGTTGGTATGTATTTCACTTTAAGCTTAGGGTTAAGAATATAGAAATGAAAAGTCACAAAGGTGATAATCAAATCTATAGTAGGCCAATTAAATGTTAAACTCAGATAAAATCATACACTAAATTTATTATTCTGAGATAGTGTAAATATAAAAATTACAACTATGTTATATTTATAAATGACAAGGAAGATAAGTACTTAACTTGTTCTGATGCTAATGTAGTTCTAGGTTTAGAACATGATGAAATTAGGTGGGAAGATAGTTTTGGAATAGTTATTAGACTCTAGATATGGTCTTTTAGATATATGAATAGTTGCATCATCCATAGACAATTTCATAGATGTTATTATCTAAGCCTGATGATAGTGTCATGTATGAAATATCTAGTGAAACAAGATGTGACCACGTGGTTTCCTTTGAGTTTAGCTTCACCTTCACTCTAGTACATTCAGATCTAGGTCATGGACTGTTTCTCCTTATGAAATGGAAAAACCCAAGATTTCTATCTTCAATGTGGCCTTGTAAAATAATGGGTTAGTGGGCATATAGTGTCAAGCTAACCCCAATGACTCCACTATCAAAAGACACTGCCTACATAGCCAATACTCTGAAGAGGGCCTCATACTGATGTAGTTCTCCTCTACATGTTGTATTGTGTGTGAATCATGTAATATTTGTAAAGTAAATACAATAATGACCTAGCTTGTAACTTATAAAATTAGGGTTTTGGGATGCTCCTTTAGTACTTTAGATTTGTAGGTGTGTTGAACCTATAACTAGTATGGAAATAGGGAAGGTTTTATCTATTGAATGGTTGATAGAGTGCTTTTTGATAAGTGCCTTGGTCTCTTTGGTATTTTTTAGGTGTTATAGGTGATAAATGAATGAGGATTGATATTGTATTTATATCAATCCTTTTTTAGTAATAGCTTGTATTAAAGAATTTAAGCCAACCATTAAGATACATTTCATTTTCAAATTGGATGACTTTAGGTCACTAGACACTTGCATCAGGGCAAGATAATAACATTGATGCTATTGTCTATACCAGACATTAGTGTCCAAGGAGTAGAAAAATAAGTATAGGCTCAAAAACTGTAGAGGTATAAGATAAGTGCATTTTAAGAATTTTGGGCAAGATAGAATGTTTGTGTCATCAATATAAGACTATTCAGACTAAGAGATAGGCCAAAGGGCACAAGATAGAGTATATGTGAAGCTTGTGTAAGCAAGGAGACTATAAAACTAAGTGGAAAAGCCAAGGTCTAAGTTTTCCAAGTTACAAAATTGAGGTGATACATAATCACAAAATATTATCTACATTCCCCTTTAGTCTAGTAATGAAATTGCTAGTTTAAAGGAAATGTATAAGTACTTGGATGTGTATACACACCTTCTCTTTACTTGAGTTGAACTTGAGTGATTTTTTTTATGCTGACTGAATTGTAACCAAGATCATGTTATAGTGTAAAATTAGTGCATATAATTTTGGTTAAAAGTACTTGAAATATATTGAAATTAAAAGAGTAAGGTTTAGAAGTACACATGTGTGTTGATGTAGTTGCTTTGCCTATTGTCAAGTTGTTTTGCAAAATATGTATCATTGTAAGGCTTAAAAATTGAGATTAAGATAAATATAGATAAATATTTAAAGTGCATATATCCAAGGAGATAGAGAGAGATATATACTGGAAGGCACATGCCCCCAAATTTGGAGCAAAAATGAGTTGTCACCTGGCAGTTGAGATTAGCTCAACCATGTAATCCAATGATACTTATAACCTAGTGAGATTGGATGATCAAGTCCAACCTAAAATCTTGGCAAGATTAAGTGATTTGATCACCTCAACCATACCAAAAGGTGAACTAACTACTATAATAGATTGAATCAATATGGTCCATAAAAGTCTATAGGGTATCAATATATGTAATGGCTTTGGAATCTAAAACTAACTTAGATTTTGTAATATTAGGCACATTTTACATATCATATGCACCTTAAATATGTCTTATGCTAAAAATATGTATAAAAATAGTACCAATGTATAGAATTATGCTACAACTGTGAATTTGAATCATATAACTATGCACTTTGGCTAATTTAGATAGCTATGTAAGTGTGGAAGACATGCTTCCAAATTATGCCCCCAATATAAATGGATAAATATGAAACTGATATAAGTACCTATTATCACTCAATATTTCACCCTAGAGATGGTTGTTAAATTCTACTCTAGATTGAGTGAAACAATGGATTACCTCTAGGCCTGTGGGTTTCCTATTACAGAGGCAACTTGTAGGTTTAAGGGATAACTCCCTTAATTTGTCTCTTAATCTCAAACACTACACTTGACTAGTCAATTAGGGGTGAAAATGGAAGAATGAAACATAAATTAAACCTATATTAATGAGGTGATACACCAAAATATTAGTCCTCAAACACACTTTCATAAGCACTAAGAATGAAGACTACCAAAATTAACCTTAACTCAAGTACTTCTAGCATCAGTATTTATCATATAGGCATATTTTTATGCACATATAGAGGTGGCTGAAAATAAAGATCTGATATTAGACACTACTAGTTCCTCTCACACTTCAAAACACACTCAACAAACACATACACTTTATGCAACCTGTTAGAAGAGATATCCATCACATAAAACATGCAAGGGTAACATGGAAGCAACAAGAACATATTCATCACTTAAAATATAAGTAAACCAATTAACACACTTAGGAAAAATATTTATGAGATAAAATAAAATTTATATGTATTATTCAAAATTAAAACAAGGTTAAAAATTAGTAGGGGTTCACCATACTAGGTGTGTACTAGATACAATTGACAAAATGGCTTGCATTTATAGAGCAAAGGAGAAGAGAAGTGGAAGGGTCACAAGTCCATGTGTCAAACTATTATAAATAGTTAAAAATAAATATAATGAAGCGTGAAATAGGTTATAAATTCCTCCTAAATAGGTGTCCATCACAAACATGATACATCTTTCAAGTTGGCATATAGGCACTCCATGGTTCTTCTTGAAACTATCTTCTTAGTGACGAGTCCACTTGAATATATTAAACTACATTAGGAATTATTGACACATAAAATATATTATTAAGGTGTAAATATAATTGTAACAACCCTCATATGCCTCCCTAACTAATATCTTTCCTCTTGACACTTGTGTTCACTATCTACTAACTGCTCATTAGCCTTCTAGACCTCACTTTTCACACTTGTCATTAGAATGAATTTTAATTTCTCATGGAAACATGTTGAATAGGTGTTAAAAAACTCAATTGGACCTCATTTATCCTTTGGTATATCAAATAGACCTTAATGAAACTCTTAGAACACTTCTCACTTTTAATCCTTGATAGTCATTTTGCCTTCTCACTGTCTGTTTAGACTGCTTGTGATGAATGAGATAAAAGAGGTCTTTTCATGCTCAACCAAAGTGATAAATGAGTATTATATGTTGTAACAAGTCTCTATATACCTATTTCAATGATTTTTATTCAACAATTCTCCTCTGTAGTTGTATAACTAGTTAAATCCTATAAGAAATAGAGAAATAGGTTTGTTCATACAAGTGATAGTATGGATAAATTGGGTGTCAAGGATCCTAGGAGAGTGTTAAATAAGTATAAATAACCTTCAAATCCATTTTGCCACTTTTTAATTCATTCCTATTCATTTCTTCTTCATCGGGTCTAAGTAAGGGTTTTGAGAGGGTTTTAGGTGCCTTAGACTGCTAATGATTATTCATAAAAACCAAATGTCAAAACTCCAAAACAATTACATTGAGGATAAGATAAGGACCCCCATAAACTATTTTTATCTCCTTGAGTAATCATGTAGTCTCTCCATGCAGGTGTGAGCAAAATAAGTTGGCCTATCAAGCTCCTCCTTACATTCTAGGTAGGTCTAATACATTCTTAGGCCAAATTGCCCAACTTTGAATGGTTACATACAAAAAAATGGTTCCTAAAATGATTTTATTTTCTAATAAGGGAAAGGTTTGGAGGGTTCATATATTCACCTGAACCAAGTTTTAGGACATGAGGGTTTAGGCCTAATCTTAGCCTAATATGCCTAACTATGCATTTTGAGTATTTGACCACCTGTAGGTAATCCTAATGGTTATAAGTGTTTTGTCATATTTTTTTTTACCTTAATTAAAACTTCATATACCATCATATATTACATTCAAACTCTCCCTGTGTTGTTCATGGAGTGCCCTTTATCTGAGATAAAATAATGGGCATCTCCCCTGTTCATGTGAATTTAAGGATACCTTGAGGAGATATATTAGGTCATGATGAACATATAAAAAAATTATTATATATTTTTCATGCTCATAAATTCTTGTACACCTCAAACTTAGCAAGATTAGTCTTTGGGTCTGCAGACTGCAAGTATAACTTAGTTTGTTTGGGTATGGGGTTAGAACCTAGTATGATAAATTTTGTTATGTTTCTTATCTCTGGAGGTATTATGATAATGTTTATCATCCATATGAGAGTGATTTAATCATATTCCATACATATATTTTCCAACCAACTTGCATTTTTGTTGCTCGTACTGGTTCACTATATGTCCTAACTACGTCACATGTAGGTGGCAATTAGGAAAGGATTGTAGAGATTCCTGTAGGTGTTCATTTTATATCAGTATTATGTTTTCAAACCTACATATTCTATTGGGGTCACTAAGGATCATTTAATATTTGGATTCACCATTCTCTACTTTGAAATCATGCATCATTCCCCACACTATCAATGCATTATATGTCTGCAAGTTTAACTTCAACTGTAGGTTTACTTTAAGGAAGTTATGGGACCTTTAGGTTCTTGTTTCAAGCATGAGTACTGTGTCTCATACCTTTAATTATTTCTAGGATCATTGTATATTTTAAGGGTCTCACTTATTTCTATAGGTCATGCTATCATCTCTACATCATTAATGCATTAGAAGTTTACAAGTTATAGGCTTCTTTGAGCTCAAAAACATTGTGTATCACTTAATATCTTTAGTAGAAACTTGACTAAGTTAAGGTCATTCAATCATCAGTATCATTGACTTAGTAATAATCTTCCCATGTCAAAATGTGGCATTTAGGTCTAGAATACAAGATAGACCCCATTAGGCTTATCTAGAACTTAAGACACTTCATTATGATATGGCATATTATATGAATAAAACCTTATTTAGAGAGGTTAAGGTAATTATTCCCATTAGCAATATTTCCAACTCTGAATAACTTCAAACTATGTGATATCTCTAGGATCACCACCATGAATCTTGTATAACTTGAGAAACTCCTTCAAGTCATGAAATTAAACATCACCTATGTCTTAAGTTTTGGATGGATCCTCTATGTTTCGTACATGCCTACAAGTGAATGTAGGTAACTATGTATGTTGAAGATATGTTCAGTCTCTGCTTATGGTCATGAGAAACTCACTTAAAATAAATTCCCATTTATTTAATGCCAAGCTACCATGGATAAACTGACTTCCATGTTTTGGGAGGTGAAACACAAGTACATTAACTTTGAGTTGAAGCCATTGATAGAGAATAGAACACTACAGTTGATGAAACCATGTCTTGCAAATTAATGATTGGATTTTAAACACCAAGATAATGATCTTTCCTATCAAAACATGTTTCACACGTGCTAACCATTTGGAAAAAACATGAAGATGAATAACCTATTTTTTAAGACACATACACCAGTTAGAAATATTAGATCATGCAAACAAGTGAGAAAACTTGCAAGTGTTGGGAATGTGAAGACAATTTTGAGTCATTGTCATTATTGGAGATGGTTCATATATATCAATCCACTAATTTGATAACTAATTACATGGAATTAGATTATAAAGAGATTAATTTCATCCACCAAATGCACTTCCCTCAACTCTACTTGACCTATCTATACCAACTGTGAATCGAATATCTTATTTGACCTACCAAAGGGAAAGAGGAGAGAGATATAATGGTTTTCTCCATTTTTATACCTATCAAGGCAATTTTAACATGCATATGACTTTTGGGGAGTTGAAGAGACACTACTAAAGCTTTTACATGTGCTAAACTTGTCCTATAGTTCATATAAATTTAGAAACTCTTCCTTTTATAGTTAAACTCCTTGTACATTGAAACCTATAATTTGTCAGTTCAAAATAGTTTCTATGACATATAACTAGCACATGGTATATTATACATCTTATTGACACACTTGACTTTGGTTATAAATTGTACAACCTATGAGAATGACCCAAAAGGTGGCCATAAGGGAAATATTAAGACATGACACAAATGACCAAGGTGTGAAACACATTAAAATAATTTTATGATCATGATATGACTTAGAAAGACCCTATATGAAGTTTGAATATATATGGGGGTTGACTTATTTGACCAGGGTGTCAAATTAGTCAGTAGTACCAATGTCGAGGACATGCTTCCAAAACATGCCCCCACTATAAAATGGAGATGTTGAATACTAAGTAGGTGTGAAGAAAATGCTTCTAAAACATGCCCCCACTAAATATAATAACTATGAATATGTGGAAGCCATGTCCATATGACATGCCCCCACTAAATCTAGAAACTGTGAATGTGTGAAATCCATTTCTATATGACATGACCCCATTGAATCTAAAAACTTATACAAGTATCGTGTATTGAATGAGTGTTGAGAACATGCTTCCCAAGTATTCCCCCACTAATTTCCCCCCCGCCTTTGAGTTGAGGAAAAAATAAGAACTGGGAGTTACCTCACCTCAAAAGGGTAAGACAACTGTAAAATATATGAATGTAACCATGTATCATATAAAATAAACATGTCTAGGTAAATGTATCATTGAATCACATAGAACCAATGTGATCATATGTAGGCTTAAGATGTATGATAAATATCATGAAAACCTATAGATATTAATATTAAAATCTTAACAAGTAAACAAACACACACACAAGATCATTTAAAAGTAAGTCAAGAAGCAATGGTCCAAAGATATTGCAAACAAAGGGCATGTTCAAATCCCACACAATCGAAGGGACATGACTTAGTCAAATGTCCATGAAAGTAAGAATGACATATTTAAATATCCATACAAAAAATAATGGCATATGCAGATATAATGAAAATATACATAAGCACAAGGGCCATAAGAAAAGGAACATATTCAAATTCTCAAACAAGGAAAATAAGACACTCAAGGAAGTGCATAAAGTAAAGCATAAAAAACCAGAATAAACATGTCATAGTGGCTCATGGATCCAATGTGTTATAAAATTATGTCAAGTGTATAGCATATGAAGTACCTTGTGTAAGATATAATCATGTATAATAGGCATGTGTAAGTACATATGTAAGCTCAAACATGATATTGTAGAGTGATCATTGAATCATATAACATGTGTGTATCAAGATCGAAGAGGCATATGCCCCCAAAGTCTATATGACATGAGTAGAGGGAAAAAACAACATTCAAAATAAGAGTATATCATGTATTTTTATATGCATGTATCAAACCCAAATAGAAGTGTGACACATGTGTGTATGTAGGAGTAGTTGAATATGTGGTCCATCAATATATAAGTAACATATGGATGCCAAGGAGCCAATATAACATGTAAGTGATGAAAATGTTTTTGTATTTTTTTAAATGTTTTTGATTTTTTTGGTATTTTTGGAGATATAAAAGACAATATTATGATGTCATCCAAATGATGGTCATAGATATCTTCATGACCAAGGAGCATATATGTGTGTAATGTCTATCATTTTGGTATTGATGGTGGTCTGCATATGTAAAATAGGACTTTGTGGTTGTGAAGCAATAGTGGGATTAACTAGAGTAGGGATTTTTGGAACCCATTATTGAGTGCTTATTTATTTCTTAGGAATAGAAGTAATAGGAACATGTATAGGTTATTTGGATATCTGAACATGGTGTGTGGTAGAAGATTGGGATTCTATGGAATCCACTATATGTCTTTGAAGTAATGTTCTTTCAAGAACTAGCTACCTAGTAAAGGGGATTGCATGTTACTTACCCTTTTATGGTGGATTAACCTTAGTAGGCTTAATAGCTAGTTGTTTTGGGATAAGTATATTCTATTTAAGAGGGTGCTCATATGGGATTTTAGAAAATGTAATTACCCAATTGGTATGAATGTATTTGACACATCGATGCACTACTTGAAGAATGTGTATCCAAGGTCTTCCCAATAACATATCAAAGATGCCTATCAAAGGGATAACTAAAAAGGTACTAACCACATGTGCGAGACCAAACTATAATGGTAGGTTAATCTTGGTAAGAATATTTTGGGAGGCCCCATAGAATGATCTAACTGGTCTGGTAGAGGGGTGTAAATCATGATGAATATAACCCAAGTGCATAAGTAATGTCATGGTGAAAACATTTTCACTTTCACCATTATCAATCATAGCAATACGTATGGGGTGTTTATCAAGGTATTATTAAATGAATAGGGAATAAATATTAGAGTCATCATCATTAATTTCACTATCATCAAATGGAATAGAAGGTTTTTAAACCATAAGAGGTAAATGTTATGTGTAGGTACATGGCCACATATCACTAAATATGATAAAGTGAGACATATAAGGACATGCTCAAATTTACACATACATATAGAGAAATCAATTTGGCCTATATAAAAATGGAAGGACATATCCAAATGTTTGTATACATAATCATGAAGGCACACATAAGGACACGGGAACATGTCCAAAGCATTTATGAAATGAAAAATTGTTTGCATAGAGCCATAGAACAATGACATATTCAAATTCCCTCAAATAGATATAGAAGTATAGAGACATAATCAAGTCTAAATTAAGAAAGATAGAAATTAAAGTATACATGAACATGTAGTAAAAATCTATATAAGTGTGAATATGTACATAAACTGAGTCTAGAGTAGTATTAGTTGGTAAAAAATCTAAGTACTGTAGGATTATCATTTTAAAGATATAATAGTGATAAATCTATGATTTAGAGTTTAGAAAGATGTAAACTGGCAGTCAGAACTGTGTATAGGATCCCCCCAAATGGGAAAATGTGTCAAATGAGGAATCCATGTATTTGTATATATGCCCTCACTGGGTAGATAGAAGCAAATTTGGATCTGTGTAGTGGACCTAGGTCTTATATGTATCTACAAACACTTGATAGGAATAAGTGAATCATGTATGTATGATAAAATTGACTATACTAAGATAGCTAACATATGTAGTGTTTGAAAAATATAAGTAATTTAAACATGGAGATGGATACAATCTATAATTTGTATTTTTTGAGTAAATATTTGAATGTTTTTATGTTTTGGCATATTATATCTTTTTTGTATTTTTTGGATATGAGCTATGTATAATTAGCATGAAAATGAAACTATATACAAGGAGTAAGAATTAATGAAACTATGTACAAGTAGGGAGGAACATACTAATCGATGAGTCTCATGGGAGACTTATTATCAATATGACATGTGTCAAATAGAGGAACGGTAACCTCTCATGCAATGTGATTGATATGATGTATTTGAATTGAGTTTCAGTATGAATATGAATATTATTAATTTTTATAATACTACTACTACTACTAATAATAATAATAATAATAATAATAATAATAATAATAATAATAATAATAACCTAGATTGTTCCACTCATCATTATCATCTTGATTTTGAATCAATCGAATGCTAGTGTTGACTTTTGTTGTATCTAAATGAACATAAGGAATTACCTCATACTGTGGAGTTGACTTTTATAAATTATGATTTACAATATATTCTATGACTATGCCCTTTGAAACTATGCTTATTGTAGGCATATGGTGCTTTGGAGGCTCTTTTGTTGGAAAACCTCTTTTGAGAATGTTTGTTGGCTTAGCATGATTTTTGCTTTGTAACTTAAGTTCTTGCTCTTTTTGTAATATTTAATTTGTATATAGATATTTTTCCTTAATAAACTATATCTATGAAACATTTGATTTAGGACGTTTAATAAATCTAAAACCTTATTGACCAACATTATCAATTTATAGAATAGGAGTAATGATGCATTGGGCATTTTTGCCCAACCCTTGATCTTGATAATCAAATTATTGTAGATATTTTTGACTAAACCCATACTATTTTGAAAGTGGACCTCATTTTGGAGGAGATATTTATATCCTTCACTTATTTTATTTGTACTTATTGTAATATTTCTTTCTTTGATTTTATTTTGTGAACCTTTTGTTGTTCTAAGTTATGCTTTGGTAACCACTTTTGTACTATTTTTAAATTTGATCATTTTTGAATATGTTCCTATATCATTATGGATTTATTAACTAATTTATCTTGTATAGGATCCTCATTATAAATGATATGTTGTATATGATTTTTCAATGCCAAACATGAATCTGTTTGACGACCATGCATTATATTCTATGTACAATAATATATGGATCTCCTCACTAGATGTAGAAGAGGTAAATTGATCAACTTAGATTTAATCATTTTTCATAAAATCTCACTTGATATTTTATTTTATCTTTATGTATTTTTTTAATCATGAGTTTTATATGTACTCTATTATGATTTTTTGTTTTGATATGTAACTTTGCTTACCACAAATTGACTAGGTGAAAATGCATATACATGATTGACATTAGTGTGCCCTAAAAGCTTTTATCTTATGATCTATTTTTTCAATACTCTAATATTTTTATGTAATAGTTGATTTTTATTTTGTAATTATTCAATTAACTTCCTCATAATGATAATTTGATCACATAGAGTCTCACAAGTGTAAACCTTAGTTGCTTTTGATTGAACATGTAGGCACACACCCTATATGTAATATATGAGAAGGGAAGAGTTTGAAGCATGGCTAGGCCAGGTATAGACATTTTAAATAGTTGTCTAGGTTTCATCACCTCTTGGAAGGGTGATAATATGGACATGGTTAGAGGGAAAGTAACTATCAACCTCTTGGAGAGGAGGAAGAGGAAAAGGGAAAAATATTCTTTTTCCATGAAATTTGGCAATGCAACTTGGAAGAGGGTTGATAGGGTATAATATATAAGGTTGAAAAACCCTAAAAAAACCACTAAAAATAGGAAATAAAAGAATATAAAGCCTAATAGAATTTAGGGCTAGGGTTTGAGCAATATTCAAAGTAAGTTAGGTTCACCAAATGATTTAATTTTTTGGGCTTATGGAGTTTAAGCCCTAGGTTGTTAAAATGTTTGAGTACAATAAATCAGGGTAAAAATATGTAATAAATATAGTCACTAATTTCTAAATTTTTTTAATCTAGTTTGGCATTTTTAAAAATAACAATGAATGATGTAAACAAGTACTTAAATGGAAATTGCTTGAGATAGAAGATTTGGAGGCTATAAACTAGAACATGAGCTAATCTGAGTGTTATGGATAGGATCCAAGTGTCAAAACCCTTCCCATATAGTAGCACCCTAATTAGATATTAGTTACAATGGAATTCATGTCCTCCTTTCCTTTGTGTGTAATTATTATGAGATTCTAGGTACAACTGTGTTTGAGTCTACCAAGCCTATTCTTATGCGTACGAGTTCTAATTCCCTATTGATGATCTATTTTGAATAATTTTATATGTAAACCTTAGACCTCCATATTTTTATGGAATTTGATTGGCACAATTAGAAAATATGATGTTATTTGGATAGGATGGACATTCTCAACACCCTACTATGATGAGATTTGCCTACATACCAATACTCTAAGGAGGGATCAAGATCGATGTAGTTCTCCCAACCTAAGTGTTGGTGTAAGTGCAAGTGAAGCTAGTATTAATTCTATCTTGAGTGTTTTTGACTGGAGCTTAAAATTGAAAATCTTTGTATTCTGAACTTGGGATGGTTGTAGATGACTAGATGTAGAAATAGGGTAGAATAGGGATTCATAAGCTTGATTATACATAACTTTTTTTGAGTTAATTAATGTTATTTGCATCTAATTTCCATCTAGTGAATAAAGGGCTAAAATTTATGTATATATATTGTTCTAGTGCTTGTTTAGGTCTTAAAAGAGGTCTAGGCCAACCCTACGTGGTTATTGATTTGAAAATATATCCATTAGTGGCCAAAGGAAGGAAAATGATAATAGTACCCAAACTGGGACACTAGAACCATTGACGTTATTGTCCAAATTATGGTGTTAGTGTCAAGGTGACAAAACCTGAGGCACTAAGGTCTAGGATGCTAAAGTGAGGGTCTAAGACTACTTTAGGGATGTTTAGTGACATGTGTGTCCCACATGAAGATTGGATAACTGTCTAAATAGGCCCTAGGATATGTCTATGGCTAAGCTAGGGATATGTGGTCTCAAGTAACACTCTTAGAACTCAAGTGTCATTTTTAGATGATTACAACTTGTAATAAATCACATGTGGGAGGTTTCCTTATTTAGTATTAAGTGGAAGAGCCAAGGTAGATCTTCCCACTTGACCCATGAAGTTATTTATTTTATTTTATTTATTTAAACTCTTTAATTTATTTGGTTTGTATGTTTTCAATGGGATGTATGACCACTTGGTTAACCCTCTTTTTATTATTTTTACCATAGTTGAGCCTATGACTTCTAAGATTTGATTAGCTTTTACACAAATAACACTTTATTGATATTTGACTATAATAAATTACATATATAGGCCTTATATATCCTTGTTCTAAGGAGTAAAAATTATTCCAAATCCCATGGTGTGGAGCTAAAAGTTTCAACTGTTTGCAGACACAAGGAAGGATGCTAAAGAACCAGAGCCACTGGTTGAAGCAAGCAAGGTCAAGGAGATCTACAGGTGTAAGGTCAAGGAGATCAACTGAAGCATTCAAGGAGGGATAGCAACTCAGGGTTTAGAGTTGTTGTGTTGAGCTAGAGAGAGAGGGAAGAAGGTCTTGAGGTGTGGCAAGCCTTTGAGGTGGAGGAAGAAGTGGCATCTTCCTTATTGTATTTTCTTCTAGTAATATTTAATACAAGAGTGTGTATTGTCTCTCAAATTCTTTGCTGTCTCAAGTTTCTAGCTACGAAGAAGTGGCATCTTCCTTATTGTATTTTCTTCTAGTAATATTTAATACAAGAGTGTGTATTGTCTCTCAAATTCTTTGCTGTCTCAAGTTTCTATCTACTTTACCATTTTGGTATAATTCTGTGTTTAATTGCATATAAGAAAGTAATCAATTGTGCTCTAACTGGTAGAGCTAGAGATCCCTTGACAACATGGAGAGAGGCAACAAACTTGAATATTGATTTTTTATAAGAGGTAAGCATTTTATTTTAACACGTCTATTTTAAAGCTCATATAAAGTAAAACATACTAATAGGTAGAAATAAAAATATAAAAACCACATATTATACATAAGATTCTTTTTGAAAACTATTTTTGGGCTAGATAGAACTCCATCAAGTTGTCTCGTAACCATCTTAAAAATTTAGCTCTCGGGTTTGATTCCCGAATTCCCAAATTCCACCTCTATGAAGTTCTAAATTCATGAACCCCCAAACTATCTGAGTAACCATCATGTTGAGCTTCATTTACACTATATCTCTTTCTATCTTCAAAGTGTAAGCTTTTTCATAGGGACATTAGGTTTTCCAAAAAATATATCCATACATGAAGATGTTTTACTTTTAAATTTGTTAATGATGATAGAAAATGACTTATTTAAATTGTCATGATACTTATACTATATTTAATGACCACAAATGACTACTTTATTTTAATTTTAATAAGATATTTAAAAAATATCTAAATAAATCAAAAAACCTTATTAAATTTTATAAAACAAATTAAATCTTACCAAAAAAAATATTAAATTACAAAATATAAAATTAATTTTAAAAACATATTAAAATAAATCTAGACTATATAAGATATCTTTACACTAAAACCAAAAAGAAATAATAATGAATAGACCTAAATTTATACATATAAACTATACTCCATAAATTAATTAATTAAAAATAAATTAAAAAAAATAAATAAAAATCTAATGGCATACAGATATTTTAATGCATGGTATGAAGAGCATTTATTGGGATCATGGCAGGATTATCAGGATGGTAGATCACTATCAATAGACTGCTAACTAGATAACTACATAGTGTTTCATTAATTTAAAATAAAAAGACACTAATGAAACCTTGATGTTTTTTATTCACATAAATTTGATAGAGATGCATAAGAGATGAGACCAAGCATGATATAACATTGATGTGGCTAGGACATATCATGTAGCTAATTCATTTAGTTATCCAAGCCATAACAAACCTGTATTTTAGATAACATTGACTGTATGGTTAAAATAAAATCATAAGTGTCAGATCATATGATAAGCATGCATACTAAAAGTAAAATTCTACAAAAAAAATTTAATAGATCTAATAGAACTATAATTGTACGATGGTAGTGAGACATAATATTTTTGAAATGAAAAGTAAATATTCCTGCTAGAAATAAACATGAAGTGAGGAAGATCAATAAAGTGATTGGATGGATCCATGCCTGGATTTAAAAATACTTAAATATCTACAAATCTATATTAATTTTCACAATAATATTAATAAAAAAAATTAAACCCATTTAATATTTTAAAAATATTAATAATTGTTAAAGGAAATATAAAGCCTATAGTAATAAAAAATAAAAATAATTATTTAAAAAAAAACATTACTAGACCATGATAGGAATCCCTTAGTATGATACCATTTGATCAAATCTTACACCAAAAAAACTCCATTGATATTTGACTATAATAAATTATGTATATACCTTTTATATATCTTTTTATAATGAGTTAAGTCTTATGCTAGATCCCATAAATCTTTCATCAAACACTATTAATGAGATTTGTTAAGATACTTATCTAAATATGTAATGCATATATTAACTCTCACTTAGGAATATTTATAACATGGTTAGCATGTGGTTTTTAGTCTCTTTCGATGCATATATGTGTTCAATCCCTCTTCATTTGTTTTTTGAATTGACAACTTTCTTTATGACTTAAATTTATCGAGTTATGATGTCAAAATGGGTCTAGTTTATATATCTATTGTATGGTCTCAGTGATTAGGTTTTTGATATGATAAATATGTTACAAGGTCATCCTACTTAGATCTATTGCATGGAGTATTGGAAATATGTAATTTTTTTTCCCAAAATCTTCCCATGACAAAAGAAAAGGGTTTGAGTAAGGGGAAGCATTCAAAAGTCCTCCTCCCACCACATAACATGAAAAGTAGTAAGTCTCATCTATAATGGGAAATATTGGAGTCTAATAATGTGTTGAAAATCATTTTGATTGCCATATCTATCTATTTATATGTATGCTATTGAGTTGGTTTTATGTGGTTTTGGATTGGGTGGTGGTGGGATCCCCTTGTTGTAGGTAAGTTTGATAGGTGAACATTCTAATTAAACTTGTTACCTTTATTTTACTTTACTTAAAATTACCTTACCTATACTTCTTAGATCTATTTATTTTTGGAGTTTGAAATCTTAGCTGGGAGTTACCTGGGGCAATCACTTAATGATGGAAAAATAAAGGTAGTGAGTTTGTTCTTAGTTCGGCTTTGCATAAGTGCATTGGATCTTGTTTGAAGACTAGTTTATTTATAGTTAATTCTAAATATTTATGCAAATGTAAATTTTTGTTAAAATCCATTAATATGTAACATTTCAGTTTGTAAATATTAAGAAATAAAAATGTAAGTATATACTTTGAGCTTTCAAGCATTATTGTTATCATTGGTAATTCTAAATAAAATAATAATAATAAAAAATTAATACAATGACATTGTAATGCATTGAATTTTGATTTGATAATATGTATGAGAATGTTATTTATTATTTTTATAATAATGAAAAATTAAACTGTGAATTTTGTTTTATAATATTCAAATTATTATGATTTTTCATTAAACCCAAAAAAAGTTGGTGTCTTTTTAATAATTTTAATTAAATTTTAAAATTTCTAAATTCTTTAAAACTTAATTTATTTACAAAATGTATTTCTCCAAATATTTATTTCTTTTTTAAAAATATATATTCGATTTACACTTTACAAAATATGAATTTTTGATAGTAAATTAATAAAACTACACTTTTTTTCATTTGTAAAATTATTAATATTTATACTATTTTAAATCATTAAAAGTGATGAAAAATAATGTAAAAAATAATTTTATATGAAAATTAATAATTTTTAGTACTCCTAAAATTTTGTTTTTCACTTTTCTGAGTTTTTGAGATTGGTTAATCTTGTAGGGTATTTTCTTGTGTAGCATGCCTTTTATTTTATGACACATACTGATGGAAAAATAAAGGTAGTGAGTTTGTTCTTAGTTCGGCTTTGCATAAGTGCATTGGATCTTGTTTGAAGACTAGTTTATTTATAGTTAATTCTAAATATTTATGCAAATGTAAATTTTTGTTAAAATCCATTAATATGTAACATTTCAGTTTGTAAATATTAAGAAATAAAAATGTAAGTATATACTTTGAGCTTTCAAGCATTATTGTTATCATTGGTAATTCTAAATAAAATAATAATAATAAAAAATTAATACAATGACATTGTAATGCATTGAATTTTGATTTGATAATATGTATGAGAATGTTATTTATTATTTTTATAATAATGAAAAATTAAACTGTGAATTTTGTTTTATAATATTCAAATTATTATGATTTTTCATTAAACCCAAAAAAAGTTGGTGTCTTTTTAATAATTTTAATTAAATTTTAAAATTTCTAAATTCTTTAAAACTTAATTTATTTACAAAATGTATTTCTCCAAATATTTATTTCTTTTTTAAAAATATATATTCGATTTACACTTTACAAAATATGAATTTTTGATAGTAAATTAATAAAACTACACTTTTTTTCATTTGTAAAATTATTAATATTTATACTATTTTAAATCATTAAAAGTGATGAAAAATAATGTAAAAAATAATTTTATATGAAAATTAATAATTTTTAGTACTCCTAAAATTTTGTTTTTCACTTTTCTGAGTTTTTGAGATTGGTTAATCTTGTAGGGTATTTTCTTGTGTAGCATGCCTTTTATTTTATGACACATACCCATTTGAAAGGTAGGGTATTCAATATCTCCCTTGAAAAATAAAAGAGTCCAATGGTCTAGAGACAGAGGTCATTATTCAATCAATTGGCTATAAAACCACTAGCTGCTAGCCCTTGCCTTGTGTATTTAAATTCTAATTGAGTTACAAAATTGGAAGTGCCTTTTGAGTGAGTATTGGTGAACTTAGCATGCCCATGTGGCCGGTCAAAAGCTATGAAAGAACTTACTTCTTGTTATAAATGGCTGCCAAACATAGCTTTGATCTGAAGCTTAAGGAAGGTCATGTGACATGCATAAGTTCCATTGCGAGTGGTGAAGGCACATGGATGCTTGCCCTTAGTTGAGACACTGCATTGAGCTCTAAGTCACCATGCTTCTGGTAGGGTGGGAAATTGTACTGAGGTAGTGGTAAAGAATTCAAGGAGATTTTAGTGGCACCATGGTAGCAAAGGTTTAGTGGCTTAGTAGGAATATGTTAGTGACTACAGTTGGCAACATTAGTGATAAACCCACAGTGAATTGACACAACCCACCTTTATTCAAACCTATACTATTTTTTAAAGTTAATTAAGTTTATTATTAAAATATTAATTCAATTTTTAATATAATAAAATTTTATAAAACTGATTCAAATAATTATTATTCTGATTACTTTTACATTGAGATTACTAATTTTTTTAGTTAAATCTTAGGTCTTATGTAGACTATTCAGGGCACTCCAAAGGTTCAAGAGAGGGGATATGCAAAACCCCCCCTCCTCCCAATAATTTTCAAATTCATCCACACTAAAGAGATTTTAAGAGCTCAAACACCAGACTAAATAATATTTTAACTCTTTTTTAAGAGAGACCTCTTAAGATGGGCTAGTGCCTTGAAACCTTGTGCATTTGATTTTGAGCTCTTTGAAGTCCCGAGAACAAGGAGACATGAAGCACAACCATTGGTGTTTATAGCTCTTCCATGTGAAATATTTCTTAAGGACCAAAAAACACTTTTTACACAAATTTTCAACCCTTTTTCGAAGAGGGACCTTTTTGGTTTGGGCAGACTATTGCAAGACCTAGGGAACCCCATAGATAGAATGAACCTTAAGGGACCCCACATGATTTCTTAAACACCTTCCACAATAAATTATTAAGTATTTATAATTGTGAGAACCTTAATGTATTTTCTTGTTTCTTGAGTTGAAATCTATATAGCTACTAGTGGCTTCCAGGATTGTTGTAGAGCCAATCATCTTATACCCCAACAAATTGGAAAGCTTGGTTTAGATATATTCTCCATCGAACTTGTCTAATTTTTGTGCACATGTTCCCAAGACTATTGATCTTATAAATTCCCATACATATGATATTTAATTTTTCAAAATGCCTTGCATAATAAGAATCATATAAAATAACTTTTGGACGTATGTATAAAGTATTGTTACTTATATGATTCTCATGTCATATATTTTATGTATCATTTTACATATATTTACATTTATCCAATAATAAATTTTCATCAAACTAGGTTAATTCCATCAGCATCTCTTGATTAGGTGTCCAGTCTCCAAGATTTCCTATGCATGCAATGAACAAAGTTGCAACAAGAAACAATACTAGTAAAATTGATTCTTTTTCTTACACCAATTGAAATGGTG
The DNA here is from genome assembly GCA_037957365.1 of Torreya grandis. Lineage (NCBI taxonomy): Eukaryota > Viridiplantae > Streptophyta > Pinopsida > Cupressales > Taxaceae > Torreya > Torreya grandis. The sequence goes on from JARHVA010003026.1 coordinate 82,576, forward strand.
TGTATATATTCAATTATTTATACTTGTATTTATATGCCCAAAATATTTTTGATACTCTATCATCACAATCATGAAATTATACATCACATATCTTAGTGAGTGTAGTTTCTAAAATCGTGTTGAAGACATCCATCCTACCATTTTCATGTGGGTAGCAAGGTGGTGTACTATGATGCATAATCATATAATTTATAACAAAAAATGCATTATATCTACAAGGAAATTATATCCTCTATCGCTTTTGAGCTTAAATGAAAATTTTATCTTGAAATTATATTTTTGTGGTGCAATTTTTTAGTAAATTTCTTTATAAGTGCATCCTCAACACATATGAAATAATATATGGGAGTAATAACTTAGTCTCTTGCACACATTAAGATTTTTAGGACCCAAAAATTATATTTCCCATTCATCAAATGGTTCTTTATAATAATAATGATCCTTTATATCTCATTACTTCTAGTTGGATTTCCTAATATTTGGGAAATATAACACTATGTGTATTCCTTAGTAGCTTTATGAAAAAGTGGCTTTCAAATTCCTAAAAAAAAAAAATCTTCACGTGATTTTTTATCATAAGTAATGTTCTCTTATAATCCCTTCATGGCACTATTGTATCACATATGCATTCATACTCCACTACTATTGTATCACATATGCATTCATACTCCACTACACATCTACACAAAACTTCATCTCTCCCAAAATTATACAATTTACCTTCAATTAGTTGGTAGGGTTCAAATTTAACTACAATTTTTTCTTCTACATTATATTTCAAACCCTTGAATTTAATCTTGATGTTGGAAATGCTTCTAATGTTTACATATCCTCGAAAACATATTAAATTTGGTAAATTTGATGTTAAAGTTACTTTTATGTTTTACATCTCCTCCAAAACAAATTAAATTTCATAAATCTATAAGAAGGTACTTCATCCTCAAATAAATACGTGACTTCACTAGTTTCTATGCATTACAAATGATTAGATCTTACATTCAGTGTTCCTTGCTTGTACATGATAGAAAACTTGAACTCTTAGAATAGAATGATCCTTTGATTAATAACCCTGATACTTCAAATTTTAATTAACAATGAATAATACAAATGATGTTGAAAAAAAGATTTCTTGAACTTTGAAAATACACACACCATTTACAATGCTTATCTCTATAGTAATATAATTATTTCCATTTATTAATAACTTCTTGATTCTAAAGTAAATAATGTGATCAATCTTCCCTTCACTTAATTGTATAATTATAGATATAATAGTTGTAATGAAGTATCATCATGTACATTAAAAGGTGTATTTAAATATATAAATTTAAGGATTAACACATTAGAAGGTTCTATTTCAAAATAACAAATGACTCCTTGTTAATCCATATAAATGGACCATTTTTGTGTAATAACTCCTCAAAAGTCCAAAAAGTTTGCACATAGTTTAGATTAAACTTATGATAATACGATAATGACCCAAAAACCTATGTACATATTTTTTTGATTATGTAGATATTTCAATTACAATAAAATGGCAATCTTGGTTGGGTCAACTAATATGCATTTCCTTACATATGCTTTGTCCTAACAAAGTTATGAATGGTAGTGAAAACATATATATTTTTTCAAATTAAATGAATTGTTTAGTAGTTTACACTTCAAAAATATTAGGTGAATAATATCATAATGGTCTTTCATAGGTCTGTTTATGTCTCAATTATGAAGGTATACTTGAATAAATTATGGAATAAATAAATAAATTACTCTATAATAATGCATGAAAAATATTTTTGACATATTATCTAACCCAAAAAGCATCACAATATATGTAAAATAATCCAATTCCATAAAAAATATAGTTTTTCCCTCATCCTCTTGTACAATTTAAACTTAATAATAACTTAAAAATTATAACATTATAGGTTTAGCCTCCTAAATACATGTGTTGATAATCATTACAATAAAATTATTTTCTATTTTTAAATTGACTTATACTAATTATATATGATTATTTATATCTATTTAATTTTTTATTGATTTAACATTATTTATTTTCTATGTTTTAATTTAATTATTTAGTTATAGTAATTTTTATAAATCATATTTTGTATTTAAGTACCATTGATTCTTATATGTATATTTCATTGGTATTATTTAGTGGGGATGAGTTAGTATTAGTAGTGAAAGTATAATATGCATCATTATATGGAGAAAATTTCATTGGTCATGAGAAGAGAAAGAGAGTTTTTTCCAGCTTTAACGTTTTTTATTATATGTATTTTGTTTGTCACACTTTATCTTTTTTGATTGATGATGATCATTTATTTTTCAAATAACTCCATGTGTTTGAATGCCCCCTTTCATATATTTTAGGATCAATTATGCTGGAACATTAATCGTAAGAAATGGAAAGAAGAAATTAATTATTTGTATAAAGTGATGAGCATAGGAAATAAGCACATAGTTATAATACATATGATAATGTTAATACACTTTATAAGGTTAAAGATCGTTATGCTTTGACCTTGGAAAATAATACGATTGTAAATATTTTTAAAGTTTTCAAAATGACTAAAAATATAAAAATTGTTCATATAGAATGTATGCATAGGTTAAGATTAATTAATCAAATATATTTTATAATATTTAGTTTGTTTAGGGAATGGTCAATAAATTTTTAATAGAATGTTATCTACATCGTAAATGTTAAAAGGAAAGGGTTTCAAATCCTAAACTTATGACACTAGATTTATATAAAAATAATTATGTAAGTATATGAAAGTAATCAATGTAATTAAATTAATGTAAGTAAAGTAACTTAAACTAGGGGAAGGTGCCATGGTCAAAGAAATGGGGATCTAGTAACCTGGAAAGTCTAGGTAATCCTATAACCATACTAATTTCATTCAATGTAGAGAGACCCTGGATAAGGATACACACACTGCTATGCCCCTAACCTATCGCATGTATTAGGATAGGAATAGCCGACTCGTGGCTTACTTATCCCTCTTTGATGCTATTTCACATCTCTTTATGCATTCATTTGGTTAGTAGGTCAGCCTATGGAGTAACCATGGCATATATAGACTATATATAGGAAGTAGTGGGTAATTGTTTATCATCATATTGTGAATTCTGCTCTTATTGAAGCTTGTGGAGGTTGCCCCATCGAAGTGGCTTATCTATTATCATATATTCTGATATATTTCAGTCATATTTGGATCTATTTCTGCTATTCTACTTTATTGTTGAAGTAATTTCATTACAAGTGGTATCAGAGCTGCGATTTGGGCAATCTTGTGGGTGAAACCCTAATTTTTAAAATTTTGGCTATATATAAAAAATGATTACTAATTTCTTTCCAAATTTTTTACTGGAGGTGAGAAATCATTAAATTACGATTCCATTAAAATTTTAGCTCATTTGGATTTGTTTTACAAAAGTTATTGGCATTTTAGGGTTTTTCATAGAATTGCTCTATAGTGCACAATTCAAAGAATTTTTCTGAGTTATTTACATTTTTGGAAATATTATAAAAATTTGGATAGGGTATGTTCTTTGTATGTTATTATTTGAGGCCGACATAAGTCCAAAATTTCTTGGTCAAAGTTGGGTCAAAAGTGCCAATTAGGGTCGACATCGTAAAACCCTTTTATGGCAGGTCCACAAACTAGGGGCGAGGAAAGGGTGCTGAAACTCCAGGTTAAACTCCTAACAAGGAAGAAATGGAGTAAGAAGGGGGATGTACTAGATCTTTTGTACCAAGGTTCTCTGACATAGATCACAAAGTGAGCCAGCTTGACTATAGTGTGCAGGGCATTCAAAGTAAGATGCAAGGCATACAATCTAATATGAAATCCATACAAGATAGTTTGGTAGATATCATGATGTATTTAAAAAATAATCAGTCAAATTATCTAGCTATCACTATTACACAACCCCACCAGGGTGTTTTTCTCCACCAGTCTACTTCAAATCCAACTACATTGCCATTGAGGAACCTGTTACCAAAGGTGGATATGCACAAATTTGATGGAAAATATCCACTCAATTAGATAAACCAAATGGAGATTTTTTTTTGATCTACATCAGATCCCAGGTGGATAGAAGGTTACCATGGCATGCTTGTATCTTGAAGTTGATCAATTCATTTGGTATTGATGGTTGTGTGCTCAAAAGAAAAATATGACTCTCAGTGTCACCTGGTCAATTTTTATAGAGGAACTACAATTACACTATGGAAATTGTGTGATAGAGAATTACTTCAGCCAACTAGAAAAATTGTGATAGACTGGCTCTGTCAAGGATTATATTCATCATTTTCAAAACCTCTCCTTATGTGTGGAGACAATTTCTGAGGAGAACTTGAATGACTTATTTTTGGGTGGACTCAAGGACCACATTCAACATGAGGTACACATGTTTAATCCACTTAAGATTTTTGATTCTATTATCATGGCACATAGAGCTAAGGAAAAATTCATAGCCAACAAGAAGCAACCATTCACTCACTTCAAAGATCATAACATATCAACACCAACATTTCCTCCACCTACCAGATTGACCCCTCAACAAATTGAAGAGAAGTGTGCAAAAGGATTATGTTTCAGTTGTGACAGTAAGTGGAGCGAAGGACATAGATGTGATGAGAAGAAGCTATTCTACATTGAGGAATCTAATGAATATGAAGAAGAAGATGATGCCTCCAATGATGATGAGGAAGAGATAGAAGAGGTACCTGAAGATTCCCAACCTACAATCTCTTGTCATGCACTTGTAGGTATTAGCACTCCACTAACTCTTAAGGTGATGGGTTTCCTCAAGAAATAGAAGGTGACAATGTTGATTGATTCGGGGAGCACACATAACTTCATCAACCATAAGTTGGCCACTCGATTGAATTGTTTCATCTACCCAATACCATAATTTTATGTCATGATTGCAGATAGTGGCATAATTAATTGTTCAGGCAAATGCCATAGTATTAAGCTTGCTATGGGTGACTACAATCTCAATTATCCTATGTTTTCTATTACCATGGGTAGCATAGACATTGTTTTGGGAGTCTAATGTATCATAACCTTGGGTACCATAGAGATGAAATTCTAAGAACTATTCATGCGCTTTCATTTTAAAGGTTAGAAAATTAAACTATGTGGATTACAGGCAAAATATCCATAATTGATTAGTTCACATCAGATGACCAAGATGCTAAAAAAGGGGGTAGAGGGAATTATTGCATGATTATGTCCCATATAAGTTCAACCCACATAGGCATCTACACATCCTGATCTGTAGATGATTCTTGATGACCACCCATCTATTTTTGGGGGCATGCCAAAAGGACTACCACCAAAAAGAGAACATGATCATGCCATTCAACTACTTCTAGGGAGTCAACCACCAAATATCAGACCATATAGATATCTATATGCACATAAGAGTGAAATTGAAAAGATGGTCCATGAGATACTAGAGGCAGGATCATCAAGCACAACCAAAGTGTATATTCATCACCAGTGGTCATGGTGCGGAAGAAGGATGACACATAGAGGATGTGCCCAGATTATATGGAACTCAACAAGTACACCATCAAAGATAAGTTTCCTATTCTAGTAATTGATGATTTACTTGATGAGTTGCATGGTGCTTATTATTTCACAAAATTAGATCTTTGCTCAGGGTACCATCAAATTAGAATCAAGAATGAAGATGTTCATAAAAATGCTTTTAGAACACATGAGGCCCATTATGAGTTTTTGGTAATGCCCTTTGGTTTTACAAATGCACCATCTACTTTTCAGATCTTGATGAACACTATTTTTAGGCCTTTTTAAAATAAGTTTGTGCTAGTTTTCTTTGATGACATATTGATATATAGTCAAACATGGGAAGCACATCTGCAACATGTGAAACATGTGTTGATAGTTTTAGAGAAGCATCGGCTTTATGCGAAGCCATCCAAATGTGCTTTTGGAGTACAGAAGGTAGAGTATCTGGTCACATTGTTTCCCATGGTGTCAAAGTTGATCCTCAGAAGATCAAAGATATGATGGAATGGCCCATGCCAAAAACTCTCAAAAACCTCCAAGGGTTCCTAGGACTAACAGGTCATGACCTAAGATTTGTGAAAGGTTATGGCAGCATAGTGGCTCCACTCATTGCATTGCTAAAGAAGGATGCCTTCTATTATTGGAATGATGACACCACCTAAGGATTTGAGAAATTGAAAGTAGTTATGTGCACCACCTTAGTTTTGGCTACTCTAGACTTCTCAAAGACATTCACTATTGAATGTGATGCTTCTGGTTCTAGGTTGGGAGCAGTACTAATGCAGGAAGGAAGACCCATTACATTTGAGAGTCATCAATTCAAAGGTAAGAATCTACAAAAACCTATTTATGGGAAAGAAATGATGGCTATTCTTCATGTAGTTAAACAATGGAGGCCCTATCTAACGGGTAGACACTTGAAGGTGAAAATGTATCATGATAGTCTCAAATACTTTTTGGATTAAAGACTATCATCTGAGGAACAACAAAAGTGGGTAACCAAAATGTTGGGTTATGATTTTCAAATCATCTATAAGAAGGGTAAAGTTAAAGTAGTAGCATATGCACTATCTAGATGGGATACATCCATTGAAGCATTACTTTGTGTAATGTCCATGTTGCAAGTAGATTGGGTGGATGAAGCCATGTTAGACTGGGAGTAAGACAAAGATACACAGGTTCTAATTTAGAATCTCTAACAAGGTACTTTATCCTCTGACAAATTTGAATGGAAAGGTAATGTCCTCTGGTATAATGGTAGGTTATACTTGTGCAAAGATTAAGAGCTTAAGCATAATATTCTTGCAGAGTTGCATGCATATCCAATTAGGGGACACTCAGGGTTCTTGGAAACTTATCAAAAAATTAAGAAAGAATAATTTTGGGAAGGACTCAAGGGATATGTACAAAAGTTTGTGGCAGAATGCTTGATATTCCAACATAATAAAGGTGAGACAGTTAAGACCCTAGGTTTGTTACAACCGTTAGCAATTCCTAGTCAAAGGTGGGAGGAGGTTTCCATGGATTTCATCATAGGGTTGCCTTGTTTTGAAGGTAAGAATTTTATCTTGGTCATTGTGGATAGGCTTATAAAATATGACCATTTTTGTGCTCTCTCACACCCATTTTCAGCAAGTACAGTAGCAATTATTTTTCTGGAGGTAGTTCTAAAATTACATAGAACCCCAAAAATAATTGTAAGTGATCACGATCCTATTTTCACTAGTAATTTATGGACTTAACTATTTTCCTATTTGGGTACTTAGCTAGCTCATAGCTCATATTAGCACGCCCAATCTGACAGACAAACAAAAGTGGTTAACAAATGTTTAGAGGGGTATCTCCATTGTTTTGTATTAGATAAATAGGAATATTGGGTTAAATGGATACCACTTGCAAAATGGTAGTATAACACATCTTTCCATACCTCTTCTAAAATGTCTCTATTTCTAGCACTATATGGTTACCATCCACCTTCCATCACTTCTTCATTAAAGGTGCAAACCAAGGTTCAAGATGTGGAAGAGCACATTCAACATCAATAAGAGGTTTTGGCTAGTTTGAGAGAGAATTTGGCTTTGGCACAAAACATGATGAAGCAAAAAGCAGATCAACACCGTAGTGAGCAAAATTTTGAGGTGGGTGACTAGGTATTTGTACATTTGTAACCTTACAAGCAGATGTCCTTAAAGTAACAAAAAAAAGACAACAAACTTTCTCCTAAGTATTATGGCCCTTATCAGAATATGTAGAAAATTGGAAGTGTGGCTTACAAGTTCTAGTTACCTCATTCATCTCACATACACCCAATATTTCATGTTCCCTATTTGAAGAAGGTCACTGGATAGAAATTTTTAGCCCAGATAGAGCTCTCAGAATTAGATGAAGAAGGATGTGTCATTTTGGAACCAGAGAAGATCTTCTAAGCACGTACTAAGAGGTTGAGAACCAGAGAGATTAGGGAATATCTGATCAAGTGGAAGAACCTGAGCAGTGAAGATACAACTTGGGAAGGTGAATATTTTCTACAACATCTAGAGTTGTTCAACATTGAGGACAACATTGGTTTGAAGGGGAAGGGCATGCTATGCCCCTAACCTATCGCATGTATTATGATAGGAATAACTGACTTGTGGCTTACTTATCCCTCTTTGATGCTATTTCACATCTCTCTATGCATTCATTTGGTTAGTAGGTTGGCCTATGGAGTAGCCATGGCCTAGATAGACTATATATAGGAGGTAGTGGGTAATTATTTATCATCATATTATAAATTATGCTCTTATTGAAGCTTGTGGAGGTTTCCCCCTCGAAGTGGCTTACCTATTATCATATATTATGATATATTTCAGTCATATTTGGATCTATTTCTGCTATTCTACTTTATTTTTTAAGTAATTTCATTACACACACATTCATTCACTATATATATATATATATTAATGAAAGAGTATAGGGTTAAAAATAATTACCTTAGAGTGGATTCGTTAAGCACCAATCCCCCTTGGCTTAAGTGGAGTTTTGAAAGAAATGTGTGTTAAATACTTCAAATGGTTAGACAAAGACATAATAAATCCTTGGCTATAAATCCAAATGACTCTTCCAATTGATCTTGAAAGACACCATAAAAACAAAATTATACATAATAAGGTCTATAACACAAACTCCTCCATGTATGGCTTAGGGCATAAGTGCGAGCAAAATCTTAGTGAATAAAGCATATACGATATGATTGGAATGAAATATGAACCATATATATATATTGATCCAATACATAAAAACCAACCTTAAAATATAATCTAATGGTATTCATCCAACTAATATAATTGAAAGTAGTTCATTGTTATAGAATATTGTTGGTCAGATTGATACAAAACAAATGTTATGAGACATGGTAATAACTACATCAGGGTATCCAATAAAGTACAAGAAGGGTAAAAGGCATTAAAAATATGGCATCAACCAGGATAATGTCTTAGGATATAAGGGAAAATATAATAAATTAATAAGGATAATATCAAAAATGTAAATGAAAAGGCACTCTAAAGCACCTAGACTATTAGTAGGAATGATATAATCATGATATAATATAAAAATCTCTCATAAAGTACCACGAGCCTACCCACCCCTTTCCCAGTGCACAATTTATGACATTCATGCAAGGAGACCGATGCTTGACAAATCACTATAAGAGGAATCATTAGTAAATGATAAAGTGAAAAATATCATGTGTATACATATTCTCCACCTAAAGATCATCACATGTCACAATGGTGTAAAATAGTATGGTGCTTTGGGAAAGAAACATAACAACAAGAAAAAATATAAATGGAATGAAATGCTGAACTAAATGAAATCAAATGAAAATAAATAAAATTGAAAAACATACCTTCATTTACCTTTATGAATGTATAAAATGTTGCAAATGATATAAGGTACCCAACATGCAGAATGAGAGGCGACCTTCAAAAATAAGGGAAAATTCCATTTTTTGTAAAAAAATAATTTTATCACCTAAAATTTATCTATCTTTCAAAGATTCTAAGGCTTCTTTTGATTCATGAAAAATATCTATGGAAACAAATATTTGTGAAAAATACAAAATCTAGTGGTAAATAACTAAAGGCTGAAAATTTTGAAAATTATATTATAAATAGGTGAAAAACTATTCCATTACACATTTTCTATTTATAAAAAACTAGACCTCTGACTATCCAAAATTATCACTTTGAGAGACTGTGGCTCGTAGGACATATTGGTAGACTTATCTCAACCATGACCATAGTCATCTAGGTGTAGTAACTTGAATTTGGTAATGAATACTTGATCATACTTAATTTATTTTACCATTAATTGACATGTGCACTTAAATGACACTTATTTCATAAATTTGACCTATCCTAAGCATAAGAGGAAACCTACTTTCATCACAAGTCCACCTATTGTCAACTACATAAATGAGCTTACTACTAAAAACACCTTTATGCATCTATATTCTCTGACTTGGATCCCAAAATTAATACCTTTATTGAAGGGACAAGACTTCCCAAAAGAATAGGAGTGCCCAATGATCATGTCCATGTATATTGGACCCTTAATTATGACTAAGTATTTTGGATTATGATGCAAAATGAGCATGGCACATGAATACCATGGCGTGGGAAGACCATGGAATGGAAGATAATGGCATATAATACCATCGCATAAGAAGACCTAATCAAAGGAGAGGCATAATAAATGGAGGACCCGAGGGCAAAGGACTCAGTATATCAATGAAAGACTTGGGGAGTGCAAAGGAAACAGGAATAGTTGAGGAGAAATTCTTAAGGATAGAACATACTTCAATCATACATGAGTTTCACATTGGCTGGCATGAAGGAGTACATTTTGTAACAAGGATCCAACACCAAATGAGAATATAAGGATGCAAAGTCTTGGGTCCTTAGGGAAAAACAAGTAAATAATTTCCATGACTCTTAGTCTACTGGAGATCATTGGCTAGTCACTAAAAATGTCATAATTAATGTAACTTGGTCAGGGAAAACCAAGTATAAATACCCCTATGTAGAGATTTATCTAGCTGTAAAACATTGGTATTATGTAACGATTGATTGTGGTAATAGAAAAATCATAGAAGTTACTTTAGTTCTGATGTTACACTATGGTCGTTAGTTAAGTTACAACATTGAGTTATAAGTACATTTATTATGTAACTTGTGTTTGTATTTGACTATAATGAATAAAACCTACATTATCTAAACTTGTGTAACATATACTTTGATCTCATGGTAGTTATCTTCATAATCATGTTTATTTATTTAATTGAAACAAGGTCCATAGTTATGTATTTCTTTTTTTCATAGTCAATAATTAATATACATGAAAAAGCATTAATATATGACAAGTGCATTACTACGCAACATAACCCACAGGGACTTGATTATTATTACATATTTTGAGTGAGTGCACAAGAGCTCTATCTTGCATGAAATTCCATCATGTTAGCTTATTTATAAATAGACACTTTAATGCCCTAGAGAAAATTTGATAGAAAAACCCAACTTTTTTTTCCATTGCTAGGACTCATAGCACTTATTGTATAGTAATGGAAAATGCTCGAGCTAATATCCCTTAATAATATTGAAAAATGGCTTATTGGGTTCGAGGATAATTTTGCAATTCTCTATCTTAAACTAGGATTTTTTACACATGCATGGGTTGAACAACATCTATATATATCTTTATATGAATTTTTTTTTGTCGAAATCCCTGATCATTTGCATGCTTGGCTCTCAACCTATGCTCAAGACAATGATGAAATTTTAGGAGGAGAAAATCATGGATGATAAAGTGTTAGAGGGATTTAGCCCATTTGGGAATACCATGGACATGATTCATTAATATTTGGTGGAGAGGTGTGTTTAATAGTTATATCTTAGAGTGTGTTGTAACCACTTACTCTTATCTAGAAGAAGTAAAGTTCTAGTTCCTTTGAGAATCATGTGGTTAGTATTTTAGACATTTCCCACTAGAAGTAAAGAAGTTTTTATTGATTCTGGACTTGAAACTCTGCCAATAGAGGGCTAAAACTATCCTTAAATGAGAAACATAGTTAGGATTGGAATGTAGGGGTGTTGGTGAAGGATTGTTGGCTCGAAATGGTAGCTAGTCAGTAGGAGTTGCAAAAGCATAAATATGATAAAGCTCAATAAAGAGTAATATGTGTAAGTAGAGTAGGAAGTAGATGGGAGGACTCAATAAGTGATGTTAAGATTTATAAGGAAGTGTAAGAGTACAAGGAGGACTCACTAACTTGTGGACTATGACCAATGCTAGCTTTGTCATATGTGGGAGAAACTTGCTAGATAGTGGCGATTGAAGAACCTGATTTAAACCAACCCAGTTCCCCAACCATAGTGTAGGATCATGATTTTAAGCTATATGATTTAATTATACATAACTAGGATACATATAGTATGGAGTCAGATACTGACCCCATAAGAGAACCTATTACTGAGCAAGTTTTTTTAACTCATAGTGAATTAACACTTTCTTTTCCTCTTCATAGTAATTTCATGGCCCAACTTGGTATGCCTGGTGGACTCGACATTAGTAGTGGGAAGAGAACTAGTCCAAGCATTATAAATAAACCTTATACCATTCCTAACATTTTAGGTGTTATTGCTAAAGGTGCAGGAGGTGGACTAGGAGGTAGAGCATGAGAAATTGGTGGACTTCCACCCTCAGGAATAGGACTTGGGAGTTCTTAGCAGCCATCATTACAAGTATCTCAACTACCAACTATGTATTATGAAATAATACTTTATTCACCAGAATATCAAGGCATGGATAATGTTATGGAGCATGTTCATAAGTGTGAAATCATCTGGAGGGTGCATGATATAATTAATTCTAAGTGAAAAGCAATGAAATTTGTAACCACACTTTTGGAAAGAGCACATAAGTGGTATAGGAGGTATGACCCTTAATAATCATTTATTGACTATGACCAACTCAAGGCAACATTTATTCAAGAGTTTGATATTCTAGAATTTGAGCAATAAAGTATTGTTGCAATAAAGGATATAATATAAGAGCTAACCAAAAGTATATGCAAGTATAATGCATGATTCAAAACACTGTTGTCTAAGCTCTCATTCAATATTAATGTTGCTAGTATGCCCAATGGTGCATGGGAGGCTTGTTGCTTCCCTTTAGATAAATGATATCTCAAATAACCTTTACCAGCTCTCATGAGACCCTATAAGTTTCCCTTTGTATTAAAGCTATTAGTAGTATTAACACCAGAATCAATCCTTTTATGTATCTCAAATAGCTTCAATGGCATCATAGTTATAAAAGTTGACTACAAATAATATATGTGACACTCGTAGTGGTCTTTGGTGTACCAATTATAATCTTGAGGGTCATAATAGAAGTAATTGTCCTCAAAATAACATCTATGCTATATTAAAGTAGTCTTATGAAATTTTCCATGAAGAACATGATATATGATCTTGTCCTTTATTACAATAGGCTACACATTCTAAAGTGTTTTATTAGTTCAAGATATGTGATGCATATACCCATGACACAAGTAACTGATGTCTGATCAATGATATACATGAGCTGCATGTGTGTGGTACGTATCAAATATTTATTTGAAATAATCAAGATAATGGTGGATATCATAGATGAAGCTGAGAATGGGAATGATGAGGTGAGTATTTTACACCATGAACATGCTATAAGTGTGGGTCTCTAGATCACTATCAGCTAGATTGTCCAATCTATCTGACATGTGATTTTTTTAAAAAGGAGCACTAGTTGGAGGAATGCCCTAATTTTTTACATAGCCATCACAAAAGAAATAAATAAAAAAGGTACTAATATGATATGCATTGAGAAACCACACTGGTGACCATGCTCTAGCACTTCGATGGCTCAATGGGTTAATATAACCACATGCAGTAGATAATCCTAGTCTACATCTATTTCACCCATTGAGGAGATACAATGTGAAGATCCTCATGCAATGCAGTATCCTGATGCTCAACAATTGAAAGATGTGATCCAAGATATTATGACCTTGGTATGAGAACTACAAGGGGAAATTAAATTCCTTAATGATTGAGAAACCACCCAACATGTTGATTTGTAGAAAGTCACATAACCTCAACATGCAACATGAGATGACTTCCAAGAACTATGCAATCACATGTTATAAAATATATTGTCCCATAGTTGATTAATTAGCTTAAACATCAGGTGCCAAGGCCAACTAAAGACCATTGATTAAATCATATTTTATGATAAGATACTCCTATTCTTCCTATCCCTAAAGAAGACAAGGAAATATTGGTGAATGCTTCCATCGGTGGATGGGTGATCTGAGACATTTTAGTTGACATTGGCACTGAGGTCAATTTCCTAAAAAATGATGTATGGAAAAAAATGGCTAGCCTAACATTACAATCATCACCTCATGTGTTTTTTATGTCTAATAAAACCCATTCTCTACCAATTGGCATTCTTAAAAATAGAACTATCAATATCCTTGGGGTACCTTTCAAGGCTAAATTTGAAGTTATAAAATTGGCTGAAGCTGATGAATTTACAACCATATTGGGTTGTCGTTGGTGATATGAAAACAACACTAATTTAATATTCAAAAAGTGATATATCAATTTTGAAAATACTAACCAGTGAGTTGTCATTCTATTAGACCAAGTACATGGGCCCCATTATATACCACTTATTAGTGTAGATGAGGATATTAATCATATCTATGATGTCATAATTAGAGGTGGTGAACACCATAATCCCAATTTTGATGGCATCCTTTGATGGATGGACACATAGTCCCTTTCTAACACTACAAGTAATGCCTACAATTACTAGGCCCAAGGTGACTACAACCTTACTAGGAGAATGTGTGGTGCCATTAACAGTTCTGAAGACATTTTGCACTAGTACCACAAGTGACATTGATTTATTTATCTTATTACTAGATAAGTCATGTAAGGACTAATTATGACTACATCACTTGAAATTATTGATGAAGCTCTATGGTTTCACAAGCAAATGGAATTCTATGACTTCATCTAGTGGATTGAAGCCTTCTATGACTGATAATGATTGTATGTGTTCACTGGTTCACCTCTTTGATGACACGACCACAAGATGTTTGAAATCATATTGAATGTCTCCTTCATTAGGGCCAATTTCAATCTACTTTACATAACCTATTTCATCATAATAACCACATTTGGGGTACAATCAACTATAGTGGAGTTTAAGCACTAGAACCACACCTACAAGTTTGTGAAATAATGTGTTGGCTGAAGAATCTTTTTTTCCATATTAATTATGGGTATATGCATTTTATGGGACTTTAAAAACTTAGGTTAGAGTATGGTATGTTCGTGAATAATGACATTTAGGTACCCATTTATGGCATTTGTTAAAAAATAGCATAGTCTTGGCATTGTCTTATTCATCCCTAAGGATGGATTTTTGCCTCACACTACAAGCGATGCATCAAGTAATTATTGGTAACCCTAGTATTATCAAGGATTAAATAAGATAAATACATGGTGTAATATAAGAAGGACTAGTCATTTTTAATGATAAAACTAAGAAATCTTCACCTGCACCAGAACTTATCCTCCATTAGGCATGTCGTGAATAAATTTGTAAAGGAAAGCAAAAACTAGTGTTCCATGGTCAATCAAGGTGAAGGGTTCAAACTTCCTAGCCCATTGACAAATAATATGGATGTCCACATAGATTGTCACTTGAACTATTCATGATACTGGTCTTGATATAGACCACCCATACTCGAAACCTCTCCAAACCATCTAGTGTAACATTAACATAAAGGAAGTACCAAATATAGCTACTATGGGTAACTACTGGTCTGATATTGAGATTTATAAAGTGTTTGAGTTGATAAAAGAGTACCAAGATGTTTTAGCAAGGAATTATAGTGAAATGAAAGGTGTTCATCCATATTTAGGCAAAATGCATGTCAAACTGGTTGAAGGTACTTACCCAATCATGAAGCAGTTGTATAAGATGAGTCCAAATCTACGTACATAGGTGAAGGATGAAATTGATAGTATGTTGCATGTTGGAGTTATAACTCCAATTGATAAGCCTAAATGGGTCATCCCCATGGTAATAATAATAAATAAAGATGGGTGCATCAAAATTTGTGTTGATTATCAAATGCTTAACATATCCTACATTACTAATCCTTTTTCGATGCCTTTTATCGAAAAAACCCTTAAAGGTGTTACTGGGTGTGAAATTTACACTTTCAAAAATGGATTTTTCGGGTACCATTAGATCTATATCATAGAGGAAGATCAACCGAAGACTACATTTTATACTGAGTTGGGGTATTTTACATATACTATTATGCTATTTGGGTTAAAAAACACCCGTTGTATTCTTCTAAAAATCCATTGAGGCCTTTAAAGACTTCATCCATAATTTCCTTTAGGTTTATTTGGATGATTGGATAGTATATATCTTAGTAAAATACCACTTTTTTAATCTTAGGATTATGATTGAGCATTACCATGTGATTCAAATTTCACTCAATCTAAAAAAATGTCTTTTTACTACACCATAGAATATTCTCTATGGTCACATTATATGCCAAGATGGACTTCTGGTGGACCCCACCAAGGTGGCCATCATCATTTATCTTTCAGTGCCAACATCACATCATATGGTTCATACCTTTTGAGTTCATGTTGGGTACTATAAAAAATTCATCTGAGGATATGCAAGGATTTATGCACCATTAGAGGAACTCTTAAAACACAATGGACACATCATTTAGACTAGCTTTTGCCAAGAAGCTTTTTAAGCCTTGAAAAACAAGTTTGTCATTGCACTAATTCTCTTGTTCCCTAATTAGACTAAACCATTTCATGTCCATGTTGATGTTTATGGTATGTTCATCAGTGTGATAATTTTGCATCCTGGGGAGGGTCACATTGATCACCCCATCTAATTTTCTAGTAGAAATATTAATCTGATTGAGATTAATTATACCACAATGGAGTGTGAAGCACTTTCCATGGTTTATGGTTTATAAAAGTTCCACTGATATCTATTGGTGAATCCCTCTATGTTCTATACCAACATTGAAGCCTTGAAATATTTATCTAACAAACTTGTGTTACACAACCACATCTACCACTAGATTGTGTAATTCCAATAATTCCAATTCTATGACATGGTAAAACTAGGTAAGACCAATTGTGGTCTTGATCATCTCTCTAGAATTGAATTCGATGAGCTAGTACAAGCCATTGAGGATGACTTACTTGATGTATGGATGTTTCACATTTCATGTGTTCTCGAGGGGTTAGAAGATATATTAGCCTTATTAACTACTAGCATGGATCCAACTCATCTGAGCCTGTAGGCTAATAAGTAATTAACTGTCCATACGACACCTTTCCAGATCATTGGAGGGGACCTATATAATATTAGATAAGATGAAATATTTCAAAATTATGTCATGAAACTTAAGCATCTTAAAGTACTTCATGAATTTCATGAAGGAATTATTGGAAGACACGATGTTGGTGAGGCTACTATGCATAAAGTTTTATTAGTTGGTCTATGGTAGCCTATGCTTTTCCAAGATGCCAAGATACATGTCAAATAATGTGATATTTTTTAGTGCGTGGGGAAACCAAATCATCAATATGCCATGTCATTACATCCTAGTTTGTTACAAGAACCATTTGAGAAATGGGCTATTGATTTTATTGGCCCCATCAACCCAGCTAGATGATGTACAGGTTCTTGTTATATCATCAAAATAATTGATTATACAATGCACTAGGTTGAGGCTATGCTAACATGGGATTTGACTACAATAACCACTATGCACTTCATATAGGAACTATTATAAAAAGATTTGGATGTCCATTATGTTTTACTAGTGATCACAATACACATTTCCTCAATGAGACTATCTACATATTACTCACTGAATTCATGATTGACCATCACAAGATAACATCATATCATCCCTAGGCTAATGGCACTGCTTAAGCATTTAACAAAATCTTAGGCATAACAGTTACTAAAGTTTTGATATTGGATGTACCGATTGGGATAATTAGGTGTCTATAGTTCTTTAGGCTTATCGAATAACTTACAAGTGCCTTAACAAAAGTACACCCTTAAATCTAGTGTTCAGAACCAAAATAGTTCTTTTAATTGAATTTTTGGTTCTTTATCTTCATATTTCATGCTTTGGACAACTAGATGATGAATCATCATTGAAAGCACATTTGGAAGCTTTGTTACAATTAGATGAATCATTTTTCCTTATCCATTGGAGTTAATATGTGGAGAAACAAAAATAAAAGGCATGGCATGATCTCCACCTCAAATATAAGACATTTACCCTAGGAATGAAAATTTTGATCTATGATTCCAAGTTCACCCGCCACTCTGAGAAGCGACATGTTTATTGGGATGGCACTTTTGTTGTTCATAGTAGTTTTCATACTAGTGCTTGTTATTTAAAAATATTAGATGGACAATTTATTCCTGGTTGTTACAATGGTAGTCAACTAAAACCATATTTTTTCACTTGAGTTTGGTTTTAATTGTATCAATATGACATACGCTAGTAGTTTAAAATTTATTATTTTCAATAAAGTGATGACCTAGTTGTACACCCCTTTTTATTATTTAATTTATTTTTATAACTTAGTACTTTTATTTTCATGGAGGACCATGATGCACATTTAGTATGGGGTAAAGGGTGATACATGTGTTTGGAAATGGTCCATAGGGATGCACACATAAGTAAAGGAGTCTAAGGATAGATATTCTTTCCAATAGTAGGAATATTCAAATGGTTTTACAAATATCATGTACTCTGAGAAAAGTGAAAGACAAGATGTGCCATTAATATAAAGAGATAGTGGTTATGATAAGAGTGACAACATCATGTCATGATGATACCATTAATTACATTATGAAAATAAATGATAGTTGAAGAAAGGAGACCATTAATCACATTGATTATGAGAAGTGATGGTCAAAGGGAGGGGGTAGTAAATTCTAGTTACCCCCTCATAGCTATAAAAAGACATTTGGTGGCTCAATATAAACTTTACCTTTGCTTTGAATGTTCTTTTATAGAGCTAAAGAAAGAACAACCAAGTTCAAGTGATTCCAGGACAAGTGCAAAGTATTGATTCCCCGTTCATTGATCATTAAGTAGGGTTTTGTCTGAGTGATTAAGTAGAAGATAGCTAAACTAAAAACACACAAAGGAATTTTTTAGATTGTAGGTTGAATATTTTAGTTTCCACCATTAATGGGCATCAAAGCAAGATGGTTGAGACACTTCCAAAACCAACACATATTATTTTGGTAATAATGAATGATCGTGCCTCAACATTTGGGATACACAAAGGGTGATGTATCCTAATAAAAATTCCCAATGAAGTGAGACACTACTAACCATTCCATAAGAAAAGGAGCTAAGTGTTAGGGTGGAATCAATACTCATTAGGGAAGAAACACCTAAAAATAAAGTGAGTATGTGGAAGGTGAAGGAATAAGAATGGCATGCCAAACTAAGAAGAAATCCCAAGTGACTCCACCTCCACCTTTGATAATAGAGGATATATAATAACCAAAAATACTACTATGCATGGAGAATTGGGTATCAGATGTACCCACTTGTACCATGTTTAACTATAACCACCACCAACCTAGAAATGAGGTTGAACTTCAAAATGATTACTAGGTCGAGTGAAAAAACACTAGGAGTGAATTTGTTTATGATTTAAAAATATTCAATGCTTTGAAATATGCAGGGATATTCCATATTTTTAACCTCCCATATTTAGGAAAATCAGTAGAGGAAATCAAATTTTTGCTTTCGTGCATCGATGAAGACTATATCTATTTTTTTATGCACTGAATGAAAATTATAGTTGAAATAATTAGCAAGGTGTTAGGGTTACAATGCTCTAGTGTGGACCTTGAATTTGATTTGGAGGACTTAAAGGAAATAGAGAAGACCACCATGGCACTATAATACTGTAAGCAGGGCCATGCCATGCATATTAATAACTTACAAGACCCTACCCTTCAAGTATCAGTACACATCATTATGAACAAAGTTTATGGCATTGATCGATGGAAGGAAGTGGACATGGCCCACCTATATGTTTTTCACTAGGTAACCAATGGGATAAAGTATAATTGAGCAATGTATTTTGCCAAAAAAATTGTAATAGATGTGGAGAGGACCCATCAAACACCTAGCCATAAGTTCTTGTGGGTTGTATTGATTTTTTTAATGGTGTTTAATGAAACTAGTGTACTTGATTATACCTATGGATAACTAAAGTGGTTATACCCACCTGATAAAAAGTCTCCTATGGAGTGTTACAAGGCATTCACATGCCCTAGTTATATCACTTTGACTTTCAAAAACAAGATGAAGTCATGGTATGATGGTATGAAGGAAGCCTTTGGAAAAAAATGGCACATTCCAAAGGACTTACCCATGTAGGTTGGTAAAAAAACTAAATTTTACATTAAGCAATAGTTTTATCTAGCATGTATCAAGATGGCCCCCTCTAGAGATCTCTCTTCTTAGTTGAAGTTTCCATATGTTTTCATAATGCATTACTTTATCAACTCGATAAAATACGTATATGATGTGTATCCCCTCATCCTTGAAGTAGAAATAATTTACTCAAAGATTCACACTCTCTACAAAATGTATGTATATCCTGGCAAGAAAATGGAAAAATAAAATCATGAGACTGACAAAACTGACAGCAAGGTTCACCCAATCATGGTCACAAAGTCAATTCATAATCTATTTTATATGTTGAGACCTAAGAAGAAAGTTTTAAGAAGTGTAGATCATGTGAGATAAAAACTTCCTCCAGTGCCACCACTTGACAAAATAAACATATCAAGCATGATGCTTGCATAAGTTTGCAACTAAAAGAACCAAAAAAACAAAGGATTGCCCAAATACCACCACTAAGGGAATCACCACCAAGTGCATCACATAGATGAGATATACTAACAAGGTAACCAAAAGGCTTAGTGTCATCAACATGAACCACTCTATTAGAATAGGAAGAGCCTAAGGATGGTAATAGGGAAGAACTGGAGGAATTAACAGGAACTAGTGGGATAGCCAAATAATAGGAAGGGTTAGACTTAGAAAAAAACCCTCTGGGGTATAAGAGGAGGAGACCACCCTTGATAAGGTATAGTTGGATGTTGAGAATCCACTTGTCAATGAGGGGGATGGTTTTGATATAGAATAATTAAGTGGCATGGACATCACTAACACTTCCTTAGAACAAGACAAAGATGTCAAGATTATTGAATGGGATCCCATTAAAGGGAAGTAGCCTGTTGAATCCATAGTCCAACCACCTATGATCAATGCAACTACCAAATTATGATCCCAATACCAGATAAGCATTCCTAACAAGTTGTATTTATATTTCCATTTTCATCTGGAATATGCCACTATAGATACTAGGTGTGAGATGTCATTTTTCTTGGACATGTACAATGAGGAATGTCATTTTGAAATAATATGATAGCCTAGTTTTAGATTCAGAAGAAATGATGTTTCCCACTCCTATTTGGGTTAATACCTAACAACTTTATCCTCTAAAACCTAGTGCTACATTTTTGAAAATGACCTTTGAAGTCACATGATAGAATGTGATTTCAGATTCTGATGCACACAATATAGATCAAAAACATGGTAGAGTGGTGAAGATGTATGATAAATAAGTTACTCCTTAAGATAAACTTGAAGAGGAAGTCTCCTTGCTAAAACACTAGTTGGAAGTCACCACAGTAGTGAAGGTTAAAACTTTGAATTTATGTAAGGATATTCTAGGCCAAGAATAAGCATTGGTAGATGGGGTCCCTTTAGAGGGAGAGGTTGTTGATAAGTTAGAGATCCTTGTGGATCTCCTATTAAATAAGTGTAATGAATAAATAACACCTAGAAATGAAACATTATGGGTAGGTGAATAGTTCATCGAAGTAGTGGAAGTATGCAAGCATTCCTTACAATGGGTTGAGGAGGTGATCCCCATCCTAGATGGGATTTTTGAGAAACTAGCACAACCAAGTAAAATTTTAGAGGCTTGAATCCATGTAGAATAATCTCAGTGATATCAATTGGAAGATGCTACCTAGCTAATAAAAGATCGTACCAAGTGTGCTAAGACATTTAAGGATGTTGAAACTATAAAAGACATAATAAATGTGCATTGATAACAAATAAATTCCAAATTTGTATCACTATGATGATAAGTTATGAATGAGTTCACCACACTTGAAGAGGTCCAAAAGGATGATTTCACATCCCTAGAACAATTGGTCAATAAAGGAAATGAGGGTCTTGATCAACCTGAGGAGACCAAAACATTGAAATCAGTGATCAATGAAATAAAAACAAAGCTAATTAACACCTTGTCACATTGGGAAGGTGTCAGGAAGTAGATTGAATAGGTTAACCCTAAATTTTTGGTTGAGGCTAGGATCGATGCTTAGTCCAAGACAAATTAATAGTGTAGTGTGGGGCGATGTTGGACCCCTAATTTTGACCAATTATTTTGGATTATGGCATGGAAAGAGCATGGTATAGGAAGACCATGGCATGGAACGAGCATGGTATAGGAAGACCATGACATAGAAGACAATGAGTCATAATACCATGGTGAAATAATACCCAATCAAAGGACAATCATAACAAATAGAGGACACAAGAGTGGAGGACTCAGTATATCAATGAAAGACTTAGGGAGGGTGAAGGAAGCAAGAAAAAATTGAGGAGTGATTCTTAAGGATAGAACAAACTTCAATCATACATGAGTTTCACACCAACCCACATGGAGGAAATTTGGAAATAAGGATCCAATACTGACCAAGAATATAGTGGTACAAAGGCCTAGGTCCTTAGGTAAAGACAAGTAAATGACTACTATGACTCTCAGTTTATTAGATATCATTAGCTAGTCACTCAAAATGTCATAATTGATGTAACAACTTGGTCAAGGAAAACCAAGTATAGATACCCATGTGTAGAGATTTATCTAGATATAAAACATTGGTATTATGTAATGATTTATTGTGGTAATAGTGAAATCATGAAAGTTACTTTAGTTCTAATGTTACATTATAGTGGTTAGTTAAGCTAAAATATTGAGTTATCTGTATGTTTATTATGTAACTTGTGGTTGTATTTAACTATAATTAATAAAACCCACATTATCTAAATTTATGTAACATATGCTTTGAATCTCATGATAGTTATCTTCATAATCATGTTTTTTTATGTAATTGAAACAAGGTCCATAGCTGTGTATTTATTTTTCTATGTAGTCAATAATTAAGATACATGAACAAGCATTAATAATTGATAAGTGCATTACTTTGCAACATAAATCATGGGAACAAGTTTCTTGCTATGTGATTTGGGTGAGCATGCAAGAGCTCTATCTTCCATGAAATACCATCACATTAGTTTGTTGGTAACTAGACACTTTAGTGTCCTAGAGAAAAGTTGATAGAAAAACCCAACAATGTCTCTCATTTTTGTCCTTTTCTCAAAATAGTCATAATTTAAAAAATGAATGTAACCTTAAAGTCAACCTTTGGATTTATAAACTCTCCAACGCATTGCTTCCCTACTTAAACCACTATAAAACACATTAAATTCATTCATTTCAAATATATCTTGGTTATTTTATCAATTCTAATACAAGAGCAATTTACATAATTGCACATTGAACAAAATTTCCCTATTATCCCCATATTAGTTTCCAAGAACTTCAAGGAGTCATGAGCCAAGTATGAATTCAGTTTTATGTGGCCCTAACTAAGCAGATCAATCATTTGATCTAAGTCTAGATGCATTCATATATTCAAACAAGCATAATTTACCAAAGCATTTAGGTGGAATAACTACATGGAAGTTTATTCCCTCTTCAGAGTATTGGTATGTAGATAACACTCAACATAATAGGGTGTTGAGATCTAACACAAATCTAATTGCTAACCCATTTTTAATGATCTACATCAATTTATTTCCATGTGGCATAAATATAGGGTTTTAAACTTCAAGAAGGCACATACATTTATCTCACATAGTTCTAAAGGTGAAATTAGTGCAAGAATGCCTATTGTCATTATTTCACCTAATTGTTTTGAAGTTATAATTTTTTTCAAAAAGATAATATAGACCAACATGGAAAATATCAATCATCTATCCAATTTTCCATGAGGCATTCTTGTCCTTAAGGGTACTCATGCTCATATTATGGAAGGTTTCTAGTTTTTTTCATTTTTTCTATCTTGCATACTGTTTTCCTATCTAGTCAATTATCTAAGTTCACTTCTATTATGTAAAGTTTAACCTTTTTTTATTTATCTATTTTAGTAATTTATCTTCAGTTTCTTGTTTAAAATTGTATTTACAACACACTTATTTATTATATTCCATTTATTTAATTAAGGATTAATCACCATATTAATTCAAAATAAGATAAAATATTTGGTAAACCTACAAATTCATCTAACATTGCCAAACCCTAAGTCTTCCTTAGGTTTCAACCTTCTAGAGTCACAATTTTTTTTATTTAGGGTTTCAATTTTATTTTCTTAGGGTTTTTAAAAAAATCTTTGTTTTTATGCATCTCAATTTTTCCCTTGTTATAATATATTTTTGATGTCTTTTACAATGGATAATATAGACCTATTTGATGACTATGATAATATAATTATCCAAAACTTTGCACAAGCTTCATTAATGCAATATTTTGTCAAGTTAAGCAAATCTCTGAGAAAAATCAGTCATATATTTAAGATATTATAAATCCTCCTCTTAACTCTTAGGATGGTGATAACTATTATCCCTCTAACAAGTTCTATGTTGTCATTATCCTAAGAGGTAATTTAAGGAACCCTATAGTGTCAAATGAATGTAATAAACATGTAATTCCTTAATCCCCTCCACCTCCCACACACTCTCTTGATGGTTTTTGTATGAGATTAAATTATAGGTACCCAATTTTATGCTTTTGAATCCATTAAAGATCAAATAGTCACTATGAAAAGGTCAATAGAAGAGTTACAAAGGAAAAATAAGTATTTAGTTTCAAAGATTATATCATGGGAAAATTATATCATCCTTAAAAATAATCAAAAGTATGATAATGTTAATCATATGTTTGCATCTTCATCTATTAATTTTTTTCCTAACAAGACTTCATATAAATATGGGAAATCAAAACATAATACATCTAAAATAAGTGATGCTAAAAGTACACAAAAAGCTATTAAAATATCAAGTGAAATATTAAGAGAAATTATTTCAAATAAAGTGATCAAATTACCTCCTTTAAACCCTCTAATAAGATTAAAATACTATTTTTCATATCATACAATTCATAGAAATCCTAAAAATTGTTGTTTTGCTTTAGAAAATAAAATACAAAGGCTCATTTATAGTGATGATCATATAATAGACACATCAATCAAGCGACCCACTCACATCATAAATGTATATCTTAAATATAAAATACGGATACAAAAGTAATTTTAGATAAATAAAATATTATAATGAGAAAATTAGAACAAAATAAACTTCAAAATGAACTAGATGAAAAATCAAGAATATCAAAAGAAAAGCTTTCCAAAGAAAATGAAAACACATTTTTCAAAAGGTTTCTCATGAGTGAATTTAAAAAGAAAAATGTTTCTAAAAATTATAATGATAAAAGTATGGTTTACAAAGATTCAAATATCATATTTCTTTCATCCACAGAGGCAAAATATAAGTCTAACACTAAAAAATCTATGGTTACACCTTCAAGTCAAGAATACAAGGTACAAATTGCTTTTGTTCCTAGTGTTCAAGAAAATATACATGAATATTCTATAGTTCATAATGAGATGCAATATTTTTACAATTATAAACAACTAAAGATATTTATTTCAAAAGGGTTAAATCTAATATATGGTTAAATTATTTTTTCATACACAAATGCTCAAAATGGTATATCAAAATTTCAAGAAAAACCTTACAAATTAGGCTTTTCATTTATGAATATGATTTTACAGAAGATGATTGGAATGACATAAATAATATGCCAAATGAAGATGGAAACCTGATCAAGGGTTATGAAACATATGATATAGGTACTTATAAGATGAATCACATTGATTGTATCTTTGGCCTTTAGAAATAAAAATCTAATTGTACATAGCTTTTGATTTCTTAGATATTTTTCTATGTGTTTTCATATACAATCACTTGATCCATTATTCCATTCCATTATATTTAATTGAATTATTGGCCTCTTGGACCTTATAGTTTTACAACCAAGATATATAAAACCTAAAAATAGTGATCAATATTTCAAATAGTGAGATTCATCTATCTACTTTCATAGTTTTTGCCAAAATTCTATCCTTTTCCTATAAGACAAAATCGACTATAACAAAATAGAAATGTTGACCACTATTATCCCATTGGTCAATCCTATAATTCATATTTTTTATGTAGAAAATAAATGTCTAATTATATTAATTTTTAAATTCTTTATGCAGTATTAGTATGTAATTTCTTGTCTTTCATGTAAAATATCTTGGTTTCATGCTCAATTGTTTAAAACATGTGACATTTTTTAACATGTGTAAATTTTACAAAATGAGAATGTATAATAAATTATTTTCATAGATTTTTTAGTCTCCTATATATTTCAAATAGTTTTATTTCACATTCCATAGGGGGAACTTGATTATATTTGGCCATTTAAATCCTTGTTAGTGCACATCTCTTTCATTGACACTTATATGAATTCTCTATATTTGTCTCTTTTCTTAAATTTTGGCACCTTGATTTCATTCCAATATTGTTGTTGTTTTACATATTGAAAAAGTACATAAAAATTGTATATTCTTAAAAAATGTAAATATATTTAAATATTATTAAAAAATAAAAAATCAAGACCTAAGAATGATTAGCAATCTAGTTTACATGTTTTCAATCTGTTATTTATCACACAATTAGTAGATAGTATTATATCACTAATATGTTTAAATTTCAAATTTTACATATTTTTTTAAAAATAAAATCAAATAATTTCTGTTAAACTCACGAAATGTAATAATAACATAATCTTATTATTTATACACCTTTGAGATACATTATTGTACTATTATCATGTTAAATCAACTAAATATAACAATTACATATTTATCAATAACTCACTAATCTAAGCATATAAACATTTATCATATTAACCCATAAAGGTTATTAATGATTAAGAAAAAATAAGATTGCATAGTGGTACATCATTGTAGAATTAAAGGTACATTAGTACATCATTCAAAATTAAAATTACAATAAACATATCAAATCATATACATTCAATAAATATAGTCACTATTGAAGTATCATACAATAAATAATGAATGTACACATATGCCAACAATCACTGATGTGAAAAACTATTACATATAATAATATAAAAAATACAATAGTACAATGAAGATTCAATGAAATAACTCATGAAAAAATATAGTGGACATGAATATGTAGTAGGATTTATTTGGATTTAGATGTAGAGAGGGAGATCATCACTAGGTGATTTACTACCAACCATAAATTATGAGTATTCTACACACCTCCTCACTGGGAGTTCCCTTCTCTTCACAAAGGGGGATATAATGATGATGAAGACATAAAAAACTCATCAAGAAAATTGTGAAATTATAATCATTATTACATGAATCAATCATATAGACTATGGATACTCCTATATCTAATATGGCATCACACATGTATACAAATTATCGTGGACAAACAATATATACAACTATAACATTAATTTGAACAAAGTATTTCATAAATTTTAAACTTCAAAAGAAGCTAAATCATATTATACATAAATAAATAATTTTCTATAAAGTACAACTAAATCTATCCTTCTCATTAAACGATGATGAGTGACATATATAAATGATTCATACCTATCACTCATCATCCCTTAATGAAATAGACATCTTGTAGACACTAAATTTATACACCTTGTATTAATATTATGCATCATTATCTCATAATGCCCCCCATGTGTAATTATTTTTATAATTACATTTTACCATAATTTTTCCCTTTAACACCTAGGTTTATAAGTTAATTACTATGATTAAATATTAATTACCCCCTTTTACCCCTAAAACCATAAAATCTAAAAAAAAAAAAAAAAACCAAATTTACCCAATATCCTAACAACCTATCTCATGGTTAAAATGACCCAAACAACCTCAGACCAATTTAAATCCCATTTTACCTCACACCAACCTATTGGAACAACATTGTTTATAGCCTCCATCCATCTTTGGTAAATCGATCTTGATTTTCTAAGATCATCATCGATCTATTGGAATCGATGCTGATCCTTAAAATTGTAGCAATCCTCCATTTCTTGAGAGGAATGAGTTTGAATGCAATGATATTATTTTATATCATGATTTGTTGTGGAAACTAGTGATGAATCCATACATACCTTTCAAGCACCTTTATTACCATTGAAAGAGTGATTACCAAGTGATTTTGGGAAGGTCATTCATTTTCCTTTTGGCATCCATTTTCTAACTATTAAAGGTCAATATCTTGCATGTTTTTCAACTTTTTCATTTAATGTTGTGTCTCTGTGTTTTATTTACATTCTATTTTCATTATTTTATAAAAAAAAGGTCATTATTATAGTATTTTTAATATTCAATAATTCTATATAGAATCATCATCAATTCATCTGAATCAACATTGATCCTATGGGATTGTTGTCAGTCTCTATCCATTTAATTAAAATAGTCATAAACACCCCATTTAAAATCTTAAATCTCTATCAAATTATTCTCTGTCTATTTTCCAACTTATTTTTATTACTTTATTAAAAATACAAATTATTATTATAGTCTTTTTTCACTATTTGATAGTGTTTATAGAATCAACATAGATCCATCTAAATTGACATTGATCTTATAGGATCCACATGGATCCCTATTAAATCTTTAAAACATTCTATAAAATCTGCATTTTATTTTCTAAAACTTCTATCTATTCATGTATATGACCCTACC
This sequence comes from Torreya grandis, assembly GCA_037957365.1. Lineage (NCBI taxonomy): Eukaryota > Viridiplantae > Streptophyta > Pinopsida > Cupressales > Taxaceae > Torreya > Torreya grandis. The sequence continues at coordinate 111,327 of JARHVA010003026.1, forward strand.
TGGTTTAGTGCATGATTCAGTTAGCATATTTGATCTTCCCATAGTATCTCAACCTCTTTTTATGGATCAGAGTGATATAGATTTTGAGATAGGACTTTGTCTTGTGGTTTTCATAAGTGATTTAACACATATTGATGAACAATTATCTATAATCCAAGAAGACATAGACATTGCTATTAAATTTTGGGATGCATATTTTAATCATATAAATCTTCTTATAAATTAATTATCTTCAGCATTATTTATCCATATCTTATTTATCATTGTAATTTCATGTTTAAAAATAAACTTGAATGTTAGAATGTGGGATGACATCCACCTAAGGAAGCTTGTTACTTTTTGGGACTAGTTTTATACCAAGTAGTCCACCCATTATCCTATTAATCAATTTTTTGTTTAAGTGTGGTGAGTTACAGGTCATTCCTCCCCAACCAAAGAGTTTTCACAATTGATGTTGATCAATGGTGCATAAATCAACCTTCATCCATAGGTAATCTTTCAAACCCTAAATTTCATTTATTTTCTTAGTAGTTAATTAGAAAATATTGTAAAAAAATGAAAAACTACTAAAATACATCTATTTCATAATAATAAAATAGAAAAACTCATAAAAAATTCATCACAATCAAACTCAGTAACCTAGAACAACAATATATTATTTCAAAGTTCATCTGATACTGATATACAAGAATCATAATTATATATAGGAATATAACCACATCATATATTGATCAAGCATCATGCATGAAAGACAACATATTTATTTAATAAATATTGTTATATTATCTAGTAATATTAACTATAGTTCCATTTTATTAATATAAGCATATTGTTTAGACCATTATGCACTCATAAAATGAAGACTGAGATTTTATTATGGTATAACCTAATTAGGTAACTTGAATTAGTCCCAAAAATTTACATATTCTCTCACATTTTGTATTTTTTATATAAAATAGGAAATAATAACATATTACATGATAGTAATTTTAATCCACTATTTTATTTTATTAAATCTGTTATGTATTACATCATAAAACTAAAAACATCATATTTTAAAAAGAGGATAATATAAAACCTGAGAACTAAATGCCTCAATAATAGATATTAATATAGTGAAATTCTGGGATAAACATTTTAAACAATACAATAATTAATATTGGTAATTCTCCTACATATTTGTTTTATATCAATATGAATTATATACTCAAAATCACAATGTATAGTTCCAATACTAATCAAATACAACTCATTAATATTCCATCCTTATATGTTTCAACCGTTTACATGTAATGCATAGTTTAGGTATTTCTCAAGTTGTAAGTATAACTTATACAATACATAAGTTCATTTTTAGAATATCAATAGAACCTGACTATGGCTTATATTATTATAATCATATATATTAGTAATTAACAATGAATAAGTTTCATCTAGATGCTTCTATAACTCAGTCATAGTCTATTTTATTGTGGTCACATCTTAGTCTAATCTAACCAAGTTTCATTATTTAAGATTTATAAAAAGCACTGTATATAGTTGTAATTTCATCCAACAAGTTATTACACCCAAAATATTCTATTTAAAATTGGGATAATCATATGAAACTTACCATATACTAAGCATAGGCCTATACATTGTCATTCGAATACCTATAAATATATGGTTGCTAAAACCATCAAGTTTTATATAAGTAGCTATAAATTATACCTTTTATGGGCTTATGGGTGAGAGAAATATCTCATCCCCAGGCCCATATTGGGTAAAAAGGATTCTAAATAACACAAAATAAAATCATAAAACCTAACAAAATTAAAATGATTAATTTACACAATACATAGTTTTTTCATATTAGGATAGATAAAATATAACCATCTCAACAAATTTGATATTTTATTTAAGTAAAAACCAAATTAATATTATTTAAATTGAGGGTGTGTTGAGGGTTTCAAAAAATATGGATTTCAATCACAAAATTGAATCTAAGTTTCTAAATTTGTATGGGATAAAACCCATTATCACATTTTGACCATGTAGAAATAGAAAATAACTATTACCCTTACTAATGTTAGGGATTAAACAATATTTTCAATGTTTACAATTTATGAAAGTAAATCCATAGATAATAATAAAATGACCTTGTTTACCCTTAAAATCTAACTTCTTTAAGATTTACAACTTGCATGTATTTGGAAAATATAAGTTGTGTTCTTTTTGAATACATCATCTCTCATATCTTATTCCTCATTCTTACTTCTAAATGTTTCACCCCATATAACTTTCCTCATTTCCATTTTATTCCCAAATTCCTCCACTTAAATATTGTATGTTTCCATTTATACATCAAATCATTATGTTCTAATTGAAATCATAAAATCATAAATGCATGCATTAATTATAGGTAGAGATTAATATAATTTCCTCAACTAAAGTTTATTACAATGACATGCATAATTTTACTAAAAATATCCACACACATTTATAAAAGTTCTACTAACATTTTTCAACAAGCTCTAACATAGTCACAGAACCCACATTTTATCTTCAAAATTAGAAAAACCCTAATGAATAAAGCTTTTGACCAATATTAAAACATGTGATAATTAATAATTATTCAAGATAAAAAGTTAAACTCTTTAATCTTTCATGATAATGGTTTCAAAACGTAAATCAAGTTGTGCAATGTACACTGCAATATGGTTAAATGTTTCCTTGGAATCTAATGACCCCCAAAAGGAAGATTTTTTTACTTTTTGCTATTTAAAATAATGTATTATACTAAATAACCTAGCTACAAAGCATTAAGATTGAATAAAACTTAAAATAATATCAAACAAGTAAGACTAGTATATATTAATAAGTAATCATAGTAATATTAAAACACTATTTGACTCACGTGCAAAACAACATATATATAAAAGATGTAGATGGTTGTGACATGATACAAATAGAAGTACTATAAAAAATAATATCTAATTTAGTAAACAATGCAATAATATTACTTGAAAAATATACATAAATATAAGACTACATTTATCAACCAACCCCTAAATGTAATTATGCAAGCATATTTAATATCCAAAGTGAAATCACACAACATGTTAATCATGAAAATCAAACAATCTAGTGTGTGTGAATATTATAGTGTTTCTCTTTTCCCCCCTATCTACCATGATCTACCACCCTATCCCCTATGATGCTCTCCCTTTATTTTTTTTCTATGAAGAGTATAACTATCCTGCATCCACCTCATCTAAAAAAAAGGTTTTTAGTCTGAGCTATTCATAAATACTTAATAATACTAATATAAGGAAACACACTAAATGAATTGTTACAAATTAAATACAAATGCATAAATAAGCATATCAATATTAAATTTTATAATCAATGTAATTGTTGTAAATTTATATATAAGGCTGAACAAATAACAATCCATATAAAAAATACAACATAATACATTCAATTACCATGCACATTAGTAGTCTAACTAATCAATAGTCTATCCATCTAGTTAAACAAAAGTTTTATTTGTTTTGGATAGGACAAGATATAACATATTTCCCCCCTTTAAATGGGTCATCTTCTCGATGAAATTATTATAAGTTTAACAAAATATATCAATAAACTATATGAGGAAATAACTTATGAAATTATTCATAGATAGTCCTCCAAAATGGCACTATATTCATAATATTGGTCCCATTAGACCTTGCATTGAGTCAATTATCTATTATCTAAATTAAATTTACATGTTTCAAGTATTATAATTGGTTCTATTGTTACCACTCCTTGATTGAGAGCTTATAAAGCACTCCACTCAAGTAAATATAAAGGATCAACCACATATTTATTCAAATAAAATACATGAAAAATATTATGAATATGAGAAAGCTTTGGTGGTAAATAAAGTTTGTAAGCATCACATTTTATCACTTCTATAACCTCAAAAGGTTCTACATATCTAGGTGTTAACTTAGTTGATTTACTTAATTTAATAGTGCTCTTTTGTGATTTAACTTGTAGAAAAACTTTATCTCTAACTGATAATTGCCGTGTTATTATTTTTAAATTAACATAGATGTCATTTATATCATTGGATTCAACTAACCTTTTTCTAATGAGTTTCACTTGTTCTTCTATTTCACTAAGCATTTTAATTTCAAAAATTGCACTATCTTCTAATCTTACTTAGTTGATAGATGTTCTACATTTTATGCCATATAGAGCCTCAAAAGGTGCCATTTTAAAAGTTGATTGAAAATAATTATTATATGAAAACTCACCTAACAGAATGTATTATTAACATTTGTATTATTTTTCCATGTAGTACATTCTCAAAATATCCTCTAATACTTAATTTACTCCTTCTATTTGCCCATCTATTTCAATATGATAGGTTACACTGAAAATAAGTTGAGTTCCTAAGGCTTCATTTATAGTTTTACAAAACCCAAAATTTGATGAGGGTCTCTATCATATTATTTTCTCAAGAATTCCATGAAACCTATACATTTCCTAGACAAACCTTTTTCTATAATTGATGCATCATTAGTTAAATTACTTGGTATAAAATGTACCACCTTAATTAGTTTATCAATTACACTAATATCATATCAAGTCTATTTATTGACATGGGTATTCCTTAGATAAAATCAAAGATAATGAATTACCACTTTTATTCTGGGATGTCATGAGGGTAAAAAAATCCTATAGGATGAACATGTCCTTTCACCTGTTGACATTATAAACATCTAGACACAAAATTAACTACATATTTCTTGATTCTTTTACATAAATACAATAGTTTCAATTATACCATTAAAATATCTAGACACAAAATCAACTACATATTTTTTGATTCTTTTACATAATACAATAGTTTCAATTATACCATTAATTTGGTCACTTCTAGATAAATTGAATAAATATCATTATGCAACTCCTTAAGCACTATGATACTCAAATCCTCTTTGTCTAGCACATACATTATTCCATTAAACATCAGGAGTCCATCTTTCTCAAAATATAATCCATCATATCTATGATGTTGAGGATTTTATACTAGATATTTACGAACTTACTCATAAAATTCATTCCTAGGAGAAATTTTCATAACTTTATCTTAAAATATACTTTTAATAGTAGCTATTACTCTTATGTACCTTCTACATCTAAAAGAATCTACAATTTTGTTCTCTTTACCTTTTATATATTTGATATCAAAGTCATAGTCTGATAAAAATCAAGCCATCATCTTTGTTGAGCATTCAAATTTAACTATGATAATATATGTTTGATCCCTAGATTGTTATACTTGAGTTCAAATGGTTTACTCAATAGATAATGCCTCCAAACTTTTAAATCATGTCATATTACAACCAATTCCAAATCATGTGGATCCTATTTGAATTCATAAAGCTTCAATTTTATTGATTCATATGCTAATACTGAGCCTTCTCATAGGAAAAAATCAACCTAAACCATCTGTAGAAGCATTTGTTACCTTAAAAAAAATGGCCATTTGGGCATGGAACCCACAATACTGGTGCAGATATGAGCTTCTTTTTCAGGATTTGAAAGGCTCACTCACACTTGTCACTCCACATGAACTATTTTTATTTCCATTACAAATAATTGATGGGGTTACGTACCTACAAATTTTTGGGTACAAATTTCATGTAATACCCAACTAAAACCATAAAATTATGCACCTCATGAACATTTTTGGTTCTGGCCATTTTAGGATGGATTTATCTTTGTTGGGTTTATAGATATTGTTTCGGCCAAAATGATATGCCCCAAATATTATAACTTATTTTGAAAGAAAGTGCATTTATATTTTTTAATATAGAGATTATGGTTTCAAAATCATTGAAAATCCACTTTCAAGTATTATAAATACTCTTCTTTTTTCTTGAAATATATCAAAATATTATCTAAGAAGATGAGCACACACTGATTTAGATGATATTTGAACCCATTGTTCATAAAATTCATAAATGTTGTAAATGCATTCATCAGTCCAAATGGTAAATATGTGAGTTCATAATATCCATACCTTATCCTAAAATTAATTTTAGGAATATATCCCTCCTTGATCCTTAGATAATAATATCCTGATCTAAGGCCATTTTTTTAAAACACAGTTACACCTCACATTAGATTTAAAAAATAATTAATTTTATGCATTAAATGAAGAGTATAATTAATTTCACTAATATATAAATGGAATCATAAATATTATAATTGATATAAATAAATAATATTAATCATTCATCTGTTCATTAAATATTTGTTTAATCTCTATATGCTAAGAAATATGATCAAGTTAAAAAAAAGAAACCTACACCATGAAACAAGGACCATGATAAATAGATAAAAAGTATCCCAAGGGAAAGAAAGGAAAAATTATAACTATATATGTAATATGATCTAAACATCCTTAATAAATAATGAAAAGGAGCATCATATGTTCCCATTCATAGTTCTCTCTAGCAATAAAATGAATATAATTTTATTTTTTCTAAAAATTCAAATGAATGATAGAAACTAAAATTTCTTTTGAAATACATTTAGGAAAAATGTCTAATAATATTTAAAAAGTAACTTAAAGAAACAAATTTTAATTTATACATTAATAAATATTTTTATTTGGATTTTTATAATTAAAATCAATAATAGTGGACATTATTTTTAAATATATAGTTTTATAATCAATAGAAAGTGATAGTTAATATTAGGAAAAAAAATGAATACTATACCGACTTTTTTTATTTAATAAATTTTATCATGAACATGAAAATTTTGTGAGTATTTTAGTCAATATTTTTTAGGCACATTGTGTTTTAAAAGCATGATAATTTTATGGAAAATAATAATAATAATTTTAAATAATATAGTAAATGTATTGAAACATCTTAGGTTTTTTCAAATTTTTTATTTTTGAGATATAAAGTGTGTTTTTCACAGAGTTTAAGTAGGTCTTTAAGCCTATAATTATTATATTAAATTATCACAAAAAATTGAAATATAATATATTATTAAAACTTCTATTAAAAAATAGGAATGCAAAATAATAATAGATATAAATTATATTCATTTATATACATTTTTTTAATCAATTTAATTAACTTATATTTAATTTTTTATATTTAATCTATGATTTTTTTTTTTATTATAAAAAAATTTTATAATATTTGAATTTCAAGTCTTGTGAACCCAGTTAGGTTGGATAAGATAAATAAAATTACCTGGAATAAAATATATTTGAATAACCACCTTGTTTTAGACACTCAAATTCATAATAAAATCATTATTCTCATGTTTTAATTCTAATTTAAAATATTTGAAAAACTTATGCATTTTAAATAATTTTCAATATGGCCCTAACCTCAACAAGTCTCTATTTAGTCAACTAAGCATAGAAAACATCCCAATTTATATCCATAAGGTCATTGTTAGTACATCCAAACTATTTTTTACATGTTATACAACTTTTCATTAATAAATGATCCCTACTTATCTCATGAACAAATCTGTAGCTATTCAGACCTAACTTGGATGGGACCATACCCCTACGAGTTTGTCTCATTTTTATTTTTTGGTTCCTTCTTTCCATTATTTATTAACTTATGCCTTAACCCTTTCCATTTGTATTTAAAAAGTTGGATAATATACATGGGTCATCCTAATTCATATTATAAACACAAAGTCTTGCCAAGCCATTTGAAATGAATCTATGAATAATGATAATCAATAGATATGGATAAATCAAGGGTGAAGATTAGATCCAAGCTTTTACATTCAAGTCACATTTTAATTAAACTAAATAGTTGTGACACTTATTCATCATGGTCTCTATACATAATCCTTTGTAAAATATGAGAGTGATTAGTATTTAATAGTTCTACTGATAAAGTATATGGAAGATCATGATAAAACTCTTGCTTGATCTATTTCATATAAATACGAAAAAAATATGTGGATATCTAATTTTTGATATTCATAATACATATTTGCAATTTTGTATTAGTATTTTTCCAATTCCATTATTATTTTTGTATTTTGGAGTGAAAATGATGGACCAAAGAGAATATTCTACCATACACAATAACTTTCCCTACACATCTAAAAATTTGAGGTATAGTAATAATTAGGGAAAAATGAGACGTAAAAAAATAAAAAAGCCAAATTGTAAAACCCTATAAATATAAGGTTGGTGACATAGAAATAAAATTAGATTGATAAATAAAAGATTAGTGCACTAGGATTGATATGATCAGACATGTACAATATAAGCTCATATAGCTATGGGTTCATCTTAGATTAGAGTGTAAGTCTTGAAATTTAGGAATATTTCAAACATAGTCAACAAAGCCTAAGAACAATTGTATAGTCATACAATAATCAATGTGAATGTGTTTCTTGACCTTTATAATTTTATTGCATTAATTTAGCTTATATTTTAAAAAATTAGGTTTATTTGTATTATTATCTAGCTTAAAACATACTTTAAATCTATATTTTAGTTGTGAATATTTAGTTTTACTTAATATGAAATTACTTATTCTTATTTTGAATAAAAACTTGGATCTAAGTAAAAATTAATGTTGAATCCTAAATATTTTAAACATTAAACTTCATGTTTCTTTATAACCATGTTTTCTTATTATATATGTCTTAATTCATCTTTGATATTCATCTTTGAATTTTTTCATTATGTGATAATTTATAAAACCCTACTTTCTATTTATCTTCTTACATTATCCCAATCTCATATTTGGTTTGATATTTTGCCTATATTTGACCTAGGTTTTTAGAAATCCTCATAACATTAAGGTTTATTTATTTATTTTTTTAAGTATGAATTTTTAATATTTGCATCTCACATTAAGGTATAATTCTATTTTAATAAGTTTTATTTAATTTCAATCATGGTTAAAATTACCAAAATAAATGTAATTATTTAATCTTTGGTAGATTATAATGTTTCAAATAAGTAAAATAATTTAAACAAATATGCCCTTAGGATTTATGCTTTCATAAATCTATATTCCAAACTTATGCAAAATAATGTAGCTATGAAAACCATCAACATTAAGACTCAACCACTTAATGAATGACTCGATAACTTTAATGTCCTTTCCAAATAGGTCTAATCCCTAATTCATGCCATTAGTACTATATAAAAAAATTACGTCACCTTTATTTAAAAATAAAATAATACTATGCTTGGGTTGATTTTAATGTTATACATGTAAATCATAGAGTGCATAATATGCTTAACTCATCACTACTACATGACTTTAGAATGCCTACATTTTCATCATTTAATGTGAGTAGTTATCCCCATTTATATATTAAGAGGTTTGTGGAATCTATTGAAAAATATAATAGTAATGATATATTGATTTAAAAAATATTTCTTAAAATTCTAATTAGTCAAAATTTAGATTAGTTTCATCATCTTCCTAATGAATCTTTGCATTCAAATCTTGAGTTGGAAGAAACATTTTGAATACAATACATTTATAATAATTGACCAAGGGATAAATATAAGTGCCTTTCCTATGTTTAACAAGGATAATATTAACTTATTAATGATTAAATATTATGATTCAAAACTTGTATGTATCTATTGATATATAGGCTAACAAACATATAACAACAATACATTTTTTAAAGGGCTTTGTATTTTCTCTTAAATATAAATAGATTTAAACATGGGACACTTTATACTACATTTGTCATGAAACTTTTTCACTATAAAAGGAGATTACATTCTCTCAAAATATATATATTTTTTGAAAGAAACCATATTTATAGCTATCTAGTTAAGTTACATGAATATCCAAAATGGGTTAATAAATAAAACATATTTAAATAACGGGAATCACAATATTTCCCTAAGACTCATCAAGTGAAGTTCTAAAAAACACGCTTCAAATTTTTTTTGATCACACTACCTTTCATTTTTCCTATGTAAATTTCATGTATTTATTATAAAGCTAACTAATATTTTCCTTAGCGTAAATTCCATGGGCATTACACAGATAGGTTTCATGCTTTGAAACATAAAATACAACATGTTCATAGTGGTGACCATATATTAGATACATCTATTAATACATCAATATACTCAACTAGACATTCCAATGTTCATCAACCCACACTGATAAATAATTAAAAAAATCACTCAGAATGTTGTCACACTTCATATTTTAGATAAAAACTTCAAAAAGTTTGACATTTCCTATACAAAAATGGCCTATTCAAAAACTATTTTATCACCTATTTTTCCATTTCCTATAGAAAATAACCTATTCCAAAACAAGTGCCAATGGCCATAAACAAAGAATAATATGGAAGCAATATACAATCCATTACACAATAATTCCCCATAATAAGTCAGCCTAAATAATATATTTATAAGTTAGAACATCTAATTTCATTTAATTATCCTTCACATAAAATGATAAATAACTCCAATTAAGGGATTATGATATGTAATATAAAAATGGTTAAAAAATTAATTAAAATAAAAAAGAGAAAGAAAATGTAAATAAATCTATTATTGTTTTCATTTAATTTGCTACCAAAAAAATTCTTATAGAAGATATTACTAGCAAGAGATGTATGCATGGGATAGGATTAACCTATACATATACTATCTCAATAAACTCTAACTCACCTGAAGGTCAATAATATAGATATTATGATACTTAGTAAGTTATGACCAATTAAATCCAAATATCTTTGAGAGGGTTGCCTATGTCACAAATATCAAGAGAAAAGAGTTACAAAACTTAAACCTATAAAAATGGATATATATCTCATTAGAACTATATGAAAGCAATTATGCAATTAAATGATAGTGAACATAATTACTAACATAGTCAAAAAAATGTGGACCTTTAAGACCCAAGAAATCTTGGATCTAGAGAGGGAAGCAGTAGAAGAAGTTAGGATCAAAAATATTTGGCTGAGAAATACCTGTAACTAGGAGAGGTGCCTTCTTGAATAGGAAGAGAATGAAGGAAATGAGGGAAATGATTTGTCTTCAATTGAAGGTTCGATGGACAAGGATCATGACTTGCCTTTACCATAAAGTTTGGTGGAGAAGGATCATTTTGAGCTAGATATGTAGGTTCTGGGGAAGGAAGGAGAAACTGAAAGACTTGGTGTGGAGGGACAATTGGATCATTCAATATTGAATCTAATATCTTATGCCCAGGTGGCTGTGAAGGAAAAAATTTGCTAAAATCTTGACTAGGTAACTCAAGGTTTAATCTTTTATTGGGTTGGGTGTCCTAGTCTATTGAGAGGTGCCCATCACTTTGAGTATAGGAAGGAGGCATTTGATTTGGACCCAGACACTACTAATTCCTTGATCTCTAGTCTCCTAACAATTTGAGGTGCTCAAATTGAGTTATCTTAACATGGCCCTCTTTATATGGGATTATACGACTGGGAGATCGATCTCCGTATTTTTTCCCTTAAATCTAAACAAGTAAATTCTACTAGGCTTTTAATTCTTGTTACTAGAAACCCATGTGTTAGAGATTACTTCTATGGGATCATGAAAAGTCTTATTTCCACTTATCCCTACTACATTTATCCATAAATCTATTCCTTATGTTTTTTTAAAAAAAATCTAAAAAAAGGGATTATCTTAATGATGAATTTTTTTTACATTCCCTGTTCTACATAATTTTGTTAAGAATGATTTAGTTTTTTGTTATCATGTTTGTGTTCTCCTATGCTATAGCATAATGAATATAGACTATAATATGTGGACTAGTATTTTATGCATTACTAGGATATAATTCATGACTATTATGGATGGGGTTGGTGATCATTTCTTGAGGGGAATGTGGATCCTTGTTAAAGTGAACCTTTCTATTCAATTGGATGGTAAAAATCTAAAAATTAGGAAATAGCCAGCCAGTCTATGCCCTAGATTTGATGCGGTTAAAGGTAGTGGCTATTTGATCTCAACTAGAATGATAATAATTTTTTATGATGGTGATCCACTTGACCTTAGATTAATTAGCTACCTTGCTAATATTCATACCTAGATGATTGTGTGATGGATGACTTTTGAGTTTTGGGGGATCTCGGTTGGTTTATTGGCTGAGAGGATTATTGACCTGATCTAATTGATGGTGTCCTTTCTATCCATTACTAGTGGAAAATGGAGAAATTACTTTATTTTTATTATTTGTTTGGTTTTTTGGGATGTAGAGCTTTGATCTATTCAATAGTCTCCAAATGGGAGATTCTAAGGCTTTTATGGGATGTGCCTTGTTATTTTTTTCAAAATTTAAACTTGACCACCCTTTTTTGGACATGATGGTACCTTTTAGCCATTGTCTTCTTCTCTATTTAGTTGTTGGTGGGCTTGATTTAGTTTTTCCATTATTTTATGGTAGAATGACATTAGCTAAGGTGAAACATTTTCTTTTTAAATTTGAAATTACTGATATAGGATGGACTACATTGTTATCATTTTTCTTGCTCTAGCATGATTTGACCATGATGGATCATTTAGGGGATTTGGATTTTATAGAAGAACTTGAGGGGTTCTTTTATTATAGTCAAAAGTTAATATAGGTTACATTGGAGTTTTAGAATTATTCTTCTTCATTTGGCCTTCTGACTTGAATGTCATTTTAGAGACTTGGGTCTTAGGCTCTTTTTGTCCAAGGTGGTTTCTAGACCATTTAAAACTAGTAGGTTCCTACTCCAGGTTAAAGTAATTGGGGATTCCTAGTTTTTGGTCTAGCTAAAATTAGTTTGAGTTAAAATTCTAGAATGTTGGGTCCCCTAGTGGATATGAAGGGTAATTTTAGAGATCTAGGCCTCATGTTCCTATAGTCTATAATGGATGTCAGTCTATATAAAACTAACATGTGTTTTCTCCTATTGGCTAAGAATGGGATTTGGGTACTCTAGGTTCTTTGAAGCCTTTTTGGAAATTTTAGAGACCTATACCTTATGCCCATTTATTCCAAGATGGTTGTCAGCCCTTTTAAAATTGAAGGATGTTTTGTTAGTTTTGGGTCTTGATAGGGACCTCACAAGGTTTTTTTCCTTACATTTGACCTATAGACCTAGACATCCATTTATGTATAAGCTGGTTCTTGATCCAGCCAAAACCATCTTGTTGGTTCCCTAAGGACTCTGGAAGTACTTTATGAGACCTGGGCCTTGATATCTTTTTGTCTAGGATGGTTTTTGATCCAGTTAAAATTTGTTGGTTGTCACACCAATCAAATGTAGTAGATTTTGAGTCTTGGGGCTCTATTTTTTCTACCCAAGCTGGGTCTCATACTAGTTATTTATGGGTAAAAAGTGGTGATTATTGTTACTCCCCTATTAGGGCACTCCCCTATTAGGGCCCTCCTCTTCCTTCTTAATAGATAGCTATTTTAGTTGGGTCATCTTTGTACTCTTGGTCAAATGTTTCTAGCTAGGAGATGACTCAATCCTCTTGAGGTATCTTTTAATATGGTCCTTTTTATAATCCTAGTTAGTTGTTTCTAGTTAGGGGGAGAATTAAACCTCTTGATGTGTTTGGGGATGGTACCCACACTAGTTATTAAAGGTGGAATTATTCTAATCTAAACATAATTATGAACTAAAATAATCTAAACTATGGGGAATCTGTCATGGTCAACTAAATGTTGGTATAGGAAGCCTAAAGTAGAATATGAAAAGTCTAAGAAATCATGTAAACACACCATGGATGATAGATATCCATTTTACTCTCTTTAATCCCAATTTTTTAGATTCAATAATGTCTTGATTATGGGGTAGGGACTATGTCATGAACACATTTATTATTTTAAATTTATTAACCACTTTCACTAAGGCAAAGGCTTGTTTTTTAATAGGAGAATACCTTAATTGTGCATGATTAAAATGCAATATAATTAAACCTATGGTTTATTCATCTTATCTCAAATATTTATATGTTAGCACATTTGAAATTGAATGTTCCAAAGAAAATGAATACAAGTTGAAATCTAACTCATAATTTGGTTTTTTTAACACTCGTGCTAAAGTGACTGCTTCGTTGATTTATTCAAAAGCTTGCTTTGCCTATTTTTCCCATTCTTAACATTCAATTCAAAGGTGTCATAATTTTTGAAATTTATAAAATAAATCTTCTTACAATATTGATCTTTCTAAAGAAATATCTTGACTCATTTTTACTATTAGGAAGTGTCATATCATAAATTGCCTTAACTATTTCTAGATCAATGAATAAGCCATATTTTTTAATAATATTTCCAAGAAAATTACTTTTTTAAATGCAAAAAACTTTTTTTTTGAATTTAAATGAATACCACACCATCTACCTCTTTTTAAAAATTCAAAGAGACATTGAATATGATGGGCTTATTTAAAAAAAAATGGTGATATAATCCATATAAACAATTATGCACTTACTTACCAATATTTTAAAATTGAATTCCATTACTCACTAAAAAGTTGGACCTATATTACTAACACCAAAACACATTCAATTGTAAGTAAATGTTCCCCTCTTAGTATTGAAGGTTAAATAGTATATACCTTATTTGTCTATTAATACTTGGTTATATCCATAATTCCATCTAATAGTGAAATTATTATGTTCCATTTATTGTTGGTAGAACTTCATGTAGAGAGGGCAATGAATAAATATCTTTTTAAAAATATTTTTTCAAGTTTCTAAAATTGACACAAACCAATTTCTCATTATTTTCCATAATGTTTAACCTTTTTTGGAAATAATGATTAATAAATTATTGAGTAGCATAATCAAATAGGGGGTAATATACTATAAAAATATTCTAATTAATGAATTTAGATTATACTAATATTCTAATAAGAAATATTGGATATAAGCAGATGCCAAATTTGAAAAGTACAAAATTTAATATTCTGATAATAGTAATATTAAGGATAAATTGTACTTAGCTTATTTGTAGATGTGTAGGTGGATCTAAGTTTTTCAAAGGTGGAAGTAGGTAGATTGATGCTCAGGATTTTATCATCATATTTTGGAAATATTATTTTTGGAGGCTTCGATGCTTGTGTCGAGATGTGGGCATTTATGTTGACACTTATGTCTATGTTTCAATGGTTATGTATTGTATGAAATATTCACTATATTTTGAAGAAACCATATATGAATGTTATGTTTTTATTTATCCTTTTTATTGATGTATTTGGATCATGTGGATAGGATATGTATGATTGTGTATAATTTAAACCCTAATTCCTCACCTTAGGTTAGGTCACCTTGAAAAAAATGGGTTAGTGGGTTCATGAAGTTGAGGTGACCTCAAGGAAAAATCTATAAATGAGCACTTCTTACATAAAAAATACTCTAAGGAGGGCCTTAGACATATGTATTTATCCCTTTAGTGTTGGTTTGTGTGTGCATAATGGTGAAATATGTTATATGAAAATGTGTGAATTGATATAGCTTGTAACTTGATAAATACCATTATTCAATTTTTTTTTTAATGATTTAGACCTATAATATGGATACTCCTATGACTGATATACAAATGGATAAGAATAAGGTAGTAGAATCAAGTTGTTGAAATTGATTGAATATTCTTGAATAGGTGTTTGATTGGTATTTACCACATGTGTACTTGATAATGATGAATGATATTTGATTTGTATTTATATTTTACCTTTTAAAAGTATCTCATGGAAGGGTTAGATAATAAAAATAGGTTAACCCATATGTTTTGAATTATTTGAAATTTGGATGAATTTTGAGGTATGGACACTTGATAAGGAAACAAGACACTAGTATTGATGCTAGTGTCGACGTGAAAATGTAAGCATCCAACACGATAAAAAAGTGATGAAGGTATGTAAATGAAAATTAAGGATATATATCATATTTTAATATTTATGTGGTGTATAGATGATTTGGTTCATCATAATGATAGGGTCAGACTATAAGATAAGTAGTTAGGCACAATGAGATGGGGAATGTGAACCTTTCGATAGTATAAATTGTTGATGATGAATGTGTTATTAAATAGCTCAAACTAAGGGATTGACATTCTAGGTTGAAGTGATGTATGAAGGGTGATATCCATATAAGGCCACAAAGGGAGACATTTTGGATGAACTATGAACATAAGTATTATATCACCATTTATAAAATGGTAGCCAATGAACCCATTTTTCCTATTTATCAAAAGCAAAACAACAGAGATACCCTTCTAGGCATTTTTTGACTACCTCTATTTGTCCATCAGATTGAGGATGATAGGATGAACTTTGATCCAACTTGGTACCTAAACATGTAAACAATTCATACCAAAAATTAATAGTAAATATGGGATTCTCAATCACCTACAATGATCCTTAGAGTACCAAGAAATTTTTAAATGGTATTGAAAAACATAAAAGCTATTCTAATGGCAAAAAAAGGTTTTAATAGGGAAAAAAATGAGTATACTTTAGTGAGTCGATCCACAACTCAGACTATGGTAACCTAGTAATGAAATTGATAGAAACCTTTTCCCAATGTTAGATGGGTGTAATCACCTAAAAGTGGTATTTGAGGGCTAAGAGTGCTACTTGAGACTACCTATCCCTAGCTTAGCTCTAAACCTATAATATATCTTATTTTCACACTTATATATCTTTCATATGGGCCACAAGTGTCCCTAGTCATCCTTGAAGTAGTCCCAGACCCTCATTCTTACATCTTTGCCCTTCGTGCTTAGTGTTCTACCACTTGGGCACTAACGCCATAATAGGAGAAATAACACCACATGGTGCTAGTGTCCCAATAATTTTGCTAATGTCATTTCCCTTCCTTTTTCATAAATAGATATATTTTTAAATCTTAAAGCTCTTAGGATCAACCTAGACCACTTTTAACACTCGCATAAGCACCAAAACAATACACACACACACACACACACACACACACACACACACACACACACACACACACACACACACACACACACACATGAATTTTAACCATCTATCCACTAGATGGAAATCATATGAAAAATCATAACAAGTTGTGCACAATTAAGGTTATCAATCCCTATTTTTCCCTACTTATACATACTGCCAGCTACAACATTCCTAAGATCAGATTACCTAGATTTCTAGTCTCAAGCACTTTCAATGCACTCAATTAAGCTATCATACTA
This sequence comes from Torreya grandis, assembly GCA_037957365.1. Classification (NCBI taxonomy): domain Eukaryota; kingdom Viridiplantae; phylum Streptophyta; class Pinopsida; order Cupressales; family Taxaceae; genus Torreya; species Torreya grandis. The sequence continues at coordinate 128,516 of JARHVA010003026.1, forward strand.
ACTTCATTGGCACTTACACTAGAAATTATGTGGGAAAACTACATCAGTCTTGATCCCTCTTAAAATTATTGGTATGTAGGGAACTCTCATCATAGCAAGGTGTTAAGGATGTCTACCTACCCCACTAATCAACACACTTTTAAGCTTGTATTAATCAAATGTCATAGTAACATGGAGGATTAGGTTTTGATCATAAAATTAGTCAAAATAGGTCATATACAAGGTTTTATAACTTGTGCACACTGGAATAGACCTCATAGATACATACATAGGTGCACTCAGAAGCTCAAAACATAAAGGACACTACTGCTAAAATATGGACACTACTAGTACTTATCCAATAATAATGATACTATCCAATTAGGATGATACTATATAATAAGGTTATAACATTGGGATCCTATTTATGACACTTAAACTATCTTCTGCCTTAGTTTTTAGCCTCCAGATCATTTGTCTCGATCATTTTCTAGCTATGTTATTACTTGCATTATTACTTGCTATTTTTAGAAAGGTCAAAGTTAGTAAATTTTGTAATAAATTAGTGGATATATTTATTAAATATTATTACATTAATTTAGTATTATTATCTCTTTATCAAACATAGGATTTATATACACTAAGTCCTAAAAGGCTAAAATATTAGTGAATCTGACTTGCTTTGAATATTGTACAAGCCCTAACCCTAGCTAACCCTAGGGTTTATGTTTCTAGCCTTATAAGAGCCACACTAAGATTTAGATATACACACACACACACACACACACATATATATATATATATATAAATATATATGTATATATATATGTACACATATATATATACATATACGTATATATATATGTATATATATATATGTATATATATATATATACATATATATATACATACATTTATACATATATATATATATATATATATACATACATATATATGTATATATATATATATATATACATACATATATAATATATATATATATATATATATATATATATATATATATATATATATATATATATATATATATATCTTCTAGTTTTTATTTGATGTGATCATGCTAGAATAAGTTTATCACTATTTTTTACAAAGTTTAATACTTTCATTTACATGCTTGTTTCCTCTAATTCAAAATGAACTCAAAAAATACATAAACACATGTAAAGATGATGATTTATATCAATTTAAATGTATTACATATTTCATTCTATCTATAACATGTTATTGTTCTCTTATGTAGAATTAAATAAACAAAAAAACCCTTACATACATAGAGGATCTATTACATAAGCTAACAACTATGTTTCAAGTTTCAATGTCATATCTTATGCAAATGAAAGAATATCCTTCTCCTCCTGATCTCCATAAGGGTGATAGCTAATTTACCTCTAACTAGATCCATGCTATCACTAATCCACAAGATGAAGTAGCCTATACTATTGTTATTAATGCCCATACTCAGTCTATCTACACCTCTCCCTTATAGGATGTATGCCTACTTGTTTAATCAGAAGAAACTAAGCTTTGCAATTCTGAGACTTTAAAGAATCAAATTTTAATAATGAGTAAGCTAATATCATAATTATAAAATCAAAATTAGTCATTAAATAAAAATGTCACATTATTGGCAAATCACATTACATGTACACAATCTTTAGAATATGCTAGTGAAAACCATGTATATGCATCTACACCTAGAAAAGTTATGTCTAACACTCTTCCATATCCAAATCATAAAGTAAAACACAATGCATCTATTATGAGTGATTGAAAAATATTACAATGGTATAATAAAAATTTAAGTGAGATACTAAGGGAAATGATTAAAGCGAAATTGATCAACTTACCTCCTCTACACCCACTGAGGAGATCTAGATATTATTGTGCATATCATATAATCAATGGACACCACACTAATTCGTGTTTATAATTGAAAATGAAAATATAATAGATAATGTATATAAATGATTCAAATAGTTACACATCATCCATACAACATACAATGGCACATTTAAAAATTCAAAAAGGGTCAACTTTAGAAACATTACAAAAGTGGTTACTAAATCATAAATTAAGATAACAAAAGGTTCATAAATCATAACCAAAGAAAAAATATTAAAAAAATCATAGGTACAGTAGGTAAGAGATGAAAATATACCTTTTTAAAAAGAGGCTAAACTTTCCAAGTAGTATGGGTTTAGTCAAAAATATTTGATAGTTTGATTATCATGGTCAAGGTTTGGGTAAGAAGGCCCAAGGTATCACTTATATTATAATAGGTGATAATTTTGGTCAACAAGGTTTGGGATTTATTGAACATCCTAAGGTAAATCATTCACAGATACAATTTATCAAGGTAAAAATTCTAGATACATAGGAAATGTTAAAAAAAGAGTAAGAACTTAAGTTACAAATTCAAAATCATGCTAAGCCAATAAGCATTCTCAAAAAAGCCTTTCTATAAAAATATCCTCCATATAACAATATGTCTATAATAAGAACATTTTCAAAGGGTAAAATCACAATCAATATTCCAAAGCATAATTTAGAAAGGTCAACTCCATAGTATGTGGCAATTCCATCTAATATTCTATGTTATTATGATTTCAATGATGAACAATAACTATATTCATACTTCAACACCATTCAACTCAAGCATAGAAATCACACTGCATGATAAATTACCATTCCTATTTTTAACACAAGACACAATGATAGTGAGTCTCCCATGAGACTCATTGGTTAGTATTGTTACTCCCTATACATACTTTCCTTCTTTATTTCTCCTTGTACAAAGTTTCATTTTAATGTTGCTTGTACATAGCTTATATCCAAAAAATAATATAATATTTAAAAAAACAAAAATAATGAAATATTTACTCAAAAAACTCAAAATTATAGATTGTATACATTGTCATGTTTACAGTTCTTTTATTTTCCAGACACTACATATGCTAGCTATCTTAGTATAGTTAGTTTTTTCATACATACATGATTCAATTATTCTTGTCAAGTGTTTGTAGATTAATACAAGACTCAAGTCCACTACATTGATCTAGATTTTCTATTATCTACCCACAAGGGGTATCTACATAAATACACAGGTTATTCATTTGACACATTCACCCATTTGGGGGTAACCTATACATAGTTTCAATTACTAGGATCCTCCATTCTATACTCGACATCATATCTTTAACATTGTTCTATCTTGATATTGATCATGATACACTTATATATATATATTTAGATATTACTACATTATACTTAATATATGTACATCTTAGATCTTACACATATTTATATTTCATGTTTGTACATACTTTGATTTATAGCTTTCCTAATTTAGACTTGATTGTGTCTCTATACTTATTCTACTTGAGGGAATTTGAATATGCCATTTATCTTTGGCTCTATACCACATATTTTTACACTATGTATCTTTAGCCATGTGCCCATGTCCTTGTGTGTGATTTCATTATTGTGCATGTGGAAATTTTAACATGTTATTATATGTGGCTCTAATCCAACTTGCTTTTTTTTTTTTTTTTCATATTTGGACATTTGAACATGTCCTTATATGTCTTGATTTCTCATATTTATTGATATATGCCCATTTCCCTTGTATTATAGCCCCTTGGCCTACTTTGCATGCCTCATATGTGTTGTATTTATGATTTATTGTATGTTCCATGTCCATGACACTTATCTCTTAGTTTTTCAACACTCCAATTTTAGATGCTATGAGGGACCTCATGCATCTCTCCTTCCTACTTAGGTGTCGTGATGGACATCATGCCCCATCCCCCTAGGTAGATACTCAATTATTACTCATAGTTTCTATTACATACATTTTTAGATCTATCTTGACACCCTTGTGAATGGTATACATAACATACACCACACATTAAAAACTTATACTCATATTATCTTACATTCTAATGTTATGTATTCACATTATATTATATTATTATATAGATATCATATATGCTTTGGCTAACACACATTTTGTACATATTTTTCTTTTGAGGATAGTTCTTACACAGGTTCAACAACTCTCCTAAAAAGGGGGCATTCATAGGGGTTTTTCATAGAGATAAAGCTACAAAATGCAATAATAGTACAATTTATAACACACATGCTAAGATTATAGAAATCAGACTCAGGTAAATATAGTGGAAAATAGTGACATAAAGATTAGTTTAATTGCATAAAAATCAAAATAAATAGACATTAGCATTCAAACTAGGACACTAGCACCACATGGCACTACTATCCAAGACATGACACTATTGTCTAGTAGTCCTAATTTCAAAAAAAATCTAGATTGGCCAAAAAAGTATAGTAGGTACAGTACATGTTTGACTAGGTTCAATTATAGGTATATTAATTTTTCTCAGATTCATACTAGTTTAGCTTGGAGTCATACTAGTTTGCTTCGATCAGGGTCATCATGAATGGTATGACCAATCCCATATTCATTTTAGATATTTAGATATAAATTATTATAATTTAGTCTAGAATCCATATGCTTAGATATTAGATCTAGGGGTATGTGTAAGGCACCTTATTTATATATGCTCACATACACACCAATTGATTAGATGGAATAAAAAATTTCATGTCATTCTCTATGATGTATACACCTAAGATCATATTCTAGGTTATACACCAATTTCATGCCTTACTCCATCTACAATTGTTGACATTTTTGAGTGGCTTAGAGTCACCTAATATACTTGAGTTATTGTAGAGCTAACTATAGAAACTTAAATTTCATTTAGTGTTGAAATACACATAATCTATTTAATAATTCTTCTTAAATTAATAAATCACATTTCCTCCCAAATTTAGATCATTGAATAATTCAAAAAATTGAATAAGTCAATTATGTACACTTAAATCCTTATTTTAAATAATAAAAATCTGGATTTTCCACCTCATCAAAACATCTCCCACCTTTTTATCCCTCATCAAAACCAAATCCATAAAATTATCCACCTCTTATGACTCATCTCCTATGTTGTCAAGTAAAATGACTTAGTTTTGTCAAGTCAACTAGATAACCCCATGCTTTTCTCAAACATTTTGAAATGGTCTTTATCCTCATGGATGAGAATGCATTAGCCATTGTTAATCATTGAAGATGTTCAAATGATCCTACACCATTGAATCCTTCTCCGAAAATCTATAAATAAACTTGCAAATCTTTATTTTCAAGCATCACAAAATCTAGAGATCATAATCACATCACAAAATCTAGAAATCACAATCGCAATCACAATCAAGAAATCAGAGCTCTACACACAAGTGAATCAATGAAAATCAAAGACTTCATTTTTAACCAAAACACTGACCATTATCTCTTTGCATTGGATGAGTGAACACCACATATTTGAAAGAGCAAATCGAATGTATATCATAATGGAGAAATATTGTACATTCAAATTATAATGTTTGTGATTATTGTTTTATATATTTTTTGCTCTATCATAGCTTAGATTAGGATTAGTTTACTTTATTTTCACATCTAAATTTGATTCATATATTTTTGGCATGCCTAGTGGGACCTTTCCCACATCATTTTTTATCTTTTGATCATCTTTTTGCACTTAGATAACATTTCTCTTTTGATTTTTATTGTTTATGTTTTTAGTTTGCATCTAATATTACTTATTTTAGTGATGATATGAGCTATAGGTTGATATCAGTTGTTTTCTATTTATATGTGTGTACTCCTCTACATAACAATGAATTCAAAATCTTTAATAGTAAAATCGTAGACCATAATAATGAAATTGTCCTATTTTCTTACATTTTTACGTGTTTTCTATTCTATTTGTAGGTTAACAAAAATTTTGTTAGGAAATAGTGATTTCATCATCACCTATAGCGTATTTGTTAGAAAATAGTGAAATCACCTTTCTCTATAGTGAAATTGCCTTTTTCTGGAATGAATTCACCTTTTCCTACAATGAAATTGTCTCTCTGCAGTGAATTCTCCCTTTTTGTAGTGAAACCATTACTCTTGGTAATAAAATTATATTGTAAGCATGGGTCTTTTATTGATCTATTTTCTACTTTCTGTGTTTTTCTTGTGTTAATTTTATTTCAATTTTGCTTTTCTAATCTGTTTGTGTAATAGGGTTTTCATAATAGAGAGGTGTTTTTCACTAATTTTTGTGGTTTTTCACATGTTCTATTTTAGTTTACCTCATTTATAGATAAAAAAATATTTTTAAAACTTATTTATAGAATGATTGCTAAAGAGGATCAACAAAAAGAATCAATAAAAGCTAAATTTTCTTGTTACTAATGATTTTTAGTTTTTATTTTCAAAATTATTAGTAATTATATCACTTTATTTATTAGTATTTTTGTTTTTGATTATAAAATTCATGTATGCTATTTCCTTGGCATTACATTGGTAATGGTACTCAAAAATAAAAATGTTTCCATAATTATCTATGTTACCCAAGTAATATATGTGTATGCTCTTTCCTTAGAATTACATTTATGACAAATTTCAAAAATTAGAAATGAATATTTACTTTTATTTTTCTTTTCTTTAGGGATCTAATAACCATGGATTTCACCACCACATAATAGGCCAAACCCTATTTACCAATGGGGTATATAAAGCAAGATCTATCTATTTCAATTACCTAAGTGATTGTGCTTTTTAAGCACATCATGACATGAGGGGCTTTCATGCTCAAATACCCAATGTTTCAATAGCTGACTTGAAATTTGATATCACTGATTATCAACATATTGAGACCCTTATGATTATGTTAGGAACTTTAGGACAAGACCCAATAGTGTGCATCTAATTTATCTATTTATTCCATAGTTTCCCCCTTGATACACTTATTTAAACCTTAAGCCTATGATAACCCTTTTTGCTATTCGACTTTGGTGCATCAGTTAGAGGTTAGTTATGAGAAGCAAATTTATATGCACCCTCAAAATTGGACTAAGTGGGCCATGGGAATGATAAGATCCTCTATGGTTAGTGCCTTGAAATGTTAGGCCACAATTGAGAACATAAATGAGTAAGTGATAATAGAAGGCCCAATAGTTATTTACGACCCATTATCCTAGTTTTCACTCTTTATGTGCAATTTATTGTTTATTTAGAATACCAATTTTGTTTATTATGTTTAACACATATCTTGTTTGTGTGGTAATTTAATCAAACTTTTAGTCATTTTTTAGTTCTTTGTCAATATTATCATCCATTGTAAGAAGCATGGCATCTTGAAACCACAACACAACCAATTTCACCCTAGATCAAAATTTAAATAATTCATATTATAATCTAGATTTCAATCCAATTAAATTTGATTTTAATTCACACTTGAATCAAATCAACCATCTAGCCAATCAAAATCTCATTTTGAATATGTATTCAAACTCAAACCTCAATCAATTAAGTCAAAACATGGATAATTATTCAAATAACCAATTCAATCCACATCATAATAAATCCATTTCCTATTCATGTTCACCTATGGAATGATATCAAAACTTCAATTTAAGGATATCATCAAATCAATTTCTTAATTATAATAATCAAAATTCTCTAAATTGTTCTTTTAATCCCACTCCATCCACCTATCATATGCCACCCAATACAAATCAAACTATGTATATAGATACATATGGTTCTAATCATAATGTCAACATAAGTCAAACTTTTGGTCCACCTTCACCATCATTTTCTAATACTCATATGTATCTAAATACATTCACCAAATAAACTCCAAATCAATCTACCAATTTTTATGCACATAAAAATCAACCTTTCTACAATAATCAAAATCAATCATTTGATTTTGTATCTAATCCAACCCAAAACTCAAACTCTAAATTCTTCACAAATACTCACATATTCACAAATACAACAAACCAATTCTTCCAAAATCAAGCCACTTCTTCAACACCATTCATTACTAGTGAATATCAAAGCTTTCCACAACAATACCATTCTATCACTAGTAATCCTTCATTTATATCAAAGCTTTCCAAAAAAATACCATTATATCACTAGTAATCCTTTATTTCAATCAAATTCCCATCCACTAAATATAATTCCAACATCCCTCATCTCACCATCTAAGAGATGGAAGACATTGAATACATCAAAAATAATCCACATCTATTTATATTTGAAAATCCAACTTCACAAATATGTCAAGATGAACAAATACCCATTTTTGATAAACATCCAATATTGATTCAAACACCATCTAATCAACCTATCAAAATATCATATGCCTTCAAACCAACAGCCAAAAATCCACATTTCTAAGAATCTCTTCATCTTAGGTCCAACATTTTAAAAAGATTAATAAAAAATAAATATGGCACTAAGGTACTTTATAAGGCTTTTCTAATGACTACGTCTAAACCAAGGTCGTATTATCCAAATCAGACATCTAATTCATTTTGGGTTTAAGAAAAATTTCAACATCCACTTTGGTCCCAAATATAGTTTTATCAGTAGAAAAAATTACAAAGGATAGTGATAATGTTATAAGTAAGGAAGAATCCTCATCCATCATCAACACAAATCCTATTAGCAACATCAAAGCAGTTGGTTCCATATCCATCAAAACTATTCTTCTTTTTCCTATTAACATTATGCTACCTGCATATGTCAACTAGAATCCATAACAAAATACCTTGTTGCACTTATATCATGGAAACTTATCAATTATAAAATATATAAAAATCCATGAGAGCATCCCATTTAGAGAGATTCTACTCCACTAGCCATTACTTGAAGCTCCAAAAAACAATCAAAGAAAACCCATAGATGAACTAATTGGTTCTTTGTTGCTGATAGATGATAATACCCAAAACATTGCAACGACCAAATCAATTAGGAGAGACACCACATGTAATTATCTCCCAATCATACTAAAAGAAATAATATTAACTCCCATGTTACATAATTATTATTCCATACTAATGGAATGACATTATAATGAGTTGGATCATGAATTTGAGATTAATTTTGAAGCAATCACAATAGGTTTGAATATTCTAGAGTCACTAATGAATTAAGAATCATCAACACAAATTTATCCTATTTTGAATTTTGTATCATTTGTTGGTTAGTTAAAAATGGTTGGGTGAGGGATATTGGGGTTTTTACATAAAAAGAGTTTATAAGTCCTTGGTGCTTAATAATGTTTAACAAAATAGCATGTAGTCCTTTTCGAGAAAGGTGTCCAAATTCCATGATGGTTAGAAAAAATATTATAAGGTTTTTAGAGTTTAGCTTTATTATCAAACACATCAATGTAGGTCTTGTTGTAGGCTCAATTTTCACCATTGGGGTGAGTTATTTAGGGTCTCTCTAATTGAGCTACATAATGGGAACAAACCTAGGCTATGGGTCACCTATGATGGGGTTGAACCTCCAGAGAAGGCCAACTTCCTCTTGATGTTCACCTAAACTAATGCTAAACTAATGATTCATAAGGAAAAGGGTTGTAAAGAGAATAAGGGCTCCTAATAAGGATAAAAATGTGATGTACCATAGTTAAATTAACACTCATATAAGCTTGAACACACACTGGATCATCAAAATACAACTATGGCTTACTCAATCTCATAATCTCGCTAGTGGCATAAATATTTCACATAAGAGGTTTCAAGTAAAACATTAATCTAGACCTGAAAGTTAGTTTGAAAATAGATTCAAAGAGGCAAGTAGAAGGATAGTAAAATATGAAGAATCTCCTTCACAAGTTCACCATACACAAGCATACTAAGCACTGATTGAAGATAAGAGATAGGTAAAGAGTTGATATTATTACTTCAAAAGGTAGTTTTTTTAATATTTTGATAGGGTTTAACCATATCAAATGAGAACACTTTTTCAATAGTTTCAATGAGTATCCTTGTCCCAAAAAAGAATGCTAAATTCTAAGAGCTGAGAACCCCTTCAATGGGAATGAGACTATGATATATAGGAGAAGAGAGAGAGGAAAAATAAAGTGGTAACATGTCATCAGGGAGGGAAAAAACCATCTCAGATCATTAATTAAACTTGAGCTACCACCTTTTGCTCATTGACCAATGAAAACCTTGCCACCTTTTTTGATCAATCAAGACACTACCCATGGTAATTTGAGTGAGAATGTCTCTAATGGTTCTGAGGATACATTGAATGCTCCTAGCTACATTTCCTAACACTAGACCCTTTCTTTGTTACTTCACATGATCTATCACTTGAAGATAAAACTTCATACTCATGGATCTAATAGAATCATGGCTGGGTACATTTTAGGCAACTATTTGTCAAAAATATGGCCATGCTGAAGGATGCGGACCCTTTACATTAATCACATATTTGCTTTATCTCCATGCTTGGATCATAGGTCCATCCTATAAATAGAAAACCAATTTAAGATTATTGGCTTTCCTATATAATTTATGTTAATGTAGAGTCATAGACTATAAAGCCCTCTTTCTAGATCATAATATGTCTAAATAGACCCATTCTATCTCTGCAAGGACCTAGAGTTCATAAATGCATGGATCCTTCTTTAAAATATCAAACATAATTGTAAAAATAATCCTACATAATACAATTAAATTGACTATAGGTTCATATTTAGCTCTAATGTTAGCCCCTTTAAATGTCTTATATATTACTACATCAGTGTGTCCCTTTAATGGCATTAGATCGAGCTTCAATAGAAGAAAGATGACCCTGTGAGACTCATTTGCTTGTATAAAAAATGGCTTCTCAAATTCTATCAAAATTTTTAGGCTCTCCTTTGTCTTAATTGGCTATTGATCATGACTCAGTTCATTGACTCATTGACCCATTTCTTGCACCATTGATATTGATTTGTACGAATCAGTGAGAACCATTGATCTTGCATTTGACTTGTCAACACTACCCAAGATTATGCCATGTGGTATCCCTGAATTTGATTTTAGGATCCACTATCAATTTTCTATCCTCATGCACTTACACCATGTGTTTATCTCTCAAGCTCTTTGACCCTTTGACCTTTGCTCACACTATTAGATCAGGATGTATGATTAAGGACCATTAGATCAACTAGGACCACTATTTGAAATCTAATGGCTAATTCATGAGATTAAAATTGATATCCTTGATCCTATCAAATGACATTCATATAAACATTAAATTTAAGCTCAAAAGGATTTTTTTTGTTTGAGCTTAAAATTGATGGTAGCATGAATGTCTTATGTTATAGGTCCTTCTTTAAAGATTTATATCTTGAGCCAGAAAGCTCACATGAACTTGAAACTTTCAAATCATGTTCTTGGTATGTAAAACTATAATTATAATTGATCTACTAGTTACATGAGGATTTTTGAGTAAAGATAAAAATTACACAAGTGGATTGGTCCATTTTCTCTTGTGTGATGTCTGTGTGCCTATCATGGTAAAAAATGATTATGAAAACTTAGCAAATTTTATTTGAGGATCCAAATTTGAACATGCATAAATTTTTTCATGCTTAAACTTATGGCTTGAAACTTAGTGTGTAAAAACTAGGGACTAAGCTGGACAAACCCATATGATAACTTTCTCCTGAGACTACCACATGTATGAGATATAACATTATAAAACTACCCACTTAGCTTTATTTAAGCTTCTTTACAAATTGGCTAAGTATGGAAATTTAGAAAATTTTGTTTGGAGTCTTCATATTTATAAGGAAAAACAAAATGCCCAAGGCACTTTAGAAAAGGAAACAATATAATAGAAAATAATTATGCACAAGGCACTTAGAGGAAAGTAGAATATGTAGAATATGTTATAATGGATGCAATGCTATTCAATAATAAGGATTTAAATGAATGCCATTAGATGGGATGGGTAGTACCTCTCCATCTAGTTGGGAAAGCTAAAAATCATTACATTCCTTGCATCCATGGATCAAATAAGGACCACTCCACAAGCTATCAAACTTGGTATGGTTGCCTAGTTTGGCCTTATTTGAGTCCCATTTGAGGACTATGTCCCCTTCTTTAAATCTCCTTACTTTATCTCTTTTGTCAAAGTATTTTTTGACCTGAGCTTAATGTGATTCCAAAGTTTTCATAACAAGGTCTTTGGTTTATTCCAACTCCATGAACTCTATCATCCTTACATTTATGAGCTCATCCTGTATCAACTCAAGCTAATGGGCTACTCTAATGCAAGAAGCTTAAGGGAGATAGGCAATTTGGATTCCCTTCCATACATAAGAACATATGGATAATTTCCAATGGTAGTTTTAGGAATCACTCTATCAACACATAAGGTTATCCTTAGCTTGGTGTGCCATGTTCTCTAATTATATTCCATGGTCCTCCTGGTGATCTTTAGTAGATTCTTATTTGTGGAGTTTACTAGTCCATTTCCTTGAGGATAGTAATTAGAAGAGGTGCTAAGGTAGATACCCAATTTGAGAGCCCACTCACTTATCTTCATATCAAGGAATGCCAATCCATTATTAGAAATTATGGTGACTGGGATACCAAACCTAGTCACAAGGCTATCATAGAAGTCTAGAACTACACCTTCACTAGACTCCTTCAAAGCAATGGCTTCCACCCACCTGGTGAAGTAGTCAGTTGTATTGATATCCCATTTATGCCCTGAACATGATGGTGGATTAATCATCCCTCTAAATTTTAACCTCCATTGCATGAAGGGTTTCTCTACCTGAATAGGATTGAGTGGAAGGGTTGCTAGTTTCTACTTTCTTACAAAAAGGGCACACTTTTATCATTTTCTAACCCATGCATGGGCTTATTTGATAATATTAGGATAGTAATTACTAAACCTCATTATCTTTGCTACTATGGTTCTAGGTGCAAAGTGACCTCCTATAGGTCCATCATGAACTGCTTTAAGAGCTTGGTCATTTGTCATCATCTATGCATCTAAGGAGTACCCCATTGAGGTCCTTTATAAAAAAAACACCATAAAATAATGCATAAGGTATAGAATGAATCATGAAATACCTTATTTTGGCTCTATATAATCCTTGGGGGTATTCTCATATTGCCAATAATTGATCCATTTCTTGAATCCAACTCTTTTGAAGTGGAGGTGCACCTACTTGTGAGTTATCTTGGGTCACCAAAATAGCTTCCTTGTCTTACCAAGGGTCATTTATCATGTGCTCATACAAGACCTTACCTTTGATCAACTTGGTGATTTTTATTTTTACATCATATTCCATGACCTTTGTGATCTAACCTGCTCTCTTCTCATTCAAATCTTTGTTAAGGAGGAAGTCCCTAACCCCAGGATGAGACACCATGAGATTGATATTGCTATTGGAGAGCATGGGCCTAAATTTCTTGAGGATTCTCAAGGATAAAAGAAATTTATTATTAATAAAAGTGTACCTTAACTCATATCCTTATAGCCCTTAACTAAAAAAGGGCTACTTATACACCAACATAGCTGATATATTATCAATATTGGCAAAGGTGTACAAGATGAAGTCCCTAGAAAAATTAGGATTCAAGAGTGAGGGTGCCTGGGTAATGGTGTACTTGATGGATTCAAAAGCTACCTCACCTTAATTAGACCAACCAAAAACTTGGCTCTTCTTCAACATGGTAGTAATAGGTTTGACTAGGTTTGTAAAACTAGGTATGAACCTTTCCACAAAGTTAATCTTTCCAAGGAAGCTCTAGAACGCTTTCTTATACTTTTGCAAGGATAAGGCTAAGATATCACTTATTCTACCAAGGTCAATGGATAATCCTTATTTTGTGATAATGTGACCCAATAACTTACCTTTATACACTGAGAACACATAATTTTTTGGATTTAAAGAGATCCCATACTCTTTACATCTCTAGAAAATGAGTCTCAAATGGTCCATGTGCTCACTAGCTTTCTTGGAAAATATTGTGATGTCATCAAGTAGACCAGTAACATTTGATTTAGTAGTCCTTAAAAGGTCATGTCCATTTCTATTTAAAATGTTACCCAAGCATTAGACAATCCAAAATGTATCTTATAATAAGTAAATGTGCCCAACTTCTTGGTAAAGGTAGTATTATACTAGTCTTCTTCTCTCATAAGCACCTAGTTGTAACCTAAATATCCATCCAAGAGAGAGAAGAATTCTAAACTATCAACTACTTGCATGAGTTACTCCATAGATGGTAGAGGGTAATGATCCTTTAAAGAAACCATATTAAGATCTTTGAAGTCCACACATAATTTGATATCCCCACTCTTACTTCTAATAGGTACTAGATTAGCTACCCATGAGGAGTCATTGATTAGGAAGATGATCCTAGATTCAATAAGCTCGGTCAATTCCTTTCTTATGAGCTCTTGAATCTTGGGGTTTATGGGCCTCTACTTTTACCTAATAGGCTTGGCATTAGCCTCTATCTCTATGGTGTCTTGGGCCAACTTAGGGTCAAATCCCATTAGGTCACGATATTTCCAAACAAATATGTTTGCATATTCTTTATAAAGCTCTATAAAATCATGCCTTTCAACTTTAGTTCTTAACTTCCCAAGATTGAGGAGTTTGTCTTCAAAGATAAAAATTATCTCATAGTTCTCCTCATTAGTTGACATCACTAATTTATCTTTATTCATATAGGACCCTTCATAAAAGAGACATTATAGGGTGACTAGCCATTTATGAAGCTTATTGGACCTTAATTGAACAATCCACTCCCCATACTGATGCTACAATTTTCTTTGGTTGATGGAGGAAAACTTTAATTATTTCAAGAATATGCAATCTATTTGTCATTTCCAAGGACCTACCAATGAGATTCAGTATCTATCATTGATGGTATTATTACTACTTTGACATATGATTGAACCTTGGTCCATTTCAATTCACTGGGGATGCCAAAGTGAGCTCCCACAACTACTAGCCAGTCAACATGTTGATTTTGGCCTCTTGGCATTGATAGATGTTGAAGGCCTCAAAGTCCTCAATTAATTCCCTCACTCTATATTTTTAGTACTTAATTAAAGGGTTCTTAGTGGAATTTTAACCTCTAACTTGGTGTACAACCAATTCACTATCCCCATATACTTACAATTACTTAATCCCTCTCTTACTAGCCCATTAAAGGCCATGGATAAGACCTTCATATTATACTACATTGCATGAGCATCTAAATTAGAACCTATATGAAGAGAAGTACTTATAATTTTAAGGGGATATTAGCATAACACCTATACCCACTCCATGCTTACTCCTTGAGCCATCAAAGAATAACTTCCATAGACCACTAGGATCTTCTTAAGGCCTCATGAGGGATGGAATGAGATAGATTTCTTCATGTAAATAGTCGACACCTAATTAATTTTATTCAACACCTTCTAAGGGATCCAAAAAATGGATATCATTCCATAAATCATCCAAGAACATGTCTGGTACCTCTTCTAGATGATTATTTAGCTCCTACCCTATTATAAATTCAACCTCATTAATACTGGTGTAATTGATGTTGAAATTATTTGGTCCATAGGGATCTATGTGGAGTTATGTAATGAGCTCAAATTTAATTGATAATTTATACCCATATGTTTTCTTGAATTTCATATAGGACTAATCTACTACAAGATATCCCCCTATCTTTGTTGCGAACTCTTTGGATAAGCATAATGCAAAGTGAGGATGCACATCCAAGATCAATTGAACTTGAGTCACTAAGACACTTGGACTAGTGTGTAGGGTCATATTAATGTCCTTGATTATGCTAGATGGCTTGGGAGAAGGACCATCAAGTTTTAATACTCCTTTAGACTATGGTTCATATTTCAGACCAAATTGATCAGCTATAAACTTTGGTATTACCAAGGTACTAGTCCCACTATCCTCTAAGCAATTGTGCACTAGAGAGTTGATAATGATCATTAAAATATATAATGGAGGAGGCTTGAATTTTTTACCTAATTTACCTTCATTTGGCCCTTTGGTTAGATTGGTGATAACTTCATTCACCTTGCTTGGTGGCTTATCTACAACATTGATCTTTAACAGTCCTTATTAAAAGATGTCCACTTAACTAGGCATGGAGAGCGTATACCATATGGGCACACTCACATTATATTTATTCATTTGATCAACAATGTTTATGTGTGAACCACCAACCTTTGATTGCGCTTTAGGAGACACCACTATTATTTGTTGAACATGTGAACCTTGAGGGACCAAGACATTTTCCTGATTATGACCCCTTGGAACTATTTAAACTTTTGGAATGACAACATGTTCATATGGATTTGTCAATGAAGGAGAAATGGTAGGGAAATATTTGAATACTTATTAGTTACCATCCATGATCCTTATTTTAAATCTTGTATTTGAAACCACTAGAAAATAGGCCTAACTAGAACTAGCCTACTGATCATATTCATAACACTCTTTTTGCTCATAGTTCATCATTATAGCATCCAACTGATTTTGTACTTGATTAGACCCTTGACCTTGTAGAGGATCCTAGATCTTGGTCATCTTAGGTACATAACCTATACATTTTGGGCCATGAGAGCTTGGTTGTATCCAAAATTAGCAGCTTGCTATCATTGATTATTGAAGGCTTGGTTAAGGTTAATATTTGGGACAATATGTTGACCAAAGGGCTAATTATATGGCATGGTACCCTCTATTTCTTGAGAAACATTATTTTTAACTGGGAATAAGGAGTTTTAAGTACTAACAACATTAGGATTTTAGTTATTCTGCCTATTATAGCCATGCTACCCTTGTCCTTGGTTTTGACCTTGGCCCTAGCTTTGGTAGTTCCCCTTATATGGTGGCCTATTTGTTTGAAAGGATTATTGTTGAGGTTGATATGAAATTTGATAAGGACTATTGAAATCTTGTTTCATTTTTAAATTTAATATCTCATTCCCCAAGGACTAAAACATGCTTTGAGCTCTTGAAATTTCTTTTGTTCTAGTGAATTACTAGATCCACTAGTGGAAGAATTATCTTGTTTTGGTACATGGATTATAGTAATGATTGGTGTAGTAGGAATGAAATCTAGTGGGGGGATAACAATATGAGGTGGTATAATTTTAGGAAATAAGGTCATTGATGGTCTAGGTGTAAGCTTTCCATCTTGAACCAAACAATTTTTTGCTTTGATGGCCACCTCATATACATTTAGAAGTATAATTCCTCTTATAGATTAGATCATCATTACTATGTCACTATTTAAAGCCTTTAAATAATATAGGAAGGCAAGTTAGGGGTTAGTCTAAATAAGATTTGGATTTCATCCCATGTTTTTTGGAACCTTGTGTTTAAGTCTTGCATGACTTCATGAGGAGCTCTCTTAATGGCAGTTAGTTGCTTTACAAGTGACAAATGATCAATTTTTTCCTCAAATATTTTACACAAGGCTTCCCATAATTGGTCTCATGTTTGAATGGAATTGGTAGTAAGGCCCCTATAGCAATCTAAGGCCTTTCCTTTAAAATAAATAGCTAATAACCTAATAGCTATATTTTCCTTGATGACATTATGGATATGGAAAAAATCAGCTATGTCCATGAGATGTTTAGAAGGT
The DNA here is from genome assembly GCA_037957365.1 of Torreya grandis. NCBI lineage: Eukaryota > Viridiplantae > Streptophyta > Pinopsida > Cupressales > Taxaceae > Torreya > Torreya grandis. The sequence continues at coordinate 146,072 of JARHVA010003026.1, forward strand.
ATTGTAGCTTGGTCACCAGTATAATAAGGAACAATTTTAAGGGCTAAAACTAGGATAAGATCATATTAGGAAAGGTCTAGAGGAATTTGGCCATTAACAGCCACAAAATCTCTAGGGTCTACCATGGATATGCAAGGGTTTAATAAAGGTCTTATTATAAGAGTGGGCCTTGAAAATGACCTAGGTGCAAAGGTTCCTTGATATGGATGTGTATTGGCAAACCTTAATCTTTTTGATGAATTTAAAGGTAGTTCAACAAATTCAAATGGAATACCTCTTGAGGATGACCTTATTATCACCTTTGGCATGAGATGAAGCTTTTTTTTTTCACCAAAACATTGATTCTTCTTTTTGGAGTTGTTAGATGTTGTTTCTTGGTAGCTTAACTTATGCAAATTTGATAAAACCAACATCAAATTCAATCAATATTCCATTTTGGAGTGTGGTCACATTGGGCATGATAGAAAATATTTTAGGCTCAATTTTCACCCTTGGGGAGAGTTATTTAGGCTCTCTCTAATTGAGATACATAATGGGAACAAATCTAGGCTATAGATCACCTATGATGGGGTTAGACCTATGGACAAGGTTGGCTTCCTCTTTATGCTCACATAAAATAATGATAAACTAATGCTTCACAAGTAAAAGGGTTGGAAAGAGAATAATGTCTCCTAATAAATCTTAAAGGGTGATGAACCAAAGTTAAATAGACACTCATATAAGCTTGAACACACACTGGATCAACAAAAGACAACTATGGCTTACTTAATCTCACTAGTTGCATAAATATTTCATATAAGAGGTTTCAAGTAAAACACTAATCTATACCTACAAGTTAGTTTGAAAACACCTTTAAAGAGGCAAGCATAAGGATAGTAAACTAGGAAGAATCTCCTTCACAAATTCACTATACACAAGCATACTAAACACTAATTAAAGATAAGAGATAGCTAAAGAGTCGATCTTATTACTTCAAAATGTAGTTCTTATAATATTTTGATAGGGTTTAAACATATCAAATGAGTACACTTTTACAAGAGTCTCAATGAGTATCCTTGTCCTAGAAAAAAATGCAAAATTCTAAGCGCTAAGAAACCCTTCAATAAGAATGAGACCAGGATATATAGGATAAAAGAGAGAGGAAAAAGAATATAGGAACACACTGTCAAGGAGGGAACACACCATCTTAGATCATTAATTCAACCTAGCTACCACCTTTTACTTCTTGGCTAATGAAAACTTTTCCACCTTTTTTGATCAATCAGGACACTACCCCTGGCTTATTGAGTGATAAAGTCTCTAAAGGTTTTAAGGATACATTGAATGATCCTAGCTATAGTTCCCAACACTAGACCCTTTATTTTATCCTTCATGCCATCTCTCACATGAAGACAAAAATTCATGCTCATAGATATGATATAATCATGGCTTGATGCATTTTAGGTGTCTGTTTCTCAAAAATATAGCCATGCTGAAGGACAAGGACCCTTTACATTAATCACATATCTACTTTATCTCCATGATAGGATCATAGGTCCATCTTATAGATGGAAAACCAATCTAAGATTATTGTTTTTCCTATAACCTTTATGTTAATGTAGAATCATAGACTATAAATCCCTCTTTCTATATTATAATAGGTCAAATAGACCCATTATATCTCTTTAGGGACCTGGAGTTCATATATGCATGGATCCTTATTTGAAATGACAAACACAATTATAGAAATAACCTTGATTGATATAATTTTATGAACTAGAGTTCTGTATTTATCTCCAATGGTGGTCCCTTTAAGTGTCTTATGTCTTAATACATCAGTGTGTCCATTTAAGGGTGTTGGATCAAGCTTCAATGGTGGAAAAATGACCCTATGAGACTCATTTGCTTCTATTAAAAATGGCTTCTCCACTTCCATCAAAAGTCCTAGGCTTTCTTTTGTTTTAATTGGCTATCAATCATGACTCAGCTCATTGAATCATTAACCCATTGCTTGTACCATCGATCTTGATGTATGAATGAGTAAGAGCCATTGATCTTGCATTTGACTTGTCAACTCTACCCAAGATTACACCACATGGTGGCCCCATATTTGATTTTAGGATCCACTATAAGTATACCAACCTCACATACTTATGCCATGTATCAATCTCTTAATCTCTTTGACCCTTTAACCTTTTCTTGAACCGTTAGATCATGATGTATAATTGAGTGAGGACTGTTAGATCAACTGGGACCCACTATTTGTAATCCAATGTCTATTTCATGAGCTTAAAATTATGTCCTCCTTCCTATCAAATAATGTTCGCATGCCCATCATTGAAGTTCATGTGACCATCAAATTTAAGATTAAAAGGATTTATTTTATTCTATCTTAAATTTGATGTTATCATGAATGTATTATATTGTAGGTCCATCTTTGAATATTTATATCTTAAGCTAGAAAGCTCACATGAACTTGAAAATTTTAGAGCATATTCTTCGTATGTATAAATATAGTTATGCTTGATCCACTAGTCGTGCAAGGCACTCTAAGAAAAGATAAAAATTGCATAAAAGGAATATTCCATTTAATCCTGTGCGATGTCCTTATTCCTATCATGGTAAATGGAAACTTAGAAATTTTTTTCTAAGGAGCCAACTTTGAACATGCATAACTTTTATCACATTTAGATGCATGGATTAAAATTTAGCATGTAAAAACTAGGGACTAATCTAAAGAAACTCATATAATATTTTTCTCCTAAGAATACCACATGTGTAAGATATAACATTATCAAATTTACCACTTGTATCTATTTAAGCTTCTTTGCAAATTGGTTAAGTATGGAAATTTAATGAATTTTATCTAAGAGGCCAACTTTGAGTCTTCATATATTCTACTAATCTTAGATGCATGGCCTAAAAATTTGTGCATATGTTCTTTGGATTAGTTTTAATAGAACCATATGACTAACTCTTCTTGACTCATCCACACATGGTAATGGTGGTATCAGTAAACTACCTACTCAAAATTTCTACCACTAGACCCAAAATGTCTAGATGAACACAATGAAGAACCAGATGAATGCTATGCACTTACATAATAATTAAAATCACTGTTTACATCCCATAGGGTCTCTAAAACACTTTATACCTATCCTTTAGAATTGGAAAATTATACTTGAAGTGAACTTAAAATGTTTTAAAAGCTTTGTGAGCAAACTGAGATCCTTGGACCACTTATTCCTTGTAGAACCTTTGTTCATCTACTCATCCATTAACAACCTAGTCTATCTAGGCATAATATTCATATGTGGGCCAACAATGGCCAACAAGTCTATTTGATAATTATTCTTTTCCAAGGAAAAGAAAAGTTACTACTAAACTTTGCCAAATAAACTTATATTTGGACATCTTCATTCAACAAGGATTCCCCAATCGAGAGTCTTTCTGGGTGGTTTGATCAGAGCACTTGGTGGGCTCAATAAACTCATCTTGGTCAAGTGATATTTATATTCAATAATATAACTAGAACAAAAATGACTATCTAGAGTAGGCTTGGGGTGAAAAGCTAGAAAATCAGGGAATCTATGCATCTTGTAACCTTCCATTAGGTGTAGATGCCAAAAGAGAATAAAATAATAAAAAAGGCAAAAAAAAGTAGTAATTTATTGTTTATCGACCCCTTGACACTTGGGGGCACCTTGTTTACACCAGTATTGTCTTCATGGTATTGCATTCTACCATCATGTTTGTTTGGTCTTGTATATCAAATGTTATGTTTAGTGATGGTTTAGTTATCAATTCACATATCACAAAAATTTCAAATTTAAGCTTATCATATAATTTAAATATTATCATATCACTATGTTATCTCATAACAAACATTTTCAAAGTTAGTGTTACATTGGTTCTTGCCTTAATTCTTATAAGTAGAGTAAATCCTTTTCCTACATCTCTTTGCTAAACTTATAATATACCAACCCATGATTTTGTCTAGTAAATAACCCATGATAGAGTATAATTTTACAAATTATCTTTTGAGAAGAAAAAATTAAATCATGATAAAATAATTAATTAGATAATTTACTTGCCTATCTTGGTCTTTGGTGATAAACCCTTGCATCTTACTAGTTGCATGGGGCCATAGTTAGGGGGTCTACATTCTCCCACATAAAAAAACATCCTTATTTAAAAATTTATCAAAATAAAAATCCATGTCTATCATCCTTCATTGGTCTTCAGTGTTGTGCCTTTACATCTTACTAGTTTCATATGATTAACTTTAGGGAGAGATATCCTTACTTTTCCATATGTAGTCTTTGGTGATAAGCCCATGTGTCTACTTGGTAACATGAGACTACATATTATGGGTAATAAAGCAAATAAAATCAAAATTATGGTCAAATAAATATTTATTCAAGTGGCTTGTTTACATGTCTATGCTATAAAGAGAATACTTTATCCCATTAACTAATTCTGTTAGGGTTAGTGCTCTCTAGACATGTCCAATAATGCTAGTATTTTTAAGAGTTTGGTAAAATGAAAAATTTTAATTTTTACTCATAATGTTTAAATCACCATCCTTTGTTATACATAATTTTGATTGCTTGTCTTCACCATTCATTCCTTTCACTCTTTTGATGTAAATTTTAATTATATAATATGAATATAAACAAATTGAATCATCCCTTGTAAAAAAAAATGATCAATGCATTGATAAAGTCTTGTATATAGACATCATGTTACTTCACTTTATGTCAAGAAGTGAACCATGTATAAACCATTATCTATAACTACCCAAATTACTTGGGGGCATCATCCTTCATTCATCCATTGCATATTTCCCATTGTGTCATTTTGTCAATTGTTAGTCATTTATCCTATAACATGCTAAATTTTGAGGTTGATATTGCCTTTATGTAAAGCTACATTATTTCTCATGATTGTAGAAAATGTATTACACCTTATTTCATGTAATATAACTAAAATAAAAATAAATTAGAAATTAAAAATACCAAGAAATCATAAAACAATTTTTTTTAAAGCATTCCAAAAACATCAATTTCAAACACACTTCTATCTTCCATATCGTTCACTTGTTCTTGGGTGGGTCACTCATGCATACTTTTCATCAAAATACTTAACATGATTCATCAATCATCTACTTTCTCATCACTTCCTATATTTGGAGAACTACATCTAGCCTGATATCCCCACATAGACTTTGTTTAAGGTGGATTATATAGGTAGTGCTTAGAGACATGGGGTCTCTAGGGTGAGCTCAATCATCACCATCCCCATCATACATTTCCAAAATGTTCAATTAGCTTATCCTTTGTCTTGTCCCTCCATTTTTCAGTTCTTAGCCTCACTCTTGGCTATAATTATTTAGACTTTGTTTAGTCTTGTCCTTGTTTACAACTTTTTCAAACTTTTCCTTTTTTATATCTATTTATTTTTTGTTGTTGTCTTGTTTGTTTTCTATCCCTAGCCATTCACTTGGTTATTTTTATCTTTCTCTTTATCCTTAGCCATTAAGTTGGTTCTTTTCACTTCTTTTTTATCTCTAGCCATTTTAATGGTTATTTTTCTATCTTTTATTAAGCGTGTTCAATTTTTTGAGTTACTCTTTATTTAGTTATGTGTGTCATTATTATTTATAATTATTTCACATACAACATTATCATATAATCATTTATAATACATTTTATTTGTATTAACATTTTGTGTGTGTTTCAATCACTTAGCTTAAATCTTTTGTTTTAATGTCTTATTTTTACTTATTATTTTCTTTATGTTTATCAAGATTATTTTGTGAAATGCATATATAGTATGGTTATGAATATATCATGATGTACTTTGCTAAAACACAATTTATTCTTTTCTTTTGTTCAAATGCTTAAAACATCAACATTCATCATGATTATTCAATATCATTTGTGGTAATATGTTTTTTACTATATTAAAAATTAGGTTGCTCAAAACACTCAAATTTTGTTGGAAATCCAATGCAAAGAACAAAAATAAAAGATATGCAACAAAGTCACATTATACATTCATACATATTATCTAATAATATTCCAGTAATACATCCATAATAACTATGCTAAACAAACTTATACATGCTAACGTAAATCAAAATTTAGGAAATATAATCAGTGATATCATCTATCTAAGAATATAACCATGAAATCTAAGTAAACTAATAAATAGTCCATTAATGTCCATATTCTATAGTATAAATTATCACACACACACACACACACACACACACACACACACACACACACACACACATCAAATGTGTTTATACAAAAGGTACATCTAAATATATGTATACATTGATGAAATCCATCTATCATGATATCCCTTATATCTATGTCTCATCCTATCCCTTAGATGGGTTATCTAGCCTTGAGAATAGATATCCATACTATGGTGTGCTTCATGGAGGACCCATCACACATGACACCTACTCTTTGACCTCTTTAAATCTAGTTGTTGTCTAGAAATAATAGAGGCTAATCATCTCATATAGTACTCTATGAATGATGATGCCCTCTAGTCTTGTGGTACAACCCCCTCATATAAACTCTTATAATATGTAGCCTTATCCATATCGCGTATCACCCTATCCAAAGTGGCTAGTTGTCCCTCTTTAGTTAGCTATACTCTAGCCTTTACAAGCTTAGTTTGAGTTATGTCCCTCTCTAGTATATAACACTATATGAGAGCTGTGTAATATGGCATCTATGTCTCTGCATCATGGGTAACCATTATTATAGCTATGATATTCCCATCCATCCCATCAATAATACCCTACAATCTATCTACTTCAGATTGTAATTACCTGATTCTTTTAGTTTGATCCCCTCTACCATAAACTACACCTTATAATCTAGCTACTATGAACATAGGATTGTAATAAGGGTATATTAGTATAGTGTTACTGAATGAAACCAAATTCAAAATAAAACACACCAATGTTAACACCCTAAGCCTATCTCAAGGAGGGAGCATGGTAAAGAACAAAAATGAACAATGCATAACTAAAATGTAATAAACTTACTTTTTATTACCTTCTTTGATGCTCCAAGAGCATTCTTTGATTGGCTTGATTTGATTGTGCCTAAGAGGTCTTCATCAATGGAGTGTGGCTACCTTCATCCCCTCTTGGAACCATTATTTGGCTTGGATATGGATTTATACGGATTAATTTAGCTCAATTTTGGAATGGTAAATTTATGCATATGCTTCATAAATTAAATCCTTATAACATTACTTTGGTTGAGCTCCCAATTCAATAGGTAAGGCATCTTATTTATAGATTTTGCAAAATGATTAGAATGAACCTAAACTATCCATCTCAAGATGAAGATGTGTCACTAAGGATCCATTCAATTTTGGAGGCCAAGATTAGTAAATGCCTTCATAAATATTTAGGATAGAGAGTCATTAATGAGGCATAGGAGGGAATTGATGAGGCATGGGAGGGCTTAATCATGTATTTTATGCATTTATGGCCTAGGGATGTCTTCCCAAGAAATGATGTCATTTGATGATGCAGTTATTCAATATCAATTTTTAAAAATAAATAGTCAAAAAGTTACATGGAAAATTAACTTAAGTTCTTGATTCAAATTAATTAGCCTTAATCATGATTTATTAATTTTGGTGCAAATCTTGGCCCTTGGTGCAAAGACTAATCAAATGGGTCAAAATGTCATACTATTAGCTTAAAATGTGACTAAATTGGAATTAAGATGTGATGTTAGAAGCATTGGATCCATTATCCCATTTAGGATGTTGTCCACACGAAATAACAAAAGCACATGTCTTATGCAAGAAATTTGATAGGAAAGAGCAATCTAGAGCACCCATGTGTGAAAATGTTATTTTGACTTGAAATGATCTAATCAAAGTTAGCTACTTCCTAAAATGCATTATCAAATTTAGTGATACTCTAGCCAAAATCAACACTTGTATATGAAAAATCAAAACTATTTAATGTATTTTAGTGTTTTTAGGCCAAATTATGCATTTTGATGGAATTTGGTCAAAACCCTGGTTGGAGGTCATTGGTGGCCACTTTTAGGTGTCTACAATTTACCCTTGTTTATGAAGGCTTGAGTGTGGAGCCCTTTCTAGCTATCACATGACCTTGGTGTATCATTTTGGGGCTTAGAGAGCTACACAGATATGGGGGAGCACATTTTCTTGTGTCCATTCCCCACTCCACCTTTTGTGGAACTGTGCTTCCATGTGAGTGGAATATTCCTTAGATGTTTTTCTAATTTCCATGTTGACTTCCATGTTTTATGGAAGTGGGATTAAATTCATTATTTTTAGGGAGTTATTTTTTATCCTTCCATGTTTTATGGAAGTGGAATTGACTTCCTTATTTTTAGGGAGTTAGTTTTTATCCTTCCATGTTTTGTGGAAGTGAGATTGACTTCCTTATTTTAGGGAGTTAGTTGTTATCTTATTATTTTTTGTAAGATGTTTTTGGAGGAGATATGAGGATGGTGTGTTCCTTCTTTGGTGGGATTTAGGATAAGATTGACTAAGTGGAGGATGGTGTACTTATTTGAGGATAAGGTTATCTTGGATAAGCATGATGAGTTTCTTCTTTTTAGGTTGATTTCTTCCATATTTGTATATATACAAGTGGTGGTGTGACTTTGTAGATTTATGTTTATTTTTTATAGAGTGTGGTATAATAGATTGTGGTGTGTTTTTATATAGGTATAGGTGTGACATAGCATCTATGGAAGAATGTTGACAGATATTAGATTCGGATCAGTAATTTAGATAATTCTTTTGTGAATTTTTGGGGAGATATTTAGTCTTTGTAAGAGGTTCTCTTTGGAGAGTTTGTACTCTTGATTTGTTATTATTTTATTGAAAACTTTCTTGGTGGATGTAGCCCACATTGGGTGAACCATGATATACTTATCTTATGTATTATTTATAGTTTTTTATTTTCTCCATTAAAGTAAAATTTACTGTGATTTGAGGAATTGATTCTATGGTGCAAGTAGTGTACAGATAAATCTGAATTTACACATTTAAAATTTGGGTTATGTTTTTTAAATTTTGATTTTATGGTGAATTAAATTTGATTTTAATTCACTTAATTCCTAAAAATTGATATCAGAGATTTGGTGGTGTTTTTACTAAAGTGGTAAATTAAAGGAAGGGTTATTAGCTTGAGTGGGAGCTATGGGAGAAGAGATCATATACAGAGTTGAGAAATTTGATGACAAAAATTTTGGTTTGCAGAAAATGCAAATGGAATATTACTTATATCAAAAATAAATTCATCTCCCCTTGGAGGGGAAAGAAGGACAACCTATAACCATGAGTGATGCTGATTAGAAATTGCTTAATAAGAAGGCATTGGGAGCCATACAGTTATGCCTTGCATCTTCTGTTATATTCAACATTTTAGATGAGAAAACTACAAAGGATCTCATGGATAAACTTGGACAATGGTATGAGAAAACCCATACTTCTAATACAATACTTATTATTAAAATATTGTTTAATATGAAAATATCTAAGAATGGTTCTATTATTAGTCATTTAAATGATTTTAATATGATTGTAAGCATGCCCACTTTTGTTAGAATTAAATTTGATGATGAAGTTAGAGCTTTGTTGATTTTGTGTTTTTTACCTGATAGTTGGGATAACTTGGTTATGGCTGTGAGTAATGTAGTCCTTACTAAGGGAAGTTTAAATTTTGAGGATGTTGTAGGTCTAATTCTTAGTGAGGAAATGCAAAAGAAGAACACTGGTGAATCATCTTTAGGAAATGCTTTTCTATTGAAACTAGAGGGAGGTAAAAGGAAAAGAGCAAAGAACACCATGAAAAGTCAAAGCATAGATCAAAATCCATGTCTAAAGCCAAGATGATATGATGGTATTATGGGAACAGTGGACACACAAAGAAGGAATGTTGGTCACTTCGGGATAAGAAGACCAACAAGGAGGAAATGAATGAGGTAAATATGACATTAGGTAATTTATATCAGGATGCCTTAATTCCTTCTTTGGATAATTTTTCTGAGTCTTGGGTATTAGATTCAAGGAATTTTTTTCATGCCACCCCACATAGGCATTATTTTACTAATTATGTTCAAGAAAATTTGGGACATGTTTATCTTGGTGATGATGAACCATGTGAGATAATAGGGAAAGGTTGTGTTCAAGTGAAGATGTAGAATGGGAACACATGGCTACTTAAGGATGTTAGACATGTGCCTTTGTTGAGACAAAATTTGGTTTTAGTGGGGAAATTGGGTAGTGAGGGTTGTTCGGTAATGTTTACTATAAATTCTTGGAAATTTACCAAAAGTTCTCTTGTGGTTTATAGAGGTAAGAAAGTTGGTGCATTATATTAGACTAGTAGTGTTGATTATTGTGATTTAGTTACTACAGATGGAAATGTAACTATTTGGGACTATAGGCTTGGTCATATGAGACATAAGGGCATGTATATCTCAAAAGATAAGTTACCTACATTAAAATAAATTGATTTAAACTTCTGTGAGGACTATGTGTATGGGAAATAGAAGGGAGTTCCTAAAAGTTGGATCCACAAAGAAAGAACATAAGTTAAAGCTGGTACATTCAGATGTATGGGGACCATCTCAAGTATTTTTTTATTGTTTTCTTCAATTATTATGTCACTTTTATTGATGATGCAACTAGGAAAGTTTGGGTTTATTTCACTAAAAGGAAATCTGATGTATTTGACACTTTTAAGAAGTGGAAAGCCTTGGTTGAGAATGAAATAGGTCTCAAGTTGAAATGTCTTAGATTAGATAATGGAGGTGAGTATTTTAGTAATGCTTTCTTTGATTATTGTTCTAAAAATGGAATTCGTAGGTAAAGGATGATTCTAAGAACTCCACAATATAATGGGGTGTCTAAAAGGATGAACATAATAATAATGGAATATGTTAGGTGTATGAGGTTACATGCAGGGTTGCCTTTATATTTTTGGGTAGAAGCAATTAGAATCACATTTTATCTAATTAATAGAGGACCTTCAATGCCTTTATATGGAGGCATTCTTGAAAAAGCTTGGTCTGGTAATAATGTTGATTATTATTTTCTTAGAGTCTTTGGATGTGAGGCTTTTTCTCTTGTTAAGAAAGAGGATAGGACTAAGCTAGAGGAAAAATAAAAAAATACACATTTGTTGGTTATGGTGAGGATCAATTTGGTTGTTGTATATGGAGTATTAGAGATAAGAAAATTATTTTTGTCTAGAGATATAATCTTTAATGAAAAATCCATGTATGAGAATCATTTGCATGAATAGGAATAAAAAGATTACATAATATTAGATGACATTGTGGATGGAAAAGTATCCAATGAATTAGTTTAGGAACCTTCTACACAAGGACCCCAAACTCCTATGGTAAGAAGGTCTTCTAGGGTAAGAAGATCACTTGAATGTTTTTCTCCTTCTTTGAATTATTTATTACTCACTAATAATGGAGAACCAATGTGTTATGAGTAAGTAATGAAAGTATATGCCAGGAAGAAGTGGGAGTAAGCCATGGATGAGGAACATTTATCTCTCTGGAGAACCAAATGTGAGATTTGGTAAGGCTACCTAAGGGAAAGAGTGCATTGCCAAAAAAGTGGATTTATAGAATAAAAGAAGAAGATGAAGCAAGAAAAAGGTATAAGTCCAGAATGGTGGTCAAGGGGTTTTCGCAAAAATTAGGTATTGATTTTGATGATATTTTTTCTCTTGTTTTAAAAATGATTTATATTAGGATTGTTCTTGGTTTAGTTGTAGCTGAGGATTTGCACTTAGAATAGTTAGATGTGAAAACTGCTTTTCTTCATGGTGATTTGGATGAAGAGTTGTATATGGAGCAGCCACAGGGATATGAGGTCAAAGGGAAGGAGAACTATGTGTGCAGACTAAAGAAGAGATTGTAGGGCCTGAAACAACCTCCACAATAATGGTATAATAATTTTGATTTGTTTATGTTAGAACAAGGTTATCAAAGGTGTAATTCTAACCATTACATGTAAATAAAATATTTTGATGATGGTTCTTTTATTATATTATGCTTGTATGTGGATGACATGTTAGTTGCAGGAAAGAACACACAACATATTCATATACTTAATAAATAGCTTAGTGACTCCTTTTATATGACGGATTTGGGTGTAGTGAAGCAAATCCTTGGTATGAGGATTACTCATGACAAAAAGGAGGGGAAGCTGATTTTATCCCAATCAGAGTATGTGAAGAAAATATTGGAAAGGTTTAGCATGTTGGAGCTAAATCTATTAGTAATCCTTTGGCAAGACACTTTAGATTATCAAAGGAGTAGTGTCCCAAGATGGAGGTTGAAAATATTAACATGTCTAAGGTACCTTAATCATAAATAGTTGGTATTTTAATGTATGCCATGGTTTGTACTAGGCTAGATATTACCCATGAAATGGGAGTTGTGAACATGTATATGAGTGATCTTGGTTATGAGCATTAACAAGTAGTGAAATGGATTCTCTGGTACTTGAGAGTAACCATGGATGTTGTATTATGTTATGGTAGATTAGATACCACTTTACATGGTTATGTGGACTTGGATATGGCAAGGGATATTGATAGCAAGAGGAGTATGACATGTTATATATTTATTGTTGGAGATACAGTGGTTAGTTGGATTTTTAGGATACATAAGGTTATGGCTTTGTCAACCACATAGGCAAAGTATGTTTCTACCATAGAGGCTAGCAAGGTGATTATTTGGTTACAACAATTATTTGAAGAGTTATGGCATGAACAAAAATTTGGGAGACTACACAGTGATAATCAAAGTGCTATTCATTTGGTAAAGAAATCCACTATCCACTCAAGAACAAAACACATTTATTTAAGTTATCACTTCATCAAGAAGCTTTGGAGGAGAACTTGGTGAAGCTGGAGAAGAATCTTATGAGATAGAATCCTATGGATATGATGACCAAGGTGGTCACATTGGATAGATTGAGATTATATTCATATTTGGTTGGTCTTAGTGGTCATGGAGTAGTGATAGATTATGTTTAGGAGAAATGGTCTCCAAGTGGGAGATTGTTGAGTGTGGAGCCCTTTCTAGCTATCATATGACCTTGGTGGAGCATTTTGGGGCTTAGAAATCTCCATAGATGTGGGGGAGTGCATTTTCTTATGTCCATTCCCCACTCCACCTTTTGTGGAACTATGTGTGAGTGGAATATTCCTTAGATGTTTTTCTAATTTCCATGTTGACTTCCATGTTTTGTGGAAGTGGGATTGACTTATTTGTTTTTAGGGAGTTAGTTGTTATCCTTCCATGTTTTTTGGAAGTGGGATTGACTTCCTTGTTTCTAGGGAGTTAGTTGTTATCTCATTATTTTTTTGTAAGCCTTTTTTGGAGGAGAGATGAGGATGGCATGTTCCTTCTTTGGTGGGATTCAAGATAAGCTTGACTAGGTGGAAGATGTCATAATTCCTTGAGGATAAGGTTATCTTGGATAAGCATGGCGAGGTTTTTCTTCTTGGGTTGATTTTTTTCCATATTTGTATATGTATAGGTGGTGGTGTGACTTTGTAGATTGATGTTTATTTTTTACAAGGTGTGGTATAACAACTTGTGGTGTGTTTTCATACAGGTACATGCATGGCATAACATATATGGAATATTATTGATAGATATCAGATTTGGATCAACAATTTAGATAATTATTTTATGAATTCTTGGGGAGATATTCAATCTCTATGAGAGGCTCTCTTTGGAGAGTTTGTACTCTTGATTTGTTATTATTTTATTGAGGACTTTCTTGGTGGATGTAACCCACATTAAGTGAAACATGGTATACTTATCATATGTGTTATTGCTGGTTTTTTATTTTTTCCATTAAAACAACATTTACTGTGATTTGAAGAATTGATTCTGTGATGCAAGTAGTGCATAGATAAATCTGATTTTACATATTTAAAATCTAGTTTGTGTTTTAAATTTTGATTTTATGGTGAATTATATATGATTTTAATTCTTTAAATTAATGTCCAAAGGTCTACAGTTTGCCCTTGTTTGAGAAGGCATTATAAGTTATAAGCATAGTAACATCTTCTTAAAGATTGAAAAGGTTTTTTATGCCTACAAATTCAATGGAAATGGATGAACTATATGATGCCCCCTCAAGGGATTGGTTGGTACAAGTAGGTTGGAAAACAATCCCTCAAAAGAAAGAAGTGAAATGAGGGGATCAAATATATGAAGATGATGGGGTGAGAACACAATGATTTTGAAAAAGTAGTTAAAATCATTGAGAATGCAAGTGGGATGGTGTACAATGGTTTACCCAAAGGTGATTATAAGCATTGTACTCTGATAGTGGTAACGTGGTATGATAAAATTGATTTTCCCAAAGGTGATTATAATCATTGAGAAGACGGAGCTGCCCTAGTTAGGATAGATGAAAAAGATAATAACATGCCACTATTTGGGCAAAAAGAAAGTAAATTGGTGATAACACAATAATTTTCCCAAAGGTGGTTAGAATCATTGAGAAATGAACGTGGGATAGTGTACAATGATTTTTCCATAGGTGGTTATAATCATTGGAGCATGAGTATGGAAAACATGATTAATAGGATGATGATGATGATAACTTGATACAAAGGGTAATGCTAAATTAGAATAACCTACTAATAGGGAGATGCTCTTTTGAACTAAAAAAGGTTGAAATTTTTTTAGGATTAATTACTCTATTTGGGATATGATTGAGATGTCATTTATTCTAGTGCCGAGGAGATGTTGATTCCACCATTATTAAGAAGGCTTTCAGAAGCTTATTTTTTTGTAGAACTTGATGATAAACATCATCATAAAACACCATGAGGACTAAACAACAATATACATAAGGATTGACTCCCAAAATCTAATATTTAAGGGAAAACAATATACTAATTATAAAAACCATGATGACAATGTAAACATATGAATATGGATGGATTTACATATAGCTTCATAAGGAATAACGTAATAAATGCACATAGACTGAATCAAGGCAAAAGTGCTGAAAGCAAACAAATAGGCACACA
Organism: Torreya grandis; assembly: GCA_037957365.1. NCBI lineage: Eukaryota > Viridiplantae > Streptophyta > Pinopsida > Cupressales > Taxaceae > Torreya > Torreya grandis. Next base: position 161,160 of record JARHVA010003026.1, read on the forward strand.
AATTAAAAATAATAAAACAAGCAAAGAAACAAAAAAACAAATAAATAACAATTAGTCCTAATGTTAGTACAAAATACATGACTTAAACCTATGTGATGAATTACCCCTAAAAAAATAGATGACAACTTAGCAAACAAACATGATGGGGGCAAAAGAAGAAAAGGAAGGGGATGGCTGAGCTATCTCCATATATGCTAGGCAAGTAGATGCTGCCTACATAGTTCCATAGATGTAATATCCAACAAAAACATCAGGCCAAATGTAGTTCTCCCAAAAAAAAGGAATAAATTGATAACTAATGAAAAACAAACATAATGGATGTGATAGAATAATAAGAATGGTATTGTAAAATGGAAAGTGCATGGGATAAAAGGCCAAAAAGGATGGGGAAACTAAATGACAAGTGATTTTATTGTGACTTAGTAAGGGTTCTTAGAATCTTTAAGGCAAAGAAGTGGTCAATGTTTTTGGTGCATTCTACCTATTTTACAAATGTTTTTGGAATTTTAGAGTATCTCAACTTGATGGAGAAGGATGAGATACTAAATGGTTCAAGATCATAAAATGGTGAGAGCATGGCTTAGAAAGGGTGACTAAGTTGACCTCAACAAGTATTGAGTGCTACCTACATAGTCCTAAGATAGGACCTCAAGTCACTGTAATTCTACCTTATAGCAAAGGAATCTGATTAGTATATCAAATAATTCAAATAAAATAGGCATAGTTGGTATAAAGGAATAATATGACATAGTAATGAAAATTAGGTATGCCAAATCATGATAAACAAGTGTTACCCCTAGTTTACCCATAGGTGGTTAAAACTAGGATACAATGACATAGGTCAATGATATTATTTTGCTCATAAGTGGTTATAATTAGTAACAAGACTGATGAATCATTGATTTTCTGATATGTATTTATAATCAAGCACACTTGGTATAAAGAATAGAACAAGAAATGAAGGATGTAATTGCCAAACTACTATCTTATTTCTCTGAAATACTGCCTCTATCTAGAATGTCTGAAATAATTGTTGAAATTAGATATGAATCCTCTTGCTAAAATTAGAGATGGAACCAAATGGAATGGAACTAAGGTCATAGGGATGGGGAGGGAGACATAAACTCAGTTAATGAGAAGGTATGGCATAAAATATAGGTGATAGGAAAAAGTGATAGGCCAGTAGGATGATAAGATGGTAAAATGATATAGTACAAATAAGATTGATAAAATGATACAACTTGAAATGGTCCTTATAGTACTAAGTCACTCAAACATTGTATCAATTGAGGTAAAAAATGTTCATCAGCTCCTCAAATTCATGTCCATCTGGTGTGGTAAGCCTATATGCTCCTATTCTAAAGTTTATCATAATGATGAAAGGACCAACCTAGTTGGGTTTAAACTTACCTTTGTGCTTCTTCTTGGCTATGGTATTCTTTTGGCTCTCTTTAAGGACAAGATCACCAAGTTCAAATTCTATATTCTTCACACACTGATTGTAGTGGCATTGAAGTTAGTTTTGATAGGCTTGGATATTATTCACCACATCTATGTGTTTCTCATCAAGTAGTTCTAATTCTTGTAGGCGAGCTACATGATAGTCATTATCATCTAGGACATGCTTGAAAGAGCTGCATAGAGAAGGCAACTCAACCTCAATGGGATGGATGGCTTCTATACCTTAAAAAAGTGAATCTTATGGGTGTACAATGATTGGTATGGTATGCCCAAAGTGTATAGAATATCTGAAGGTGCCAATCATGACCAACATCATTGACAATCTTTTTGAGAATGTTGACAATAGTTTTATTTGATGCTTTAGCCTGACCATTATCTTGAGGGTAATATGTGATAGAAAAGTGTTGTGTGATGTTGTATTTAGTACATAACTTCTTGACATATTTGTTATTAAATGATCCTCCATTATCAGATATAATTTTAGAGGGGATACCATAGTAGCAAATGATATGGTTTAAAATAAACTTGGAAATTTGATTTCTAGTCATGTAACTGAGGGGTTTCGCTTCAACACACATAGTGAAATATTCAGTGGTGATAAGGATATGTTTATGGCTATCAAATGAGGTGAAATTAATCTTCCCAATGAAGTTGAGGCCCCATATAGCAAATGGCCAAGGTGTCAACATTGGTTTCAGAGTTTTGCCTGAGACATGAATCAAAGTGGCGTGCCTTTGACACTTGCCACATTTATTTACATATGGAACTATATATATGTCCATTTTGGGCCAATAATAACCAATATGTAGGAGATTTTTAGATAAGACTACCCCACTAGTGTGGGCTACACATGCTCCTTCATGAGCTTCCCATAATGTTAGTTTAGATTCTATCGAAGTTAAATAATGTAGAGTTCCATTAAAAATATGGTGGTAAAGGGTTGATCCAAGTAAGGTATAATGAGTGGCTTAGTGGATGAAGGCTTTGGATTACTTTTGGGATAATTTAGGTCACATAATTTGGTCATGGAGGTAGTTTTAGAGATCTGAGTACTATATAGGACCAATAATATCATAAATTATCATGATGTTCATGAGATAGTGCTAAGAAATTCTTGATGAGGAACTGATACTATTTAGCTATATCCATTTATTGAATCAGAGATCCAACAATGGCCATAACAACTACCGTTATGTTGCTTGCCCTTGGTATATGCTCAAACTAAATCTTGATAATCTAGTTTTTAAAAGTGTCAACCATGGCCTTTTATGGAACTAACTTGTCATCTTTGGTTTGAAAATGGTTTGTAATTTGATTGATGATTAATTGAGAATCACCATAAATCTTGAGATGATATATATTCTATTGTACTACTTGGTGAAGCCTTACAACAAATGCTTCATATTTGAACATGTTGTTGGTACAAAGAAAGTTGATCCTAAATGATTTAGGGACAAGATCCCCCTATGGTGTAATAAATAAAAGGCCTTCCCCTTATCCATGTGCAATAAAGGATCTATCAATATAGATTCTAGTGTTTATCCTCAAGAGGTGTGTCAATGATGGTCATTATGGATTCATCAAGAAATTGGAATGTCAATGGCTCTATATTAGTAAGGGGTGTTTCATCAAGATGATCTATAAGAACTTAACCCTTAATGGATTTTTAGTTGATGTAATTAATGTCAAACTCACTTAGAAACATGATCCACTTCACCATGTGGCCTTGTAAAGCTATTTTAGATAGTAGATACTTGAGTGGATCTATTTTTGAGATAAACATGATCTTATTGTTTAACACATAATGACACAATTTTTGAACTATGAAGACCATGGATAAACAAAATTTTTATGCAACAAATGTACATCTTAAATAGTACACTACATGCTCTTTTTTTTGTCATTATGTTGAGATAGAAGTGCCCCTAGGACATTGTTAGTGGCTGATAAATATAGAAAGAATAGTTTTCCTAGTGTAGGAAGAAATAGAAGTGGTAGATTCACTAGATATTCCTTTAGCTACTAAAAAGTTTCCTGATAGTGATCATTCTAGTGAAATATGACTCCATTCTTTAGAAGATGTGTAAAAGGATGGCACTTATTGGCTAATTATGATATGAAGCTTCAAATATATTGGATCTTGCCTTGTAAACTATGGAGCTACTTTAAATTAGTTGGTGGTTTTATCTCTGTTATGGCTTAGAATTTTTCTAGATCAACTTTAATGCCTCGATGAGACATAATGAAGCATATAAATTTACAAAAAGTAACTCCAAAAACACACTTATTAGGATTAATTTTGACTTTGTACTCACGTAGTCTTTCAAATATTCTACTTAGCACTACTAGATGATCAACATTGGTCTTTGATTTTCCAAGAATGTCATTGATATAGTCTTCAACAATGTCATACATCATATCATGAAATATGATAGTCATGGATCTTTGATAGGTGGCCCCTACATTCACAAGACCAAATGACATAACCTAATAATAGAATGTTCCCCATGGAGTGGTGAACACTATCTTATGTTGGTATTATGGTGCTATCCTAATCTGGTTATACCCTAAAAAGCTATCCATTAATGAAAGCTTTTCATAACCCATTATGGAGTTGAAGATCATGTCAATGTTTGGCAGTGGAAAGTCATCCTTAGGTTAAGCTTTATTTATATCATGGAAATCAGTAGATATTTTGATTCCTTTTGGCTTTTTTCTAACCACCACAACATTGGAGATCTACTATGAATAGTTTATTTATCAAATACATCTTGCTTCTAAGAGTTTTTCCAACTCTTTCCTCAATAATACAAATACATCTTGCTTCTAAGAGTTTTTCCAACTCTTTCTTCAATAATACAACAATGCAAGGATGCATCTTATAAAACTTTTGTTTTACTAGTTTGGCATCAGGATTGACCATAAGGTGGTGTAAAACTAAGGTGGGGTCCAAACCTAGCATGTTAGAATATGCCCATGTAAATATGTCAACAAATTCCCTCAAAAGGGCCATAAGGACTTCCTACTCCTCAATAAGGGATGCACCTAGATTGATCCATTTTGGGTCATCTTAGGACCTGATGTTAACCTTTATTATATCTTACACTAGAAGGGTTTAACCATTTTCAAGGATAGTAGGTAAAGATTTGAATTGATTGGCAATATTAGAGTACTCTGCTAGGACTAGCTCTTTGAGTTCCCATAGGCATGATGAATTAGAGTCCCCCAATGGGAGGCTTGGCCATGTAACAATTTTTTTTATAAACTCCTAAAGGATTTGATCAAAATATTGTTGTTCTTCAAAACTAAACTCAGAATCATAGACAAGTTTTTCATTGGTGGTCTCCTAAGCTATGTTTGAAGAAGGCAGAACACCCCTATCTAATGGTTCTTAAAATAGGTTTTCACTAGACTAGCCTTTTTATTTACTTTTTCCTTGGTATGAAAGTGCCTCAAAAAGGTTTTCACCTTGGGACCTCAATGTTTTAATAATTTGATTTTGTCTAAGGGTGTTCACCCGCTCTCGAAAATAGTCTTCAAGATCCAACTTGATTGAGAGCCCTAATTTATGGTCCCCTAATGGAACATTATCTCTAAGGTCAAGAAAATAATAGAAAGCCTCATCATTTTGAAATTCATCAATCAACACATTGGAATCTTGTTGGCCCCATTTTATCAGCTGGGGATAATATAATGGTAGTGGGTTGTGGTGAATGACTGGTTTAAGGGTACAAATAAAATGAATATTAAATAGGCTAGTCTCGACTAGGTCATCAAAAAAGCTATGATCAAACTCTGCTTCACTACTAACATCATAATCACTAGATAATGGTGATGGAACATGAGTAAGGTACATGGGGTCACTCCTAGGTAGTTTAAATCTCAGTCCATAAGATCCTTTGTATTTGGTCATGAAAATTGGCTCAAGTGTTCTTTGTTGATTTGGTCTTAGGCCTATTCCTTCATAGTCATGATTTTTCATGATCTTATTGGGAATGGGATGCTTAGAATTCTCATAACAATTGGCCTACTTGTCATTATACAACCATGATTCATCCCCTTCAAGAGGCTCCTGCTCTAGGCTAAATGTTGGTATAAACATGATGGGTCCTTTACCTTTGCCCTTTTATTACCATTCTAGATGAAGTGCCTTGTCTTTAGGTCTTCCAAAGGACTTTGAGTTCTATGGAAGGTTTGTGATGTGAAAGGCATTATGGGTTAAATACTCTCCTAGGCCATTAGACAAGATGGTATAATGGTTGGATATCTCAGGAGGCATTTGGGAAAGGGAATCAAGGGTATTAGGATCAATGTAGTTGTCCTTCTGTGAATCAAGGAGTATTTCATTTCTCTTATCTTTCTTAGCCACTAGATTCATGCCAAAGTGATAGTTATAGCTCTTGAATTCAACCTCTAGGTGTTTGTAATGCTCATATGAATGTAAATCACCTAGTATACAAACTTCCATCCCTAAATGGGAGAACTTGATACATTAGTGTAATGTTGATGGGACAACATGAATTTCATGTAACCAAGGTCTACTTAAAGGCATAATGTATGAAAAATCAAGATCTAGCACATGGTAAAGTGTATCATGGGTCAAGGGCCCAAGGATAACTAGTAAACATATGGTGCCTTATGTTTCTCATTATTCATTATCATAGGCTTTGATGGTTATGGTATCTAATTAAAGATCTAACATTATGTACTTGATAAGATTGATAAGCTTTAGAGACACTATGTTTAGACCTGATCCATTGTCTATAAGGACACATTTCACTTTGTATTGATTTATGTAAACTTTAATGTACAAGGGGTTATTATGTAGCGAGCCAAGGGATGACATATCTCTTTGATTGAAAGTAACTTGTTGAGCTAGGGCTATGTGTCCAACCAAAGCTTGAAATTTTTTAGGGGATATGTCACTTGAAATTATGGATTGGATAAGGAACTCATTCAAAATGTTTTTGTGGATTGTTGACATACACAATAAATCTAAAATGGAAATTTATGCCAGCATCTTTTGTAATTATTACACAATTTCAAACTTCTTTTTTTGGTCAGTGTTAAATAGATTATTTTGAGACTAAATGGCTAGTTGGGTGATGGGAAAAGTGGCAAATGGCTATGGGCATAGGATGGTAATCTTTGACCTCTAAGTTGTGATTACATAATCTAGATTAAACATAGGACCATGATTGTTAACAAATAATGGTGATGGTAGGGGACTAAATAGGATAAGTCTCAATTTCTAGTGTACTTATGTGTGGTCATGAGGCAATGATGAGTTATCAGTATAGAGCCCAAAATTAGTAATTCCTACTTAATGGTACACCTATATGTGATCCCAAGTCAAGGAAGGATTATCAAGGTGAGTTGGTGGATTAGCATTTCTTATCAAAGGTCTTGATTGATTGGTATGTGGTCTCAAATTAATGGAGATGGTGTTAACATGACCTCCTGTAATATGACCTATAACCTTATTGTAGTCATGTGAAATTACATGGTAGGTCTGTTGGTTTTTTTCATTCTAACCTTGGTTCCATCCATTGTTTAGACACTATTAGTTCTACTATTGGTGATTCTATTGGTTCTGTTAGTTCTGCCTTTGTTGTTGAAACTATTATTGTTATTGTTACTATTATTATTGTGGTTGGTTGTTATGTTGGGGAAAGGGGTTTTGATATATTTTAAGGGTCTAATTGGAAGTGGAATAACCACCATCTAATGTTATCTCCCTATTCTCCAACATATTCTAAATAAAATGTTTAATTTGTACATAATGGTGCAAATTATGTCTGTTAACTTGATGATATTCACAAAATTCATTTTGGTGGTACTAAATAGGATAAGGGATTCCCTAAGGATAATGTTTCAGTATAGGCTAGCTAATCATATTAGTGAGAGTGAACTTGTAAAACAAAAATTCAATAAGCTATCCAAGGTCAATAAAAATGTGATGAGTAGGCACTGTTCTCCTTGGAGGAGGAGCCTATAATGGCAAAGGTTGTTGCATTTGTTGAAAAGGTTTTAGGTTAGGAGTAATTTGGATATATTGCATGGGCTGAGTAGATGGTGTTTTCACCCTTTGGACATGTCATGAATCTATTACCCCATTTTAAACAAAATTTTTGTTGTGGTTGAATTGCCTTGGTATTTCATTACTATTGGCCTGTGCTGGTTGTGATGCTTATCTTTGGACTTGATGTTAGTTTTGTCTATTTCCTTGATTGGTACCTTGATTATAATTTGATGAGGTGATATTGATGATCCCTTTGTTAATAATGGCTCACTTGATCAACAAACCTTTATCAATGATCTATTTAAAGGTATGCACACACTACAGTTCTAGATGATAGGATATCTCACTGTGAAAATTTTTAGTTAACACAATGGATAATTTTATATCTAATAAAATATGAGTGAATAAACTTTCATGTGTTCTCCATCATTTTAGATAACTTTCAAAACTCTCACTAGCCTTTTTCTTGGCTTGCATTAAGTCAACCAAAGAAATCTCATGTTTGAGATTGTATGAAAAGTGCTGCACAAACTTGTCTGAAAGATCATCAAAATTGGATACTAAATTATTGGGAAACTTTAAAAACCACTCCAAGTATTATCCTATGATAATCATTAGGAACAAAAATAAAAGGTACATGTCACTATATGCCACTGGCTGGCATGCAATAAAAAACTTGGTCAAATGAGCCCTAGGGTCACCTTTCCCCTTATATTTGTCAAATTTTGGTGGTTCATATCCTAGAGGAAATGGAAATTTTAATTAATCCATGTTAAATAAATAAGAAAACATGTCATCCAACTTAAAATATTTAGTTTGTTTCCTAGCTTGGATGGTAGCAATTACATCCTTTATCTATTATAGATTTTAGGCTAGGAAAGTAGAGGGAATATTGGCTTGAGGTAGAATATTAGCTTAGGTAGATGGTTGAGTGGTCATAAAAGGATAACTTTGATCAAGTTATGATGGAGATATTTGATGAGGTATGTTTATTTGGTTGGGGAATGGACTAGGAATGTACATATATAGATTAGAATGTAATTATTGAAATTGCATTTATGGCTGTGCAATATTTTGGTTAGGGTTAGATAAGTAGGTCTGAGTTTGGGGATTTTGAGCTTGAGATGGAAGGATATGGCTATACTATTCTTTTTGGGGTTGAATAGTGACCTATTAACAACTAATAAAACCTTAATATTTAGTGGGTACTTGTGAACCAAGACCTTGTCATTGAACTCGTGGCACATTCTACACAAAAGACAAAGGTTGCCTAATTGGTACTTGAGGAACATTACAACCTCTTTGTTACACGAATCCTTTTTGGGAAGTTGATACTTGTGTAATATTTGGTGGTTATCACTGAACAATATTTTTACACTATTAATTAGACATCGTTTGGATTTGAATTGGTATATTAGTCTATGGTTAGATTTTGCATATTTTTATGGAATATTAATCATTTTATATTGAGTAATATTTATTACATTTTATTGTTGAGGCATGATATTGATCACTGGCTGACTACCTAATCCTATTGGTTGAGTGTTTGAATAAACAACAGGTTGACAATTAGTGCTAGTAGTTAGTTGAGGTTGGAACATAGAAACCCCTAATACCTAATTTAGAGAACCAATCATGGTTTTAACTAAACGTACACTTTTTGGTGTAGTAGTTAGTGGGGTATTTACACCACTCTAGTTTGGATTGGACATTGCTTGCACATTATCCACTACATTTTTCTCAATATTCTATGTAGAAGAATAAGACACTTCTTTGATGGTTGGAATATGAAATAAGTTATCAACCAAAGTTTTTTATGTTAAATGGGTCTACATCCTAATTATCCTAACTAATTAATTCAATTAACACTCTTGTTAAAGGAAATAAATATATGAGAGGTTTATTAAAATTGGTCATCTGGTTAAAATTATATGCTAGGTTCAAGTACATTTGATATGCTATTTGCATTTGTATAAAGTGATCCTCCATGATGTCCTTGCCTTTGAAAATCATATTAGGTTCCTGATGTGTCATTTAGAATAGAGCTAAAGGATTTCTATAATAGGCCTATTGACTATATAGTATGTTGTGAGGCATTCTTACTAGACTTGGCAAATTCTTATGGGGGAAGTCTACCAAAAACTGAGCCCCTACATCAATAAATCTAACTATAATTTAATCCTTATTTTCTATCATGTGACACTCAAAGAGATAAGGATCATATGTGGATGGTGTAGTAACATATTATGGTTGTTGAGGAATGGGTTTTTCAATTGCAGGTACTGAAGCTAGATACTACTCTATTTATTATTGATCCTACTCTGAGTAAGGAGGTGTGTTTAACAAATAATGAGCCAATGGGTCTTGGTCTTGTGCCCCTACTTGAGTGTTATAATATGGATAATTTTTTTTCTCATAAGTAACATTATTTGCATAGGGGTCTTAAACCATCTCTTCTTGTGTGACCACATTACTAAATCCTAGATTGTACGTGAGGCCACTAAAAGTATAGGAAGACATGTTAGGATCCATAGTAAATGTTTTGTGACAAAAACAGATAGAGTTATACAAACTCTAAAAAAGTGATGTCTAAAAAAGGGTTCAAACTTGGTCTAACTTGGTCAAAAGGATGGATATGTATATCCAAAAAGGTTGATGCAATGAATTGTGCTAAAATAATCTAAAATCAAGTATTTAACATTACATGTCTCCCATAAAAAGGTTAAGTAAAAGGATCATAAATCAAAATACCAAATTCTAGGTTAAAGTGTTTAAAACAAGTCTAATCTAAGAAAAAATTTCTAGGCCTTTTGGCCAAATGCCACGTCAAAATCTAGGCTCAAAAAAAGGTATGTGATAGGACTTTTAGCCAAACACCATCAAAATTTAGACTTTAAAAGATGATATATTTGATCTAACAGATTTGAAACACTTCTAATAAAAAACTAGGCATTTGACTCTTGGTCATAAACTTGATCAATAAGTATGAGGTATGAAACAAAAGGCACTTTGGAGATAGTTTATTTTTTCCCAAACAATGGCACAAACTAGAATCTTTTGATAGATAAGCTAGGCAAAGGTGAATGGTGTAACCATGCTAGACAAAAGGCTCTCAAAGAAAACTCAAAATGCTTGAAACTTGAAACAACTTAGACTCTATGAGAATAGGATTATGAAATGAGTTTGAAAATAATTTGAGTAGTGTAATAATGCTTGAAATGCTCAAAATGTGTGATAAATGATTATTTTAAGACTCTAAGGAAAAAATGGTTTCAACATGATTTTGGTAGTGTAACACCACTCTCCTTAACTCAAATGATACCCACACAAATTTGGACAAATTTCTAAGGCAAAAGTGTGCTATCAAATGGATTTAAGATAAAAAGGTGAAATAGTATGGATAGTATAAAATGTAGCCTAGGACTCAAATAGTGAGCAATACACAAGATGACTTGAGTCCTACCAAATGATGATAATGATGCTAAGTTTAATAAATGACCCTCAATTCAAATTTGGAATTAAACTCAAGTTAAAACAAGTCAAGTGTAAAGTGGCAAACCTAGTTTAACACATCAACCTTTCAAACTTAGAAAAGTCCAATTTTGAATTTAAACTATCAATGAGGGGCTTAAAAAAATGTAGAAAAAGGTCTAAAATCAAATGGGCAACATAACTATGCCAAATTGGAAGATATGAGACCAAGTTTGTGATAAAAATTTAAACAAGGAAAAGGATGTTTCACTTTGGCAACATAACGCCTTGCTCAAAGAATTTTGGGGACAATGTGTTTGGTTATGTCATTTTTGTTAACACCAAGTTTTTGACTCCACATAAAAACCAAGTAATCTAAGATAAAGACAAATTAACTAACTAATGATCTTAAATCTTAAATTGACAAGGTATGGTAAAGTGGGTTTAACTAACTAACAAGTTTTTGAATGTTTCTATATGGATCCCATGCACAAGATTTTCACATCAAAATGCAAGAGAAGTAACATGTCAATTGGGTCCATGGCACTTGGATTACTGTAAAATGGTCTTTCCATTTTTAGAACCACTACATACATCACTGTATCAGTGTATTGATATGTCCAATGTGCTCAAAATCTCAATCTTAGCCCCAACAATAGGAGATGTTTTAATAGCTCAAACATTCATCCTAGTAGGGTGATCCTAATTTATATACCTCTCCATGGAGAGGGGTTAAAGACAATGCTAAGAGATGAAACCCTAGGTAAAAGCTTCCCTAAAGAAATTATGGGAGGTAATTAAGTCCCCCTCACAAGCCAATATGCAATGAAAGTAAAATAAACCAAGTAAAATATCTTTAAAGGTTGTTTCTATATCACCCAAGCCATGCGGGTCTTGGGGAAAGCATTCACAACTTTTATTTTATGATTTTGGGGACTAAGAAACTTTGTAATGAAGTCAATGTTTTTGATCCCATAAGTTCCTTATAGGGTATTGGGGGAGAACATATAGGCACAACTCCCTATTTTCTCAATAAAAAATAACTAAAGAAATAATGATAAATAACTTGCAAAAACTTGAAGTGTCTTTAATTTGAAAGCACTAAATGAAATGATTGGTGATGTTTATTATCTCCTTGGATTTAAGATGTAAAAAAATATTGTAAATAGAAATTAAAAAACATTCAACTAAACATCTAAGTGTCTCCTTAAGCACCAAAATGAAAATTCCTAATCGATTTTAAGCACTTAATAAAAGAGTTTAAAAAGACTAGATTAAGATTGTTTAGATCCTACTTCAAGTTGGCCCTACAAGGAAAAAGTTAGAGTTTTGTTTAGTTTTGAAGCACTTTTCCAAATGGGGAAAATAAATTTCCAAAATGACCTCTTGGGTTTCACACAGTCAATCCCACTACTCCACAATACAATCCCACTACTCAAGTTGACAATCCCACTATTCGGGTCAGGGTGACAATCCCACTATTCAGGGTGACAATCCTAATATTCAAGGTGACAATCCTACTATTCAAGGTGACAATCCCACTATTTGGGGTGACAAAATCATTGTTTAGGGATAATAATCCTACTATTTAGGGTGATGAAATCACTATTTGGGGCCAACAATCCTGCTATTTAGGGTGAAAATTACTGTTCAAGGCTATTCAAGTCAGGATGACAATCTTACTATTCAGGTTAATAATATCGCTATTCGAGGTGATGAAATCATTATTTTGGGTCAAAAATATTACTATTCAAGGTGACAAAATCATTGTTCAAGGTTAAAAATCTTGCTATTTGGGGTGATAATCCTATTATTTGAGGTGATAATCCCACTATTCACAAAATTGCTATTTGGGGTGACAAATATGTGAATACATAAATAACATGATTGTGAAAAAAAAACCATGACTCATAGTAACAAAACCATGACTTCCATAAAAAAATATTTTATCTCAATTTTTTTACCTTCTTTGCTTCCACACTCCAAGATCTTGCATGACAATGGTTAGTAGTTTGCTTGTAGGTGCTATTTAACCAAATTTGTGATAATAGGTCCTATCGAGTGTGCCATTTGTGAACATAGGATTGTAATAAGAGGATATTAGTATAGTGTTAGTGAATGAAACCAAATTCAAAACAAAACACACTAATGCTAACACCTTAAGCCTATCTCAAGGGGAGAGCATGGTGAAGAACACAAATGAACAAAGCACAACTAAAATGAAAGAAACTTACTTTTTCTTAAATTCTTTGATGCTCCAAGAGTTTTCTTATATTGGCTTGCTCAAATTGTGCCTAAGAGGTCTTCATCAATGGAGTGTGGCTACCTTCATCCCCTCTTAGCACCATTTTTTGGTTTGGCTATGGCTTGATGTGGCTTTATTTGGCTCACTTTTGGCATGGTAACATTATGCATATGCTTCATAAATGAAATCTTGCATTATAACATTACTTTAGTTGAGCTCCGAATTAAATAGGCAAGGTCTCCTATTTATAGATTTTGCAAAATGATCAAAATAAATCTAAACTGTCCATCTCAAGATGAAGATGTGTGGCTAAGGATCCATTTAATTTTATAGGCCATGCTTAATAAATGCCTTCATAAATATTCAAGATAGAGAGTCATTAATGAGGTATGGGAGGGCATTGATGAGGCATGGGAGGGATCAATCATGATATTTTAAGCATTTATGGCCTAGGGATGTCTTCCCAAGAAATGATGTCATTCAATGATGTAGTTATTCAATATCAATTTCTAAAAAGAGATATTCATCAAGTTACATGGAAAATTAACTTAAGCTATTGATTCAAATTAATTAGCCTTAATCATGATTTATCACTTTTAGTGAAAATCTTATCCCTTGGTGAAAAAATTAGTCAAATTGGTCAAAATGTCATATTATTAGCTTGAAATGTGATTGGATTGGAATTAGGATGTGATATTAGATGTGTTTGATCCGTTATCCCATTTAGGATGTTGTAAACATAAAATAACAAAGGCACGTATCATGTGTAATAAATTTGATAGGAAAGAGAAATCCAGAGCACTCAGGTGTGAAAATGTCATTTTGACTTGAAATTATCTGATCAAAGTTAGCTACTTTATAAAATGCACTATCCTCTTTAGTGATACTCTAGCCAAAATCAACACTTGTATATGACAAATTCAAACTATTTAATGTATTTTAGTGTTTTTAGGCCAAATTGTGTATTTTGATGGAAATTAGTCAAAATCCTCATTAGAGGTCATTAATGTCCACTTTTAGGTGTCTATAATTACCTCCTAGTGCAATCCATCTATCTCTCTATCTCGAGCCCTAATCTCCTCTCAGAGTCTATCAATAAGTACATGCTCCTCTATCGATCTCGAAGCATGTGAAGATCTAGCAATATACCCTCTCTACCTATGTAACCTATGCCACTCTCATAGTAGTGTCCTACCCTGTATGCTCCTCCTCACTCTCTACCTATATGAATGCAATATCTCCTCCAACCTTCTGCTCTATATCAACATCCATCTCAATCCCTACCTCTCATAAAATCTCAATGTCTTCTACATCTATGATCTACACATCATAAAGGTGAGTATCCTCCATAGCACATTATATACCTCATACTCATGGTTTTGATCATCCTCTATCACCTTTAATATCCCTCTTGATATAGGCTCCTAAACCTATACCTCATGACTACCTACTCAAACTAGCTACTAACCTCTACCTCTATGCCCATAGTGGTGCTTATTACATCATCAATCTCAATGGTCTCTATTGAGCCTACCAATCTGCATATCTATCAACCACTCCTACATTAATAACATCTATCCTATCCCTACATATCAAATTCTTTATGTCCATCTATGATTAATAATTTATGGGTCAATCAACATATCCCACTATGGTCTCTCCCTTACAAAATGAGTAAATACGTGTGGACTAGTTGGTATATGCTGACTCACACCAAAATGTCTCATCATCATGTATAAGAAATATCTCTTTATAATGTACATGTTTCTCCCATTGATGTAGAAAGGGGTCATCATGTAATCCATATGAATCTCCTCATGAGGCCACTACCACACAATCTCTCTATATGGTCTCCAGGTGATCTGGTCATCACCTACCTCATTAACTACCCTCTTGTAAAAGTCTAGATTAATTAAATATGGTTTAAGTACCCTAATAATTACATGTTATGTATATGTCAATGGATCATCCTCCTCTTGTGTGCTTAGATTCCCAACTGGTCTCTCAGTCTCAATGTGCTCCCAACACCAAACTTATAGTAATGTAGAAGGCCCTATCTCTATCCAACTTGAATAAATAAAATGATGTAAATCATGGTATAGATGTGTTAAAATGCATGGACCCCATGAAAACCTCTCTCCCATCTCTATCATATCCTTAATCACATATAAAAATCTAATAGGACATAGTCTCCCACTCTTATTAGGAATCAAAATTCCACTGACAACAACCATGAGTACAATAGTCAAAGAATCCATATCTAAATTAGTGTAAGAGTCTATGTCGATCCCACCTCTAACAATCAAGATCAAGCCATCACCAAAAATATGATATAAATTAACATCTTGAGGACCCTATCCCTGGTAAATAAATCTACCCCATATCAAGATACCCAAAATTTGATACACATCTTCAAGTGTAATAGTTATCTCCCTGATCGATAAGTGAAATATACTTGTATCACTATGCCACCTCTCCACTACTGCTATCAATAAAGCTCTATCAGCTCAAACTTCCAACATTTGTACAATGTATGATAAACCACTCACATTTAGAACACTAAACTCATACTCAATGAAGCTATCCATGCACACCATCTGCAAATCTCTACTCTTATGTCATAATTATTGGGAATACCTCCTACAAATCAAAAAAGTTAAGAATTTTATTAATTTTTAATATGTATTACGCTATTTATTTTCTTTACCATCTAAATACTTAACTAAAAAAATCAACCAAAAACACATTCTTTCATTGCAACATAGAACTAAAAATTAAAAATTCACTCTTGACTTTCACAAAATTGCTCTTAGATTTTGAAAATTCACTATTAACATTTTATTTACAAAATCATTGTTAACCTTAGAAAAATTAGTTTTCACAAGAAGTATTTCACTACCATGTTTGATTATTTCACTACAACCCAAAATAGTGAAATTAAAAAATTGATCATAATCAAAATTGCTACCATGTTTGATGATTTCACCTCAAGGTTTAGAAAAATTATTGTTTACCCTAATGAAATCGCTAAAATTGATGCCAAAATTGCCATTTTTAAAACAATGATTTTGTTTTCTCTAATTTTAATCCCTAACAAATGCTAATAAATTCCAATTTTTTTAAAAATTCAAATGACTTAATAGAGACCTGCTCCTCTCAGGGGTTTAGTAATGTCTCACTCACTTCGTTCGGTGCTCGTGGTGTGGAATATGGTTCATGTTTCCTCTCAAGGCTTAGTGCAAATGTATCAAAAAAAATTGTTAGCTACTAGCCTTAGAGATCAATTTACATAATTACTTTTTTAATAACCATTTATTCTACTTATATTTTTCTATCTTACTAAATATCTCCCCCATCCAATTCATTATTTCATTCATCTAGACCATTCAAGCCACATTAAATCAATTTATTTTGACTTTGTATTCAAAAATCTTGCAATAATCTCTCAACATAAAATCAATAAAATCATTTGCAAATTCAAAATCAATTTTCTATTTATAGATCTATAGCTTAATATTGTTGGGATATATCATTCCCATACCCACTTAATTAACCCATGAATCATTAACAACAATAATAAAAGTGAAATATATGAATGTTTAAACTATTGTTTTTCAAATCTATACTCTAGCTTGAATTCACTAGGGGAAACCTTTTTACACCACCAACATCTTACAGATTTTACATCAATTCAAACATAACTTGATTTATCATTTCTCTGCATCACTTTGACCATTTCCTCTTTTCATCAATTTCAATAATTTGTCTATTTTCTCACACAAACCCTCAAGGGAGCATCATGACACTCATTTTCATTCATTTAGGGAAAAATTCTCCTTTTCTATCATCAACACTCTACTTATCCTACAATTCTTTGAAATAGTATTGATTTGTAATATTATTTCAAAGAGGGGCAAATGTAGACACCTAAATTTCATTTAGTGTAAAAATACACCTAATCTATTTAATAATTCTTTTTAAATCAATAAAGCACATTTCCTCCCAAATTCAAATAATTGAATAATTCAAAATATTAAATAAGTCAATTATGCACACTTAAATCCTTATTTTAAATAATAAAAATCCATATTTTCCACCTCATCCAAAGATATCCCACCTTTTTCTCCCTCATCCCAACCAAATCCACAAAATTATCCACCTCTTATGACTCATCCCCTGAGTTGTCAAACAAATTGACTTAGTCTTGATGAATCAGCTAACCAACCCCATGATTTTCTCACCATTTTAAAATGGTATTAATCCTCATGGGTGAGGCTCACTATCCACCATTGATCATTTTGATCATTGAAAAAATCCAAATGATCCTCCATAATTGGATCTTTCTCCAAACATCTATAAATAACCTTGTAAATCTCCATTTTTAAGCATCACAAAATCTAAAGATCACAATCACATCACAAAATTTAGAGATCACAATCACAATCAAGAAATAAAAGCTCTCAAAGAGAATAAAAGTGAATCAATGACTTATTTTTGCAACAAAATACTTCTTATTCTCTCTTTGAATTAGAGGAGTGAGCACCACATATTTGAAAGAGAAAATCAAATGTATATCACAATGGAGAAATCTTGTGCATTCAAAGCATATAGTTTGTGATTATTATTTTATTTTTTTATTTCTCTATCATAGTTTGAATTTATTCTTAGATTAGGATTTGTTTACTTTATTTTCATGTCTAAATTTGATTCATACACTAATATTCCTAGTTATACATTTCTAGTTACATCATGTAGTTTCAGTTTTAGATGCATCTACTACACATGGATAGGTAATGATGGAGTCATAGCCTACTTGAGTTCTTGATCCACCTACATGAGAGATTTAAACACACCATTAGTCCAATCCAAGCTATTCATAGGTCATGATCCACCAAGAAAGGGTGTGAAATGATAGAGTCAAAACTAAATTGAGTTCTTGAGCCACCCACACACAATGATTGAGAAAGCCATCATCTCAGTCTAAGATATTCATTGATTGATCACTATATACACATAGGTTGTTACTAGGTTTATGCATTGGTTCACGTACCTAGTGAGGTGTATTCTTTATTTTCCTCTCTCTTTTCCTTTTACTCAATTTTACTTATTTTTACTTTTTTACTCAATTTTGTCTTTACTTTTGATATCTCTTAAGGACTAATTTATGCACATTTCACTTGTGAGACACATATTAGATTATGATTCACATATACAATGTATCTTCATGGGATTAACCTCTTAGGTAACTCTAAATGTGTTTCTTTTTCCTTTATCCTACTCATTTCACTTTGCTATATTTCTACAATAAAAAGGGCAAATGTAATTACCTAAAAGTGGTATTTGAGTTCTAAAAGTGATAATTGAGAATACCTATCCCTAGATTATCCCTATACCTATCTTAGAACCTATTTTCACACTTATCCAACCTTCATGTATGCCGCATACATCTCTAGTCATCCCTAAAGTAGTTTTAGACCCTTATTCTTGCATCCTGGCCCTTTGTGCCTAGTGTTCTACCACTTGGACACTAGAACCATAATAAGGAAAATAGAACCACATGGTGATAGTGTCCCAATAATGGTGCTAATGTATTTTCCCTCCATTTTTTACAAATTTATATCTTTTCAAATCTAAAAGCTCCTAGGGTTGGACTAGACCAAATTCAACACATGCATAAACACTAGAATAGTATATATACATGACTTTTAGAACTTTTAACACTAGATGGAAATAAGATGAAAAATACATATACAAAATTAGAACAAGTTGTTCACAATTAAGGTTATCAATCCCTATTTTGCCCTACTTCTACATACTACCATCTATAATATTTCTAAGCTTAGATTACCCAAATTTATAGTCTTAAGCACATTCAAAGCACTCAAGTCAGCTATCATAAAAGATTAATTAACACTTGCACCATCACTTAGGTGGGGATAACTACATCAGGCTTCATCCCTCTTTAAATTATTAGTATGTAGGAAACTCTCATCACAATTGGGTGTTGAGGACATCTAGCCTACCCTACTAACCAATGCACTTTTCAACTTGTATCAACCAAATGACATAGAAATATGAAAGATTAGGGTTTGGTCATAAATTTAGTAAAAATAGGCTATATAAAAGGTTTTATAACTCATTCAAATAGGAAAAAACCTCACAAATCAAGACACGGGTGCACTCAGAAGCCCTTGATAGTCTTGCACATAGGACACTACCATAACAATATGAAGAATACTACTACATATCTAATAATGGAACTAATTTACAATTATGACACTACTATCCAAGAGGGGTTATAACATCAATATCCTATTTGAGATACTTAGACTAGTCTCTACCTCAATTTCTAGCCTCCATATCAATCATTTTCTAGCTAAGTTATTACTTATATTATTTATTGCTATTTTTATAAAGGTCTAAGTTAATCAATTCTATAACAAATCAATGGCTATTTTAATTTCATATTATTACCCTAATTTAGTATTTTCAACTCTTTAACAAACATATAATTTACATAAACTAAGTCCTAAAAGATTAAAATAATAGGTATGGATAAAGGCTATAAAAATCATGGTGTATTAATGTTTTCCCCTTTTTTATTTTTATAGACCATGTATTCTACCACATATTTTCAGACATCCCCCTTGATCCCTTCCAAAAATAAATCTTGTTTGATTCTATGATACGTTTTCAAAAATATGGAATGATCTTCGAGTGGAGAGGCATGAAGTTCCTAAAAAATTTTATGTTTGAGAATATAATGCTTATAGAGGTATAATATATCTTTAAACCATAACATTTTTACCCTTATACTACATTAGCCTAGTAATGAAATCCATGCAAACCTCCTTCCAATATTAGTTGGGTATGGATAAAGGCTACAAAAGACCTAGTGTCTTAATGGTTTCCCATTTTTTTTGTTGATAAATCATGTATTCTACCACATATTTTTTGGCATCCCCCTTGAGCACTTCCCAAAAGAAATCATGATTGATTCTATGATATGTTTTCAAAAATCCAGAGTGACCTCCAAGTGAAGAGGCATGAATTCCCTAAAGAATTTTATGTTTGAGAAGAGAATTATTATAGAGGTATAATCCATATTTATACCATAATGTGTTCCCCTCCCATGTAATTATTTTAGATTTGAAGGAACCCTACTAAAGATTCAAAGTCAAATGCTTAGTAGCATTATCATTTTCCCATTCTAATCTTTCTTCCTCTAGATAATCTACTTACCACATGGTCAAGGTGCATAATAATGCCTCAACTAATTAAACACATTGAGAGAGGGCATCTACCACCACATTTTATTTTCCTTTCTTATACACTATCTCATAATCATAACCTAAAATTTTATTCACCCATTTCTATTGTTCTTTAGATGATAATTATTATAAAAAATATTTGAGGTTATTATGATCAGTTTTACCTAAAAGTGATGACCCATTAGATAAGATCTCCATTACTTGAATGAATACAAAATAACCATCATTTATTTCTCATAGATTGGTTTGTACCTATTTTTCTCAATTTTAGCTTATTTCTATTTAAAGAAGTAAGAAACTAGTAATAAGGGTGTGGTAAAAGAATCTATTTTTTTGTGCACACATGATATAGATGATTGTGAAGAGATCCTCTTTATATTTGGAAATATGACTTGTAGATAAAAGAACACTCATGCAAATGGGTTGTTAGATGGGTGGCAAGGTGAATTGCCTAGCATGAGCTAGATCCAAGAAGTGTGAGCTTAGTAGGAGGCTATCAATCCACACTCTTAAAATAGAGTTGAAAGAAATGAAGATAAAGTACTTGCATAAGATGATATAAAATATTGAAAGGAAATTCAAGAAGAAATGAATGCTTGATAAATAAAATAGACTAATTAAGCAAATAGTGGGCCAATACTAATGCTAAATAGGTTAGGTCTAGAAAATAGGTGGGGTCTTTAAGAATAGGTAGGGACACAAAAATTGGATTTTGGTTAAGGGTAAGTAGGTATAGATAATTTTCTATTATTTCCTACCAAAGTGACATTTGACAGTTTGGGTGACCATCAACAATTGAGCTGATCATCGATGGTTAGGTGACCATTGGTGGTTGAAGGTAACCATCAGTGGTTAGGGTGATAATTGATGGTTATTGTGGGTTTTGAATGAGTTTAAGGAGAGGTTGTAGAATGAGTAAGTGGTTTTGTATATGGCTAAGGTGTGGGGGTTATGAGATAAGATGTAGAAAGGTCTGATCTAGTTAGAGGATTCAGAAATCAAATAGACATAACCTGAAATATAAAATGTGCCTAGTTTGTTACTTGATGGATGATGGCTAATCATGGAGAAATTTTGGTAGAGTAATGGTACTTTTCCTCAAGATAAATTTTTGTAGAGTTTTGAGTCTCTATTTTAGTTGTTGAATTACTAAAAGGAAGACCTACTGGTTGATAGATTGATTACCTATGTGATATAATGTTTGATTATTGATCCCCATTCACTTCCTACTCCCTTCCTTTTATAGGAAAGGAGAGATGGAGGTAGAATGTTCCATATGAGGTTAATATATTAATTTTGATGAATCATGATGTGTTAGTAATGGGTAAGGTGAACATATTAAATTATGCCAAGTTAGCTTGTACATAACTGGGGTTGTGTTTATTCAGATGGGGAAAGGACTTAACTGTCGATGATCACTCTGACCATTGATGGTTGAGTGTCAAAGGTTAAGTGGGGTAAAAGGGTGGGTTTGGTTAATTATTAAAAATGACCATGGTTATGGGTTAAAGGGTTAAATTGGTCATAAGGGGGTCCTACAATGGTTTAGGGGTATTTCAACATTTGAAATTTCAATGCAAAAAAATTTGGTGTCTATATTTTGGCCCTTTTTATTATGTAGTTTATGTCAACAAGTTAAAAAAAAAATATTGAGCGTCAAAGGGTTGGTTTCCCTAAGCCTAAGAGGATGTATTTCCCCTCAAACCAAGTGTTCATGAGCTATAACCAAATCAGGTGTGTGTTTGATAAGTTGTTTATGGTGAGTCACAAAGTTGGTGATAAAAAGATTGGGCATTTGAAGCACAAACATGTGCACAAAATGTGACTAAGTGTGATATCCAATATCATGTAAAGACTAAGTTACCATATTTGATAAAAATAAGGTTATCTTTAAAAGGATTAGTGATAAGGTAACTGGGCCATAATGTTAGGCATAGCTGATTGAGTTATTCCTATCAAGTTTCCTAGATAGGGTTGGTGTTTTCATGGGTATTTGAGGTAGGAAGTGATCTTGGAAAAAACAAAAATGGTTTGGTGTGCACTAAGTGGTGCAAATTCAAATGTTCAACATAGCAAGGTTGGTTGGTATAATCAAAAGGACCAAGGTAAGGTTATCACAAAATATGTGATAGTTTGGACCAAAATGGCCAATCATCAAGGTGGACATGGTTGGATGGTTGGTTAGAAAGGGTGTTCTCCAATCATTCATGGTTATTTTGTAGATAAAAGGTTCTCTTTAAAGGTTGGTTCTAGTTTGGTGGAGAAGGGTAATCTCTAAAAAGGTGGCACTAAGGTTTTGGTGCCAAAAAATTTAAAAGGTAGGTTTCTTGACCATTGATGGTCAGGGGTCCCAAACTTGACTGTCAGTAGTCACCCTAAATGTTGATGATAAGGGGAAACCCTAAAATCATGGAGGATAAAAAGTGAAAATGAGTTATCATTTTCACTTTTAATTTTGACTTCTCATAACTCCTGTGCACTTGGTAACTTTGGTATTTATACAAGAGTGCTAACAAGGTGGTTAGTAATTGGTTAAGGATTTAATTGGTTGATTGGTGTGAGATTTGTGTTGAGTTAATCTAGCATGGGACTGAGGATGTAGGGTGGATGGGGATGTGTCTGAGTAGTGAAACATGGGATTCTTCCTTGATGATGATCAAGGAATGAGGTAGGTATTACCTTAAATTATTAGATTAGTTGGTTTTGGTTAGTTTGTTTTTGATTTGGGGAGGGTTTGGGGGTTTTCCCTAGTTTTTAGGTTTTGTTGTGATTTTTTAAAATTAATGGGTAAAAATTAAAATTAGGGGGAGCAGATAGGTTGGGGGTAGGGTAGATGTCAAAATTAGGTTATGTAGGTGTTAGATATGAGTATTTGAGTGGTTTTTGGGTAGGGTATAATTAGGTTTTCACCACTAGGGGTCACACACAATGACCATTAGTGGTCAGACCTAACCATCAGTGGTCGTAGTTGATCATCGATGATCAAGGACCATAGGCCCAATGGTTAGCTAACTGTTGATGGTCGATAAAAGGGTTAGGTTATTTAGGTAAAAAATGATAAGGCAAAATTTGATTGTAAAATGTGTTTTGGTATGGAAATGTAGTGAAGGGAATAGGTTAAGTGTAGGGTAGGTTAAAAAATATGTTGATGTATTTTAGCTTGGGTGTAAGGTAGGTTTGAAAATATGTCGATGTAGTTTAGCTTGGGTGTAAGGTAGGTGTTCTTAGGTAGGGTGAATGAGGTGAAAAAGAGGTGAATGTTTATGGGTAGAGTGGTTAAATAAAAGACTAAGTGTGTTTTATAATGAATTTTGTAGGCACAAGATCAGATTTAGATGTGGGATTGGGTCCCTTAAATATTTATAAATATCTATCAGGGGATGATAGATGATGATTAGGCACACATGGAGGAGGTCAACCTCAGTATGATGATGCATTCCAACATGTGACATGAGATGTGGTGATGATCGTGGCCTTCATTAAGAGATGGGCTCTATCCATGAACACTTTCCTCCTACGAATGGGCAAGATGACCATCCTACTAGAGTATGTACATAGGATTATATGGTTACCCATTTGAGGGGAACTGATATATCATATTGAGAGTGAGGAGAGAGATGATTATATGGAGCTCTTATATAGTGAAGATCGGGCCTTCACCTAATGGCATACTGATGGCTTTAGTTATATTCCATTGTATCAAAGGGCCAAAGATGATAGGCAGTTGATGATGATGATGATGATGATGGAAGTCTCTTGCTTTGCATTACCATATTTGAGTAGAGGGAGGTTTCCCTATTTGTTGTTGGGAGTTTTGGTGGAGATGTTGCTTGGTTAGATAGTTTTTAGGTGGGAACCTATTTTTTTGGTATAGATTTATAAGGAGATATGGGGGTTTTGAGCTCATCAAAGATATGGCATTAGCATGGGGTTTGTACTTCATTATTAGGTCTATAAACATATTCGAGTTCTAAGATTGATGAGGCTATCATGAGAGAGATATGCCTAGATGGATTTTAGGGTGGGTTTTATGTGGTAAAGGAGTAATTATGAACTCATAGGGGTTAGAGGAGGTACTTGAGATATCAATTCATTCAAAGGGGCACTAGAGCTCTTGGTGGTTAAGGATGTGGGTTGGAGGCCGTATGTCAGCTTCCTAAGGTAGGCCCACTATACTCAACATATTTTATTGATGTATAGCTATAGATGGATTTTTGGGAAGAGAGAGGGTGAGATTGAGCTCATCCCTTTTGATAAGGTTTGTAGGTAGTTCAAATTGGTACAGGGGATTCTAGGTCCATTCTTGAGGTATAAGCAAGAGGATGTTGAGTTTTTACTTCTAGTGCCATAACCAGTGGAGGTGGTTCTTGATCATGAAGAGCTACTCGTTAGAGAAGAGATTGATGATGCTAGTTTTGTTGATGGCTATATGACATGGTATTAAGCCATCTATGTAGCTATGGATTTTGGATGGGATAATGGGGGTAGGTAACACATAGATGTGGACCCAGTTGGTAGGGGTCCATAGGTATAGGTATAAGGAGGTGGACTTGATGGATAGGTAGGAATGGAATTGGCAATTATGTAGGTAAAAATCATAGATTTATAGGGATAGGTGGCAAAATTATAGGTCCAAGTTGCCACATTATAAGGTCAGGTGATGACTTAATGGGTGAGAAGGACCAAGCTAGGACTTTTAATAAATAGGTGTGTTTATGGATATGTGATATGGTTATGTCTTGATTGATAACACATAAATTAAGTTAGATAACAAAACTAGATGTGTGAAAGAGATGAAAAACATGAGACATACATCTAGGTGAGTACATGAATTGATTATGAGAGGATAAATAAAAAGGCATGATGCTTCTTCATTGGTAAAATATAAAAATAAACCAAAAGTTAGATTGGATTAAGGAACATAAGCCTTTAAAAACATTTCAAATTAACATGTATTGGTTGATAAAATGGTATCTTGATCACATCATGTCAAGTAAGCTCTGAATCCATTGATTTTGTAGATAGTACAAAAGGGAGATAGGTGATAGGTGATGTGAAGGGTAGTGTAACCTTTTGAGGGTTGGTTTGCCCCTTCTATAGGTGACCTAAGAACCATAATATAAAATTCCATGTTTGAATACAAGGTGTATATTGATCAATGTGGGATGTATATTGATGCTATATATGAAAGTGGATCGCATCTTTCTTGGGATAACTTGTTCTTGATTTTGATATAGGGTCTTTGATTGCTTGGTTTTGATAGGTTTGTGAAGCTAATCAATGTAGGAAGCTTCAAATGATTGCTTTGAAAATTTTGACTTAGACATATTTCAAGGGAGTGGTCTTAGTTTAGATTTCTTCATTTTGGTAGCTATCCTTTAAGGGAATAGTCTATCTTTTTAAGAAATTTACATTTTGGACAACTATCCTTCAAGGGAGCAGTCTGCATGTTAGAGATGTTTTACCCAAGTAATACTTTGGTATCCTAAATTATTTTTAATGATAGGCTAGACAAGGACAGGTATATATAGGCTTAGAGGTTTACCTTTATGAGGGCAAAACCTAGATCACAAGAAGGTTGATAATAGGTAGAAAGAGTGTTTTGAGAGATAATGTGCATGTGATTCCATTTGATTAGTGATAAAAAGTATCTATGATAACCATACCATGGGTAGAGCCATGGTACCCATATTTAGTATTAGGCTATGACTATGATGGTTAATCACATGGTTTTATGTTGTGATCAGTTTTCCTCAAGGGGATAGGATGAAGGTGGGAGGGAGGTACAAAAATAATGTAAATCAAGGGATGATCTTAAGTTGGATAAAACATGAGTTTGATCCTTTTAACAAAAGAAAGGATGCAGATGTGAAGCATTGAGAGGCTCAAGTTCTAGTTTTCCTTGAAGAGAGGATAAATGATAAACTTATGATCCATATTTATGAGTTATGATGTAGGGTCCAATCCAATTGAAAGCAAACTTTCCTTGCTTAATATTTTCCATATTGGTCATATTTTGATTTCTTTTAGGATGAGGTCTTTGATGTTGAATTCTCTTTCTTTCAAGTGTTTGTTATAGGCATGCTTTATTTACTCTTGATAGACATGAAGATGGTTAAGCATAACTAAACAATGCTCATCAAGTAACTCAAGATATGTTAGATGCTCTTGATGATAGTTGCTCTCAAAAATGATGTCTTGCAAGGATATGAAAAGAGAGGGAATCTAGACTTTGAGAGGCAAGACCACCTCTATTCTGAATATTAGAGAGAAAAGAGTAGCACCTCTAGAGGTTAGAATGCTAGTGCAATAGGCCCATAAGGTAAAAGGGATGTGTACGTGATAATCTTGATTAGAATCACTGACCATTTTGGTTAACATATTATTGAGAATTTTTTTAGAGGATTCTACCTATCTATTTTATTATGGATGAGAAGGTGAGGAAAAGTTTAACTTGATGCCAAATTCATCACAACGGCCTTGGAATTTTTTATTTTTGAAAGATTTTCCATTATCAGTGATGATATTATGGGGAACACTAAAATGATAGATGATATGATGGTTGATGAAGTTAAAAATCTTTTTTTCTTTGGTCAAGATGAGGGGAATAGCCTCCATCCACTTGGTGAAGTACTAGATGGTGGTGATGATAGAGTGGTGCTACTATGAAGAATGAGGATTGATTTCCCCAATGAGATCTAGTCCCCATTGGGAGAAGGGCCAAAATTCCTTAGATACTTGAAGGCCATGGTCTAACACATGATGTAAATTGACATGTTATTTACATTTAACACACTTATTTACATAATCACAACAATCTTGGTTGAGGGTGGGACAATAGTAGCCAAGGTGAAGGATATGTTTAGTGAAAACTAGGCCACTAAAGTGTCCCCCATAGATTTTTTCATGCATTTCCTTGATAACATGGGAATCTTCATGACTATGAAGGAAATGGAGAAGGAGACTGTTGAAACCACATTTGTAAAGGATTTCCCTTAGTATGGTATAATGAGAGGTACTCTAAAGAAAGGCTCTTTAAGCATTCCTAAAGAGGTTGGGAGGAGTGATCTCGAGGTTTAAGTAATCAAATGTTTTCTCATACTAAATGTGTTATGGAGATTAATCTACACTAAAAATGTTAGGGAGGTCAGTTTGGATATAAGGTGTGATGAAATGATGAATGGTGATAAAGAGTTTAGAATTTGAAGGTTGAGATGGGATCTGGGAAGCAAGGGAAGACATTATATCTATGAACTTGTTGGTAGATCATGGAATAGACTAGATAAGGTAATGATAAAATGATGCTAAGAGTAAATCAACTAGTTGTTTTTACTATTACAAGACATAATTTTTACATTGGTAGGATCTATTGACCTAGTTGACCACAAGTTGGGAATCACCAAACATACTGATCATCTTAACTCCTCAGGATAGAGCAGTTTGGAGACCTATTACTAGGGATTAATACTCAACCATATTATTGGTACACTCAAAATCAATTTTGAAGGAAAGAGGAAGAGGTTCACCACTGAGGGAAATGAGAACAACTCCAACACCCCCACAACACTGGCATTTTGAGCCATCAAAAAACATGGTCATTTGGTAGGTGATGTTTTCTTGAGAAAGAGTCATGATGGACTCATTAGGAAATGCAAGAGGAAGTGGTTGGTTTCCTAGTAAAGGAGATTTAAATAATTAATAAATAATAACTTTCCATTTAATTGACTTTTTTCTAGAGGAAATCAAGGTCAAACTCAACTAGGAGCATGATTCACTTATCCATACATTGGTTTTGGTATGATTTAGAGTGAATGTACTTGAGTGGGTTTATGTGGGTGATGACAAAGGTTTTGTGATTGAGGAGGTAATGATGATATTTGGTATCCATGAAGACTAAGGCAAGGCAAAGCTTCTTGGTGTGGGTATATAGAGTCTCATACTCTATAAGTGTTTGACTTATGTAGTAGATAGCTTGATCTTTGTTTTGTTCATCATTGTGAGTGAGCATTGCCCCTAAAGAATGGTTCATGGAAGAGATTTTAAGGTAGAAGGTTTGGTCTCATTTAGGAGGGGTAAGAATGGGTGGAGAAAGGAGGTACTCTTTGAGTGAATCAAAGGCTTGTTTTCAATCCTTAGTCCACTTAAAATATGTATCTTTCTTGAGAAGATGGTGAAAAGGTTGACATCTATTTAATGATTAAGAGATGAAGTGACAGATGGATTGGATCTTCCCCTATAGGCTATGGAGTTACTTAAGATGGGTTAGAGGTAGAATGTTGAGGATTGATATGAATTTGGTAGGGTCTATTTTGATTCCTTGGAGAGAGATGATAAAGCCAAGAAGCTTTCCAAGTAGGACCCTAAAACACATTTCTTAGGGTTGAGTCAAACATAGAAATGGATTAGGCATTAAAATTTAATTTTGAGAGCTTCAAGATGATCCTTTTAATATCTATATTTCCCAAAAAGGTCATCTACATATTCCTCTACAAATTTATGGATGAGATCATGGAAGATGTAGGTCATCACATACTGGTAGGTTGCTCTAGAATTCTTTAGACTAAATGGCATGACCCTATAGCAGAAATTTCCCCATGGGGTGATGAACCAAGTCTTATTTAGATCCTTAGGAGAAGTCAAGATTTTATTATATCCAAAGAAACTATCCATGAGGGATAACATCTCATGGCTAGATGTAAGATCAATAACTTGGTTAATGCTAGGCAAAGGGAAGTCATCCTTTAGACAATAAAGGTTGAGGTCATAAAAGTCAATACAGAGGCAAAGTATCCTTTTGGGATTGGTAATAGGAAGGATATTAGAAACCCATTCGTGATAGTTAATAGGTTGAATGAAATTGATAGATAAGAGGCGTTGAAGCTCTTCTTTAACTAGAAGGGAGATATGAGGGTTCATCCTACAAAGCTTTTGCCTAACTAGCTTTGTGTTGAGATGGATAATGATGTTGTGGAGAGTTATAAAAGAATAAATTATAGGAATATCTTGATAGGACCAAGCAAACCCTATGTTGTGGTAATTAAGGAAGGAAGGTTAATTTTGTTGCTCTAAGGAATCTAAGGATTAACCAATCTTCACAATGAAGGGATTATCTTGAGTACCCAAGTTGACATCAATATTGGCTTTGTTTGACATGGTTTGGTTTTTAGGAGGAATTTATTTGTGGATATAATAATCCCCCATACCAATATATGTGAAAATGGAAGCATCATATTGATGTTGGATGGTAGGAGAATCATTTTATACCATTTTAGGATGAATCAGAGGAAAAGTTTTAGTTTGGCCATCCTTTTGATATGTTAGGGAGCCCAAAATAATGGTACTAACTAAGAAAATATTAGGATGAATTATTTATTAATCCTTATACTTTAAAGGTGATGTGGTTGGTGAGGATGGGATGTCTTCCTCAATGCCAGTGATAAGTTTGGGTGAATTGGTGGGTTTTTTTGGTGGTATGAAGCCAAGGCCAAATAGCTCATGAGGATTCTAGGTTTTTATCAAAGGTAACTCATGGGGTCCATGTTCATAATGGAAAAGACTAAATCCATTATAGGCACACCTATTAAGGTAAAATTTAGTAAATTTTTGCTTGTCCAAATAGGAGAAAATTCAAGGTAAATGGTTGGATATAAGAGGTGGTAGAGGGAGTGAGAAGTGGATGATCAAGTCCCCCATACATGAAATTGGTTTGGTGGTTAGGGAGCCCAAAAGGAATGATGGATATGATATTGGGATCATAATTAGGACCATGGTCTAGGTTCTCATACTATTGAGGATTAGGGAAGGCATTCAAGGCCAAAAGATGATACTCTCCTAGTGAGAGATGCTAGAATATGAGTTCTAAGGGGTCCTCTATGGGGATCTGAGAAGAAGGGATAGATGATCTAGTTGAAGCTTCATATATGGTAGAGGTGGGGTTGTTATTAGTTTGTGGTGAGGTGGATGATCAAGGAAGAAGAATATCATTGGGTAGATATGTCATGTTTTAATATGCAAAAGGACTTGGGTCAGCTTGTATGGTGATGACCTAACCCTCATGTTCAAACCTAACACATAGATGCAAGGTGGATGGGACACAACTCATGGCATAAATATAAGGGAATCCAAGTAATATTTTGTATTATAACTTACCTTTTATGATGTATAAGAGCTCTAGAAGCATACAAGGTCCCAAGCAGATGTGGAGGATGATTGTTCCCATGGTTGTGGCTGTAGTATCATTAAAGGAATGAAGGACCAATGAGGTTTTTGACATGATATTATTTGGTAGCTATATTTGGTCATAAGCATAAGAGGTGATAATGTTAATACTAGTTCCTCCATCAATCATCAGCTTTTTGATGTAGGTTTAATTGATGTATGCGGTGATGAAGAGAGGTGGATCAAGATCTTCAAGATGAACAAAAGGTATTTCTAAAGCCTTGAATATAAAGAGGGAAGAGATTCAAAGGGTTTTAACAAAGGATGCAAGAGTTTGATGGTATTTAAGTTAGACCTATATAGATTTTAGAGCCTCTATCAATGCTTGGTAGTGATGGGGTGAGGTGTTGATTAGTTTATATAAGCTCATCTTCATCATTGTTTCGTGAAGCTACTTTATAAATACTCATTGGATAGATTTAGAAGGGTTGGAGGGAGAGGCACCTAAAATTGATATTTTGGGTTTAGGTAAAGGAGAAGGTGAATGTGCTTGAGGCTAGTTGGAATGTTGAGGAGTGGAAGGATATGTCCATAGAATGGAAACTTTGGCCTTTCCCTTATCCTTTTGTTGGGCCTAAGATCAGGTGACCATGTTGATAGTGTGGATGAGGGGAGGTGTTAGGATGGAAGGCTACTTCAAATCCTCCTCACTCTTGGATGAGAGTGTGGGAGTAGGTGAGTGTTAGATATGTTCATTTGGTGGCTAGTTTGGTAATGGTCTCAAGATAGGTTCATATTATAATAGATCATTCTTATCCCAAAAGTTATGGACAAGTGCTTGGAGAGCTTTGTAATTATTCATATCATGTCTAGGTGTCCTATGATATGAGTAGATTAAACTATCATTGAACCAAGATGGTTTAGGCCTTAATGGGTCAAAGGGTCTGATAGGTGGTGGTATTAGACAAGAGTTTTATAATAAAATTTTGTAAAATGGTTGAATAAGATTCAAGCAAAGGTGTTATAGGTGATAAGATTTTAGTTTTAGGTGTGGGAGCCTTTTTAGGAGTAGGCTTCACCATGGAAGTTGTGGGTGGTAGAATGGTTTTGGTAGAAGGGTATGATTGGGGATTTTTGGTGTTGGGTGGTTTTTAGGTGGAAGCTTTAAAGGTGAAATATTTAGAGGTGGATGATTGAGATGATGAAGGTTTGGAGATAAGTGGGAAGGGGGAGGTAGATAGTTTGGTTAAAAATGATGGGGAGGTTGATGTTTTAGAAGGGGTATGTAAAGGTAGAATGAAAGGAGGAACTTTAGTTTGGGTAGTTTTAGGAGGTTTTACCTTCTCGGTAGAAGGATGAGATCTTAGGATGGAATAAAGATGGGGTCCCAAGATAAAAGGTAAGAGGGAAGGATGTGGTATGGTTCTAGTTTTAGATGGGAGTTTAGGTGGATCCACCTTTTTGGTTGGTTGGGTTAAGGTTTTCTTTGGTGGAATAGATGGGTTTAAGTACAAATTCAAAGATAGGGGATAAGGCTAGGAGTGATAATTAATCCTAAGTTCTTGATAGGTTTGCTTAAAGAGGATTAAGGTGATTTGATAACTTTTGAAGGTGGTGGTTTGGATGGTTTTTCTATGGTTTTGTAGAGAGAGGTGTTTGATGAAGGGATTGAGGTGATGATAGGTTTAATGGTGGATAAAAATAAGGTTGAAGGTTCATGCTTATTTTGATAGGGGAGGCCAAGATGGTGCCAAAAGGTGGCTCGATCCATATTGGGTTGAGAAGAGAATTATAGGCTTTGGACTAGTCTAGAGAAGGGTTTGTAAATTGGTTTGGTTCCTTGGGCATTAGATTCAAAATTTAGGACCATAGGTTGGGGTAAGGGAGTGGTTTCTTCACTCTTATCCTTCATGAAGGAGTTTAAGATTTGGGAAAATATTTCCTCCATGGAAGGAGTAGATAAGGTAATCTCTCATTTGGAATGGTTTTCAAAGAGAGAGAGGGTGATTCCATGGTGGGGGAGGTAGGTGTGATGGTAATGGTTGTCTCTTTTGGTATTTATTTCAAAAGAGAGGTAGGTTTGTCCATTTCATCAATCAAAGGAATTAAGGTGGTTTATTCCTTTGTTTAGGTATCTAAAGGAATGGAGGGAGATTCCATCACTCCTATAAATGGAGTGGAGGAAGAGGTAGTTGAGACAATGGTTTCATTGATGATAGGTTCACTAATAATAACATTGATTATATGGACCTCATGAGCGTGAGATGATTCTAGTTTATTGTCATCATGTTAGGTAGAAGGGACATGGTTGGGAAAATGTTATCAAAAGATGTCAATTGATTGATTCGAGGGTGCATTTGGGATTATGTAATGCAAGTTCTCCTTTATCAATCAAGTTTTAGACAATGGTTTTTAAGTTGTTACACCTACTAATTTCATGTTCAATGACATGGTGGAAAGCACAAATATCATTCTCGATATACCAAGTGGGCATAGGGTGAGAAACATCAAATTGTAAAGGAATTTTGATAGGGGGAAGCTGTATGATGTTGGTTTTGAGAAACTTGTCCAAAATTGAATCATATGACTCCCTTAGTGGAGTGTATTTCTTTGGGGTAGCTTGGTTTTGATTTTGGGTTTATTGATGGGAAGCGTTAAAAGATTTGGTTTGGTTGACAATCAGAGGTGGAGTAGTTTTAAGGACAATCAAGTTTGCAACTACCTTTGGTTTGGTGTTAGGGTAGTTAGATTGATTGGTGGTTTTAGATGGGGAAGGGTCATTGGGTTTGAAGCTAGAGTTTTTGTTCCTTAGTTTCAACTTCCTCTCATATATGGATCTAATTTTTATTTTGTATGCCATGGTGAAAGCCTAATCAGAGGTTTTAAAAGTCTAAACCTGTAGAGTAGAGGCAATGTGTTTAGCACAAGTCTAAGATAAAAGTTCAATCAACTTAGGTTGGGGTAAAGAGAAAGAGATATACTTGATAAGACCTCTCCATCATGCTACAAAATCAATAATTGATTCATCATAAAATTTCTTGATGGAGTAGAGGTTGGTGATAGAGACCTTCTTAGATATATTGATTGAGAAGTGGTCTAAAAAGGTTTGGGAAAGTTGGGAAAAGGAAAATATAGAGTGCTTAGTGAGAGAACTATACCAATCTAATTCTAGTCTAGATAAAGACATAAGAAAGGTGTGAAGGAGAAGAGCATAATCATAGGTAATCAAGTAAAAAGAATGCCAAAATGCTCTTAGGTGTTGGTGGGGGTCCTACTTGCTTTAGAAATTAAAAAATTTGGGTAGTTCCCATTGAGGAGGGTAAGGTTAGATAGGGACAGATGGGTGAATAGGTTCATTATAGATTTGGTCATAATATAAAAGGTTATGATCCCTAGAGATAAATAACTCTAGGTTGGTCATTTTGTCCATCAACATTTTGACCAAATATATTTGGGGTTGGGTAGTTTCATAATTGTATGGTAAGTTTTGTTAGGGTTAGGTGGATGTGATATATGGATAACTAGTAGAGGGTTGAGAAGATGCCACATGTTGGTATGTGGTTATTGAGGGTTGGGATGATGCCACATATGGGTTAATGGGCACAAAAGTTTGGGTAGAAGATGAAGCCATATATCCTTATGGATTAGGAATATAACATGGGTAAGGTGTCATAGGTATTTGTTGAGGGGTTGATGTGGGTTGGTTTGGAGGTATGATTAGATTGGTATATTGTGGAATTGATATGGATTGAGTTTAAGGTATGGTATGGTTAATTGGTTGGGGGTGAGTGGTGACTTTGGTACTGATAGGTGGAAGGATAGAAGGTATAAAAAGCACCACATTTTTAAAGTGGGGTAGAGATTGGTGGGTTGGTAGTGATAAGGGGGATAGTGGCAATATGGGAAAAAGGCATTCCCATGGTGGGTGGAGTATGGGTAACTAAAGGTAAGGTTGCCCCTATGTTGAAGGAGTTATTCATTAGTGTAGGGGATGTTTGGTTATTAGTTGGGTTGTTTGATTGAGTTTAGATGGAGGTAGTGAATGGATTATTGGTGGAGAAAGATGTTTGAGTGATCATAGGTTGGGTAGAGGTAGTGGAAACCATACGATGGGGAGGCATCCCATAAGGTGGATCACTAAGAATAACCAAAGCAATAGGGGTATGGTGAGATAGGGTCTTGAGGTAATGTTGGAGGGCCACGAGGTTATTATCAAGGAAGGTGGTGAAATCTACATCACCTTAGGAAACTATTCGAGGCATGATAGGGGGTATAAGGATGGGCAGAACCCTCAACATTTGAGGTATAATCCATGGAAGAATAAAAAGAGGAATGTGGCTCTTAGTTGGTTTGATTTCTCAACTATTATCTAGTAAAAACATATGAGAAATAGAAAGCAATAAAGGAAATCTCACAACTCAAACACAAAGAAAACAAAAGAGAAAAATCTCAAGGAAATCAAAACATACACTAGAGTGAATTTAAAATCATAGGATATATTTTATATCACTTTTGGCTTATGCCTTAGTTAGAAAGTGTGAAGAAGAAGTTGGTTTGTAGAACAGGTATTAGAAGGAAGTTATGGTTGGTCTTAGGTGTTTAAGTCTCTCAAAAGGTCTATATTGGAAATCAATACGTGTCTTGGTATTGGGGCCTACCCCTTACTTCACACATTGTAATGATAAGGGTATCGAGTGCTTAGCCAGTATATACTAATTTCCATAGTTTAGACTCAACCAAAGAGCTGAGTTTTTGTTTCTCTCCTTAGTAATGACCTCCAAGTGAGATAGCCAAAGGGTGAAGGTGATATTTTAGGAGATGAAACCCTAGTTGGGCCTTATGTCATTTTTTTGATGTTTAATTGATTTAAGTGGTTTGGTATAGTGTGTCATAAAGAAGTGAAACTATGATTGATTAATTTAACTTTAATTTAACTAAATGAGCTAAACATGAAGTCAATCAATGTATGCAATGTTTATTTTATACCCAAAATAAATTTTTATTTCTTTATATGAGCATAGAATAAAAAATAAAAGGGTACCTAGATGCTACTAGGTCCCACCGGACATGCCAAAATGTTTCTCTCAATTTCAGCTTGTTTCTATTTAAAGAAGTAAGAAACTAGTAATAAGGGTGTGGTAGAAGAACTTATTTATTTGTGTGCACATGATATAGATGATCATGAAGAGATCCTCTTTATCTTGGGAAGGATGACCTATAGATAAGAAAACACTCATGAAAAGGGGTTGTTAGATGGGTAGCAAGGTGGATTGCCTAGCATGAGGTAGATCTAAGAAATGTGAGCTTACTAGGAGGCTACCAATCCACACTCTTAAAATAGTTAAGTTAAAATAAATTAAGATAAAATAATTTTATCAAATGATAGAAAATACTGAAAGGATATGTAAGAAGAATTGAATTCTTGATAAATAAAATAGACTAATTAAACAAATAATGGATCAATACTAATGCTAAATAGGTCAAGTCATGTCCAAAAAATAGGTGGGATCTCTAGGAATAAGTAGGGACACAAAAAGTGGATTTTGATTTAGGGTAAGTAGGTAGAAATAAATTGATATTATTTTCTACCATAGTGATTATCATTAGTTGGGGTGAATGTCGATGGTTGAGCTGACCATCAGTGGTTGGGTGATCGTTAGTGGTTAAAGGTGACTGTCGGTAGTTTCTATGGGTTTTAGATGAGTTTAAGGAGAGGCTATAGAATGATTCAGTAAGTGGTTTGGGATCTAGTTAAGGTTTGTGTGTTAGGAGATAAGATGTGGTGGTTAGGAGATAAGATGCAAAAAGGTTTGATTTGGGAAAAGAATTTAGAAACCAAATAAATAGATTCTAAAATATAAAATGTATCTAGTTTGTTGCTTGATGTTTGATGGCTAATCCTAGAGAGATTTTGGTAGAGTAACAGTACTTTGCCTCTAGATAAATTTTGTTAGAGGTTTGGGTATCTATCATAGTTATTTAATTGATGTAAGGAAGGCCTAATGGTTGATAGCTTGATTACCTATGTGATAGAATGATTAATTATTGTCTCCATTCACTTCCTACTCCCCTCCTTTTATAGGAAAAGAGAGATGGAGGTAAAAGGTTTCATAAGAGGTTAGGCTGCTAATTTTGATGCATCATGATGTGTTAGTAATGGGTAAGGTGAAAATTTTAAATTGTGCCATGTTAGCTTGTACATAATTGGTGTTGTGTTTGTTTAGATGGGGAAGGGACTTGTCCATTGATGGTTAGGGTGATCGTTAGTGGTCACTTTAACCATCAAAGGTTGAGTGTTGAAAGTTAAGTGGGGTAAAAAGGTGGGTTTTTTTAGTTGGTCAAAAAGACCATGGTTAGGATCTTGTAGGGGTTAAAGGGTCAAATTGGTCCCAAGGGGGTCCTAAAATGGTCTAGGGGTATTTTGACATTTGGAACTATAGTGTGTATAATTTTGATGTCTACAATACCTATTTTTCCCTTCAATTGGTGACTTTCAAATTCTAGTGGTATAACTTCTTACATGATTACATACCCCATGCCATATCCTAATGTGTCACATTCCACAACAAAATTGTTGAAAAATATAGAGTAGCCAAAATTAGAGTTGTGCACTAGCCATTTTCAACTATTTAAATACCTTGATAGCCGAATCAGTCCATTGGAAGGAGTATTTATTCAACAAATAGGTAAGTGGGACTAAAATACTGTCATTATTTTTGACAAGCCTATGATAGTAACCAGTTAG
This sequence comes from Torreya grandis, assembly GCA_037957365.1. Lineage (NCBI taxonomy): Eukaryota > Viridiplantae > Streptophyta > Pinopsida > Cupressales > Taxaceae > Torreya > Torreya grandis. Next base: position 198,533 of record JARHVA010003026.1, read on the forward strand.
TCCCATAAATCCTCATAGGTTCTTTAGGGTCTTAGGAACATACCTTTCAATCATTGCTTAGATTTTTTTAGATCATCTTTCACTTATTCATGTGAAATAATATGACCTAAGTACTCCAACTTTTAGACACCAAAAATACACTTGGAAGGTTTGGCGTAAAGTTAATGTTGATCTAGAATTGAAATTACCTTATTCACATGCTTCAAAAGGTCTTCCATATTTTTAATATAGATGAGGATATCATAAAGAAACACCAATACAAACTTTCTTAAAAATAGATTAAAAATAGTACTCATCTAACTGTAAAATGTATATGGTGAATTTATGATGCCAAAATACATGACCATAAATTCATGATGGATTTCATGAGTTTTAAAAGTAGTTTTAGGTATGTCCTAATTGCATATTCATATTTGATGATACCAGAGTGAAGGTATAACTTCATAAAATAAACATCACCATGAAAAATCATCAATTAATTAAATAGGAAAGTTATCTTTAAAGGTGTAATTTTTTATTTATCTATAGTCTAGGCACATCCTCAAAGTGTCTTCCTTATTCTGCACCATGACCATAGGGGAAAAATATTCACTTTGATTGTGTTAGATAATTCTTGCCTCCAACATATCCTATACCATATTTTCAATTTCAATCTTTTGGGCATAGGAATACCTATAGGGTCTAATGTTGGATGGTGTACCTTCCAAAATAAGCCTAATGGAATGATCATGCATGAATCTTAGACAGATTCCTTTTGTCATGTCACTAAAAACAACATAATGGCCATCTAACACCCTTTACAAATCATGATGTGTAGACTCCTTGGTTATTTGAACCTTTATGGAAAATAAGCATGCCATAAATCCCTCAAAACCTTTTTGAGAATCTTTGTAATCTAATGGAAACTAACCAATTATGGATACTTATCCCACAATCCACACATTTCAAAGGTCCTACCTTCTAAATGAAAATTCATCTCAATAGTGCCCAAAGTGGTGAGCCACTACACTTACAAAATAATGTCATATCCTCCCACAGGAGGAATAAACATAGGGAAATATAATAAGTATTGTCCCATAGCAAGATTAATGCTATGGAATTTTATAGAATTATTGATTGTACCACCATATGTAATAATGAATTAAAATTTTAGGGCTAGGTAAATGAAATAGTTCAAATGAGTAGGCAACTTAATGTTGATTAAGTTATGTGTACTCCTACAGTCAATTAACATAATCACCTTCTTTTTATTTAGGATATCCACCACCTTAAGAGTTTGAGGATTACTAATGCTTACAAGTGCATGACAAAAATAGTAGGTTGAAAATATTTATATTCATCCTCAAGTTCTTCCAAACCTTTCCCTGAAGCCTCATCATATTATTCTTCCTCATTAACACTGTAAATGTAAAACAACTTATTTTTAGCACTTTGATGTCCTTTTCTCCATTTGATATCATAGCCAAACCATAAACCTTTGGCATGATTTTATTCAATTTGATGAGGGGTCAATTTGGTAGGCTATAGAAATGATGGTATTGGGAAAGTGTGTTCATAGATATTAGTGAAAGGTATTCACCTGATTAAATCTTTTTCCTCATACATGTATGCCTTTGATAAGGCTTCAAATACATTACTAGTGTGAAACATGTGAACCTATAATTAGATGCTACCTTTGAGGCCTCCTAAAAATAAGTCAATCATATTTTCTTTTATCATGTCTACCACATGTAAGGAGAGATTCTAAAATTTATGAATGTAATCCTTTATAGTATTATTTTAACGTGTCTTATCTAATTGGTTGAATTAGTTTTCAAAGACTTTATTGTGATATTGGATATAAAATTCATCAAAAAATACCAACCATGAAACTAAGACACCCTTTTTTTTTTGAGCACATAACCAATGATACCAAAGGAATTACTTAGGTTCTAGATATAGAGATGCCATGAATACCTTTTAAGAGTAGGGAGTCTAATGTATATCAAATAAATTTTCAAACTGAGTAAGCCATGTGAGTGAATCCTTACCATCAAACTTGCACAAGTCCACTTTTGGTAGCATTGACTTCATCCCTAGATTATTGCTAGAATTGTTTACATTAAGATACCCAAACTAGAGTGGTGGAGAGTTATTTTGAAAAGGCTAAGATAAAAGGCTGGCCAATTATCTAGTTAGCTATTTTAATTTATCCTTCAAGCCATTAATCTCCCCTTTCATCCTCATGACTTCCCCTTGAACCACATGGATATCATCTTTCCAAATCATGCCATGTAACTCTAATTAAAGGTGTTAAACCACCACTAAAATAATTTAATCTGAATGTTTAGACACCATATCAGCCTATATAATATTTTAAGGCATTTTCTACCCTTTCCCATGTCCACGAGTGATAGACCTATCCATGCACAAACTATAGGAGGGTTATATCACTAAAAAATGTATCATCAAAAGATACTATTATTATCACCTCACCAAGATGAATCCAATGACTATTAATGTGCACACGAATGAAAATTTTTGTCCTAGAAAAGTTTACTAGTATAATAAACCATTATGATTGTTTTGCAGAGATGAATCAAATGACTGTTAATTTGTACAAGGTTAAAAATTTATAGACTTTTTTTAATTTTTTACCTTTTTAAAAAAAATCCATGAAAAAAACTATGGTGATGATAAAAAACAATTCTTATTAGATCACAAGTTATTTTTTTTGACCTTCTAGTGCTCATAACACTAGATCCAAAAAAATTGCACCATAAAAACTTGCCCAAATTAAAGCTCTGATAACACTTGTAATGAAATTACTTATATGATTCATAATAATAGAATATACTATCATATAATTAAGAAAAAAATAAGTATATCTACAAAAAAAATTGGCAAAAGATTATAATTCTTAAATATTATGACTGATCCACTTCAAGGGGGCAACCTATACAATCATGCAATAAGATCATAATTCATATTATGACCCTCTAAGACTAACTAGTACCTCTTATATATAGTCTACTTATCCATGGTTATTCCAGAGGTTGACCTAATAATAACATATAGAAATGTGACAAGAATATAATATAGGTATGTATTCCACAAGTTGTCCACACATATCCCTAAACATGCCATATGATAAGGGTGTAGCAGACTAAAGGGTAGAGCACTGATTAGTATTTGTCAAGTGTACAAGATTGAAATGCTATATAATTAGATTTTATTATTTATAATTTCCCCCCTCTTTTAATCTAGTAATTTATAAGGATGAAATTATTAGGTTAAAGGAAAGAAATGCATACTTGGGTACGTATAACACACCTTGCCTTTACTTGAGCCCTAGTGAAAATTTTCATTGGTTTATGACCTATAACCAATATAATGCTACAATATAAATCAATTAATATAATATAGAATCAAATAATTTAAATGATTAAAAAGTAAAGAAGGTAAGTAAAGAGTACACATGTGTGTCGATGAAACCATGTTACCCCTTAGTACTTTGCTTTGGTAAAGATACTTCCTTATGAAGAATTGTATCTTAAAGAGGTTCAAACCTAAACCTTTGATATTTTACAAGTAAAATTTGAAGAGTAGTTGTGCCCCCAATCTAGTGCAAGGGTGAGTTGTGACACAACCATTACAATCATTGAATATCAATCTCACAACTCAAATAAAATTAAAATAAATAAAAATCAAGTGTTATAACCAACTCAACCTAAAAAATGGGAATAATGCTAAGGCCATCAAGGACATTGAAATTATATCACACTAATCAAAGGAACCAACTTTTCTAGATAATAAAGGATCAAAACAGTGATTTTTGGTAAAGTGTTTTAAATATTTATTTGAAATTTTTAGTTCACTTGCATTGAATATGTAATTTTAATGTGTCCCAAGTTGAATTATATGTCAAAATGTAGCCTCTAATCTATAATTTTATATAATATCTATCACAAATCTAAAAAAAATGTCCTAAATATGTAAAATTAGTGCCAAATGTATAGGATTCTAACCCAAATGTATATCTAAATCATGTAAACTATATCAAATTATTCCATTTATGTATATGTGAAGTCATGCCTCTATGAAATTCCCCCAATAATAGACCCCCTTGAGGTGAGTCACCTTACCTTAAAAAGATAATATTATTGTATTATTTATGTATGAATAATGTAATATATAGGATTAGAATGTCTAAGTATATATATCAATGAAGATCAAAGTATGTGATCATAAAAGCCCTAATATGCATGATATAGATCATGGAAATGTATATAAATTAATAGTCCAATCTCAACAAATAGATAAGCACACATAAAATATCACTCAATATCAAACAAAAGGGGGTCTAATGAGAATGAAAAATAGACATATTTAGATTCCACACCCTCGAGGGGAGGACATCTCAAAATGTCTACCCAAAAATAAAAAACACATAATTTCAAAGGGGCCCACAAACAAGGAACATATTAAAATGTTCTACAAGAAAGACAATAACAAACAAGAATCATAGTCAAGGAAGTGATAATGTGAATGAATGAATTATATACAACCATCATAAGCATATCATCCTAGTCCCTACATATATGTGTGAGCAAAAAAAATTATGTAACATAACATATCAAGTACACTGTATAAGATGTAATCATGAGTATATACATGTGTAATCATTAATATATAAGCTCAACATGATAATGTAATTTTTTTTATAAAATAATATAACATGTATCAATTATGATCAAATAGAAGCAAGATGCCCTAAATTTAGTGTGTCACATATGAAGAGGAAATTTCCAGCATCAACATGTATCATGAATCTAATGTATGCATTATAACACTCAAGTACCTATGAAACATATGCGTGTATAGAAAAATAATTATATGATATCTACTAACTTAAAGTAAATAACATATATGCCAAGAAGATAGTAAACATATGCATGCTAAATAATTTTTTATATTTTTTATTTATTTAAATGTTTCTTTTTTCTTGGAATATTTTATTTTTTGAACTTTTTTAGGGATTTTTATTTTTTTTTAAATTTTTAAATGTTGAATTTTGAATTTTGAATGTTGAATTTTGAATTTTGAATGTTGAATGTTGAATGTTGAATTTTGAATTTTGAATTTTGAATTTTGAATTTTGAATTTTGAATTTTGAATTTTGAATTTTGAATTTTGAATTTTGAATTTTGAATTTTGAATTTTGAATTTTGATCAGGAAAGATGCTATGGACAAGGAAAAGTGTTACTAGAATCTAAGGACCTCAGCATGGAGATGTCACCATGTAGGCCATGTATCATGTTCATGTATCAAGGGTACACAATGATTCATATATTTTTGCCTCTTGTTCTCTAGTGATGTTAGATTTAACAAAAATGTTATTTCATGATGCCTTTGATTTCTCATTTGAAATATGTTTTGTGTATTTTGAATTTAATGATATGTTATTACTTGTATCTATTTTTATATTAACTAAAGATATGTTTCCTTTATATTAATTTTATCATAAGGATGATTTGATTTTTACAAGCTTCACAAGTATAAAATCTAGGTATTTTTCATTGAATATACATACACACAATATAAAGGATATGTGGGAGGTGGAGGGTTTTAAGGAAGGATAAATTAATTACCTTAATTCAAAATCATAAGATGGGATACCTTACCCTTTGTAGTAATGATAACATGGACCTATTTAGAGGGATGGTAGCTATCACCATCCTTAGGGTGAGGGATAGATTCCTTTTTATTTATTTTAAATGTTACAAAGATTAATATGAGAAAAATAAAAATAGAAATAAAAATGGTAGAAAATAATCTAACATGATAATGAAATCATAACCAAATAATTATTGTAATAATAAATTAGAAAACCCTAAGGTAAGGCAGGGTTTACATAGGAAGACATAAAGGTTAGGTTAACATTAAGTTCACCAAATGATTAACCCTTTTTGTAAATAATAATAAATATTTGAAAGATTATCCTAATAAAAAAATGAGTAAGATATTTTAAAAATCAATCCAGTTAATGAATTTAGATTCTATTAATATTTTGATAAGAAATATTAAATTTAAGCATATGCCAAATATTGAAAGTGAAACATTAAATATTTTGATAATAGTAATATGAATGAGAAATTTTACTTAGCTTATTTGAATATGTGTAGGAGGATGTGAGTTTTGCATAGGTGGAAGTAGGCATATTTATGCTCAAGATCTAGTTGTCATATTATTTAAATATTATTTCTAGAGGCTTAAACACTTGTGTTAGTATGTAAACACTTGCATCAATGCTTTTATCCATGTCTTGACAATTCTATCTTGTAAAAAATATTAATTATATTTTAAAGTAACCACATCTGTCTGTTAGTATTTTATTTCACCTTTATGTTGATGTATTTAGATCATATGCATAGGCTTTACAAGACTATGTATAGCTTAAACCTAACTCCTCACCTTAGGTTAGGTGACCTTTGAAAAAATGGGTTAGCGAGTTCACAAAGTTGTGGTGACCTCAAGGACCCCTCTATAAATGAGATATACCTACATATCCAATACTCCAAAGAGGGCCTTAGACATATGTAGTTCTCCCCTACGTGTGGGTTGTGTGTGCACAAGGGTGAAAAATACTAAATTTAAGGGCATGTAATGATCTATCTTGTATATTGAAAAATACTACTCATGGGATGTCATTTGAATGATTAAAAATTATAATATGACTAATCATATGAATAATATATAAATAAGGAATAAAAAGGTAGTATAACTTAGTTGTCCAATTAATTAAATGAGATTGAATATGTACTTGCTTGGTATATATCACATATTTGTTTGATAATGATGAATGGTCTTTATTTTATATTTATACCATACCTTTTAAAAGTATCCCATAGAATGGTTATATAAGACACATAGGGAAAACATAATTTTCAAAATATTTTCAATTTGGATTAATTTTGAGGTAAAGATACTTGATAATGAAACTGGACTGTAGTGTCAATTCTAGTGTCCCTATGAAAATGTAAGTTTCCATAAGGATACCAAATTGGTAAAGGTTTATAATTGATAGTGAATGATATAGGTTATATTTTAAGATACTTGTAATGTACAAGTGATATGGGTCATTATAATTATAGGTTTTGACTATAAGATAATCATTTATGCATAATGAGATGATGAATGCAAGCCATTCCATAGTTAGAAGGTTTAGGACTAAAGGGTAGATCCCTGTTTGGTATTTTTCAAGTGTATAATACTAAGATGTTATATATAATATGATTTTAGTATCTACACAGGGAATAAATTATCCATCCAAGTATAATTTTTGATGGAAAATATGATTTTAGATGAGAAGAGTTTATCAAATTTCTTATATATGAGGGGCTCCAAAACTAGGTTAACTAGTTATTGCCTTTGTCTAAAGGGTTAAATATCTAGTTTGAGTGGGATGGTATGGGCCATGATTCATAGATAAAATAATTTAAAATATTCATATGACCTAATTTAGGGATTATTTAAACTCCATCAATAATGTATTCAATCATTTTTTATTCCTTAGAATTTTTACCTACTTTTACCATATGTGACTCTTCTAAGGCGCCTTATTTTATTTATATGTGATTTTTTCAATCAAATTATGAATTTTATCTAGATAACTAGTGGTTTTATCAACCATTATATCAGTGAAACCATCTCTTTACGGACCTTATTTATTTTTAGCTCTATGATTACATCTTCTTCATCATTCATTAGGCTATAGTGTTTGTTGTGGCCAACACTCCCCCTCCCTTTTATCTCTTGTAGAAATGGGGGACCCCTCTTTAAAATGATCAAACTCAAATTTATTGGACCTTCAGTCTCATTCCAACCAATTCCTTTCTAAGATAATATTTTAGTTCTTATTTTGTCCTAGTTTTCCCAATCATATATCATATTTGTAATAACAATTTGATCTCCTTTTGAGAACCTCTTAACCTCTAAATTTAAAGTAGTAAAATCTTAGACAAACCATAAAATAAACCAATAAATTTCTTAGAATATTTAATGAACTAATTTTTTTATAGGTATGATCCCATGTTTAGGCTCCTAGAGTCTCATTATCATGGTGTTTCAGAATCCAAGTGTCATATGTGGCACCTAATGGGATTAGTTTGCTACCAAGTGAGTATTTAATTCATAATGTTTATTTTCATTTTACTTGGTATAATTTTATGGATTTATATAAGAGGAGTGATTAAATGAAGGAATTCCATAATGATCTCTACCAAACATGTTAAATATGTCAAATCCTAGCCAATCAGGGTATCCCATTGTCAGAATGGTCAATTTCCTAGATCTAACAAATAATGTTAGATCCTAAGAGATCTCAAACCAATGGAAAAGTGCCATAGTGATCATTGTCAAACTATCCAGTCTCTAGGATCTGTTAGAGATGTCATAGCTTGGCAAAGTTTAGCCGAATGGAAGAACATCGCATGGCTTGAGGTTCAAAGTTGCTTAGATCTAACCAATGAGATCATCCCAATGTCAAACATGTTAGTCTCGTAAGTTTAATAGATATGTTAGAACCTAATATATCCTAACTAGATAAGAAAGCACCATGCGACCCATTGCCAGGCTTGTCAATTTCCAAGATATATCAAAGATGTCAAAACCTAGGAGAGCTTGAATTGTATCATCATGCCACATGTTATTTCCATGTAGATTGGTAGATGGATACCACAAGACCTAATTATGGTTATAATAACATACAATTAGAGTCAAAATATTAATGATAAGACAACATGTGTCTTCTAACTAGAATTTTCATCTCCTAAGTGTATAAATATGAAGCCATAGTTTGATCCCAATTAACAGAGTACACATGGCATAAAGTAGGATCTACTTGGGAATCCTTAAGGATGATATGGGCATGTGCATACCATGCTTTAGGAATTAATTAGGTGGGAATTAGGCCTTGATTAGACATGTTAGAGCATCACGTCATGATCATTAAATCTATTAGGTGATGAAGGATCATCATTTTTGAGTTTATGTCCAGATTAGGAAATAAATGGGGAGATCAATCCACCAACTCAAGTTTGAATTCATGAAAAGTGAGACACTAAATGAAACTAACATAGGAGATATATACATTGTTGTTTCTAAAATCAGCTTAGCTCATTTTTGGAAACAACCCCCTACGAAACTTGTCCGTTTCATCTTTCATCTCTCTAAGTTTATTTTTCGAGATGAATTTCAAAATTCATTTTCATCTTGGCCTCAGAACGTGAAGTGGTTACCATCTCGTCCCAGCCAAGTTTTCCGTTCCCCAGACTCTCCTTCTGGAGTTAGTATTTTTCATTCATTTTCCGTGCAGGGGCGATATTTTTTGTCACCTCTACATTTCCTTTGTTTTTGTGCAAGGGCGGAAAATTTTGTTGCCCCTACATGTTTCTTGCAAGGGAGACAAATTTTGCCACCCCTGCTCTCCAGCCTTCAAAGGCGGTGATTTTTACCACCCCTACAAAATCAATTGACTACATGTAAGGGCGGCAAAAATTGCCGCTCTTTCACGTCTCGATTTCCATGCAGGCATTAATGGCCGCATGCGGCGGGTTGTTGGGGTGGGTTTTTCACCCCATATAATCCGATTTGAGCCCCATTCTCCTCATTGCTTCCTCCTCTCCTCCTACCTATTGCACTTGAGTGCCTGAAGTGACAATTTAAAGCATGAATTTATGGATTCAACCTCGTGGCACGTGCAGTTTCTCAGGTAGGGTTTGTTTTTATGTTTATTTCTTGTTTTTTCTATTTTAGCTTAGCATTTATTTAAGGTTTTTATTTTTGTTTTTATTTTTGTTTTTCTTCTCCTTTCTACCTGTGGGTTTTCGCCAAAACCTCACACGGGTGGTGAATTTTTCCACCCTCATCCTTGACCGCGTCCTTCCACCTGTCCCTCCTCTCATTTTCGTGGATGTTTCTTTTCCATCCTTGACTGCGGGCTTCTCCTTTTCCTCTGCCTACGATTTTCTCTTCACACGTGGGCGGCATTTTTTTTCCACCCACATTTTCTTTTTCCCCCAATCATGCAAGGGTGGTGATTTTTTCCACCCCTACACGTTTTTCTACTTTTACATGCACAGGCGGCGAAAATCGCCGCCCTTGCATGATTTTACAACTGCAGTGCAAGGGCGGTGATTTTTGCCACCCCTGCTTTTTCCTTTCATGCTTGCAATGGCAGTGAAAATTGCCACCCCTGCATTTTTTTCAGCTGCAAGGGTGGTGAATTTCACCACCCTTGCTTATTGTTCCAACTTTATGCAGAGGCGGTGATTTTTGCCGCCCCTATATTTTTTCCTCCATTTTTGCTAACTCCCAAATTTTTTTTTGAGTTGTCCCTTTCATACTTTTTCTTTCTCATTTTTTGATCCTTCGCTAGACCTAGCCTATTTAAGTGTACTCCAATAACCCATATCACTTAAATTTCACTCTCCCTCTCTCACTCACTCTCCTCTCATTTATGATCATGACTGCAACACCTTCAGCGAACTCCTACACATCTGCTCCCATCCAGTCAGGATCGTTCTCCATGATGAAAATATCTCCCAAGAAAGTGAAAGCTATGAAGTGCAAGTACCAGGGCATCTTCCTGCCCACATCAGTCTCCTCAAATGTTGATGACATTCGAGACACCAAAATTGGCCATGTGGACATGGCCGAGTTCCTGGCACGAACCAAGGTGACAAATCCCAGCACTGGGATAAAAAGAATAGTTGAGAGCAACATTCACCTGGTGGCCACTTTCCCGGTAGCAGCACATCATGCCAAGTTTGTCCTCTAATGCATGCATTTTTACAACAAAGAGACCAGGTCGATTTTAGACGCTAGTGGCAGCATGATAATTTGGTTAGACCCTGATTTTATAACTAAAGTTTTCTTGTGCCCTCCAGCCACGGAAGTAACCCAAATTGACTTCGTGGACGCACATAAAGAGTATGACAAAGACCCTGAGAGGGAAAAGAAAGTGATAAATTACAAGTGGCTAAAGACCCCCAGAACCGGCCTCTCCAGATGGCCGAAGAACTTCCCAAGGAGTGATTTTGTTGAGAAAGTTGGTGACCTGATCACCCTTCTCAGTAGAGTACGGGGCCTCCCATCTTCTTCATAATTCCATGAATGGATGTATCCATTCATTAAGATCATCCTCAAGGGCAAGCAAACTATCTTTTGGGGGGAACAAATCAGCAATGCCATTCACGAATAGTTGACCAGGGTATAGACTTCCTTTAAATTTTACATGACTTCTTCCCTGGTCTACATAGTTGCTACAATGCGGTCTTTCCTAGGATTGACTACAGAAGGGGATAGAAAGACCACCCTGGTCTACTCATATTATCCTCAGCTAACACTTCAGAGGTCAACACATCATTTCAAAAGAGTAAATGATGCATTCTTTACTGTGTTTTTGTGTCTCTTTGTTCTTCAGCTAGAATAAAAGAGAATATCAGACGAGGCCTAGGCCATGGTAAATGGTTATGGCTGTATGTTTCTCTAGTTCCACACTTTCTGTTATCTTCGAGTTGGTTTTTACCAAGGCTACCCTTATATGCTCCCCAAATTCCCTTCAGACACGTTAGTTCTAATGGAGTTTTGCCGACAACTGGCTGTCATGCATACTAAACAGATGGAACTAAAGAGACCCAGTTTCAAGTTTCCTATCCAGATTGGCAGGTTTTTAGTTGCTACATCAACTGAAGCCAAGGTTATGGAAATAGAAATGCAGATGGTTACCATCAAGCCATTCAAGAGATGGGAAAAATTTGACTATAGGGGAGTCAAAGAGAAGATCAAAAGAAAAACTCAGTTCCACGAACCCATGATTGAGGATATCTAGGTGGACCTGAGGACGGTTGAAGAGATAAGGAAAATGAACTATTGCTATCTAACACTAGAGCAGATAGAATACCTCAGGCTTGTAGAGATCCCTTCTAGTCTAATCGATGATGGGAACATCATAAACAATAGATATCTAGCTAAAAAAGTTGCTGGTTCCCCTCTTCCTCTAATTTAGTGGTCTTAGAAGGAGCTAACTTCTTTGAGAAAAAGATTTGAACCAATATTGGCTAACACCAATGATTAGTTAGCAGCCAAAGGGATCACCCTGAAGAAATTTATTATAGGATCAGAGGCTGACTACTAGGTAGAATTGAAGAGGAAGGCAGAGAATAGGACTAAAAATAAGGGTGACGTTCCTTCTCCTTCTGGGCCTCACAAGCTTAGGATCATCTTTGTGTCCAAGAAGCCTAAGACTACACAAGGGCCTAAAACAGTAGCTGAAGGAACCAAAGAACAAAGCCTCAAGGCATAGGCTACTCAACCTATGGAGATAGAGGATCAACCTTCAGAACAACTAAGTGTTGGGTCTCCACTCTCACTGGGACAAGCACAACTGATCCAGAGTGCCTCTCCTTCTCCCCCTCAATCTCCCGTGGTGCCCATTTCTACTATCTCCCCAATCAGTGTCCCCTTTTCCAGAGCCGCTTCTCCTTTTAGGGTTGTATTTGGTGATCCTCAGGGTCCTTCTAGAGGTTCCCCTCGCTCTTCTGGATCCATTCCAAGTCTATCATCTCCTTCTTTCAACATGCCAGCGAGCCCTACACTTGAGCCAAAATTAGTAGTTGCTACAGTTTCGCCAGTTACTCCGACTGTGACTACTGTCACCACTAGTAGTGTGAAAGCTGCTACAGTGACACTGGCAAGGGCAACTATTATTACAACAGGTACTTCTCTCCCACCTTGGATGTCTGATTTCACACCAAAAAGGAAGAAAATGGCCATCTCCCTAGATGAATTCGATTTTGGCAAGATAGTGCCGGCAAAAGCAAAGGCTCCTAAGAAGCCAAGAATCCTCTCCAACTTGGTCGAAGAAAAGGGGCAAAAATTTCTAGAAATTGCCAAGCCTCCACAGGATGCAACCCTTGAGGGTTTTGAGATGAGCAACTATTCCATCTCTCGTGTTGAACTTGGCAAAGTTACTCACGAAGGTACAAAGAGCGATCTTCAGTCAGCTATGGACATTATGGTCCAAAAAATTGACAGAGAGAAAGAGATGAAGGACTATTATAAAACCAAAGTAGAGCAGCTAATAACAGTGATCAAAAGGTTCACTCTTCCTCCTGAAGCAGCAACTCTAGAGGCCTTCTCAGTGGATGACTCAGTCATTCAAAAAGCAGAAAAGATTTATTTAAAGGGGAAAGTCCTGGAGGACTGTATTGAAAGAATGCATACTCAGGGAGTTTCTTTGCTTACAGAAGTGGTAGAAAGGACAGGTAAAATGAAGAAAGTAAGAACATAGGTAGATGACTTCATCTCCCACATTTTTCAAGAGATTGATAGCTTGGGGAAAGATCTTGGCAAATGGAAAGAAATGAAAAATCTCAAAAAAAGCACCCTGATGTCTATCGGTGTCATCTCCAACAAGGACTCCTATGTTGAGATCAAGGAGTCATTGACCTTCAGAATACAGGTACTCAAAGACTTAATGGATGATCTTAAAGCTTTCAAGGAAGCCAGTGAGAAGAGTGACCTGAGCCTACCGAACAAGTTAGAAGTGCTGCCATGTGACCTAACCTCTAAGGACCATCAGTTCCTTTTGATAGAAAAGATGATTCAGAGTTTCAAGGAGATGATTCGAAAAGATTTTGAAGAGAAATTATTCTCAATGTCTTTGGTGGACAGCATTCTAGATGCTCAATTGACTTTGGAAAATCTAAAATCTAGGTTAACTGGCCATGTTAAAGCCATCACAGCATTGAAAGATGCATTGATCAGAGTGAGAACCGTCTCCAAGAATGCAGTTGTGCCAGACAGCATAGGAATTCAGGCATCTATCACCATGTACGATGCTTAGCTGAAAAAGTCCAGCAGCAAGAATTGATTCTCTCTCCCCTTCTTTCTTCTTCTATCCTTATGCACTTCTATTTTGTGTAGAATGCATGCAATTTTGTAATATGTAATTACGCGTAAATATTTCAAAAAAATATCTAAAATTCAAAGATGAGTCATCTTTGACCAAGATATTTTGTATATTTTATTATTTTCTATTTTTGAAGATTTTCTCCCTATATATAGTGGAGACCTCATTTGTAAATGATCTTGGAAAATTTAATAGCAAATACTCTGCTAAAATTGAAGCAACTTTTGAGACTTTGTGCTCAAATTTGTAAATCATATTTTGTTGAATGAATGAGAAGCAGGTTATTTCAGACTTTGTGTTGAGATTATCTGTGTTGTTTAGAAAATACTTCTTATGTCCTTTTTTCTGGTAACATCTTATTCATCTGATTGAATAAGTAAAATGGGTGTGTTTATTTTATCTAAGGGCATTTTTAGAGGGTAGAAGATAGACTTTGTGCTGATTTTATCTTTGAGATTTAGTTATCTTTTGTAGTTTCAGGTGAAGAGTTTGCGTTTCACTTTACTCTATGATTGTACTTGTTTCGGATCTGTGAAGAAGCTATGGAAGACTTTGTGCTTGCATGAGTGTTCTTGTGACTTTGTCACTTCAAGTGATTTCTTGCTCTCTGTTTAATACCATTCCTGAAAGAAGAGGAGTGTTGTTAGCTTTAGGCCAAGATTTTCCCTCTTTTGTTCTTTGTGTATTACCTCTGAAAAAAGAGAGTTAGATGCTATTATACCACCCCCATGTGTTATTTTTTGCTTGATTATATATATCTGGCACGTAAGTATTTATAGGGAACCTCCCCTTAATGAGAGGAGAGATTTACTTCATTTAGATCTAGTAAACCCATACTATTCATGGTGTAAATCTCCCTATGATGTGGCTGATATCCCCATTTTGTCATCAGTTAGTTGACGACAAAATATTCACCCAACAGTTTTTTGGCGACTCTGCTGGGGACTCGAATGTGCAGTCTGAAACCTCAAGTTTCAGATTGAAGCCATCCCTGCCCTTATCTATTGCATAGTTTGGTGACTCCGTTCCATGTCTTACTCATTATCATTATAGCCTTACCATCTCCCTCCATCTCTGTTACATTATTTGGTCTGTAAAACCAGAGCCACTAGGAAGAACGTGTATTTTGAAGCCTTAATCTTCAATTTGAAGTAGTTTCGGTCCTATTTTCATTTTAAAAATTTGGCAACTCCACGCTACACAAGAAGTCAGAGATCTAAGGGTGTTGTTGACCCTTTGTTTGAGTTGGCACAACAGAGTAATTTTGATCTATTTCTTCCATCAGCTTCTCTTCAACGGTCTAGGAGTTTTCCTTCTAGCCTTGTCAGGTCACCAACACAAGGTAGAACTTCTTTTCTCGCTGTTAATTATCACCTACCTATAAACACTCCACCAAGGTTTGTTATCCCACTTTTTAATCCTCTTATCATAATGGCTCAAGGCCCATGGGGTAATTCCTTCGGCCCTCTTAACTTAACCCCACCTCTACATGAACTACCTCATAGTTCTAGAAAAAAATTTCCTAAGTTTTTTGGTGATGGGAAGGTTCATCCTGACAATCATATTGCCACTTTCTCCATAGCATGTGGCGTAATTGGGGTCAAATTTGAAGATGTAGTAGTGAGACTTTTTGTGGAAACTTTACAAGGAGCTACCGCAGATTGGTTCTATCACTTGCAGGCTAGGTTAGTAACAGACTGGGATACGTTCAAGTCCAAATTCGAAGCTAGATTTAAACCTGATGAGGATGCACATGCTTTGTTAGCGCAACTGACACAGTTGAAGAAAGAATCCTAGGAACCCATGAGAGATTTCATAGCTAAATTCAACAAGTTGAGGAACCGAATCCCGACCATGGCTCAACCCACACTGGAAAATCTCAAGTGCTTTTTCATCAACTCGCAGCTTCCCGAAGTAAGTTTCCTATTGAGATGAGCTGGCCCTATGGACCTAGCCTTGGCTCAAGGTTTGGCTACTGAGATTAAAGATGATCTTATCCTGGCAGGTAAGATTAGGAAAGATCTTAGTAAAAATAAATTCCCTTCATCTGTTGAAAGCTCTTCCATGGGCACAACAGACCCTTTGGTGCAAAAATTAATAAATGAAATAATAGCTTTGAAAAGACAAATAGCCCAAGGTACATCTACTCCTACCTATTGATATGCACCCAGGAGAACATTCCAGAATTAACAATATTAGGGTAATGCTGCTCAGACCCAAGGGTAATCAAATCACCTACCTCTCCCTTCAGGGAGATTAGCAATCAAAGCACCACCTACCAATTCAGCAGTTGGTTACCTTGAAGCTGAGCACGATAACTCTTTTCAACCACAGCTAGACCAACAAGAAAATGCTAACCTCTTTGACGAACAGGAAGAGGAATTAGCTGGCGACTCCAATATCAGTTTCTTGGATTACCAAGACAAAGCTAGAAGTAAAGGAGAGGATTTGGAGGGAGCTTACACTATTTTACCAGATCTCAAAATCAATTGGCTTCACAAACTGACAAAAGAAAGGCAGATGAAGAGCCCTGACCAGCAGTTTCCATTGCCAAACGCGGGACTCCATTGCCTCCACAATCAAAAAATCAGGTACCCTATAGAAAAGTGAGTACTCCTAATCACCTGATATCCTCCACTTCTGCTACTTAGACTGGTGCCATACCCATCAAAGCCCTTGATGATGGATTCTCTTCCTCTGTCGCAAGTTCTTTTCAATTATTTGATATAATCGATTATGCTAGAAAGATTAAAATTCAAATGACAGAGGTTGAATATTTGAGAGCTAACCTAGAATAGTTTGATAGGTTAGCAGAATATGTGAAAAATAAAGCCATTCCTATAGGACAAGACTCCTTAAAAGTTATTCTCAACCCCCCTAAAGACAAACCAATGCAAAACAATCTTGTTGTGACTCCCCCCGTCGCTCCCGAGAAAATAGAACCTTTTTATGTTTCCTTACTTATAAATGGCTACAAACTGAGTAATTGTATTATAGACTCCAGAGCTTCAGATAATGTCATGCCCGCCAAAGTGGTGGATTCTCTCAGCCTGACCTTGACCAAAACTTTTGGGAGGTGTTTTTCCATGGAAAAAAAATAAGTTCCTCTCCTTGGTCAAATAAAAGATGCTCAATATGCCTTCATGGCTTTTCTGGAAAATCGGATAAAAATGATAGTTTTAATAGCTAATGTTCCAGCATCTTACGACATCCTGCTTGGGCAAATTTTTTGTAAAGATGTTGGAGGCGAGCTAAGCATGGACCTATCAGAAGCAAGAATTCCAATTCAAGGCGTCATGAAGAAGTTGCTTCCTAAAAAAGAGGCCAGGTATGTAGTTACCCATTCTGCAGCACCCGAAGCTCAAATTTTATTTGAGTCTTCAGGCATGGGAAACTATTTCTTGTCTACGGATGAGATCAATGATTCATCTAATGAAACTCCTATGGGTGATGACTTAGATTTGGTTTCAGCTGACATGAAGGGTAAAGTGCCAAAGCAAAATGAACACGTGGAAGAACCCTTTCGTCAAAGCAAAAATTTTTTGTGGAAAAAGTAGTATCCAATGAAGTATAGACCTTAGAGTTTGACGGTAGCTGCTCTTTTACTGGGTTAGGAGCCAGAGTTGTGTTGGTATCCCCTCAGGGAGAGATTACCCCTTTTTCCTACAAATTGCAATTCAACAATACTAACAACATAGCCAAAGATGAATCCCTGTTGCTTGGACTATAGGCTATCCGAGAAAGGGGCATTAGGGAACTCCATGCTAAAAGAGATGCTGAGTTGATAGTCTGTCAGGTGAGGAACCTCTATCAGACCAAGAATGAGAGGTTGCACCACTATCGCAACCTGGTCTAGGATCAGATTGAAAATTTTGATGCCTTCAACATCTCTGCTGTTCCAAGGGAATTCAATGACCGAGCGGATGCATTGGTTATCTCTGCCACCCTCCTAGTTCCTCCCCCCAGATTTTAAGGGAGATAAATATACTATTGAGTTGGTTTTCTAACCAAGTGTACCAAATAATGTCGGCCACTAGCAAGTGTTTAACAATGATGATCAAATCATCGCCTTCTTGGAGCAAAAGGATAGTTTCAAACAACTGCATTTTGAAGGTAGTAAACCCTAAGAGTGTGGGGAAGCCCTTGTAACTGAGGCCAATACAGGTGAAGATTTCCTACAGCTCAGGGGGAATAAAATTCCCAAAGGTCTGGTTTCCCTAGAGAAGTTGTTTGATAACCATGACGGGTTTGTCAAACAACAACGAACAGATTCAAATTCTTCCCAAGATTTTGATCAAGTCAACTTGGGAACTAAGTGCGATCCTAAGATGATAAATATTGGGAAATGCTGCACTCTTGAGGAAAGGTTCGAGCTTGCTAGTATGCTCTACCAGTATATGGATGTGTTGGCCTATTCCTACGATGACTTAAACTCTCTCAGGCCAAATGACATCCGTCACGACATTCCCCTAAAAGCCAACTCTGTGCCTTACAAATAGAAATCCAGGCAATATAATCTAAAAATTTTAGGTACTATTTTAGCTGAGATACAAAAGATTCTGGATGCCCAGGTAATTTTTCTAATCCACCACTCAACATGGGTTGCTAACATAGTACCCGTCAAAAAAAAAAATGGCAAAATTTGAATCTGTGTGGATTTCAAGAACTTAAATCAGTTGTCTTTAAAAGATAATTACCCTCTCCCCATCATGGATCAAGTTCTACAGATGGTAATAGGTTCAGAAATGTTATCAATGCTAGATGGTTTTTCAGAGTACAATCAAGTCAAAGTCAGGAAAGCAGATCAGCACAAGATAGCGTTCACTACACCTTGGGGCACTTTCGCTTACTGCAAGATGCCTTTTGGTCTAATAAATACAGGTGCCATTTTTCAAAGGGTGATGGATCTTGCTTTCAAGGACGAGATGGGAAAATTCATTGTAGTGTACTTGGATGATTTAAAGGTATTTTCAAAACATCATTTTTGAGAATGTTCACCATTTGCAAAAGGTACTAGAACGCTGTCGTCAAAATGGTATCTCTTTAAACCCAAAGAAATCTATCTTCAAAGTAACTGAAGGGAAACTTCTTGGACACATCATGTCCCGAGAAGGTATTAGAATCAATTCAGAAAGAGTCAAGTCCATCCAGGAGCTTACTCTACCTACCAGCAAGACCACAGTTCACTCTTTCTTTGGAAAGGTGAATTTTCTCAGAAGGTTGATTCCTGAGTTTGCTGAGAAAACCCGTCATATTGTTAACATGATGAAGGAAAATACTACGTTCAAGTGGACTACTGAGGGTAAGTCAGCATTCAAAGAGATTAAGGAAGCAATCACTCGTGCACTAGTCTTGGTCTGTTTAGATTATACTAAAGATTTCAAGATATATATTTATGCCTCTAAGCATACACTATCAGCTATTCTGGTTCAGCAAAATCCAGAAGGCACAGAATCTCCTATCGCATTCATGAGTTGTCCACTCAAGGATCACAAGCTAAAATATTCCCTTATAGAGAAGCATGCATATGCCATGGTCAAAGCTGTCAAGCATTTCAGGTTTTATATCTTGAATTCTCACACTGAAGTTCTCGTACCAGATACAACAGTAAAATCCATTTTGACTCAGCAAGAGTTTAGTACAAAGAGAGGTAACTGGATTGCCAAAACTCAGGAGTTTGATCTGGACATCAAACCAACCAAGCTCGTACAAGGAAGGGGTCTCTGCTAGTTGATTGCCAACAACATTCTAGGTAAAGTAGAAAGTGAAGAAGAAGAGATCGAAGGCGTGCCCATGGTTCTCTTTGTCGCCACTACTGATGAATGGTATTCTAACATTGCCCATTTTCTAACATATGGTGAGTGTCCCACTCATCTTTATTTTAAAGAAAAATGTAATGTTAAATTGAAAGTAGTTAGTTATGTTCTGTGGGACAATGATCTTTACAAGAGAAACCTAGACGGGGCATTTCTTCATTGTGTTGACAAAGCTCAACAAGAAAGACTCTTAGAATCTTTCCATAATTTGGCCTGTGGAGGACATTTCTTTGCACCGGTGATGGTACACAAAATTTTGCGAGCAAGGTATTATTAGCCCATGCTTTTTCAGGATGCCTACAAATGGGTGCGTAGGTGTGAGCTGTGTCAGCAATTCATTGGAAAGCCTAAGTTGCCTGCTTTGCCCCTCAAGCCAGTTGTGATCGAGGAACCTTTTCAGTAGTGGGGTATTGACTTCATTAGAGTAGTCAACCCATCTTCAAGTGCTGGACATGATTATGTCCTCACTACAACAGATTACTTTACCAAGTGGGTGGAGGCCATTCCAACTAAGCACGCTACGTCTGAAGTGGTATGCAGCTTTCTCAAAGAAAACATCATCTCCCGATTTGGGGTTCCACTAAAGATCATAACAGATAATGTGGCCTATTTTTCATCACATGAAATTACTCAATTTTTTTTCCATTATGGGATTACCTTATCTCACACTTTAGATTATTTCCCTCAAGGAAATGGACAAGCAAAATCGAGTAACAAGAACCTGGTCACCATTATCAGGAAGTTGGTGGATGATAATCAGAGAACGTGGCACAAAGCTTTGTATGATACTTTATGGGCTGACAGGATAACACCTAAAAGGGCTATAGGTATGTCACCCTTCCAACTTCTGTATGGATTGAATGCAAAAATTCCCATCACCCTTGAACTACCAATGCTCAGATTAACCAGACCAATCGAAGACTCAACCTTTGAAAGCTCAATTGACAAACGGATCATGTGTCTGATCGAGCTGAACGAACAATGAGTTATGGTGGTGGATAGGATCAAGACACATCAGGACTGGGTGAAATCACTTTTTGATAAGAGAGCTAGAGTGTGTGAGTTCTAAGTCAGAGATCAAGTCTTGTTATGGGACAAGCGGCAAGAACCAAAAGGGATGCACGGCAAATTTGACTCTCTGTGGAGGGGCCCATTCACCATTCGACAACTCTATGGTGAAGCCAACTTCTTGCTAGAATACAAAGATGGAACACCATTTGCACTACCTCACAGTGGACAACATCTCAAGCTGTTCAATCTTTGAAGCTCAGATGAGTCCGTTTGTATATATGTATAGTTTTTATGTTTTGTCTATTTGTCTTCCATTTTTTGCTTGAATCTATAGCCCAATGGCTTGGATGAAGGTACTTAGAGACTGGTTTCTACTTTCGCTAATCAATTCGATTAAATAGAAGTTCCCCAATAGGAGCCAGCTATTGTTTCCAAAATCAACTTAGCTCATTTTTGGAAACAACCCCCTACAAAACTTGTCCATTTCATCTTTTGTCTCTCTAAGTTCATTTTTTGAGATGAATTTCAAAATTCATTTTCATCTTGGCCTCGAAACGTGAAGTGGTTACCATCTCATCCCAGCCAATTTTTTCCTTCCCCAGACTCTCCTTTTGGAGTTAGTCTTTTTCATTCATTTTCCATGCAGGGGCGGTATTTTTTGTGGCCTCTGCATTTCCTTTGTTTTTGTGCAAGGGCAGAAAATTTTACCGCCCCTGCTCTCCAGCCTACAAAGGCGGTGATTTTTTCTGCCCCTGCAAAATCAATTGACTACATGCAAGGGCGATGAAAATTGTCGCTCTTGCACGTCTTGATTTCTGTGTAAGCATTAATGGCCACACACAGTGGGTTGTTGGGGTGGGTTTTTCACCCCATATAATCCAATTTGAGCCCCATTCTCCTCATTGCTTCCTCCTCTCCTCCTACCTCTTGCACATGAGCACCTAAAGTGACAATTCAAAGCATGAATTCATAGATTCAACCTCATGGCACATGCGATTTCTCAGGTAGGGTTTGTTTTTACATTTATTTCTTGTTTTTTCTGTTTTAGCTTAGCATTTATTTAAAGTTTTTGTTTTTGTTTTTATTTTTGTTTTTCTTCTCCCTTCTACCCATGAGTTTCCACCAGAACCTCACGTGGACGGCAAATTTTACCACTCACGTCCTTGACCGCGTCCTTCCACCCATCCCTCCTCTCATTTTCATGGATGTTTCTTTTTCATCTTTGATCATGGGCTTCTCCTTTTCCTCTACCTGTGGTTTTCTCTTCACACGCGAGCAGCATTTTTTTGCCACCCACATTTTCTTTTTCCCCTAATCGTGCAAGGGCGGTGATTTTTACCGCCCTTGCACATTTTTCTACTTCTACGTGCACAGGCGGTGAAAATCACCACCCCTGCACGATTTTACAACCGCAGTGCAAGGGCAACGATTTTTGCCGCCCCTACTTTTTCCTTTCATTCTTGCAAGGGCAGCAAAAATCACTGCCCCTACATTTTTTTCAGCTGTAAGGGTGACAAATTTTTCCGCCCCTGCTTCTTCTTCTAACTTTATGCAGAGGTGGTGATTTTTGCCACCCCTGTATTTTTTCCTCCATTTTTGCTAACTCCTAGAATTTTTTCCAAGTTGTCCCTTTAATACTTTTTCTTTCTCATTTTTGCTCCTTCGCTAGACCTGGCCTATTTAAGTCTACTCCAATAACCCATATCACTTAAATTACGCTCTCCCTCTCTCGCTCACTCTCCTCTCATCTGTGATCATGACTACAACACCTTCAGCGAACTCTTACACATCTGCTCCCATCTAGTCAAGATCATTCTCCATGATGGAAACATCTCCCAAGAAAGTGAAAGCTATGAAGTATAAGTACCAGGGCATCTTCCTACCCACATCAGTCTCCTTGAATGTCGATGACATTCGAGACACTGAAATCGGCCACGTGGACATGGCTGAGTTCCTGGCACAAACCAAGGTGACAAATCCCAGCGCTGGGATAAAAAGAATAGTTAAGAGCAACATTCACCTGGTGGTTGCTTTCCTGGTAATAGTGCATCATGTCGAGTTCATCCTCTAATGCATGCATTTTTACAATAAGGAGACCAGGTCAGTTTTAGACGCTAGTGGTAGCATGATAATTCGGTTGGACCCCAATTTTATTGACAAAGTTTTCTTGTGCCCTCTAGCCACTGAAGTAACCCAAATCGACTTTGTGGATGCATAGAAAGAGTATGACAAAGACCCTGTGAGGGCAAAGAAAGTGATAAATTACAAGTGGCTAAAGACCCCTAGGACTGGCCTCTCTAGATGGCTGAAGAACTTCTCAAAGAGCGATTTCATCAAGGAAGTCGGTGACCTAATCACCCTTCTCAGCAGAGTATGGGGCCTCCCATCTTCTTCACAATTCCATGAATGGATGTATCCATTCATTAAGATCATCCTCCAGGGCAAGCAAACTATCTTTTGGGGGAACAAATTAGTAATGCCATTCACGAATAGTTGACCAGGGTACAGACTTCCTTTAAATTCTACATGACTTCATACCTGGTCTACATAGCTGCTACAATGCGGTCTTTCCCAGGATTGACTATAAAAGGGGATAGAAAGACCACCCCATTCTACTCATATTATCCTCAACTGATGCTTTAGGGGTCGACACATCATTTCAGGAGAGTAAATGACGCATTCTTTGCCGTGTTTTTGTGTCTCTTTGATCCTCAGCTAGAATAGAAGAGAATATCAGATGAGGCCTGGGCCGTGGTAAACGGTTATGGCTATATGTTCCTCTAGTTCCACACTTTTTGTTATCTTTGGGTTGGTTTTTACCAAGGCTACCCTTATATGCTCCCCAGGTTCCCTTCAGACAAGTTAGTTCTAATGGAGCTTTGCCGACAACTAGCTGTCATGCATACTAAACAGATGGAACTAAAGAGACTCAGTTTCAAGTTTCTTATCCAGATTGGCAAATTTTCAGTTGCTACATCAACCAAAGCCAAGGTTATGGAAATAGAAATGTAGATGGTTACCATCAAGCCATTCAAGACACAGGAGAAATTTGACTACAGGGGAGTCAAAGAGAAGATTAGAAGAAAAACTCAGTTCCATGAACCCATGATTGAGGATATCTAGGTGGACCTGAGGACGGCTAGAGAGATAAGAAAAATGGACTATTGCCATCTAACACTAGAGCAAATAGAATACCTCAGGCTTGCAGAGATCCCTTTTGGTCTAATCGATGATGGGAACATCATAAACAATAGATATCTGGCAGAAAAAGTTGTTGGTTCCCCTCTTCCTCCAACTCAGTGGTCTCAGAAGGAGCTGACTTCTCTGAGAAAAAGATTTGAACCAATATTGGCTAACACCAATGATTGGTTAGCAGCCAAAGGGATCACTCTGAAGAAATTTATTACGAGATCAGAGGCTGACTACCAGGCAAAATTGAAGAGGAAGGCAGAGAATAGGACTAAAAATAAGGGTGACGTTCCTTCTCCTTCTAGGCTTCACAAGCCTAGGATCATCTTTGTGTCCAAGAAGCCTAAGACTGCATAAGGGCCTAAAATAGTAGCTGAAGGAACCAAAGAATAAAGCCCCAAGGCACAGGGAGCTTAGCCCATGGAGACAGAGGATCAACCTTCAGAACAACCAAGTGTTGGGTATCCACTCTCACCGAGACAAGCACAACTGATCTAGAGCACCTCTCCTTCTCCCCCTCAATCTCCTATGGTGCCCGTTTCTCCTATCTCCCCAATCAATGTCCCCTCTTTCGGAGCTGCTTCTCCTTTTAGGGTTGTATTTGGTGATCCTCAAGATCCTTTCAGAGGTTCCCATCACTCTTCTGGATCCATTCCAAGTCTGTCATCTCCTTCTTTCAACCTGCCAGTGAGCCCTACACCTGAGCCAGAATCAGTAGTTGGTACAGTTTCACCAGTTACTCTGACTGTGACTACTGTCACCACTAGTAGTGTGGAAGTTGCTACAGTGACACTGGTAGAGGCAACTATTGTTACAATAGGTACTTCCCTCCCGCCTTGGATGTCTGCTTTCACACCAAAAAGGAAGAAAATGGCCATCTCCCTGGATGAATTCGATTTTGGCAAGATAGTGCTGGCAAAAGCAAAGGCTCCTAAGAAGCCAAGAATCCTCTCCAAGTTGGTCAAAGAAAAGGGGCAAAAATTTCTAGAAATTGCCAAGCCTCCATAGGATGCAACCCTTGAGTGTTTTGAGATGAGCAGCTATTCCATCTCTCGTGTTGAACTTGGCAAAGTTACTCACGAAGGTGCGAAGAGCGATCTTCAGTCAGCTATGGACATTATGGTCCAAAAATTTGATAGAGAGAAAGAGATGAAGGACTATTATAAAGCCAAAGTAGAGCAGCTGACAATAGTGATCAAAAGGTTCACTCTTCCTCCTGAAGCAACAACTCCAGAGGCCTTCTCAGTGGATGACTCAGTCATTCAAAAAGCAGAAAAGACTTATTTAAAGGGGAAAGTCCTAGAGGACTATATCGAAAGAATGCATACTCAGGGAGTTTCTTTGCTTATAGAAGTGGTAGAAAGGATAGGTA
Source organism: Torreya grandis (assembly GCA_037957365.1). Lineage (NCBI taxonomy): Eukaryota > Viridiplantae > Streptophyta > Pinopsida > Cupressales > Taxaceae > Torreya > Torreya grandis. The sequence continues at coordinate 223,876 of JARHVA010003026.1, forward strand.
AAATGAAGAAAGTAAGAACACAGGTAGATGACTTCATCTCCCACATTTCTCAAGAGATTGACAGCTTGGAGAAAGATCTCGGTAGATGGAAAGAAATGAAACATATCAAAAAAAGCACCCTAATGTCTATCGGTGTCATCTCCAACAAGGACTCCTATGTTGAGATTAAGGAGTCACTGACCTTCAGAATATGGGTACTCAAAGACTTAATGGATGATCTTAAATCTTTTAAGGAAGCCAGTGAGAAGAGTGACCTGAGCCTGCTGAACAAGTTAGAAGAGCTGCCATGTGACCTAACCTCTAAGGACCATCAGTTCCTTCTAGTAGAAGAGATGATTTAGAGTTTCAAGGAGATGATTCAGAAAGATTTTGAAGAGAAATCATTCTTAATGTCTTCGGTGGACAGCATTCTAGATGCTCAGTTAACTTTGGAGAATCTAAAATCTAGGTTAACTGGCCATGCTAAAGACATCATAGCATTGAAGGACACATTGATCAGAGTGAGAACCATCTCCAAGAATGTAGTTGCACTAGACAACATAGGAATTCAGGCATTTATCAGCATGTACGATGCTTATCTAAAAAAGTCTGGCGGTAAGAATTGATTCTCTCTCCCCTTCTTTCTTCTTCTATCCTTATGCACTTTTATTTTATGCAGAATGCATGCAATTTTGTAATATGTAATTACACATAAATATTTTGAAAAAATATCTAAAAGTCAAAGATGAGTCATCTTTGACCAAGATATTTTGTATATTTTATTATTTTCTATTTTTGAGGATTTTCTCCCTATATATAGTGGAGACCTCATTTGTAAATGATCTTGGAAAATTTAATAGCAAATACTTTGCTGAAATTGAAGCAACTTTTGAGACTTTGTGCTCAAATTTGTAAATCATATTTTGTTGAATGAATGAGAAGCAGATTATTTCAGACTTTGTGTTGAGATTGTCTGTGTTGTTTAGAAAATAGTTCTTATGTCCTTTTTTCTGGTAACATCTTATTCATCTGATTGAATAAGCAAAATGGGTGTGTTTATTTTATATAAGGGCATTTCTAGAGGGTAGAAGATAGACTTTGTGCTGCTTTTATCTTTGAGATTCAGTTATCTTTTGTAGTTTCAGGTGAAGAGTTTGTGCTTCACTTTACTCTATGGTTGTACTTGTTCCAGATCTGTGAAGAAGCTATGGAAGACTTTGTGCTTGCATGAGCATTTTTGTGACTTTGTTACTTCAGGTGATTTCTTGCTCTCTGTTTAATACCATTCCTGAAAGAAGAGGAGTGTTGTTAGCTTTAGGCCAAGATTTTTCCTCTTTTGTTCTTTGTACATTACCTCTAAAAAAAGAGAGGTAGATGCTGTTATACCACCCCCATGTGTTATTTTTTGCTTAATTATATATATCTGGCATGTAAGTATTTATAGGGAACCTCCCCTTGATGAGAGGAGAGATTTACTTCGTCTAGATCTGGTAAACCCATACTATTCATGGTGTAAATCTCCCTATGTTGTGGCTGATATCCCCATTTTGTCATCAGTTAGTTGACGACAAAATATTCACCCAACATACATATCCCTAAAAGTACCCTGAGGTGAACACATTAGTTGTTATCATTCCTAATTTCCTAGAATCTACTCCTTACATTTTGCTCCTAATAGTGTCATTCATGTTCTCCCTTTACTCAGTGTTACTTGTAATATAATTCCATCATAATTTTAATGAAAACCTTATCATTGAATGCAAAATTTGAGATGAAATATAGAGAAAACTTTTTAGATGGCCTAACACATTTTAAGCACTATAACAGATGTTTAAATCCATTGACCTAGTGTCCAAGTCCTGAGGTAATGATGATGAAGATGAAGCTGAGTTATAAGATTCCTTATGGCATATGAGAAAAATGAGTTTCACCAAAATATATCTAAGCTAGAGTTATTTCTTTACACTGACTTATTCAATAAGTTATTACTCATAGAAAATCAAGTTTAAGATGGTATTCATGACATGGTTTTCTTTATGAATTTTTGGCATCAAATCGTAGACATATTAAGAGCTACCTTTAAGGTTTAATATAATCTACTTGAGTTAAAATTCACCTAAAATTTGACCACCATGACCACCTATAATTAACACCCATAAAATTCATGACATCCTAAAGAATTGGGTAGAGAACTTTGATGTAAAATGGGTCAACAAGATGGATGTAAATATGTATACTTCCCTCATCTTCAAAGAGGGAATCCATGTTGGGATGATCCTACTCAACTGATTGTTTGAGGAGGGTGACTATTTTCACACCAACCTCCTATGGATTCTTTTTATCCATATAATCCTTCAAGGTGAGTAGGTCCTTGAATGTGGAGGGGTAATTAATTTCAATATTATCAAATTAGTGGGATATGCCCAAGGAGGAGGTAACTTCTACATGATGAGATTCTTGGTATATGTGATCTATGGGATGCTTACATTCAAGCCTTCCATTTTTATAGCATGGGTTCCTAGGGGAAAAATGGTCCGTGTAATTTTATACAAACTATATGGCCATTATTAATGGAACCACATCTGAGATATATGTGAGCCATTCTACCCAATGGTCTGCATGGCCATCACCAAGGCACCCATACCTCGACTGACTAGAAACATATTCAGAATCTATTGTACTTATATTTATTTTTAATGAAAAAGGAGAGTTACCAAATACCTATACCTTATACTTCATTTAAATTTCAACCCAAGGATGTAAACTAAATACTCTATAATGCAAGGATGTTGTCACTGTATGTGCACACTTAATACTCTAATTTGACATTCTATTGATTGTAATATAGGATGTTAGAAATTATACAAGGAATGAAATGTTGGATTGAATACTCATATAATATCATGAATAAAATGATTAAACCAATTTATGTTATGAATATTCCTTAAAACAATCACATACAAAGCTAAAAATCAAACAACTATAAACTAAACACTCAACACATAAATAAAATAAGTAACATGCTTCACTAATTGATGGATTAGATTGTCACTACAAGACTTCTAAAGGATCCCTTCCTCCTTATGGCTCAATATTAAATCCTTCCTCTTAAAACAATAAAATTTAATTAGAAATAGTTTCTCATATCAATCAAATGTACCAAGGAATTTCTATAAGAGAATTACAACAACTATCTTACAAAATATTCTTCTACTCTATTTATCTAATTTCTCTCTAACTAGTTTCTCAACCCTGTTGTTACATGTATATATATAATAGGGGATATTGTCTTATATGAAATAAGATATTTTTTAAATTAAGAAACATTCAGCTGTAGGATAAATAGAAATCAGTTCCTTCTGTTAAAGTTATCATTCATATGGAACTTGTGATGTTGCTTTAGGACAATCTAATTTGTTCATCCTTAACCAAATTTATTTACTATGTTCCATGAATGTTGTTACAACTTATTCAAGTTGGTTGATTTTGGAATAAATTTTTTTTTGCTCACAACTTCGATCATGCAGTGGCTATATGATGTTTTTTCATGACAAATTTCTTTTGTTATAGGATAGACCATGAAATGTTCCTTTGAATGTACCTATTGCTTCAAACACCTTTTAAGCACATTATAAAGAAAAGCACCCTATAGTAAAAGATAAATATTATATACTTGACTTTCAAGACAAAAGTCTAACTATTCAAAGATACATGATAACATAATGGTATTGTAAAACATTGATGCCTTATGATAAAATCTTATGGGAAATGGTTCAGAAACATGGTAAGCTAAAAGGGTGAATATGGAAAATGTGGAAAAAAATAATGATAATTATGGGGATCATCACACCCCCCAACTTACGATTTTTATCATCCTTAAGCAACAAACTTGCTCATCTAAAACTCATAGATAACTCTAAAATCTATAGGATCAATGAAACCAATAGATAGATGAGTGTAGATTCCATGCCTTTGTTCATAAAGCTACTAATTTCTAACTTCCTTGGTTGCATCCAATGGAGTCTTATCCTACCAATCTAGTATGGGGTACCAAAACAAAGGAGGCTAAAATATTATACTCAATAATTGTGATCCTACATCCCCTATAATCAGAATATACCTTATTTCTCTATCAAAATGTTCTTTTAAATTAAATGGAGAGTATGGTTCCTTCTTCTTCAGCTCAGGGGTGAGATATTTCCATCTCTCTAAGCAGGATTCTCGTGTTGATGGCCCAATAGAAGTTCTTAATCCCAAATAGAAATCTTGAGCTTCATTTTAACAAACTAATCCATTATTTTCTTAGAATAATTACATCCCATTCTTACAACACAAATTCAGGTGTTCCTAATTCTCCTCTTACAATCAGTTAACTTTCTTTTTCCATTTTCTTTGTATTCTATCATCTCATGACCTCCCCTATGCTCATTCAGAAGATATGCTAAGGATGAATTTAAAAGGACATATCTAACATACAATTTAAGATTTAATTCTTTATTATATGGCACAACATAGTTATGAAGATAAAATTCACACACTTGTGCTTGTTCCTCTTGTGAGCTTATATTGTATATTTAAAAAAGAGAGAGAGGGTCTAGTACTTCACATGGTAAATCACAATAAATTTTCATGAATTTAAATTTATGCCACTATTATTTAAGGTAATTTGAATACACCCTTGTAGGAGTCCTAAAATAAAGGATTACCTAAGTGAGATTAACCAAATCTTCAATTTTGTGCTTTAATATGGAGATTCTTTCTTCTTTGGTTTTGACTTCTTCCTTTAATCTCTTATTTACTCTTGTCAATTATCTAGAATTTTTAGACCAATTGTCTATCCATTCAATAATTTTAGAATAAATAGTAAATAAAGAACTATACCTTATTATTTGGTCAATTCTAGACTCTACCTACTATTTTCCTACTATAGGAGGCTATGAGATACCAACTGCATGATAGCTATCTGTTGGAGGTTGTATCTGAGAAGTTGCTTCATTAAGTGCATCTAAAACATTCCCTGATTGGTCCTATATATTTTTATTCAGATATACAATTTATTATAGAGATTGTTCCTAGGTATGAAATTATTCCTTAAATAACATAGGGGATTGCTTCAATTATTTTGTCTCCATGTGGCTCTACACTTGTTCTTCTTGTAACAATTCAAGACTTTGTCTTTTTTGTTCTATTTCCTCATAATTGTGTACATTTCCTTCTTGAAAATACTATTCTTCTTAGAGATATTCCTCTTCCTTATAATTTTATATCTCGTCAAAATTGGATGCTTCAGGGGCCTCGTCATTACTGGTAGCGAAGATGTTAGCTTGTTCTTCTTCTCATTCTTCACTGATTTCTATAATAGAATAAGTCTTGGTTCTTGGCCCCCCTCTCATATTTCCTCTCAATCTATGGGACCTTCAAGGACTAGATGTAATATTGTAATTTTTATTATCCTTGGTTAAAGGTGGAAGCTCTTCTTCAGATGCCTCAAATTTAGGTTGGAGGATCAATTTCCTCTTCCTTCTTCTATTATCCTTACTTGTTAAAGCTTTATCCACAAGGCTCTTCTTTACTGTAGGTTCTTGTGTGGCTGTAGGAGGATTCTATTATATTTTTATTTGTTCATCTACCTCCATTTATCCTTATACCTTTACCTCTTATTTTTTCCCTCATCATTATCACTTTTTGCACTTCTAGGTAATTGAATAAAATCTTCTCAATTCACATTGGGCCTAGTCCTATGAATGTAATCTTGGACAATTAATTAAATTAAATAATGATGAGAGAGGAATTTGGGGTTAACTTTTTGGAATGCATCTACCAACTTTATGAGCATATTAAGCAATAATTAAGAATGTTTATTAAAATACTATGTCTTAGGTGGTTTATAAATTTTATATGAACTCCATGCATCATGGAGTATATTCTTTCATAGGTAAATTATCTAAAGATGAATAAGGATGCTCTTGCCCATATTTTTGGTAATGAAAAATGATCAGTTTTTTTCCTTGAAGTCTCTAATATTTCATCCCTTCTACTAAATTTATACCTTTCTACTTTTGCATTAAACTTTTCCTACCATAATTTTTCTATTCTGGGTAATTTGGTTTCTCTGCTGATGATAGTTTTAGTTAATTTTATCTCCATTCCTTTGACTATTGACAAATGATTATATAATGATATGGAAAAATCCTATATAACCCCTTGATAAAAATCATTTAGCTTCTCAAAATATTGAACCCAATCTACATTCTCAAATAGGACCATAATTTTTGGGTCACTAGTTAGGGGAGAGATGTCAAGTGGCTCATGCTTGAGTAGGTCTCCTCCATGTTATAGGATAAAATTTTGGTTACAAGATTTGTGTTCTTGAAGAAAAGGTATGGTGGTGATGGGGATATCTTATAAAGTAATGTTTGAGATCTTAATTAATTTTTTGAAAAGAGATAATTCATTTAGATTATGAAAAATTTCATCCCCCCAACTAAAAGTGGTCACTTGTCCTCAAGGGATGCAGTTGGCACATGTGGAAAGCTTATGGAAATGACAAGGGATAGATGCAGTGGTGACAAATTTTAATGTTCATGTCAATAAAGTGAGAAATAATATTTTATTTGGATGGCTAAAACAAGTGTTTTAATGAGAATTTTTAATAACATTAATAACCATAATCTAGAGAATAATTGAAACTTATTTAATGAAATAAGTAACAATAATTACCTTAGTAATTAGGAGTATATTTTCAATAATTCATGAGAGATGAGGATGTCGATATGAAATTATTAAAGGGTGAAATTCTTATCAACATAATATGATAGGGTCATGCAAAAAGTACTTAGTTGAAGTGGCAGATTTGAGGTTCACTAGGCATGCATCAACCATTGGTTGGAAGCAAGAGTGCTTCATGAAACATTTGAGATGATCTTCTAGTAATACAATGTATGATGGAGTGACAAAAATTCATCCTAAAGTGAGAGAAATGATTTGTGTGGAAATAATAATTGTCCTATAACAATAATAATCATCATGTAGTAACCTTTTTTTTATCTTTTAGCAAATGAAAAGTGATTTTCCACTCCTAAAGAATGAATCTGTAAGCAAAAATATGGAAATAAAAGTTTATTGCTATGGATTTTTATGTTTTATGAATTTTTAATTTATTTTATATTTTTTAATGAATGTTGATCAAGTAGTGACCTAGTTTTCTGATTCAACAACCATCATCAACACCCAAAGGTTTTCATTACTATTTTTATTTCATTTTTTTTTGATTTTTTGGTCCCAACTCAACTGGAATTGGAGAAGCCTAGGAATTAGGATTTTATTTAGCCTAAATCAAGACATTGTGAATGGATTTTTCCTAGCCTTAGGAATCTTATTTTTCTTAGAAAATATTGGAGAAGGTTTTACAAAAATACCCTTTGACTATAACTACAATTTGGTCTACTTCATGAAGAATAGATGAATGTTGATATTCAATAAGTTGGTGATTGAGAGTATCTTTTAAAAAAGGTTTTTTGTATAGATTGAGCCTATTTCCATTAACAAGTAGGCAAAACTAAATAGAGTCAATGGTCATAAACTTCACAGTGATGTTATTAAAAATAAGCTTGATCTTGTAAGGCCCAAACCTTCTAGACTTAAGCTTTCCCTTATGATCTTTATATTTAGAATCAAAGAGGAGTATCCAATCACCAAGTTGGAAGTTCTTAGTCTTGATGTTCTTATCATGCTAGCCCATTTGTTATCTTTGCACTATTTCAATGTGATGAAGTGCTTCCTTTCTAAATTTATTAAGTGTATTTAGTTGCATGATCCTATCTTGTTGAGCTTGGGATAGGTCCAAGCCCAAGTAAAGTGTTATCCTTAATATTTTATGCTCAAACTCAATGGATAGAACATGTTTCTTACCATAAAATAGTTCATAAGGAGTGAAACTAGTTATGGTTTTCTAGGTGATCTTATAAGCCCAAACTACTTCCAAAAGACAAGTTGTCCAGTCTTTTCTATGCAGGTTGATAGTCTTAATGAGTATATTTTCCAATTATCTATGTGTAATTTCCACCCAACCATTCAACTGAGGATGTTATGGGGTAGAATTTATATTTCTAATTTCATATTCTTTTACCAAGGTAGTTGTGAGATTTGATGTGAATTATGGTCCTTGGTTTGTGACCAGTTCTCTTGTCACTCCATAATAGGTGAAGATTTATTCATATAAGAACTCAACCAATTTCTCATCTTGAGAATGTATTAAGGCCTTGAACTCAACCCATTTTTTGACATAATTAGTGTACACTAGTATATATTCCTTATTATTAGATTTAGGATCTATGAGACCCACAAAATCAAGTCCCCACTTCTCAAAAGGTTCTAGAACCAGTTGTGGATATAATGGCAATTCATCAGAGTGGGTGGGTTTGCCCATACATTGACATTAATCACATATATAGGTATACATCATGGCATATTTATATAAAGGGGACCAATAGTATCATGTAGCAAGTATTTTCATAGCAATCCATTTTGAAATAAAATGAACCCCATAGGGTTCATCATGGTAGGCTTTGAGACTGTCATAGGCTTCATATTCTTAGATACACCTTCACATAACTAAATATAATCTAATAACAAAGAGATATATTTAAATCCAAGAATAATGTCTACTCTTTTGGATCAGATGCTATCTTTCTCTTGGTGAAAAATGTTGTGGTAGTGATCTTGCAGCAAGATAGTTATCAATGTTTGTGAACCAAGGAGATTGAATAGTGAATGCAAACAAATGCTCACTAGGAAATGAATCATCAACAATAGGAATTTGTTCATCATTTTTAATCCAAGATATAAAATATGTTACTACGTTATCTTTACCTAGTCTATCCATAATGGCAATGTCAAATTACTACAAAAAAAAAACCATCTAATTATCCTACCTATTATAGCATGTTTGTTCATCAAATACCTAATTGCTGAATGATCTATGTGGATGAATACTTAGTAATCTATAATGTAGTGTCAAAATTTATTGATGGCATAAATGACTTAAAAAAAATCCTTCTCTATTATAGTGTAGTTGAGTTCACCACCTTAAATATTCTTACTAATAAAATAGATTACATAGCTCAAAGATTCATCTTTTTGTCCAAGGACAGATCCTAAGGTAGTGTCGAATGCATCTATATAAATGTGAAAAGGTCTATTAAAATCAAGCCCCCTTAGAAAAGGAGTTATTATGAAAAAGTCCTTGAGTTTTTGAAAGGTAGTTTGATAACCATTAGTCCAAGTAAATTCATCATCCTTAATAAGTAATCCAAATAATAGGGAAATAATTTTACTAAAGTCCTTGATGAATCCTCTATAATAACTAGCATGTCCTAAAAATCCTCTAACATCTTTCTATTTATTTGGTGTGGGTAGATCCTTAATGATACTTATCTTTGCTAGATCAACTTGAATTCTAGTAGGAGAAATGTGATGTCCTAACATAATTCCTTCAATCATAAACATATAAAACTTTTCATTACTCAAAGATAATTGGTGGTTTTGGTAACATTGAATAACTTTCTCTAGGTTGGTAAGAGCTTCTTCAAATGTCTACCCATAAACAGTGAAATTATCCATGTAGATCTCAACACAATCATTGAAAATATCAAAAAATATACTCAAAATATCCCTTTAAAAAGTGGTTGGGTCATTTCAAAGGCCAAATGGTAAGATAACATAAGCATAAATTCTCCAAGGGTAAGTAAAATTGGTTTTATCTTGGTCTTTTGGGGCTATTCATATCTGATTATAACTAATATATCTATCTAAGAAGGAACATACTTTTTTCTTGCTAATATATCCAACACTTAATTAATAAATGGTAGTGGAAAGTGGTCATTCTAATGACAACATTCATCTCTTAGTAGTCCACACAAATACTCCATTTACCCCTTTCTTAGGTACAATAACCAAGGGAGAGGCCCACTGGCTATTCAAAATAGGGTAAACAAGTCCTACATCCAAGATTTTTTGTAATGAAATTTTGATAATGTCTTTGAAATTTGGATTCATTCATCTTTGGGGTTGGTGAATAGGCTTGCATTATTCTTTAATGTAGATTTGGTGTGTGCATAAATTTGGGGGTATTCCTCTCATGTCATGGTAGTCCCAGGAAAATGATGCTATGTGATTTATCAAAATTATAAGTAAATGTATTTCTTATTGAGATGTCAAAGAGGTGATGATGTTTAGAGGTTTATTTGGTAGAATGTCCACTTGCTTTGTTAAAGAGATCATGGTTTACACATTGGCAATTAAAATAACATGGTTACATTGATGGGGAAGTAACTGATGGAATGTCTAAATGTCCCTTATAGTTTTAGCAAGGTCATTTTCAAGAAAAGTATTATGAAGTGGGCATGGTCTATATTCCAACATGTTTTTGGCTATAGAATCATATCGATAAGTGTTTTGTTGGATACCAAAAAGGATAGTGTCTTCTTCTTGTGCCTACAAAACTCAACTTTGATCAATTGTACACAAAATTTGCAAGGATACAACTTCATCAAAGTCATCATTCCAAGGAATTAGTCCATCATTATGAGAAGGATTATTTGGAAAATAAAGAACCAATTTCTTGGTGTCATTTACATTAGAGATTAACATTTTTTTTGACTTGTAGCCAATAAAAGCATCAACTATGGCCGACCATGGGTGGCTAAGGATGAGAGGATAAGCTCGCAAGTTAATTTTTGGCTATAGGATAATAAATTATATTGGATATTACTAGGAATCCAAAATGATCATTAGGTCTTCAATAATCCCTTTAGGCTTAACAATTGACCTATCAACCATCTACAGAATGGTGGGTGTTGGACAAAGAGTTGTAAGTTTTAGTTATTGCATGGTCTCCATGGTCATCAAGTTGATGGATGCACCCATATAAATTAAGGCATTGGAGATGGGTTGTCTATGGATACTAACATTGACTATAGGACTTCTAGGATCAGAGTATTTTGGGGGAACTATGTTTCCCAACATAATATCTACCAATTGGCCAATAACTTGGATTAATTTAGGATTCTTCTTCTTTCTTCCCAAAAGTTTCAAATATATATCTATAACATCCTTATTATAGATAGGGACATATTTTATTTCTTTAAAGAGTGGAATTTTTATTCACACATTCTTTAGTTATCCTAATATATTGAATTCAGGTTTTGATTTAGGACATGAGATGGTAAATCTCTCTAAAAAGAATGATTGATATATTATTTTTGGTTTTTAAGTGGGATAAACTCAAGAGTGGCCATGGGTGGATGTGAATTAGTTTTGATTTTATTAGTTTATTTAAAATGTTTTGTGATTATGGGTGAGGTGGGTTGTGGAAGAACACATCTTGAATAAAGATGGACTTGATTGATATCCAAGGGGTATGTTGGATATTACATTATTTCAATGGATTGTGTTGGTTGAACTAACTTATTGGTAGGGTTAGGAATGGGTTGGGAAGGTAATTAAGTAGGTCTAATAGGTTTCTAAGTTTTTGGAATTAAGTCCTACTATTGTGGTTTTCGGATTTGTTGAGGAAAGCCTTGATTACCTCTCCATGGTTGTTTCTATGATTTAGAGGGGAAGATCCATTATTAGTTTTGGAATGGCTTAGGTTTAGGTTTTTTCTAATTTTATTACATCCATGACTAATTATACGGTAGTTTATAATTTTTTTGGGGCCAATTTTGATTGGGTACATTTGTCCAATAATCATATTGAGGATTATTTGAGAATTTATAAACGTAAAGTTTGATGGCATACCTATAATTGATGACCTTTGTGGCCATGGTATCATTTAATCCATGAAAAATACTTAAGTTTAATCTCCTCCTATGGCATGTAACTCTACCATTTTAGGAATCTCCTCAGTTATGCTAGTTACCCAAGTTTTCATAGAATGACATATGCATTCTGTCTTCTTTTTTCTACATTTAGGGCAATAAGTAGCTAATGCTTTTTTAATTTATTTATACTTCTTCCATGTATGCAATGTATCAAGGTAAGTGTATAGGTGGTTAAGAATGTCCTGCAATAGGTTTTTGACTTCACTTTTAGACAGTCTAATTGTAGATGTTGTAGAAAGGGTTCTATCCCTACTCTTGTTCATGGTTGATCTAGAGTAGTTTGTATATATAATTTTTAGTTCATTAAAGGATAGTGTAGAAACATCTCCACCAGACATTAAGTCTAGTGCCTCCAGACAATCATCTCTAATTATTTTTAGGAATATCATCTTGATGGATTCTTTCTCCATTGTAGTCTGTTTAGACTTTTGTAGGTTAAATACAATTCTTTCCATATATTTCTCCAATGACTCATCATCAGCTTGTGACATTCTAAATATTTCATATCTCCTATAGTTTTTGCCTTTATAATAGTCTAGGTATTTGGATAGAAACTTCACCTTCATTTCTTCCTAAGTATAAATGACATCATTTCTAATTCCTCTAAACCATGCAAGTGTTACATCTTTGAGTGTTGTTGGAAACAACTTGAGTTTTTGAGCATCTTGATTATAATCATAATTGTAGCATAATATGTCAAACTCAAAAATATATGTGTCTAGTTCCTTAGATGCTTTTCCACTAAAATTAGGGAGGGTAGAGTGAGGAATATTATTCATGGGTGGATTTACTTTAGGGGTAAGGATGGGGAATTTAAAGGTAGTAAACTCATTGGTATTATTTTCTTCCTGATGATCCTCTATGAATACTCTTTCTATTGGTAGATCAAAAGCTCTTGCCACCCACTCTAAAAATCCTTATCATTTCTTGTAGTTCATGGGGTGTAGAAGATAGAGATTTTATCTTATTTTTTTGGAATATACGGATTTATATACAATAGAGATGGTGTAGAGGTTTCAAAAAATTTAAATTATGGCTTAGCAAAGAGTCTTCTTAAATTAGAAGATTCTATTGGTTTGGTATTTCTTCTAGAAGAAAGAAGAGTCTTGAATGCCTCCTTAGCAAGAAATTTGGGTGATGGAGGGAAGTGAGTTATTGATTCTTGAGTATGATGTGATAAGGTGGGGATGCTCAAATATGGAACATAGGGATTGTTTTTATGGGTATGAACCTTTTCTTTTCAAAATCTCTAGCTTGTGCTACCAACTTAACCAATAATTCCTCCTTTTTTACCTCTTTTATTGACAATTATAAGTGATCTTTAGGGATTTCCTCATGTTTCTTAGTTTCTTCAGGATATATTTTTGTTCTTACAACAACATTTGATGATCTAGGTATAAATATTCCTAGATGATCCCATCCTCTTTTTATGTACGTCAACCACTTTTCTTTTTTTCTTTTTAAGTTTTTTCCCACCCTACCTACATAGGGTTAGCAATATGGGGGGTTTTGAAAATTTATACTATTTTAATTTTTAGAAGGGAAATTTAAACTATAAAAATAGGAAATATTTAATCTATAAAATAGTAAACTCTAAAAATTAAGAAAGCAATAAACATCCAAAAACAACCGCTATCAAGATTGACGATTTCTAGTGTGTGACACCCTTCCCCGATAATGGCACCAAAAATGAACAGTAATAGATTCATAATCTAATGTACTTATCTTGAAATTTAATGAATAAGGAGAGTTACCAAAGACTGATACCTTCTAATTCATTTAAATTGATAACAAAATGCCATTATATGTGCACACTTAATCCTCTAATTTGACATTTTGCTGATGGTGATCTAGGATGTTGGAAATTATACAAGGAATGAAATGTTGAATTGAACACTCATAAAAAATCATGAATCAAATGATTACACTAATTTATGATCATAATCTTCATTAAAACAATCACATACAAATCTAAAAATCATACAACTAGAAATTAAACACTCAACACATAAATAAAACAAGTAACATGCTTAGCTAATTAATGGATCAAATTATTGTTGCAAGACTTCCAAAGGGGGACGTTCCTCCTTCAAAATTGAGATTAAATCCTTCCTCTTAAAAGAATAAAATTTAATCAAAAATAATTTCTCTTATTAATCAAATGTATCAGGGAACTACTTTAGGAGAATTAAAACAATAGTTGTCTTACAAAAGATGCTTCTTCTCTATTTCTCTAATTTATCTCTAACTAGTTTCACAACCTTATTTCTACATGTAAATATATAATAGGGGAGAATATCCTATATGAAACAAGATACATTTCAAATTAAGAAAACATTATCTATAGGATAAATGGAAATAAGTTTTTTTTGCTAAAGCTATCATTCATATGAAACTTGTGATGTTACTTTAGGACAATCCAAGTTGTTTAGTGCTAACGAAATTTATTCAATATGTTCCATGAATGTTGTTACAAGTTCTTTGAGTTTGTTGATTTTTGAATAAAATTATATTTTCTCATAAATTTGGCCATATAGTGGTTATAGGATGTTTTTTCATTAGAAATTTCCTTTATTATAAGATAGAGTGTGAAATGTTCCTTTGAATGTACATATTGCTTTGAACACCTTTTCAACACATTATAAATAAAATCCCCCTATAGTAAAATATAAATATCATATACTTGAATTTGAAGAAGATACATGATAACATAATGATATTGATATGGTTATCTTATGATAAAAACATTTGATAAATGGTTCATAAACATGGTAAGATAAAAGGGTGAATATGGAAAATGTGGACAAAAATCATGACAATTTTGGGGATCATCATTGACTATTGAATGAAATATATGACTCTCTCACTTCCATTAGGGACTATTAGGATTACAAGGATGATAGAATCCTTCAGGTGTTAGGCAATCTCAAGGATCTTTTCCACCTACCCTATCAGGTACCAAACCACCTATCTGAGTAGGAAATCATATACTAGCTAGTGGAAGGCATCTTTGGAGACTACATCAACTACTAATAAAAGGCCTACCCACCCCTCCTGATCACCATCTAACACCATTTTTACATAGATTTCTCCCTCTATAAAATATGGCAACATGAATGGTCTCTTTTATCTTGGGTAGGGTAGATCATCAGGATTGGGACTTGCATGGTGTCATATAGGTTTACCTAACTAAATAATAGGCCCATCTCAAACTAAATTATGGCCACCATCTCAAGGATGATTAATATATCCACATGAATCTAATTGATGATTAAGAAGTTTTTAATAGGATTGAAGCTCAGAAGAAGAAGAAAGGAAATCGAGTTCAACCTGGGCCATCCTCCCAAGCTAGCCTTGCCTTTTGCATGTTAGACCAACCTGGAGTGGATGTTTATGTGAATCTTCCTATATTTTAATTAGAGTTATAAAACTATTCCCAACAACTTATCCTTTTAGAAATTATTCCCCTTAACCCTCATCTCTACCTTCACCACCTCATGTGGTTCAAGTAGCTTAGCCTCAAGTAGTTCAAATTTAGGCATTTTAACCTCAAGTGGTTCCAATCTAATCCCCTAACCCCAAGTTTATAAATCACTTAGGTTATAAATATCAATTATCCTATAGATAATAATGAGGAAGGACCAAGAACTAATACTCATGCATATCCCTTCCTCTACTCCCTCCACTCTTTACTAGCATATCATGACACCACTTGGTTTCCAAATTCTCTAGTATCCTACTTAGAAGGTACCACCCATATTCCCAATTTAACCCCCTCCATAATTCATCAAAGTTCCTCTAGTATCAACCATGCATAGTGTATTCACCTTCTAATTTCCATTTTCATCATCCATCGCACAAATATGGCTCTTTGTACCTCCTTTGCTCATTTAACCCCAAGTCTAGATAACTATAGGTTCTCTAACCTTACTAAGTGTGGTTTTTGATCCAATAATAAGTACACATGTGTGCACATTTCAAGCATCTTATGCCATTCCAACTATGCTTATGCTTACCCAATACATTCCTCAATTTGTCCTCGTAGCCTCCACCACCCCTATTCCCTCAATTACAATAGCTAAAGTTAATTCTCAAAAGAGGCCTACAAAAAATAAACTTTGTTAAATACTTGACCTTATATTTAGGATATAATTTATCCCTCTTGGCCTCTCCCACAATCTTCTACTACTCTTCTTACACTAATTCTAGTGTCTCATTGCATCATTCCTAGGTCTCCCTTTTCCATCATCTCAGGTGCCCTTGGATTTGGCTTTAACCAGCCAATTTGATCCTTTTTATTGAATTCCCCTCTCCTTGGAGTCATATCCCCATAGGATAAATTGACCCAAATCTAATGAAAAGTGTTGTATTTTTATTCTTTAATAACATTTCAAGCACTGAAGGGTAGTCTTAATGAGTTAGTGTGTTAGCCCTTCATGTAAGACTATGGTCTTACATGCTCACCCAAAGCACACATTAAGAGACTAGTTCCCATGGGTTGTGTATCAAAGTAACATATTACTCATATTCTTGAGTTTGAGCTTATATCTAATTATAAGTTACACATAAAAAGAGATACACCACTTTGGTCCTTGTCTCATTAAGCTCAACAATTATAATTACGTGGATAAATTCCATGAAGATCAAATATTATTACGCAAGTTCTAAAAGTAAAATTTGTATCAACCTCATAATGAGCTATAACTATAAGTTACTCAACACAAACCTACCAATAGATGCATAACTCTCCATTGATTGGAACATGAACATGAAAACTGATTATACTATCTATAACTTTATATTATACTTTAGCAAAATCATATCCAATATTTGTCACTTTATAATGCTTTCATACATGGGTATATATACTTATTTTTCCCTATCTAATTAGTTATAAAATAAATGACATGATTGATCATCCATTGAACTTTCTATGAACTAAGAGTTGTGGCAATCTATTAATTGGTTTCTCCTAAAGATTCGAGCCTTTACACCCCCTTTATACTTGTTCTATGATAGATCCTTGATGCCATATGTGTATCTGTTTATGGGATGGTCCAAAACTTGTGATGGATAAGGTTTGGATGGCCTTTGATAATTTCTCCTTAACCATCTCCCACTTCCCATATACTCCCTAAGTCTTTCACTACTATTTTGAGTCCTATGATCTCAGGTCCCTCATAGTTATATCTCATATTTTATTGGGTTTTCTCATGTGAGTGATTATATGCCCTTATCCTTTCAAACCTCACTATTTTTATACCACAGTCCTATTACACAAGTATAGTTCTATGCCATAGTATCTCTACACTATACTCCTTTTACATTGTGCTAGTTTCATGCCAAAATACCAAAATACTTAACCAAAATTTTGGGTCTAATAGAAACCAAAGATGTTCCCTTAGGTTTTCCCATTTATCTTTCCTCTTTATGCCCCCTTGCATCTTCCTTCTCCACTAATTTCCTCTTTCATCCATTTCTCTTCATTCATTTTCCCCCCACCTTGGCCTACACCTATCATGAGCATATCCATAACCCCATCATCAAATATTTCCACCATAGAAATAGCTAAGGTGTCACAGGCAACTAATATGACTCTACAGGGTGACCTTGATGTGTAGTGGGATTTTGACCACACCATATGAAGCATGCATAGGATTCTCCCCCAAAAGTTCATCCAAGAAGGGAAGCCTATGATTTGGAAAATTCAAAAATATCTCTTCTCCCTCAACAAAGTGAGTAGATCCATGAGAGAAGAGAAATTTACAAAGGACCTAATCTCAGTCATTTAGGATACAGATAACATGTCAAAAAAGATAATAGAGGATATGAAAAAATAAGTTTAAGAAATAGAGGCCCAAGTGAAAAGATCCTTCCATATGGAGCTGATTAGACAAGTTGAGGATAGCCTCCTGTAGCTTTTCTCAACTCTAGACTAGGTGGTTAAGACTCTGGTAGATAGTAAGAAGTATCTCCAAAGGAACTAGGCTTACTTGGAGAGAGTTACTCTAGTAAAGAGTAAGTGCATGAATATGGTAGTAATTATGCACAAGGGCATGTTTCTAGAGTTAAAGCTCATTCTAAATTTATACTTGAGCATATACTAAACATATGATGAGAGCATGAGATTTGTAATTAAGGAGTGGCTAAACCTAGCATATATGGTAGGCAATACCCTAAAATAAGGCAAGAAGAAAATATTGGCCTACTTTAATGAGGTCAACATCACATTGTTATTCCACTCAGATGACACTCTACTAGACATGAGCAAGTTTATAGTTCACTTGGGTCACTTTGACTAGGTCTTGATAAAGAATGTGGCTAGGGCCAACAAGGTTGGAGCTTAGGTGGTGCCCAAACTATCTACCCAATCCATTATGATCATCATTTAGGTTTTAGAGGTTAAGGTGCCCAATGAGGCCCCACTCCAAGTTTATCATAGGTTAGTGGCCTAATAAAAGATGATATTTTAATATAAATCAATGAATTTGGCTAATTTGGGATAGGATTTTGACCTAGTAATAGCTATAATGGTCACTAGGGAAGCAGAGTCCAAACATTTGGGAGGTGGTTCATCTGTTCCCCCTCCATGTATCAGTTAGTGGGCCCTAGAGTATCTTTTGGGAGATAGTTGGGAGGATGTTCTCTTTTTTGAAAACAATACAGTTGTAACAAAATTTGGGAAGCCATCATGGACCAAGATGGGAATCTTGTGCTACTTAGAGGTGAGCCCCATCCTTATCTATAAATGTATAATTATATTCCATTTTAAGGGTTGATAATACTTACACCCAAAATGTTGTTAGAATTGAGCCAAGATTTCACTTGATTATTCCTCCACTTTTTGAGATTATGAATGTCTATCATGATCAAAAAATTTGTAAACAAACTTGTTTTAATGAATGAAATTTATGACTTTCTACAAAATTTATAGTTTATTTGTTAAAGGTTGTCAATCATTTCAGGTTCTTGAATAAATGTTAATGAAACTAAAATAAAATTAATGCTCTATTACTTAACAACATAATGTGCTTCATTTTTCTAACCCATATATGAATTATTTTCATTTCCCTTGTAATATTCATGATTTATATGTTGATATACAAATTGGTTTTGAATAATCTATGTGTTATTTACTATAGGCTTATTGAATATTGATATCTAGTGAAGGGTTTAGCAATTAAACATTCTCTCTCATTTTCTCAAACTTATCCCCTTTGTGTAAAACTCAGTTAGATCCTTTGTGTAAATTGAATATTGGTATAGATGTGACATGGTAATTAGTTTAGTTCTTGAAACATTGGCATTTTCTAGACCTGGAAACACCCTTTCCTACCCTAACTTTCCCTCCTTTTATGTTTATTTTGGAATCTAAACATTTTCCCCTACTTTAAAAATCTATGTGGTGTAACTCAATAATAAATGACAAGTAGAATACACCTAAGCTAGAAACTAATATAGAGTGAAAATGCACACATCTTTAACCTCCAGTGGTAATAACCATATCTCTTTGATTATAAAAATTTAATCTATTTAGTCTTTGTATTGAACCAACATTAGTCCTAAAATTAATGAGGAGATATTATATCCCATGTATTATCTCCCACTTTCCTCTTTTGAACACTCAATCCCATGAGTGCCTTCAAATGTAGAAAGTATTTTTGGGATGATAACATCTAGTGTTAGAAAGAGGGCTAATTAATATATTATTTTAAACTGTCCATTTAACCTTTGAGTAGTTATCAGAAGGAACCACAACCTTGTGGGAGTAGTTTATTAAAGCACTTTTCATTTCCATTCTTTACTTTTTTTCCATTATTGTGTGCCTAAAATAATAATAATAACTAGTGTTAGAAGGAGGGACCAATCCATTTTTTATATTCTATTTATAGTTTATTGGGTTTATGCAAGTTATTATTGATAATGGTAATGTTTTAACTATTATTGGTCTATAAAGCACCCTAGATCTACTAAACCTATTACTAGATCTAGGTCCCATCATAGTAGGATATTTATTTCACATTTGTAGTTTCATAGGAGGCCCAAACTTTGTAGACCTAAACCCAAACCAATAGTTGATTTCACTAGCTTGTCTTCTCAGTCTCCCCCAAATAGTCCACCTATAATGTCTCTCCAATTACCTTGGTTAGTTAGGTCTACTATCAACATTTTTGAAGTTGTCCATGACTTACCTAGGAAACCAAAAATATATCTTCCCCATTTCACCCCCAGTGCAGGATGAATAACTAAATATAATGTGACCTTGTATAATAATTCCCTGAGACTTCTCAATGTGGAGCACAAAGATGTAGTGTGCAATTTTTTCCCCTTCACTTTGATGTAATTATCCTATGAATGGCTCCTTAAACTCCCTAAAAAATAAATCACAAGATAGGACTAGTTCAGTAGTGATTTGCTGGCCCAATCTGGGCAAGTTATTGACCATAGCATCTTATATTAGTGGTTTTCTATAATTAAAGGAGAACATAGTGAGCCCATATAAAACTTCAATTCTAGGTTACAAAAAATGTATACCCAAGTCACCATGATTTACCATCCCAATGCCTTAGTGGTGCTTGAAATGTAAAATAATGCATTGGAACCCTAGCTAGATATGTTATTAATATGAAACCCTTAGGTAGTTGACTTACCCTTGGATTATGCGAAAGCCATAAAATTTAATAAGTAGTTAAACCCTTGGGTTTAAATGATGGATCCCATTCTTAATGACCTATCACATCTACCTACATCAAACTTATTTCCCAACATAACTGAAAATATTCCAATGCTTCATCCACTACCCATAACGAACCATCTACCTCTAAGTCACATTACAACAAACCAACACTTAGGATTTCTTAATCCCATAAACCATGAAATGTCTCCCTAATTACCAAGTAACATTGGTAGTAGATAATAGTGCCTTGACTATATCTCAAGAGTCTACTAAAAATGAGTTGAAGACCATCCAATGAATGGTTCAAAAACTAAGTAATGACTTACATGGTTTACAAAGGCAAATGGGTAGATCAAATGCTAAAATTTCAATCAAGAACTTCACCTACCAAAGATAAAAAAAATTATAGTCATTCCCAAAATAATCTAGATCCCTCCCCTAATAGGCTACCTGAAGTTAACATATATGAGATAACTCTATCTAACTAGTGCTAAGTGTATAACATGGTTCCAAATGGGGTGCTAGATTATATAGAGTTTTGTAGTGCCTCTGAGATATTCCATAGAGAAATGGATGAGTATGAGGTGGTTTCAAATGACATGGAATTATCAAATTTGGGTAGACCCCCTAACACAACCATAGTGTTGGAAACTATGTATTTTCCTAGTGAGGAAGAAAATGGTCAAAGGAGAGTGCTAGTGAGTTTCATGCATTCCAATAGTTTTAAAGGAGTAATTATGCCCTGAGGAACTAGAAATTATAGAAACCCCTTACTACATCAACTCACTCAAATAATGGTTGAACCCCACTAGATCATAATGCTAAGAATGACCTTGCACTTCCAAAAACTCATGAGTTTTAAGCTCTTATAGAGACCAACCAATTCAAAATAAGGTGGGATATAATATTTTACAAAAGATGAAGAAGATTAAGGTGAATATCACCCTTATTGAATGTAATCATATCATAGAGAAACATGATTTTATACTAAAACATATAACTAAAAATCCAATGTATCCCACCCAAACTAAGTAGAAAATATCCCACACTAATGTACTCATCCACAAAAACAAAACTAAGGTCCCTACTTTCCTCCGAACTGTCAAGTTATTTAGAAAGAACCTACATAGCTGATTAGTAGAATTAATAGCCTTGATAAATGTAATACCAGTAGTCATTTATGAAATTTAGGGTTAGTTACTATCAAATTAGACAAGGTGTTGGTTTAAATAGATAAGTTAGAGTTTGAAGTAGTGAGTGACCTTTTGAATGTCTACATACAACTAGAGTCTAAACACAGGATTCAATAGTTCATAGGCATCCAAGTATTAGAGATTCCTAAAGCCTATGGCATGTTCTTAAGTAGGGACTGGTCTAAAATTTTAAATGGGTACATGGTCACTAACTTCTCTCATATGTGATTAATCTAGAGTGGGGTAAGTAATAAAATCTAAATGGATAGAGAACTCCACATGAAACACAACCTACTAAAGATAAAGATGATATTGATCCATAATTTCCAAGCTTATGGTCCCTCTACATTGATGGGGATCAATCCAAACAAAGTAATGGGGCTATTATTTTATTGATATATCCTAAAGTAAAGAAATACCTAGATTCATATAGATTGTAGTTCTCTTACATAAAAAATATAATAGAGTATAAAGCCTTAATCCTAGGGTTGTAAATCACATTAAATCATAAATAAAATGAACTGAGGATATTTAGTGACTATGAGATAGTGGTCAACTATGTGAAGAGTAAATTTTAGTGAAATTTGTCTTACCTCAAGAGGTATAAACATAGGACCTAGAACATAATTGATATTTTTATCAAATTCAACTTCATACATATCCTTAGGAAGGAAAACCAAGTTGATGATTCATTGGTGTGCACAACAACAAACTTAACTCCCCTAGATGACACTGAGTTACATGAGTCTTCTATGGAACTAGTCCCTTGCCCATCCATCTTAGACACTGTGACAAATTTATACGTCTTTGAAGATGATTAGTAGATTATCCAATTTATTAATAATGGTGGGATATTTGAGACCTAAGTAATATACAAAGTAGACAGAGACAACCTTAAAACCAAACTTGATAAGGATGGGATCCTTAATATTCATGGTTTACCTAGAGAGAGCATTTGATACCTTAGTCCATGCACTCCAAATTAAAAAAACCCAAGTTTGATAATTATAAGTGTCAAATCATCAAATTTATCTCTATGGAAAAACCTCAAAACATTAATGTGGGTCTTGATTGGATGGACATCAAACTTGTGTAGCTGTGAGGGTTGTTGTTAAGGTATAAGGTTATAATTTCTTGGGCCTATGGAGACCTCAAAGTCTTTGACCTAAGGGTAATTACTCACACCATTCCTCTTAAACCAAGTCAAAAACTATATATGTAGATATAGAGACATAGGGACCCAATATTGTAACCTTTAATACATAATGAGGTTCACAAGTTAATCTCTACATGGATAATCTTCCTAGCTCACAACTCTACCTGGGTAGCCAACCTAGCACATGTGCAAAATAAAAATAGGTGAATCCATTTGTGTGTACATTATCTATATGAAGTGATTCAAATGGTGAGTAGATTATATATGGTGTCTTTCTAGATGGATTCTTAGGATATAACTACGTCTTAATTAATTTGGGAGATCTAGTCAAAACCACATTCAACACCAAATCGGGTACATTCACCTAAAAGTGAATGCTGTTCAAGTTGATCAACATTGGAGATAAATTATAGAGGGAGATGGATTTTTATTTTGAAGGTTTAATTAGAAAGTGAATAATAATTTATATGGATGAATTAACTATGTTTTCAAACTATAGACCAGATCACATATGTCACTTATAAAAGGTATTCAAAAGGTTCAAGAGGTATGGTATTTATATAAACCTAAAGAAGAGGATGTTCAGTGTCATTAAAGGTAATATTTTTGGTCATATCATCACACAATAAGGTATTACTATCAATCCATAAAGAGTTTAGGTTATTTACAATTGACCTCTACCTAACAATAAAAAAGAATTAAAATCCTTCTTTGGGAAAATTAACTTTGTTTGCAAGTTTATTTTTGGATTTGCTAAAATCATAAAACCTATGAATGCTATGTTAAAATAGGATGAAAAATTAGATTGGCATGCCAAATCAAGGAAGGATTTCTAAGATATAAAATAATCTATTATGTAGGCCTTGGTGTTGATCAGTCCAAACTATACACATGATTTTTACATTTACCCTTTTGCTTCTGAGCAAACCATCTTGCATGCCTCATGAAAATATTTTATGGAGAAAAACATACTATTTTTATGAGCACAAAAATAAATTATGTAAAACTAAAGTATTCCACTATTGAAAAACATACGTATGCACCGATTAAGGCTATGAAGAAATATTAGCATTACATCCTAAGAAATAAGGTGCATGTAATTATCTCAAACCCTACCATCAAGAAAATGTTGGGACATGATGAATTAGTTGAATTCATAGGTATATGGATTATAAATATACAATAATATGATTTATAAATCAAACCTACCAAGTTGATTAGGGGGTAGGGTCTTACCAAGCTAATAACCAAAATTTATTTAAGGATCACTATGGACTAATTAGACCAGGAGATAGTACCATAGTGGGATTGGTACACACCAATCATATATTACCTACTCTATAATAAAAAAATGCATAGTATAAATCAAACATAAAAAGGATCTCTTAGATTGAAGGGAGTTCTCTTTAGGAATAATCATGAGGGCATATAACTTAGATGCTTATCACAAATATATGCCAAAGAAGTAATGGTAAGTTTCTATGAAAAGTTGGACATTATCAATCTAACAAAAGATGCAACAAATCTCAATATACTCTAGTTAGGTTATATTAGCCTACCCTATTCAAATATTTACATGCCCATGTTTGAACCTGCCATTAGTGTCAGACCTTCACTTAAAAAAGAGACCCATGCAACAATACCATTACAACTAATTATAAAAAAGCTACCATTTTACCTATGGGGGTTATAATTTTTTGTAGTTATAAACCCTAACTCTTTAATAGGTCATAAGTTCATGATTATAGATACATATTATTTCACAATATGGACTAAAGTAGTGGCTATAAATAAGAACATCACCATTCAAGTCATCAAATTTATAGAGGGTAATACAATTACTCAATTTGGGACCTTGGTTTCATTAGTGTGATAATGGTGCCACATTATAATCTATAAATTTCACTAAGTGGGTGTATGATGAAGGGGTCACCTTGAAATTCTCATTCAATTACCACCAATAAGGGAACATATTGGTATAATCAACTAACTAAAACCAATTGATGCCATAAATAAATATATAGAAAATAAACCTTAAGAATGGCATTTCTTACTTAAATTTTCTCTATGGGATGACTACACCAGGTATAAACAAGTGCTTAAAAGCAAAATATTTCTACTATTTTATGGATTGAATCTAATTATAGAATTTACACTCAAGTTGCCTAAATAAAAGTTCATGAAAAAATATATGGAGCATGATGACAAAGTGAACTCTAGGCTCTTGGACATTGTCTAGTTGGAAGAAGCCCAGGATGAGGCCTTACTCAACTTTAATAGGAATTATATCATTGTCAATTAGTGTTTTTCCAAAATGGCTAAGGTCAAATATTTTAGAATTTTTAATATAGTATTGTTGTGGGATAAAGCTTAATAAAAGAAGAGCCAACACTCCAGGTTTGATCCTTTCTAAATTACCACTTACCAAATAGCTGAGATACTCAACTAGAGTGATTTTCACCTTAAGGATCTTAAAGACAATGACCTCCCACTACCATTTAATTGATATTTATTGAAGCACTAATTCTCAACTATCCCTTCTACTATAATTTTAGAGTAATCTTGATAAGGGTGGTAATGTATATATTAGACTAGTTGGCTTTAGTTAGAGTTTGTTTCTTATGTGTGTTTACTTTTGTTGAATTATATTTTTTATTTGGTGATATTATGTTAATTTGGTGTTCTTATCCTACCAAACATACCCCAGATATAGCCCTCAATTGAAACTAAGTTAGTGATCAAAACTAGAAAGGTCCTTTTGTAAACTCTCAAGAAGTAACCACTTTGAAAAGTGATGAAATCTCAAGAGGTACAATTAAACATCAGAATACCAAAGGTGAGATTTAATTTTAATCAAGTTAAAGGTTATAAATAAATATTTTACAATTTAGATCTTGGAGGCTAGTGATTATTAATGAAATAAGTGAATTTTAGAACAACCTCATTTCCTGATATAAGCCATCAAACTACACTTAAGAAGAACATCATTATGAAAAGTAACATCACCAAATGAATATGAGATTGGCTGGGTATTTAGAGATTTAAAAAAATATCGTAACCCATGGCTTAGTACCAAACCTTAAATTAATAGAAATACCAAATGTATTCATAAGAGAAACTTTAAATTTTGAGTCTTCCTCAAAAGGGTTATTTAGGTAGCCTCTATCATAAGCTTTTTGGCCTAGATGGAAGTGGAGTAGGGCCTTAAGCGGGACCATAAGTATCTCTATATAGGATAAAGACACATAAAATTTAGTAGAGAAATGCCCATACCATTCCCCTCTAAGCCATTTAACCAATAATTCCCTTTTGGGAATTCTAATGCCCATCCTAATCTAGACTTGTTTGGGTGAAATCTAAAAATTCAATCTATTGAAAACATATCACCTCACACACACTGATGGTCTATTGTGGGAATAAGGATCGTTGTACCACTTGTTATCAATGACTTTATTTCTTTCCTTTTATAATATGTCTAAATATTTCCTTATATTCTATGTTTTGTGTAGAAATAAAGGTTAGTATCTTGGGTTAGAAGTGTTTAACACCACTTTCCATACCAAAGTCACAATTTTTTGTGGCCAACACACACCCCTTTATTCTCTCATAGAAATTGGGGAATCCTATTTAAAAAAATCAAACTTAGTGTTCCTAGACCTTCAGTCTTATTCCAACTAACTCTTTTATAATAGAATATTTGAGTTCTTATTTCACCTTGGTTTTCTCAAACATATTTCAAATTTATAATAGTAATTTTAATCTCCTTTTTTTAACCCTGTAACCATTGAATTTAACATGGTCAAGTCCTATCCAAACCCTAAAATAAGCTAGGGACTTTATTATTTATAATATTTAATGCAATAACTTTTCTATCATTTTGTTCCCATATTTAGGTTCTATTGGCCATTTTTGGATGACATACCAAGCTTATGCCTAGATAGACTAGGTTTCTAATGGATTAGTAGATGAATAAAAGTTTTAGATGGAATGAGTGGTTCAAGGATCTTAGTTTTCTCAAAAATATTTTGAGACACTTTAAGTTTACTTAAAGTGTAATTTGCCAATTTCTAGAGGATAGATCTAAAGAGTTGAAAAGACCCTATGGGATGTTAAGAGTTCTTGGAATGAGTATGGAAGTGCATAACATTCATTTGGTCCTTTATTTCATACATATATACATTTTGGGTCTAGTGATATAAATTTTGAGTAGGCATTTTGTTGACATCACCATTACCATGTGTGGATGAGTCAAGAAGAATGGGTCATATGGGTTTGTTCATTTTAGTCCCAATAACATATACACCAAGTTTTATGTAATCCTCCAAAGTGCATCAAAATATATGAAGATCCAAAGTTGGCCTCAATAAAAATTCACTAAGTTTCCATACTTATCCAATTTCCAAGGAGCTCAACAGATCTAAGTGAGACTATTGACAAGGCCATATCTTGCATATGTGGTAATTTTGGAATAAAATGATCATATCAATTTGTTCATCTTGGTCCTTAGTTACTACACATTAAGTTTTAGATCATCTATCAAAGTCCAAAATATGTTGTGCATGTTCAAAGTTGGTTCCTCAGTCAAATTTTACTAAGTTTCCCATACTTAGCTAAATGAACTAGACTGTCATCAGGATGTCATGAGGGAATAAATGGACCAATCAACTTGATAATTTTGTAGACACACTTAGAAATATCTTGAGACTAATGGATTAAATGGGTTTATCCCTTTCAGTCTCAATAACATCTCTTGAAAATTTGGCCAATTTTTACAATATCTATAATGTCACTGAGAAAAATATAGCTATTAGGTTATTAGCTACTTATTTTAAAAGAAAGACTCTATATAGGTATAAAGGCCTTACTTCCAATTTTGTTCAAACATGGGACCAATTAGGGGAAGCCTTGTGTAAAATATTTGAGGAAAAAAAGTGATCATTTTTCACTTGTAGAGAAACTAGCTGCCATTTCAAGAGATCCTCATAAATTCATGTAAGACTTCAACACAAGGTTCCAAATAACTTGGGATAGAATCCCAGTCTTAGTTAGACCAACCCCTAACTTTTCCTTCTTATATTATTTAAAGGATTTAAATAGTTACATGGAAGTGATGATCCAATAAATGGGAGGAAATATACTTTTAGATGCATATGACGAAGCCATTAAATCATAAAATTGTCTAGTTTAGGATAAAAAACTTACACCCAAACCACTAATGTAATTATTTCCTAAAATCAGACAACCTCTTATTGTTATCCCTCTAATATATGACATTCTTCCTACACTAAAAATTATTGCAATCCCTACACCAAAACAAGAGAAAGCTTCCACTAGTGGATCTAGTGATTCACTAGAGCAAAAAATCTTTTAGGAGCTCAAAAACATGTTTCAGTCCTTGGGGAATGAGATAGTAAATGTCAAAAGGTAACATGCTTTCAATAGACCTTATAAAAGTTCATATCAACCTTAGAAGAAATATTTTCAAGTAAATAGGCCACCATATAAGGGGAACTACTAAAGATAGGGCTAAGGTCAAAACCAAGGACAAGGGTAGCATGACTACAATAGGAAGAACAACTACAATTATAATGTTGCTATTAATTCTAACTCCTTGGTCCCTATTCAAAATAGTTTGGTTTAAGAAGTAGAGGG
Source organism: Torreya grandis (assembly GCA_037957365.1). Taxonomy (NCBI): domain Eukaryota; kingdom Viridiplantae; phylum Streptophyta; class Pinopsida; order Cupressales; family Taxaceae; genus Torreya; species Torreya grandis. The sequence goes on from JARHVA010003026.1 coordinate 252,415, forward strand.
TACCATGCCTTGGAATTCATCCTTTGGTCAACATATTATCCTAAATATTGACCTTAAGCAAGACTTCAATGATCAAGGGTAACAAGATACTAATTTTGGATACAACCAAGCTCTGATGGCCCAAAATGCAAAGGTACCTATGATGAACAAGCCAGAGGAGCCTCCACAAGGTCAAGGGCCTAATCAAGGACAAAATTAGATAGATGTTATAATGATGAATTGTGAACAAGAAGAGTGATACATATCCAAATAATAGGCTAGTTATAGCCAAGCCTACATTGTAGTGGCTAAAAATACAAGATTTAAAAGAAGGAACATGGATGGTAACCAAGAAGTAGTCAAAGAGATTCTTACCATTACTCCTTCATTGATAAATCCAAAGGAACTTGCTATCACTCTAAATATTCCAATAGTCTGAAGGGGTCAAAATTATGGAAATTTCTTGGTGCCCTAAGTCTCACAAGTTCAATAAATAATACTGGTGGCTCCCAAATCACAAGCAAATGTTGGTGGTTCACCCATCAAAATTATTGAACAAATGATTAAATCTAATGTGAGTATGTCCATGTGGGATATGCTCTTTATGCGTATCCAAGTGGACATTCTTTAGGAGGGTTTGTCTAAGATTAATGTTACAATAGTTGAAAACAAGTCATAAAGTAAGGTGATGAAGTTCTCACCAATAGAACAAAGGGGTATAGTGAAGGATAGTCAAGTAAGGTGGTAAAACCTCCTACCTTCTATACCTCAATGATCATTGGTAACTCTCTAGTGCATAATTTATTGGTGGATAGTGGGGCTAGTATCTTGATAATGCTAAAGTCCATATCTAATTAGCTTGGTATAAAATATGAACCACAATCCAAAGGAGTAATACAACTTGATGGTTCGTCTCCCAAGCCATCTGACATAATCAAGGACCTCAATATGATCCTAAAAGCTTGTCTTAGTGTCTTGATGGCTCAATATGTATTGATCTTAGATGTGCCTCCTTACTTTGTACTATGTTTATCTAGAGAGTTAATAGCAAAGATAAGGGGATATCTTATAGCAAATTGGTCTTATATGGCATTCAGAACAAGGTATGGGGCCAAAGTGTCAATCAAAGTTGAGTCCATTGCACAATTCCATATAGAGCCCTATAGACTAGATAATGTTAACATCAATTATACCATCATTGATGAGGATGAATTTGCAATGAGGTAGGAACTAAACACTCATCCAAAAGAGGTACCGAACATGTTCTTGGATGAGCTATAGAATGATAGATAGTTTGTGGACCCTTTAGAAGGTGTTAAAGAAAGGGACTTGGGTGTATACTATAGAGTAAATTTTTACTCTACATTGCATTCAAATTTTTAGTTGAGCACTGCAATTTTGGTTCCCGTACACCTAGGTCGTAGTGGCAGAGTTAGGGCAGAGCGCGAGTTCATTTTCTATCTAAGTGTCGAAGTGTAGCGGAGGCTGACAAGTGTCACTGTCTGAGCATGAATCTTCTTTCTCCTCTTTTGTTTCTTCTATTTCATTTTGCCTAAATATTTGATTAAGTGGAAGCTTCCAAGTGTCACTTTTTGGGACATAGAGCCAGCCAGTTGGCATCGTTTGAGACCCTTTTTATAACTTTCTAGAGAACCACAGATCGTGCCACATACCAAATAGTGGCTAAGCAGAAGCTTCCACATGTCAGCATCTGTGTCTCATATCAATACCCACATTTCTTCTTTTTGGCAAAGGTTTTCAAAGGGCTAAGTAGCAAGATGCAGCAAAAGGCATTAAGTGGAAATTAAGGAAGGACCTGAACTACTTTTTCAAAGAACAGTGGAGGTCCTCATGTGTCAAATTTCGAGAGACTTCAGTTCAATGCTTGGGTTCAATACTTTGGTCCAACATAGAAAGGCATCATTTTATTTGGCTAAAGTGCCATAAAGTAGCGGATGCTACCCAGTGTCACTCTCTGATCCCCTCTCTACTCCATTCTCAGGAAAATCGGAAGCCGCCACGTATCTTCCTAAAAGCCATAGAAGATTCCATGTGTCAACAACTGGGAGATCATCTTTGGGTTTCATTTCTAAATAAAGATTGTGGTGGGCCTTGGATGTGACTTAAAAAGTCTACAAAATCTGCCAAGTGTCACCATTCATAAGAGTCTGATATGTGTCCCAAATGATACTACAACACAACCAGAGAGAAGTAGAGAGAGCTATGTGTCTTCGATGAATAAGGAAAAAAAGCACCAAGTGTCATTCTCTAGTGCCTTCTAAGTATAAGAGGATTTTTAGGAAACTAACTAAGTTTCCTCTCCCATTTCAACATAACAAAGTGTTCCATGTATCTGTTACCACAAAGCAAAATGGAGGGAAAATCACTGGAGTTAATTAGAGTAGATGGAATAGTTCATCAGATAGATTTTTGGAGCCCCCAAAGCATTGAAGGCACCATCTATTTTTTCCCCTACGAGTGAATGATGGAGGATAATTGTGTGGGAAAGAGAGGGATGCAAGGAGACATCTGAAGCTATATAAGAAGAATTATAAAATCAGAAAGAGGGGGATTATGTAGTTTTAGACTTTCTATAATTTTGACCAGTAATATCATTTGCTCTTGTTTCCATTTTCTTAAATTGTAAAGTTAATGTAATTGTGCATGTTCTTGTGCCTCTTATATGGCCGAATGAATTAAGAATATTAAGTTCCATGCCCTAGTTGGTGTTATCAGTGTTATTTGCAAAGTAGTCTACACTGTAGATTTTTTTGTAGTTGTGATTAAGAATGTCATTTGCTTTTGTCTCATCTTCTTGAATTGGAAGGTTTACATAGTTGTACGTGACTTCTGTGCCTCTTATGTGATTAGAAGATTCTACTAGGAAGATTGAACACTATGCCTTTGTTGACATTTCCCATATCTCAATGAAAGAACTCCTTATGGTGAGCCTCTATTTCTATTATTTCAGCCTTTTACATTTATCATGCACTTGTCTACTCTTAGATGTAATTAAATCCTTTAATAGTCTCACTATGCTCAAGATAGGATTAGGATTACACTCAGGTGCATTGCCATAGTTAGGTTTTTATTCTTGCATTTCACGTTCATGTTTAGTCTCTTATCCCTTTTCCCCAACACCTAATACAAAAGAAGAGACCAGCTTCTCTAAAATCTAGAGGTTGTTTCAAGCCACATTGTCCCACAACTTGAAACTTCCCATGGTTGATTGATTAAGATCAAGCACAATTTTCATCATCAACAGTTTTTAACATGCTCGGTGGGACTAGTCTTGAAGTTTCTTTCAAGACCACATGAACCAGAGAGCTACAAGGAGTCAGAGCTATGGACCAGTCACTAGATCACAATCTACTACAAATCTAGGTATTCTTTTACCACCTCTAGTAATTAGTCCAAGAAGAAGAGCTAACCAGTTTATACCAGTACCAAACATGGGAGCCCATGTACCCCCAAGAAATTATGCAAGCTAGAACACTAGTAGTCCCTTAATCCTCCCAACACCACCGGCTATTTGGGATCCTATCCTAGTAAATGCTCTAAAAGCTCTACCCAAATTTAGTGGACAAGACTCAAAAACACCTGCAAAACATCTTCAAGATGTATCAGATGTCTGTGCCATAGACGGTGTCACAGAGAAAAATGTGGCCCTAAGGTTGTTAGCAGCCTCATTCAAAGGGAAGGCTTTAGAATGGTATCAGTCTTTGACCCCAAATACCATATCTACATGAGACTAGCTTGGAGATCAATTCTTTGAAAGATTTATAGAGAAAGTTGACAAGTCTTTCTTATTACAGTAGTTGATCACCATTCAAAGGGGACCATAAGAGGACATGACTGACTTCAACACCAGATTCCAAAAAACTTGGGACATAATCCCTGTTGCAGCTAAACCACCACCTGGTATGGCCATATTATTCTATCTCAAATCTTTAAATTTAGATATATCTTTTATGATTCAGTCACTAGGAGGGCACACTTTGCTAGCAGCTTATGACCTTGTGGTTAGAGTTGAGAATCATTTAATTGATGCTGGGAAGTTACCTCTAAGGCCTCCCATGCCTGTATTCCTAGAAATTACCTTGCCCCTACCTCAAGAGGTCCCTAAAGCTGTAAGCCTACCTGTGTCTATGTATACTTACCCTTCATCATCTATGAAGCAGCCGATCCCTACTTCTCAATCATCTGAGATGGATGATATTAAGAGTATGCTAAGGACATTCTCCAATGAGCTAATTAATGTGAAGAGGCAACAAAACACTTTCCCTAAGCCCCATTATCAAGGCTATCAAGGGAATAGGTTTTCATCCCAACCAAACCAATATCAAGGCCTTTTGAGACAAACTAACCATCAACCAGCAAATTAATTAGTTGTAGTTCCCACACCCTCATAGACCATTCCTCCCAACTCAAATAGGGAGATGGTCCCAAGTCAGAATAATTATGTGGATGATAGTAATGCTTGGTTTTTCCCTTGAAATGATGCTCACACACCTAGATATTGTCCTAGAGGTAATCTACAACAAAGGGTGGCTGAGCAGAGAAGAATGGATGGTCAGTTCACTAGTACCAGTAGCAATCAAGCCTATCAGTCTCCCGGCATGCAAAATTTAGTTCTAGTAGTGTAGATGCAAGGAATGTCCTTGCAACAAGAGGAATAAATAGCCCCAGAACATGCTTTGTTCTCATGGGTTGAGGATGAAAAGGCAGTTTTCTTAAACAAATCATCTACCTCCTAGAGGCCAGTAGTGCAATCTGATTACTATACCAAATCGAAGAGGAGAATGGTGGAGCAGCCTAAGATTATAAGTGGTCAAGTCAAGAATAATCCTTCATCTTAGGGCAAAGGAATGCTACTGTTAGACAAGAAGTGCCTCAATCGGTACAAGATCAAGGGATTCCTACCCAGATTCAGGAAAAAATGAGGTATCCCTCAGTCTTTGGGACCAATCAATGTAGTGGACCAATTAAAGAGAACTCTAGTGTAAGTCTCTATATGGGATATCTTGGCTATTCTTAAACAAAAGACACTACTACAAGAAGCTCTACAAGTGCAAGCAATGCCCAAAGGTGCTGTTACCAAGGAAGGACCTGTTGGAAAGGAAAAGCTCAAAGATCTGGTTCCTCCAATGACAACAGCCTTCTTGAGTTATGCAGCACAAGTAAGTAAATCCAAGCCAGAGCCTTTCTATTTGACTCTGATAGTTGGAAAGAAACTCTTGAATAATGAATTGATAGATTTAGGAGCTAGCACAACTATGATGCTCAAGCAAATAGCTGATGCTTTGAAAATAAATTATGAACCCCTTACAAAAGGAATTATGCAGCTAGATGGCAAAATAGTGCAAACCATAGGGAGAATAAAACAACTCCCCTTGCAGTTATACACATGTCCCAACATAGTGGTCAACCAAGATATATTTGTTATAGATATACCTCTTATCTTTGGTTTATGCTTATCTAGAGACTTTACGTCAAAAATAAGAGGATATATGTCTCTTGACTAGTCTCACCTCATCCTAAGAACCAGATATGGTTCAAAGATGAAAATTCTATCTGAACCACTGTCCAAAGACTATATCACCAATGAACCAACAACAAGACTAGAAGCAGATCATGCCATGTTGAATAAAGGAGAAAGAAATTTTGTTGAAGAACTAGGAGACTAGACTGAGCATGATCAAGAAGAAGAAAACAACCAGTTATTGGCTATGATGCATAGTGACCCGTATGGGAACTATGACTCTACTAGCTTGGGCATGTATGTCATTTTTGATGAGGATCAGGTGATCCCAAATGTTATAAGAGAAGAGGCACCTCCTACTCAAGATTCAGAGCTCTAGACTTTGAATTTTGATGGGGCTAGAAGTAAACATGGTGCTGGAGCAGGGATTTGTCTTACTACTCCAAATGGTGATAAAATTTTAAGGGCTATCTGATTTCAATTTGCTTGCACTACTAATGATGTAGAATATGAATCTTTAGTACATGGGCTCCTGTTAGCCTAGAAAAAGGGGATAAAGAACCTAAAAGTAAAAGGAGATTCAGAACTAGTAGTGAAGCAAATATGGGAAAAGGCAGTAGCCAAGAATGTGAGAATGAGGTCCTACAGGCATAGGATTTGGGATTTGATAGAATATTTTGATGCCTTTAATATTGAGATAATCCCTAGAATTCAAAACACTGAGGTTGATAGGATGGCTCAAATTGGCTCATAGTTTAACCTAGTAACTATCTTATTAGTTAACAATGAGTTAGTAAAAGTTATAGTGAGGCCAACCATCCCAGACAATGATGAAAATCAGAAAGTGTTTGAAAATGATGCTCAGGTAGTCTCTTTATTATATAAATCATATGAGTTTGTGGATTAGTTGTAAACTAAAATTAAAGAGGCATATGGTGATCAGGTTATTCAGTTAAGGACTAATAAGCTCCCCAAAGGATTGATCACCTTAGAAAATTTGTTTGACCTAAAGGATGTAAGCCTGGGAAAGAAAAGGTTCCAGGTAAATAAGGTAGACTATTTTGAGGTAGAGGTGAGTGACGGGAAGAGGCTAAAATTTGGGAATTCCACAACTCAAGAAGAGAAGGAAAAATCAATCGAGTTGTGCCAAAAGTATGACAGGTTCATAGCTTGGAGCTATGACGACCTTCATGGATACAACAGAGACATTATCCAACATACAATAGAGTTGACTAAAGAATCCAAACCCATCAGGTAGAAATAGAGGCTAGTAAATCCAAGGATTGAGCCTCTAATGGTAGATGAGCTACAAAAACTCTTAGATTCAAAAATAATATTTCCAATCAAACACTCAACCTGGGTATCAAATCTGGTCCTAGTTAGGAAAAAGAATCAAGACGTGAGACTGTGTGTTTTAGAGATCTAAATAGAGCATCTCTGAAAGACCACTATCCCTTGCCCTCCATAAAACAAATTCTACAAATTATGGCTAGATCAGAGAGGTTTTCTTTACTTGATGGTTTCTCTGGGTATAATCAGATTTGGCTAGCTAAAGAAGACCAGTACAAAACTACTTTCACTACTAAATGGGGTATGTTTGCCTACGCAAAGATGCCATTCAACTTATCAAATACAGGATCCACCTTTCAACAAGCTATGGATATAGCCTTTGGTGAGCTAATAAATAAGGTCATCCTGGTCTATCTGGATGACCTCACTATTTTCTCAAAAAATGCCGATGATCATTTTGATCATTTAAAATTTGTCTTCAAGAAATGTCAAGATTTTGGGATATCTTTGAATCCCAAGAAATGTATTTTTGCTGTACCTTAGGGTAAACTATTGGGGCACATAGTATCTAAGGAAGGGGTTTCTATAGATCTCGAGATGATCACGACTATAATGGACCTACCTCTTCCAGCATATAAAAAGGTAGTCCAGTCCTTTTTAGGGAAGATCAATTTTGTTAGTAATTTCATATCTGATTTTGTAGGCTTGGTTAGACCAATGACAATCTTGCTAAAAAAGGACCTGGTCTTCAAGTGGACTATAGAAGGAAGTCAAGCTTTTGAGGGGGTCAAGAAGGCTATCTCAGTAGCCCCAGTGCTCAAGAACCCAGATTTTTCCATGCCCTTTATAATGTATGTCTATGGAGGGGAGTCAAGTATTGCTGCTATCTTGACTCAAAATAATGACAGGCTAGAGGGGGAGCACCCAATAGCCTTTTTATCAATAACTCTTAGAGAGTATGAGACTAGTTACAATTTTATGGAAAGACAAGCCTATGCTGTGGTAAAAGCCCTCAATAAATTTAGGCATCTAGTATTAGGGAACCAAATCCTAATATTTGTAGCTCACCCAAGTGTTAGGGAATAAATCATGGAGGGTGAGATTACTGAGAAAAGAGCCGATTGGATCACTAAGATCCTTGAATATGATGTGGAGGTCAGACCCACCAAGCTACTCAGAGGTAGGGGTCTGTGTTAATACATGACCCAAGAACTGGAAAAGATGTTACCTGAGGAAGCAGATTTAGAAGGAGAGCCAGAGATGGTGCTAAAATTACAAGAGGTTGATCAGGAATCTTGGGTCACAAGCAGGATTCAATTTATGAAAAATGGGATTTATCCCAAAGAACTCCCTAAAAATAAGAGAAGATATTATAGGATACATGGAGTTCATTTTGTTTTAATTGAACAAGTCCTTTTCAGAAGAAGTTCTGATGGAAAATTGTTAAGATGTGTAGAATAGGCTGAAGCCAAGAGGATACTACACGAAATGCATCATGGAATATCAGGAGGGCATTTTTTTACAAAGACCACAGCCATAAAGATAAGTGAGGTAGGATACTTTTGGCCTACTTTATTTGCAGATTGTTATCAGCTAGTTAGAAAATGTCAATCTTGCCAGTATTATATGGGGATGAGGAGGAACACAGCCATGCCACTAAGTCCTATAGTTGTGGATGAACCTTTTGCTCAATGGGGTCTTGACTTCATTAGAATGATAAATCTAGTGTCCAACATGGGTCACAAATGGATATTAACTACCACAGACTATTTCACCAGATGGACTGAGGTAGTCTCACTTAAGGAAGCAATAGAGAATGTGATCCTAGATTTTCTAGGGGGTATTAATACTCGCTTTGGGGCTCCTCACACCATCATATCAGATAATGCTAAAGAATTCTTAGGGTCTAAAGTATTTGACTTTGCCTTAAGACATGGAATATATCTAAAAACTTCATCTAACTATTAACCTCAAGGTAATGGTCTGGTAGAATCAACCAACAAGAACCTGATAAGACTCATCAAAAGAGTAGGGGCTGATCATCACAAAGAGTGGCATAAAGTGATTAATCTAGCACTATAGGATGATAGAATCACACCCAAGTAGGTGATCAAAATATCTCCATATGAATTGGTATATGGAAAGTCTACCATGATTCCCCTAAGATTGGAAATCCCAGCTCTCTAGCTGATCAAACAAATTGAGATTGAAGAGAATGGCCCCATGCAGGTTAGACTCGCAGAACTTTTGGAAGTTTAGGAAAAGAGGGATATAGCCCATGATTCATTGATCAAGCATTAGGGAATGGTTAAGAATTGTTTTGATAAAAGGACTTCAAATCCTAATTTTGAGGTGGGCTTGATTGTTTTAAAATGGGATACATGAGCCGCCAAGCTGGGTCAGAAGCACTATGGATTGGTCCATATAAAATTCACGCATGCAAGTAGAAGAATTATTTTGAGATAGAGTCAATGGAAGGAGAACCTGAAGAGATTCTTGTAAATGGAATCTATTTGAAACATTTCAATTGACTTGGGTCTCTAATGTATTATAGTTAAATAATTTCCCTTTCTCGCATTGTTTTTCTATTGTTTTCCCATTTTGCTTTTGAAAAAGTGTTTTTAACACATGTTGACGACTCTTTTGAAAGCTATAATTTTCACAATTTTGATCTAGCAAGAGGTGGAGTTTTCTTTTTGAGTAGGCTCAAAAGTTTTGAGGGTCACTAGTAACTATAGAGTAAATTTTTACTCTATGTTGCATTCAAATTTTCAGTCGAGCACTACAGTTTTGGTTCCTGTACACCTTGGTCATAGCGGTAGAGTTGGGGCAGAGCGTGAGTTCATTTTCCATCTAAGCGTCGAAGTACAGCAGAGGCCACCAAGTGTCACTATCTAAGCATGAATCTTCTTTCTCCTTTTTTGTTTCTTCTATTTCATTTTGCCTAAATGTTTGATTAAGTAGAAGATTCCAAGTGTCACTTTCCAAGACACAGAGCCAACCAGCTGGCATCATCTGAGACCCTTTTTATAACTTTCCAGAGAACCATGGATCATGCCACGTACCAAATAGCAGCTAAGCGGAAGCTTCCACATGTCAGTATCCATGTCTCATATCAATACCCATGTTTCTTCTTTTTGTCAAAGGTTTTTAAAGGGCTAAGTAGCAAGATGCAGCGAAAGGTGCCAAGTGGCAGTTAAGGAAGGACCCGAACTACTTTTTCAAAGAATGGTAGAGGTCCCCACGTGTCAACTTTTGAGAAACTTTAGTTCAATGCCTGGGTTCAATACTTTGGTTCAATGTAGAAAGGCATCATTTTATTTTTCTAAAGTGGCATAAAGCAGCAGATGCTGCCAAGTGTCACTCTCTGAGCCCCTCTCTACTCCATTCCTGAGAAAAGTGGAAGCCGCCATGTATCTTCCTCAAAGCCGTGAAAGCTTCCATGTGTCAACAACTAAGAGATCATCTTTGGGTTTCATTACCAAATAAAGATTGTGGTGGGCCTCGGGTGTGACTTTAAAAGTCTATGGAAGCTACCAAGTGTCACCATCCATAGGAGTATGATATGTGTCCTAAATGATACTACAACACATCCAGAGAGAAGCAGAGAGAGCCGCGTGTCTTTGATGAATCAGACAGAAAGTGCCAAGTGTCATTCTCCAATGCCTTCTAAGTATAAGAGGATTTTTAGGAAACTGACTAAGTGTCCTCTCCCATTTCAACATAACAAAGTGTTCCATGTATCTGTTACCGCAAAGCAAAATGGAGGTAAAATTCGTTGGAGTTAATTAGAGTAGATGAAATAGTTCATTGAGTAGATTTTTGGAGCCCCCAAAGCATTGAAGGTGCTATCTATTTTGTCCCCTATGAGTGAATGATGGAGGAGAATTGTGTGGGAAAGAGAGGGATGCAAGGAGACATCTGAAGCTATATAAGAAGAATTGTAAAATTAGAAACAGGGGGGATTCTGTAGTTTTAGACTTTCTACAATTTTGACTAGTAATATCATTTGCTCTTGTCTCCATTTTCTTAATTTGTAAAGTTAATGTAATTTTCCATGTTCTTGTGCCTTTTATATGGCTGAATGAATTAAGAAGATTGAGCTCCATGCCTTGGTTGGTGTTATCTGTGTTATTTGCAAAGTAGTCTACACTATAAATTTTTTTGTAGTTGTGATTAAGAGTGTCATTTGTTTTTGTCTCATCTTCTTGAATCGGAAGGTTTACATAACTATACATGACTTCTATGCCTCTTATGTGATTAGAAAATTTTGCTAGGAAGATTGAACACTATGCCTTTGTTGACATTTCCCATATCTCAATGAAAGAACTCCCTATGGTGAGACTTTATTTTTGTTATTTCGACCTTTTACATTGATCATGCACTTGTCTACTCTTAGATGTAATTGAATCCTATAATAGTCTCACTGTGCTCAAGATAGGATTAGGATTACACTCAGGTGCATTGCCATAGTTAGGTTTTTATTCCTACATTTTGCATTTCTATTTAGTCTCCTATCCCTTTTCCCCAACACCCAATACAAAAGAAGAGACCAACTTCTCTAAATTTTGGAGGTTATTTCAAGCCACATTGTCCCACAGCTTGAAACTTCCCATTGTTTATTGATTAAGATCAAGCACAATTTTCATCATCAACATATACTATTTTCATGAAGAAAGCCAACCCATGACATCCCTCATGAGGCCTCAAGAAGATCCTAGTGGTCTATGGATGTTTTTCTTTGATGGTTCAAGGAGAAATCATGGGGTTGGTGTAGTTGTTATGTTGATAGCCCCTTAAAATGATAATTACTTCTCTTCATACATGTTATAATTCATCTACTCTTATAATGAAACAAAATATGACAGTCTCATCCATGGCCTTCAATGGGCCAATAAGAGAAGGATCAAGTAATTGCAAGTCTATGGGGATAGTGAATTGGTTGTACCCCAAGTCAAAAGTTAGAATTCCATTAATAACTCCTTAATGAAGTCTTACAAACATAGAGTGTGGAACCTAATTGAGGAATTTGAGGCTTTCAACATTTAATCAATCCTAAGGGGCCAAAATCAACATTCTAATAGACTAGCAGCTATGGGGATCATTTTGACATCCCTAATAAATTGAAAAGGAGCAAGGTTCAACCACATATCAAAGTGGGAATAAGACCATCAGTTCTAGATAATGAAGCTCATTGGTAGGTCTTTAAAAATGATAAACAACATTGGTAGGTCTTTAAAAAGGTTAGTGGTTCATCCTACAAGTAGGACATTGCCCAAGTACCCTCACTCTTGAATCATGAATTTTATAAGGACTTTATCTTGTACACATTTTCATTTATTGACAATATATCACCTATGCTGATGTAGAAGAATGATGAAGGAATGGAGTAGCCAATTACCTTTTTTAGTCAAATGCTGGAACGATATGAATTGAGGTACACCTTTATTGAAAAATAGGTTCTTTTTACCTTGAGGAGTCTCAATAAGTTCAAGACCATGCTCTCTAACAATAGGATCCACATTATGGTATCTCATCTTAGAGTCAGGGAATTCCTCCTTAACAAGGATTTGAATAAGAAGAGAGTAATCTAGATCAAAAAGGTCATGAAATATGATGTCAAGATCAAGGTCACCAAATTGGTCAGGGGTAAGGGCTTGTGTTAGCACATAGTAAATGACCTCTAAGAAGACAAGGAAATTGTTTTGGTAACCCAAGACAACTCACAAGTAGGTGCATCTCCACTTTGAAAGAGATAGATTCAAGATATGGCTCATTTATTGATAATAGGAGAATATACCCAAGGTTTCAATAGAGCCAAAAGAAGGCATTTCATGCTTCAATCTATACCTTATGCATTATTTGATGGTGTTTTTTTAGAAAGGACCTCAATCAGGTACTCCTTATATGCATAGATGATGCCTAGGTGAACAAAATCTTAGAGTAGTTATATAATGGACCTAAAGGAGGTCATTTTTCACATATAACCACCATAACCAAGGTAATGAGGGCTAGTTATTACTAGCCTAATCTTTTCAAGGATGCTCATGTATGGATTAAAAAATGCTAGAAGTGTACCCTCTTTGTAGGAAAGTGAAAACTAACATCCCTTCCACTCAATCCTATTCAAGTGGATAAACCCTTCATGTAATTGGGGTTAGAATTCATAGGGATGATTAATCCACCATCAAGTATAAGGCATAAATGGGTGCTCACTATAACTAACTATTTCACCAGGTGGGTGGAAGCCATTATTTTAAAGGAGGCTAGTGGAAGTACAATCTTAGATTTATATGACAACCTTGTAACTAGGTTTGGTATCCTAGCCACCATAATATTATATAATGGATTGTAATTCCTTGGTATGAGGACAAGTGAGTGAAATCTCATACTTTGCATCTACCTCATCACCTCTTCCAACTACTATCCTCAAGGAAATGGAATGACGGAGTCCATAAACAAGAATTTAACAAGGATCATCAAGAATACCATGGAAGAGAATCAGAGAACATGGCACACCAAGTTAAATACATCATTATGGGCTAATAGGGTTAATACTAAAACCACCATTGACAATTATCCATATGTTCTTTTATATAGAAGGGAATCTAAATTGCCTATCTCCCTTAAGTTTCTTGCACTGGAATTAGCCCATCAACTTGAGTTGATGGAGTATGAGCACATGAATGTGAGGATGATAGAACTCATGGAGTTAGAATAAACCAAGGACCTTGCTATGAAAACACTATAATAACATAAATATTAGGTTAAAAAAGCCTTTGAAAAAAGAGCTATAACAAGGAGCTTCAAGGAAGGGGACCTAGTCCTCAAATGGAACTCAAATAAAGCCAAACCAAATAATCATACCAAGTTTGATAGCTTATGAAGTGGTCCTTATTTGATCTAATGATGAAAGGAAGACAATGCTTTTTAGCTTGAAGAGCTAGATGGAGAGGTATTATCCATCCTAGTTAATGACATTCATTTAATTCCTTCCTATTAAATTAGCATTGCATCTATTATAACATATTAGAGTAGTTTTATGCTTTCCTCTAAATGCCTTATGTACATTCCTTTTATGTTATATTGCTTCCTTTTCCAAAGTGCCTCAATATTTTTTTATTTTTTTTTGTTTCTTCTAGTCTTTATTTCTTCAAGATAGGTTTAGCTCAGTTGCAGAGGCTAATGACTCCATGCCCAATGGACTAGATAAGTCAAATGGTCTGGGTTTTCAAAGCATAGCAGCAATGCTTCCCTACAAGTCACCAAAGATGTTGGCCATTTTTGGCCCACATACCAAGATTGTGCCTGGATAGACCAAGTTGATTTTTGGATGGAATGAGTGGTTTAAGGATATTAGTTTACTCATAAATCTTTTGAAACACTTTAAGTTTACTTAAAGTGTAATTTTCAAATTTCTAAAGGGAAGATCTTAAGTGTTGAAGAGACCCTATGGGATGCCAAGAGTTCTTGTAATGAGTATGGAAGTGCATAAAATTCATTTGGTCTTTCATTGATTTAATTTAAATATTTTAGGTCTAGTGACAAAAATTTCAAGTAGGCATTTTATTGACATCACCATTGCCACATGTGGATGAGTCAAGAATAATGGGTCATATGGGTATGTTAATTTTAGTCCAAAAAACATATGTACCAAGTTTTAGGTCATATTCCAAAGTGAATCAAAAGATATGAATATCTAAATTTGGCCTCTCAATCAAAATTCACTAAGTTTCCATACTTAGCCAATTTACAAGGAGCTCAAAAGAGCTAAGTGAGCATATTGACAAGTCCATATCTCACATGTGTGGCAATTTCAAGAGAAAATGATCATATGGGTTTGTTTATCTTCATCCCTAATTTCTACATGATAAGTTTTAGATAATTCACCCAAATCATGGTAGAATTTATGCATGTTCAAAGTTGGCTCCTTAGTCAAATTTTGCTAAGTTCCCATACTTAGCCAAATGAACTAGACCATCTTCAGGAAATCATGAGGGAATGAATGGACCAATCAAATACAGAATTTTTAAGACACACTTATAAATCTCTCAAGACCAATAGATCAAATGGTTTTATCCCTTTTAGTCTCAATAACATCTCCTAAAAATTTGGTACCTCCATGACTTTTGTGCTTCAAGTTATAGGCCTTCAAAGTTGGACCTAAAACATAAGATGTTTGTGCTAAAATCAAAATAAATCTCAAGCAAAAATCCATTAGATCTTAAAACTGAGTCTATGGAATGTCAAATACATTCTATAAGACATCAAATATGGTTTGTGGGATGTCAAATTCAATGTCATAAAGTAGCCATTAGAGTTCAAATAGTGGGTCCTAGGTAGATCTAATATCATGCATTCAATCATACATTTAGATCTAATGGTGAGTGAAGGTTAAATGAGTTAGTTAATATCAAGATAAAGTGCATGCATGAAAAGTGTCAATAGTGTGTTTATCTAGTAGAGGATCAATGACTCACATGCATTCTTATAGATTAAAATTGATGGAGTGAGGTGAGTCAATATGTCAAGGGGCCAAGTTATATTTTGATAGCCAATTAGAAAAAAGGAAATCCTAGAGTTTTATACAGAGGTTAAGAATCCATTTTTGACCAAGGGAAACAAGGTTTTGTAGGATCATCCTGATACTATTGAATCTCATTCAAATACCATGAATTGGTCAATGTGATCTAGTTAGATATAAGGAATGTAAAGAGACTACCATTAAGGCTAAATATGGACCTATGGTTCATATTTTTATATATTGAAGGGTTCATCTATGACTATGTTTTCCCTTATCAAAGGAGGACCTACATATACAATTAACTCTTGGTTCTTGCAGAGATAAAGTGGGTCTATTTGGACCTATTTAGATCAAGGAAAAGGCTATGTGGTTTATAGGTCTACATTGATATGGATAAATCTAGGAAAACCAATAATCTTAGATTGGTTTTCCACCTATAGATGGACCGAAGATCCAAATATGAAGATAAATAAAAAATGTGATTAATAAAAAGGGTATTCATCCTTCAACATGGCCATAATGTCATCAAGAAGCTACTTAAAAAGCACAAAGCCATGATCTGATTGGATCCATGAGCATGAGGTTTTGTATTTAAGTGAGATATGGCATGAAGGATCAAAGAAAAAGTATAGTGTTGGGAACTATAGCTAGGAGCATTCAATTCATCCTCAAAACCTTTGGAAACTTTCTCACTCAATAAGCCACATGCAGTGTCCTGATTGATCAAAAAGGTGGCAAGGTTTTCATCAGATAAGGAGAAAAAAGTGGTGGCTCAGGTTCATTTAATGACCTAGGATAGAGTGTTATTTTTTTGATGGCATGCTCCCACATCTTTTCTCTCTCTTCTCCTATATATCTTGGTCTTATTCCCATTGAAGGGGTTCTCAGCTCTTAGAATTTAGCATTTTTCTTTTCTGGGATAAGAATAATTATCAAGACTCTTACAAAATTGTGCTCATTTTATATGGTTAAAACTTATAATAATATTGTAAGAAATACATTTTTAAGTAAATAGGATCAACTCTTTGCCTACCTCTTGTCTTTGATCAGTGCTTAGTATGCTTGTGTATGGTAAATTTGTGAAGGAGATTCTTCCTAGTTTTCTATCCTTCTACTTGCCTCTTTGAAGGTGTTTTCAAACTAAATTATAGGTCTATATTATTTTTCTACTTGGAACCTCTTATATAAAATATTTATGCAACTTGTGATACTATGAGATTGAGTAATCCATAATTGTCTTTTTTTGATCCAGTGTGTGTTCAAGCTTATATGAGTATCTATTTAACTTTGGTGCATCACCATTTTAGCTATTTTATGATCCTTTAACCATATTTATAACCCTTTTACATATGAAGCATTATTTTAGCATTAGTTTTAGGTGAACATCAAGAGGAAGGTGGCCTTCTCTAGAGGTTCAACCCCAATATAGGTTACCTGTAGCCTAGTGTTGTCCCAATATTGTAGCTTAGTTGTATATCACTTAAAGAACCCATAGGTTCCTAGAGCCTCATTATCCCATAGTGCTAGACTCTTGGAATCCTACATGGTGCCTAATGCACTTAGTTATCCACCATGTGAGAATTTGATTCATCCCATTTATTTTATTATTACTTAGCATATTTTTTTGGATTTGTATAAGAGTAGTTAAATAAAATAACACCATGTGTATCTCTACCAAAGGTGTTAGAGATGTCAGAGCCCAGCCAATTAGGCTATCCCATTGTTAGAATACTTAGTTTCAAAAATCTAGCATATATGTTAAAACCTGGGTAGCCTAACCCAATGGGAAAGTGCCATAGGGATCATTGT
This sequence comes from Torreya grandis, assembly GCA_037957365.1. Classification (NCBI taxonomy): domain Eukaryota; kingdom Viridiplantae; phylum Streptophyta; class Pinopsida; order Cupressales; family Taxaceae; genus Torreya; species Torreya grandis. The sequence continues at coordinate 269,499 of JARHVA010003026.1, forward strand.
CAAAATGGTCAATTTATTGGATCTATCAAAAATGTCAAATCCTAGGAGAGCCTAATTGAGTGGAATAATGCCATGTGCCTTGAAGTTGAAAGTTAATAGGATCTTACCAATGATTTCACACTACTATTAGACATGTTAGTCTCTTGGGTTTAACAAAGATGTAAGAACCCAAGAGAGATTGATCAAATAAGAAATTTCCACATGGCTCATTGTTAGGCTTGTTAGTCTCTAATATCTATTAACAATGTCAAAACTTGGGAGAGCCCAACTTGAAACATCATGCCATGCAGAATTTCTATGTAGATTAGTAGATGGAGCCTACAAGGTCTTAGGTGGTCATAAAAAGGTAAAGTTAGAGTTAAAAGATCAATCAAAATATGTCATGTGTCCTCTAGCTAAATTTTATTATCCAAAGCATACAAAGAGGAATTCCTAGGCCAATTCTAAGTGCTAATAGTTATAATGGGAAAACATTAGTAAAGTACACATGACATAAAGTAGGAACTACCTAGGAAGCATTGAGGATGATATGGTCATGTGCATACCATGATTTATCCATTAATTATGTGGGAAATTAGGTAATAATAGACATGTCAGATCATCACATCATGATCACTAAATCTATATAGTGGAAAAGATCATCATTTCCAAGTTTATATCTAGATTGGGAAGTAAATGGGGAAATCAAATCACCAAATTTAATTTGAATTCATTCCAAATGAGCATCCAAATGCCATCAATACAAGATATATATGTGGATCCATAAAAGTTTCCCAAGATGAGCTCATTAGTCATTATTTCTCCCAATTTCCAAAAATCTACTCGTCACTTTATTCTCCTACCAATTCCCTCTATTTTATCCCTTTACTCAATGTTCCTTGTAATAGAATTGTATCCTAGTTGAAATGGCCACCTCATCCTTAAACCCCTAAATTGATCTAGAATATATAGATATAAATTTACTAGATGGTTTGATGAATTTAAAACACTATAAAAATATGTTTAAATCCATTGATCTAGTGCCCAAATCCTTGGGTAGAAATTATGAAGATGAGTCAAAGTTTAAAGATTCCCTATGGGCATATGAGAAGTACATGCTGCACTGATCCATAACCAATCTAGAGGTATTTCACTATGCTAAGTTATTTATAAAATTTATACTCATAGAAAAGTAGGTGCATGATGGAATTAATGACATGGTCTACTATGTAAACTTATGGCATCATATCATGGACATATTGGGATCCACCTTCAAGGCTTACTATAGCCTCCCTAATTTTATAGTCACCTATGATTTTGCCACCGTGACCACCTTAAATAACACTCATAAAATCCATGGCATCTTCAAAGACTAATTGGATAACCCTGATGCAAGGTGAGTCAACAATATGGATGTGAATATGTATATTTTCTTCACCTTCAAAGAGGGAATCTATATCTAGATGATCCTACTCAATTGATCGTTTAGGGAGGGAAACTATCTACATGTCAACTTCTTGTGTATTACCCTATTCCTTATAATCCTTCAAGGTGAGTAGTCTCTAACCTTATAGGGGTAATAAATTTTAATATGATCAGAGTGGTGGGAGATGCCCAGGAAGGAGGCCACATCTACATGATGAGCTACCTTGTAGACATAGTCTATGGGACACTCACATTCAAGCCTTCTAATTTTATATCATAGGTACCTAGGGACATAGTGATCCATGTATATTTATACAAACTATATGTCCATCATTATTGAAACTACATATGAGATATATATGAATCCTTCTACCCAGTGGTCTACATATCCATCAATGAGGTACCCATGCCTCAACTATCAAAGTAAATCTATGACTCTCTCACTTATATTATGTACTATTAGTATTTTAGGGATGATATGATCATTTGGGTGGTAATAACTCTAAATTATCCTCTTTTCTTACCATATTAGGTCCTAAACTACTTAACAAAGTAGTAAATAACATACTAACTAGTGGAAGGTGTTTTCAAGCATTCCATCAACTATCAATAAAAGTCCTATTTGCCCTTATAGATCACCATATAAGACCATTTTTATATATCCTTACCCTTTTGTAGATGATATGGTAGTAAGATGGGACTCCCTTGCCCTAGGTAGGGTAAATCACTAGGACTGAGACCTGCATGGTGTCATACAAGCTCACTTGTCCAAACAAGAGGCCCATCTTAAACTTAATTATGGTCACTAGCCCAAACATGATGAAGAGATCTACATGAATCCATCTGATGATAGAAACATGTTCATTAGGATTGAATCTTAGAAGAAGAAGAAAGGAAATTAGGTTCACCCCAATCCATCTATTCAAGCTACCCTTGCATCTTACATGTCAGCCTATCCTAGGTTAGGATGTTCAAGTGACTCCCCCAAAATTTTGAGGAGAATTATATAAGGAGTCCTTAAAGATTTTCCTCCTAGAGCTTCTACCCTTTAACCACCAACTTCACCTCCACTAGCTCATGTGATTTAACCAACTTAGCCTCAGGTAGTTTATCTCTAGGTAACCTAACCTCAAGTGACTCCACTCTAATCTCCCTAAGCCCAAATTTCTAAGTACTCAAGTTTGACATATCAAATAACATATAGATAGTTTCAAGGAAGGACCAATACCTATCACCCATGTACATCCCTTCCCCTACTCCTTACACTCTCTAATATCCTCTCATAACACCATTTAGTTTCCCGATTCTCGAATAGCCTACTTAGGTGGCACCTCACCTCTTCCACATTTCACCCCTCCATAATTTACCCAAGTGATTCTAGCCTTAACCATGCATAATGTCTTAACCTCCTCATTTCCATATGCATCATCCATCCCACAAATAGGGCTTTTCACACCTCAACTCATTCAAATCCAATCCCAGATATCTATAAGAACTTTGACCTCAGTAAATGTGATTACATATCTATTAATAATTACACCTATGTACATATCTCAAGCACCTCAGGTCAATCCAACTATGTATGTGGTTACCCAATATTTTCCTCAATTGGTCCCCACATCCTCTACCACCCTTACTCCCTCAACTACAATAGTTGAATATGATCTAGGTAAGAGGCTTGAAAAGAAACACAAGGTGGTCCATCCTCAACCTTCTATTCAGATTCTAACTTCTCCCTCTCAACCTCCCTTATAGGTTCCTATTAATCCTCCTACACCACCTCTAGTGGCTCCCCACATCAATCCTAGGCCTTCCTTTTCCATCATCTTGGGTGCCTAGGCATTTGGCTTTGACCAACCAATTTCATCCTTTCTAATGAATTTTCCTCTCCCTTGAGTCATAGCCCCATAGGTGAACTTGACCCAAATCTAGTGGCAAGCATAGATTTTCCCTTTGGATTCCCCATTTATCTTCCTTCCTTACACTCCCATGCCTCCTCCTCCTCCACTAATTTATTCTTATATCCATTATGATTCATCCATTGTCCATTCACCTTGACCTCCACCTATCACAACCATCTCCATCACCCCACCAACACCTCCTTCCATCTTGGGAATAACTACAGTGTTGTAGGGACTTGAGATGATTCTATAGGTTGACCCTGATGTGTGGTGGGACTTAAAGTGCACTACATGAAACATGTAGATGATTATCACACAAAATTTCATCTATGAGGGGAACCTTTTGATTTGGAAAACTCAATAAGATCTCTTCTCCCTCACCAAAGTGAGGACATCCACAGGATAAGATAAATTGTCTAAGGACCCAATCTCATTCTATTAGGGTATGCATGATATGTCATAAAATATAATGCAGGATATGTAGGAGAAAGACTAAGAATTAGAGGCTAAAATAAAGAGTTACTTCCCCATGGATCTAATTGGACAAGTTTAGGATTCCCTATTATAAATTTTCTTAGCTCTAGAGAATGTGGTTAAGACTCAAACATACAACAAGACATATCTCTAAAGGACCCATGCCTACTTGGAGAGAGTTGTTAAAGTAGAGAGCAAGTGTAAGAAGTTGGAGATAATTTCTCATGAGGGAATGTTTTAAGATCTGAAGATCATGCCCACTTTAGATGTGATCTTATATAAAACATATGTCAGGAGCATGAGAGATATAATTGAGGAGTGGCTAAACCTAATGTAAATGGTAGTGCCCCCTAGAAGAAGGCAAGAAGAAGATATCAACCTACTTCAAGGAGGTCAACATCATAAGGATATTACACCTAGATGGCACTCCAATAGACAAGAGTGAGTTCAAAGTTAACTTGGGTCACTTCAAATAGGTCATGAAAATTAAGGTGGTGAGGTCCAATAAGGATGGAGCCCAGGTGATGCTCAAATTATCTACCCAATCCATTGAAACCATTAGTCAAGTTTTAGAGGTCAAGGTGTAAATGGTGGCCCCACTTCAAATTTATTAGAGGTTAGTGGCTAAATTAGAGATGATATTTAAAGATCCACTGATGAATTTGGCCAAGTTGGATTGAGAATTTGGCCTAATAGTAGTTGTAATGGCTATCATGGAGCAGATTCCAATCATTTGGGAGGTGGTTCATTTATTCCCCCTCCATGTTATTTTAATATAAATTAGGGGAATAAAATTATATTGAATTGGTGTTAAATTGGATGATTTATTCATTATCACTAAACAATTTAAAATTTTCAATGGTTTTGGGTGTTAAGGGTGTGATGATGATTTGTTTTTAAATTTCATTTAATTTTTTCTGGACAAGGGTGAAAATTTTCTTATAGATATTGCTAGAGCATCAACTATTTTATTGGTTCTCTCTTGGGATGGCAGAGATGTTAAAATATATAATATTTTATAACATATCCTAGGATCAATAATTTTAATGGTTAAGAAACATTGAAATACATTGAAAAATATTATAATTTGTTAAATAGTTAATTTGGAGTCTCCATATACTTTCAATATCTTTACACCATGGATTATGTCAAATTGAAAATTAAGGATCAAAGCTTCATACTCTAATATGTTATCAGTACATGGAAATTTTAATATATAATAATGAAAATTATAATATATAAGAATAAAAATGTCTTTGACCCTTAGAATCAATTAAAAATACCCCAATCTATGAGCCTCATTTAGATTAAGCTCCATTAACATATAGAGTTCAAAATTTAGTGCTTGAGTTAGGATCAAAGTTTTAAATGGAAACATATTTAGTGTTTAGAGTGAACACACTGATGACTAGAGCTATAACATAATATTTCCATTCTTCTGGTGATATTCAATGATTACATACTTAATCTTTGTCTCTATTTCAATTAAAATTTTATTCACTAACCCCTTCCATGGTAGCCACATTTATGATAAATACATGGCCACATATCCATTTAAATATTGAAATTATTTTTAACTCAATAACAACCCAAAGTCTTCATGAATTTTTACCACCTTAATATCTATGTTTTATTAAACTATAGGATTTTTAGCCAGTTACATGTGGACATTTGTTAGTTCTCTTATAATAGTCACAATTTTTTTTTCTAATTAGACTATTTATGTAATAGATTTCATAGGTTTTAGCCCCAATTTTATAAAAATAATATGTTGCATGATAAGCATATACTCCTAAATCTACCAAACTATTGTATAGGTTTTTCCCCAAAAAAATGAAATTAAGTAGGAATAGAAGAACCTTTATTTTTCCTTTATATGTGATCACATTAGTGTGGGTGGTATTTTATTTCATTTAAAAAAAATAAATCAAAGGATAATATCACTTTCTTTAGTTAATTGAGCTAGTTCATGTCTTCTACTATGTTTAATCTATATGATTTAAGAAGCCTATTTTTTGTTTGAGTAGATGAGTGGAAGTATTATTTAATTTTAAATGTGTATTGTTTATTAAATTTTGGGTCTAGTGGTGTATCTTTATTGTTAGGTGGAGTGGATTTAGTGTTGCATGTTGTTTTTGCTTCTTAATTCATGCATTTTATGTTAAAACTATTGGAAAACATGAACTTAATCTACATTGTCTTCAGGTTCATTTTCATTTTCAAAATTAAATTCATAGGTTTAAACTATTAGATTGGGTTAATACCTTGATGACCCACTATCCTAAGGGTTATATTTTTCTACTGGTGTGACCTGGTAATTTTCCATCTTCTTCATGAGATTTTCAAAATCATTAAAAAATTATGGATAATCTAATTATCCATGAGTATAATTATGGTGGACTTGAAACCAATGGGTAAGTATATCTCTAAATAATTATGTAAATGGGTAGACTTGATGTAGGCACTCACAATTAATTATTAATTGCTTAAAAATGTTTAAATTTGACATTATTACCCTACTTGGTCTATTTTTTATTCAATTAACTTGAAATCTCTATGAGAAACTTAATTATTATACACCTTATCTTTCAAACACAAAAAAAATCATCTAAAAATCCCTATCTTTCTTTAAAAATCATGTCATCCAAGTTATATCAATCTTTGTCTTTCTAAGACAAGATCGTTCTAGGTAGATAGGATCACAGTGTTGCCTTGTCCACTAATGTAGCCTTTCCCCCCTCACTCCAATGGTAACTTTTCAAATTTGAGAGATTTCATATTACCCATCTCACACTTTATCAAGATAGTTTAATGTAAATTTTCCAAATATTACTCTAAATAAGCATACCAAGGCCTCTCAATGCATCATCTAGATATCCCTTGGAAATTATACTACACATTGAGCAAAAGAGAATTATAATTCATAATTTATTTAAAGAATCATATTCCAAGTCTGAATTCATTTTGTTTTGGGTCAAGGGAACTCATTTTTAGTATTCAAGTCAATATATCTTGTTTCAGTTATACAAAAAATATCAATATCCACACACTCACTCGAGGAGGGAGTACTACATCAAGTCGATTCCCTTTTCGGATATTTACTCAACACTTAGATTACATGGGTTTTTTAGGATATCTTGACTATTTACCTTTCCCAATTCCTTCCTTTGTATTTTATCTCCATTTGGTTAATTATTTAATAAATAGGGTTTTAAATTTTATAATTATTTCATGTGATAAATTCAGTCTTGAAATCCATCTAGTAAACCCTCATAGATAGTTACAAATTCCCACATAATAAAACCAATCACACAATTAACCAAGATGTTATTCTAGTCAATAGACATGGTCATAGTGCATCCATATCCTCATAGTGTAGCCTTGTTTAGGTATAATTTGAGATCATGCTTTTAGATACGACACATTTTAGGGGTTATTATAATTGGTTTCCATCAATAGTCAATCTGCACAGTTAGAACAAATTCATTTTGATCTAGGTTTACATATTTGTTTGTCAATTTCCTATTTATATCTCATTTCAAATTCTATAAATTATTGTATTATACATTTAGGTTTGGTATATTATGCAATTTAAATAAAATTTCAACATTTTTACTATTTATAATCAAAACAAACTAATTAATTTTTTTGGTGAACTATTATTTTATTTAAAATATTGCTTGTTGTTTGCTTGATTTTTTTCTTAGGATTTCATGCAAGTTTCTATAAATTACTAGCACTGAAATAAAAAACCTTCAACCTTGGATATAAATCTAAAACCATGAACCAATATTATTCAACCTTGGATTTAATCTAACACTAAATAAATTATATTTCCACCTCAGATAACATCTAAATTAAATCCATTTCATTTGACCTTGGATTCAAATAGATTTATGTCTATACACAAAAATATTTTGATTTTATTTTCTCTTTATTTTATATTTTTTTGCTACATGTTTGTGGAAACTATGTTTAAAAAAATTTAAAACTACTTATTAACTTTCATTATGGGTGAAATAATCATCTATTTTATGAATATCATGGTGTGAGGGTCACTTCCCCAATACTCAAACCATTGTTCAATAATAAACAAGGAGTTTAGTTTTCCCATAACTCACATTATATTAGAAACCCCTAGGGACAATTTTTTATACAATAGGAAGTATATTTTAGCCTCTTGATATATGATGCACTTGAGAAGAGTGTATCACCCATGGAAGTTATTGTAATCATACCCTTGTAGACAACATAGTGGGATACAAGTATGTCTTTACCTCTGTAGTTAGTGATTTAAAACATTGGGCAGATACTACTCTACAAACAAGCAAGTATAATTGATATCCCATAATCATTCAAACCCTTACCTAAATCACTTATTATACCTCACATTTTTCTTGTATTATATCCATGATGGGTTAAATAAATGAAAATTTATCTCATATGTTACATTAGATCATGAAATTCATACATGCCATTAATTAGATTGAGAATGAATATAATATAAATCAAATCAAGAGGATAAAATTTATAATATAAACTCTTAAGTAATTTTCAATTCTTATTGATACAATTTTGCATCCTATAATACTTATCCCTAAATATTATCATCATCAAAAGATAATTTTCTCACCATTTAGGGGAATAATTCATAAACATTTCACACAATATTGAATAAATAGTTATTAGATACAAACAAGAATCTACCTCTTATGGAAAAACCTAGTTAATCCCATCTATTCAGATCATACATGTTAATACCTATTGTTATAATATCTAATTTTAGTTAATTTTATTAGAATTAGATGCCAAATAACATGTACACAAACTTTTTTACTTCCTTCTCCTCACCTTAAACACACTTATATTTGTCAATTTATCCTTATTATCGATCCAAGGTTCATATTAGATACCCACGTACATGTTATTCAAACTATAATAAGATGAACACCTTTACCTTCCCAACCCAATCCTACTAATCATAGTGCTCCTCTTCCTCCACCTTCTTCAAGGCAAGTTTATCAATTGAGGGGATATGATATTATCAACTAATTTCATAATATTACATATCAGATTTATATTCTAGACCTAATAAATAAAACACCATCTTACAAGGATATCTTATATGCAATGTCACGAGATACCACTACACAACTAGTTTCATTTGATTTTATGATGAATACCTTGAAGTATATTGACAACACTATTAATTTTGATAAATATCATGTACCTTTAAATCATATATTTTAGTAGAATCTTTGATTATTCATTCCAATTCAAATACATGAAAAACTAGTCAAATGTGCATTGGTTGACAATGGTTCCAAAATAAATATTTATAGATATGATTTTATACATAAATTGGGCTTCAATAAGAATAATATTCTATATACACCATAAATTAATCAAGAAACCACAACTATTATGTATTTTATTGCTCTTTGATATGAATGTCTTAGTGATGAATATAGATCTTGTTCACATGGTAATTTTGGGTCTTTTGATCTTGCTTATGTATTCTTTTTTCCTATTTATTGCACCCCTAGTGGTATTGAGTCACCTCCTCCAAGTTGCAGGGGCCCCTAGCCTACCTTTCCTAGTCTTAACTCTATTTTTAGGCCTTAAGACAATAGCACCCTTATCTAGATAGTATTGTAATGTGGCGCTAGTGTGTAATTATGGCTCTAGTGTCCAATGGTAATTTTCTCCCATGTTTTTGGTCCTAACCCTACCTTGAGCCTTCTCTTATGTTTTTATCCTTCTTTTGTATCATGTCATCCAAAAACAAGGTATTATATTTAAATCAAAGTTCCTTCTATATAAAGAGTCTCACAAGGTATTTTACATCTAGCACTTACTATTTTGGCACATAATTACATAAAACTAGTAAATAATATAGTTTAATACTCTACATATTACTCATCTATCACATATAGACATTACATGCTTGATTATAAGGGCCTAAGTGAAATTCACTCTAGCATACCATGAATGTTGATTATGCATATTACCTAAGGGAAAAATACATGTGATTTAAGACCAATAACATTAGGATTAATGTAGGTAGTGGCTAGGACAATAAGGGATATACTTTGTGTGATTGTAATATCCCACAACTCAATTTTTAGGTTTCTTTTGCATTTTATCTAGTTTTTTTTTCATGTGTGCAAGTTTTCATTAGGGTTTTGAAAGATATTAAAGAAAAATAGTGACACATGTGAGCCTACAGAAGACACAAAATCACATACAGATCCCTAAAACTCTCATGTAACTTCTTTGAAAGTTTTAGACAGTTTCTCCAAGAAAGACACTAGCACCATAATTGGACACTAACACCACATGGTGATAATGTCCTCATAAGGGTATTATTATATTAATCCTAATTTAAGATATAGTCATGAAATTAAATGTGTCTAATGGATTATCAATCCTATTTTAGCCTCCTAAGTCAAATAAATACCTATTTTTCTCTAGATAAGTACACTTTATTTACATATTTGCTATTTTCGGAAAGACTTGTCAAATAGATTATTTTTTATTTTCCTTATAAGTTATTTATATACTTATCCATTTAATAACTTAGGATTAATATAAACAAATTCATAAAAGTTTAAAACATTTGGTGAACCCATCTTACTTCAAATATTGCTTAAAAGCCTAGTTTTGCCTAGGGTTTACCTTCTTCCATTTTTGTGCACTATATTAGGGTTACAAACTTCTATTTTTTCATGATTTTTGGCACAACCTATATCCTTCAAATAAATCCTATATTAAGGTTTCATTAATTTAATATAATTTAATTTTTTTTAAAACAAACCTCATCAAACCCTATATACTCATATTAGGTCCCTATACATCCAAATACTAGCAATTAGGGTTTCAAATACAATCCTAATTTAATCTACACATTGGGTTAAATATTTTCCATAGTTTCACATATACCAATGTTAGATTACATTCTAAATATTATGTGATTTTTATTAATTATTTACATTATCTTCTTTGGCAAGTTTAAAATGACATCTAAGAAACCTCATACCCCTCACCCAATTGATGAATTTATGAAATTTTCTCATAATTATAATAATGACTAGATAAATTTTCAAGATTGCACATTAGCACATGATAAAAATTTCATTTATAGTTATGATGATGACTATTATTATAATGAGCATGCTGATGAAAATGTTGATGAGGCTATATTATATCATCTTCTTCTCTTTCCTTTACCTCTCCTCCTACACCTCAAAATCAAATTAAAAATATAATGACAAAAGAATATCTTATTGGTAGTTCTTTTTTATAATATTATCCTAACTTTTCAACTAATTTCACTACCTCCTTATTCCAATTAGATCAATATACATGTAATATATGAACTCAACTTTTGCATGATTCAAGTAACATACAAAATCAAAATGCATCTTCTTTACCCTTCTTAGTTAAATTTGAAAAAGCATATACCAATGATATTACACCTTTTACCAATGCAAAAACTAAACTACACGAAATTATTTTATCACCTTATTTTACATTCCAAGTTTAATGAAATGATTCTTTGAAAAATATTGATAATGCAAATGTCTCTAACTATTCTCCTACATGTAATAATATGACAAATGGAAACATGATTTATAATTTTTCTACCCTTGACTCCAAGATTGAAATTAATAATAATTAATACACTCCACACATAACTAGTGAATAAATGCATTACATTTTACTTACTCATGATGATATATTGCACAATAGTAAAAATTTAAAATCTTCTCTTACTCTCTCTCTCTCTCTTAGAGAGCATGCAAATGTTACCTCTTCTACTATTAATTAGACAAGTGAATTAAAATATTATTTTTATGAACCTTGAAATAATGATGATTAATATGATTATGGTGAAGTATAAATTAATTCTACACCTTCTATTTCCCCTACTTCACCTATTTCTCATGTTCATTATAATGCTAGTTCAAATGCTAAAAACAGACATGCACTTATTATTATGTTCATAGTTTACATACCTTGAATTTTTAGACACTCATTTTTGGCCACTTTCATGTCTAAACCAGGTATCAAATCAATAAGTTTATAAGTCACCAAATTTCTCAATTTTGTCTACATAAGGGATATAATTGCCTAGAATCATACCAGGGTATCCTCATTTGGGGTATTACCATATACACAATAATAATCTATCTTGAATTCAACCCCAATTAAATTATGATTTAACAAATTTATAAATTGGACTTTTGATCTATTAACTAAAAACATTAAAACAATTCCTAAATGCCAAAAACCCTAAGTAGGATTAATTAAAAAATAAACTTCAATTATCTTCTTAAGTAAAAATTACAAGTTCAATTAGGGAATCGCATTTTCTAATAAATGATTTTTCAATAAAAATGAGGTCAACGTCAAATGAATTAATAATATCTTTTATAAATACCTAAATTCAAATAAAAGGTGAGTCAAACCTCATAAATATCTTTTATGAGTTGTCAAGCATCATAAATATCTTTTATGAGTTTTCAAGCCTCATAAATATCTTCTATGAGTTTTCAAGACTTCATAATTGCTTTGACCTAACCTAGGGTTAATATAAACTTGACCTAGGTTAATCTAGACATAAATAAGGTTGAAACTAAACATACTCACACTTTGGTTAGAGTTAGTTTTAGAACCTATAAGTATAAGTGTCATTGTACCTATTTTAAAAAATTCTCTAGACAATGTTATAATGTTAGATTGATTAAGGATAAGCTTAACCAAACAAATCCAATCCAATACAAACCTCAAATAGTCTTACAAAAGTACTAAAAATTTGGAAATTTCATTGATGAAAGTCTCTATTTCCCATAATCTGAGCATGAACATCCTCTATGCCAATGAATGAGTACTAGTTTGATAATGGAGGTAATAAAGTTTTGTGTTTTATCTTATATTTGAAATTTTTTTCATTATGTTAATCTCACCTAAGTACTTAGGAAAGAGTATTTTAGTTTTTATTGTATTGTTTAATTTAAATTCTCTTTTGATCCACTAACAACAAACTAAAGAAATTTGGCTCTTTAAATTCTTAATGATACATAATGGCACTCTCAGTGAGACCATGCACCCCACATAAACCAAATGAGTGATGTGGAATCTTCAAAATTCTTCAAAATATTAATTATAAATTCAAGTTTTTAGTTTTATGACCAAATTTCACATCATTTTATTTAGCTACTAATCATAGACTTTACCCTGCTAAACGATGACTTCGCCTATTTTATCCTCTATTTTGTGATTGTTGTTTTTAGTAAATGGTAACTTTGCATCTATGGATTCATAGGAAATGGAAAAATATCTCTATTTTAAAATCAATTACATGAACCTATTTTGAATCATCCTCTATGGAAATGGCAACTTTGAAAAATGAAAATAGTGGCTTTGATCCTATATATGAGAATCATTTCTAGGTAATTTTTCTCATGGATTTAGTGATTTTGCTATGTTTTTAACCATGATTGGAAACTTTGACTAACTTAATTAGTGACTTTATGCTTAACTAAGGATGAATTCACCAAAAACCATTTTTTGGTTGTTCTATTTCCATAAGAAAATGATGATTTTACTTTGTTTAGAAAATAACAACTTCACTCTATTGAGAAATTGGTGACTTCACTCTGTGTAAAAAATATGAGAGTTTAAAAGTATAAGTTGTTTTTTATTTAAATATTTAAAAAAAAAAAAAAAACAAGTGAACCCCATAACATTTTTTTAGGAAACTAAGTGAAGAAAAGGAGGTTTAAACACTTCAAAATTTCATACACACTTATGTTTTAGTTCTTAAAATCTACGTAATAAATTTTATTTTTTATCTTTCAAGTTTAAAAGTACAAATAATAAATCCAAGGGGCTAAAATTTCATTCACATATTATTTGGTGCTTTATAAACAAACAACCACCTTAGATTAGTTCTCTTAAGATCTATATATTTTTGTATGTTAATTAGTTTCCATTTCTTATATTAATTTCTTTTTGATAAAATGAACTTTACATGTATGCTCTCCCCCCATCCCCTTTATGGAACTTGGGTGATAAAAATCACCTTATTTATTTCCTTGTTTGGTTTATTATAGAATGGAATAAAACTCGTGTATGCTCTCCCCAAGCTTTGAGTGACTTGGGTGACCCTTAAATGACCCTAAAGTTCTTTCAATTTTTCTTTTTTTTACTTTTTTGAATTGGTTTGTGGGAGATAATTCATCACCTCGTCACAAGTTCTTTAGGGGTGCATTGACCTAGGGTTTTATCTCCCATCATCATACCAACCCCAATATATTGTGGTGTATATAAATCATATATGTGATATTGTAATTGAATAGTGGTTAAGTGGTTAGTTGATAATTCTAATAAAAACATATATCAGTTTATTCTAAACATCATACTTCACTAAGACATACATGGCTAAAGTCATTATCTAAAATACTAGACCTTTGTATAATAAGTTAGTGAGTTTGAATCCAATTGACATTTTGTGACCTTGTATTAGCCACACTTGGAACCATTTAGATCATTTCAAAAAAAATTAGATTTTAGATCAACCCCACTTTATTATAGAATATTTTACCAAATACTGAGTGATTTGACACTCTAAGTTCCTTGCAATGTACCAGTTATTAGGAAATAAATAAAGCTTAAAAACCCTACCTATATGTTCTCTTTAATTTTTAAATTAACACTAATTCTTTCCAAAATTGGTATATAAGTGGAAACTTTGGTGGAACCTATGCACACCTTATTGATTCTAGGGTAGGATGTGCACTTAGGTTCTTTATCTATTTCTTTCACTAGTATGTATTATTGGGTCTAAAATTATTTATGTACTAGAGTCAAAACAAGTCAAAAACCTTCAAAAAATAAGATATGTTTTATACAACACTTTGAACCAAGAGGTTTTACACTGCCTAAATCATTCCAAAACATTTGCCTTGGAGTTTTTCAAAAACTAATTTTATACCAATTATTTAAAGGAGCATTATTACATTATTGGCCTTATTTGAAGCCAAGTTTAAAAACCATTCATAAATTTGTTTCCTTAAACATGTGGTTACATTGCCCATTGAGTCTAGCCTATTGACCTTTAAAAAATATGAGTCTTTTATAGTGAATATTAAATTCTATCTTTCAAAGTTCAAATTTTAAACTAATTAGGTCTATGCTAAATCCTTGTCTAATTTAGGCTTAGGTGTTTTACCATTTACATTTAGATTATGCAACTTATATTGATTTTCATTTTGTTTACAAACCTTTACCTAGACTTAGGGGTGTTTTATTGACATGTGCTTAGTTTAAATTTCTTTACGCCTAATTCAATAATGTCTTAGTTTCATTTGACATGAGTCATTTGTATACCTAGATTGAGTTTTCTTAGCTAATTACCAAGTTTTTTAAAGCCAATTTCCTTAAAGTTAGTCTAATTTCAAGTTCTTGTTTAGATTGTCTTGTTTCTAAGTCTAGATTTATGACTTTTGACCAAAGACCTAGCACCTTTATTTTTATTGTTAGACCTAGATCAATATCATTTTACCTTACCCAAACACTTTTACAAAGATTGGTTTCATGTTTTCATTATACCTTTGTCTTATAACTAGAATAGATCTTTCACCCTTGGACCTATTTTAATTAGCTAAAGATGTTTTTTCTTAGACCACATTCATGTACCACATTAGACCCTTTTTGATAGATCTAATAATAAATATAAACATGCCTCTCTATACACATTGTGGGCCATGCATAATTTGGATTATGAAAACATTATCACTAGTTGCCCCTTTGTTCAAGAACCTTATGGTGATGATGTAGCGTATGAGATAGATCCATATCCCTCTTACACTACCCCATATATGAAACAAGGGTAAGACCCACTAGTTTAATACCTAGTTAATTCATCTTCTTATCCAAGATAAGAACAAGAATAAAATGGCACAATACCTTACAAATATGACAACTATCATTAAAAAAATCAATGAAAACTACCCTACTATGTAACCATGCTAATAATTTATGACCCATAGTTGTTTGATCATCACTTTTTAGAAAACAAAGATGAAATTATAGTTAGGGAAGTAGAAGTGGGATCCAAATTCATGACAAACTTCCCACATGAAAGTATATGTATATTGACAATACCTAAAAACATGCCTCATGTCCAATAGTTTGGACATGCTTCAACTAGTTATAGTCAATCTCTAGTACCAAAACCTAAACAACACCTAAATGTGCTTTCAAAAGGTAAGGGTTCAATGGATGACCAATTAGAATAGGTACAAAAATCATATCACACATATCTTAACCTAACTCATAACTTTAATTCCATGGCCATTTCAAAAACACCACTCATAGAGTTAGATCCCCTAATAGGGGTACAAAATGATCCTTCAGGATATGTAAATCATAACATAGACCCCTTTAACCAAATAACATTGGTAAGAGACATGTATAATATCCAAATTATGACATAATAAACTACATATCCTATAAATACCTCACACAAAACATATTAGACAACACACAAGTGAATATGAATAAATTTTATTTGCTATATAAGACCTCACACAAAACATAATGGATAACACACAGTTGAATCCCAATTTGAACCAAAGTGGATATAGCATATCATAGATCAATACATAATAGGTTCCTCTAAATAAAAACTCATGTGGCTTAAAATACCAAGGGTAAGGTGTACCTAGTTCCCAAATATAGTAAGAAACTTCAAATCCTCAATTAGTAGCTTATTTAAACATGAAATAAGGGGAAAGTACCCAAAAATAGACCAACATTCAGACCCAAAACAAGTGTTGAACACTATACCATCTCAATAGGTTATAACTAGTGTTCTTCCAATAGAAGCACAAACCAATATACCACAACCATCACAAATGTTTCATAATCAATAATGTGTTCTTATTGGTCAATGAATAGTGTCATTGGTCAATAATAAATACCTAACCTCTAAAAAATACCCAATTCACAATAGGTGTTTACCTGAAAAAAGGTTCTAACTTACATAAGGTACTTATTAGGTAACATTTTCCTTTTATCTAATATGTACCTCATATATAACAATGATCTAATTTAAAACACCTTCAACAATAGGGATTTAGCTAGCAACTAGTACCTTTTATACATTAGGGTTCAACATGTAGATAATATGTTATGATCTAAACCCAACAGGCATAGTAAATTTCACCTAACCAAATACCTCTACCACAATCAAAATTTGCAAATCAAATCCATGTTATTAACCTTAGCCAAAATATTTATCAATAACAATGTATACCATACCAATAGTATAATCCTAATGTACAGATATTATTATTGGTCAATCGACCAATCACATGAACATTCCAAATATGACAATACTCCATCATAATCCATCAAAATAATCCACATATGAATATGTAACCCCAACTATAACAGGCTATACCATCTAGTTTCCTAGCCCAAAATATACAAAAAATGAAGGGTGCATTCTATCAATTCAAATTAGGAAGCAAATGAAGAATGTCAAATTAGAGGAGATATGCTCATATCTATTTAATATGGATTATCTCCAAATACCTTTTCCTTTGGGTTATGAGCCATACAAATTTGATAAGTATAAGGGTAAAGGTGATCCAAAATAACATTTAAAATAATTCTTTGTTGTTTTTTAACCAATGGCCTACAATGATATATATACTTCTCCTCTTTCCTAAAAAATTAGCTTGACAAGCCTTAGAATGGATTCTTAAATTGATAAATAGTTCTATGCTGGACTTTGATGACCTTTCAAATAAGAAAATTTACATTATTTCTCATACAATATCAAACATGAGATTACAGTGGTAGATTTGGGTTAGGCAAAATAGAGAAATAGTGAAAAATTTGATAGTTAATTACAATAGTGGAGGGCACTTGCTAGCTAGTTCAATTAAAATCTAATAGATAAATAATTAGCTATAATATTTATCCAGAGTCTACATAGAAAGATATCCTATGATATTGAGCTAAAATGTGTTCACACTTTTGGATAAGTTATTGAGAAAGGTATACAAATCGAAAAGGCCCTTATCAACAAAGGGATTATCAAATTATATTCTTCTAATTAGTATAAGAGCCAAAACCAACATCAAGGCCAATAGAAAAACCAAAGCCATAATTGGAATTAAAACCCCATCTAAATACTAGCTTCAATTCTAGCTCAAGATAATAGTTCATAAAGACCAAAATCCTATAATCACAATTAGAATGGCTTTAATAATGGGGTCACTAAATCATGACATGTCTAAATGGTACAAACATTGATTATTCATTTAACTCCACCCATTTAACAACTACCACCTCCATTCATTTATCCTAGACCTCCAAAAAATCCTTCACAATTAAAAAAACCTCCTCCAAGGTGAATATGACCCACAACTAGAGCATTCATTGACTCGAAGCACTCATTGAGTTCATATTCCACAAGTTATTTTGATTCAATATGATTATCTAGTCTATGCCAAAGCCTTTTCTTGAACGAATTCATTTTCTCGATTGGTAAAAATTAACATGAGTTTTTTGACTATCATCACATTAAGGGACACTCTATATGCCATTGCATGCAGTTAAGTTAATTAATTGAGGACATGTTTGAGAATGGAGAGATAGAATGAGACAACCTCACCCCTACATCTAATCATAACTTGGGTATCTATCAAAACCCTTTTCTAAAACACAATAAGAAACAACAAAAATAAAAATAACAATGATAATGATAATAATAGAGATAAATAAAAACACCATAACAATAATAATGTCATCAACAACAATAAAAAAAGGGTCTAAACTAAGGTCAAATTGATCAATAAAACCAAGGAGGCCATCATTCCATTGCATATACATACAAAAATGTTGTACAAAATGTCATAGGTGGCCATATTTCCACCATTACCATCAACCCTCAACCAAGTACCAATAAACCTAGACCAGTGCTTAATAATGCCTATTAACCTACCAATGTTGGTAATCCTTATTTGGACAATGTTAGCATCCAATCTCAACACTACCAAATAATTACCAATTTAGGCCCTTTTACCTCTTCATCTAGTTATAGAGGCCCACTACATGATCAATATTGTGTAATCAACACTATAAGAACCAAGATTTCTATCCATGTACCACAACCTTCTTCCATGAATGAACCCATCCCAACCTCCATACCAATAAATAACGAGCCAATTTCCATTACCAAATAGAAAACCTATGAAATTATGGAATAGATTAAAAATACACCACAAATATCCATCATGGATTTGTTGTGCATATCCAACATTCACAAGATTATACTTAATGAATATCTAAGATAATCCCTTATACCTAATTACATTACACCTGATAAATTTTAATCTATGGTAGGACATTTGGCCCCTTGCCAATGACTTACCTTTGATTAAAGTGATATGTCATCCTTCAACCCATTGCATAACAACCCTTTATATATCAAGGTTGGTATAACTAGAAATAAAATTAAATGTGTCCTTGTAGACAATGGTTCAGTCTTAAACATTATATCTTTAAAGTTGGTAAAGCATCCCAGATACACAATAACTGATATTCATCCAAATAACATTATCATCATAACATATGATAATAAGGAACAAGAATCATAAAGAACCATCAATTTTTTAGTGGTCATTAGGCCTTTGACCCATAACCCTGTAATATCCCCTACCAATAGAGATATATGAAAGACACAAAACTATGATACCAAAGACCAAAGCTCTGATACCACTGTAATATCCCCTACCAATAGAGATATATGAAAGACACAAAACTCTGATACTAAAGACCAAAGCTCTGATACCACTGTAATATCCCCTACCAATAGAGATATATGAAAGACACAAAACTCTGATACTAAAGACCAAAGCTCTGATACCACTGTAATGTCCCTTACTTAGGGGCTCTTTTTTCTACACAATAAGCTCTGATCACAGATTCAAACTTGCAGAATAGATTCAAATAAGCATACACAAATCACAGTATAATCTCTCAATAGCAAATAAAGATCTCATTACTTGTTCTTCTGGATGATTACACAATTGAGTCTCTGTTATACAAAATAAAGAATATTAAAATCTGATCTTAAAACCCTGACTTAGCAAAATCTGGCAATGAAAACTGGATCTGAAAGGGTCTCGGCCTTTCTGTGTCGACACACAGTCACCGTCGTCGGTCGATATCTCGCCGATGCCGGTCTCTGTTGGTCGGCTTTCTGCCGACGTCAGTTTTCAGTCGACCGATGTCGGTCACTGGAAGCCCTATATCTGCCGACGTCGGTGCCTGATGCGGATCTGTACGGACCTGTACGGACTTGGTACGGCCGCCAACCTGTCTCTTCTTAACCCCGGATAGCTGAATAGCCTGATCTCATGAATATAGATTCTAACACAAGTTCTATCTCTGTATAACTTATTAGATCAAAACTAAATAAGAAAATACCTGGGAAGCTCTGTGATAAACTTCTGTGTGAAGTTATCTCTCAACCCTGGAATTCTGTGATAACTTCTGGGTGAAGCTATCTCTCAGATCTGTATCTCTGTGATAACTTCTGGATGAAGCTATCTCTCAATTTGGCAATAAATCAGCTGATATCTCACAGCCTCTAAATCACACACAATGAAGAGGGAACGTTCTTCACTGCAATGGAATCCTGGAACCCTTGGCTCAGTCTTCACAGAAGAATTACTTCAATTTTCGATAATCAATAATCTATGCATAATGAACAATGGCCTCCATGAGAAACCCTTATACCCTCAAAAGATATGCTTGCCCTAATTAGGGTTTTCTTAAATTAGCATTAGGGTTTCTAATTTAAAATTAGAGCAAATAATTAATAATTAATAATTAATTATTAATGAGACCAAATAATTAATATTTGATTAAATCAATCAAATATTAATATCTCCCTCAATATATGTCAGATCCTCAAACCGATCAAAGCAGGTGAATCAGGGAGTGATTCCGCACGTGACCATACCAAAATAAAGGTGCTCCACTGCATATCAAATATCCCTAAAAAGTAGGAGCCCAGGCCAAATATGTCTAAAATACCCTGAATGAAAATCAAATGTAGAAATCCTGTGAATCAAAGTCAATCCAAGCTCCATTATGACCCTCTATCCATCCTATTAGCCTATGAAGGTCGCATAATAGGCCAATCATCAAATCTGTCAATGTCCACAAAAAAGGGGACATGACAATCCGCCCCTCCGAAAATTGCTTGTCCCCAAGCAATCTCGGAACAATGAACTACTCGATCCACCTGGATCCCAAATGTAGTTATGCTCTGCACTGCTGTGAATCAATGTGAGTACCTGCAATATCATCAAAAGTAAAACAAAGAGGAACCCATAATCAAATTGGTGAACACAACTCAACCAATCTCTAAAATCACAACTGCCCTGGATGTGTCGATACTGTAGATTGTGTACTTGGCAATTGCAAATCCCATCTACAAAAGATGGTGTTAATCCATCCCATAACTGATCCCTCTGTAATGGTGGCACAACCAACTGTACCATACTATCAAATGTGTGAGAAGAATCAATATGGAGACTCGACTCCATTGGTATCTCAAACTCCTCAGAATCAGGTACTACCAAATCCTGAACATGTGTATCAGCCTCATCAACATGCTCCTCAGCAACAACTGTAGGAACGTACTCACCAACAACACTCAATGTACTAACCTCTGAGTCTGGGGCTGGTGAAGACCGTAAATGCTCTAACTCCATGGTCATCTCAGCCAAATGAAATTGTGACTCCTCATAAGCTAACTGCGTAGTCTCAAGAATCTCAGAAGTCGCCTCTAGCTGCTGAGTAAGCTCACTCACCTTATCTTCCTCGACCAACAATGCATCATATGCTGTGCTACCCCACTCCATAAGATAATCTCTGTCGGCGACCAACTGCATATAATCCTGTCTCAGAATCTGGATAGCCTCCCATAAAGAGTGGATCTCTGTCAAGGACAAATAACTACCTCCCTGTTCAATGCTAGTAGGAAAAACCCATCCATATACTGCTAACAACTGACGAGCATCATCAAAATGCTTGCAAGCGGTAGCAATGTCTCGCTCACTAACTCTCAGCTGACTAGACACATGGTGGCACTGGCTAGATTGTCTCCTATAATCCTCCTCTGATGCATGGTCCAAAAGAGTAGACTCAAAATCACTGATCTCTGGAGTACTACCATCCATACTCTGTGAATCAACTCCATAGCTCAGATCAACAGACGGAGTATCAACAACTGTAGCATCCCTGTCTAATTCTTCCATATGGAAAGAAACAACCGGTGAAACTAAGTCCTCAAAATTGTCCCCTGCAATCTCCTGAGTATCATCTGCAATAATAGGATCCTGGGACTCTGCTACAATCTCTGCCATAGTTGAGAGATCATCAACCCTCAGTGCACTGACATCTGAGCCCACCTGTACACTCTGAGTGCAAGCATCTAACTCATCATCATATTCACTATCTCCTATCTCATAATCATAATAATCATGGGACATGCTACTCTTTCGTCGAAAGGATCTGTAGTGCTCTCTCCTATGCTTAACAAAGCGATCAAAAGGCAACAACTTCTGAATTCAAGGTGGTACTAACTCCCACTCCTCCTTCGCTGTCATATACCGTGCGGGTTTGTTTTTGGATGTAGGATATGAAAGAATTGCATTCATCCTCTTCTGGGTTTCATCCAACTGCTTCAAACTGTGTTCCAGCTTCTTCATATCATTGTCCCACTATTTCTGAGTATATGAAGACATCATGGATACTTCGTTGATTCAATCTACCCAACTACCCAACAGGATGGCAAGACATTAGCTCTGATGTGCCCAACAGGATGGCAGGAATTTAGCTCTGATACCACTGTAATATCCCCTACCAATAGAGATATATGAAAGACATAAAACTCTGATACTAAAGACCAAAGCTCTGATACCACTGTAATGTCCCTTACTTAGGGGCTCTTTTTTCTACACAATAAGCTCTGATCACAAATTCAAACTTGCAGAATAGATTCAAATAAGCATACACAAATCACAGTATAATCTCTCAATAGCAAATAAAGATCTCATTACTTGTTCTTCTGGATGATTACACAATTGAGTCTCTGTTATACAAAATAAAGAATATTAAAATCTGATCTTAAAACCCTGACTTAGCAAAATCTGGCAATGAAAATTGGATCTGGAAGGGTCTTGGCCTTTCTGTGTCGACACACAGTCGCCGTCGTCGGTCGATATCTCGCCGATGCCGGTCTCTGTTGGTCGGCTTTTTGCCGACGTCGGTTTTCAGTCGACCGATGTCGGTCACTGGAAGCCCTATATCTGCCGAGGTCGGTGCCTGATGCGGATCTGTACGGACCTGTACGGACTTGGTACGGCCGCCAACCTGTCTCTTTTTAACCCCGGATAGCTGAATAGCCTGATCTCACGAATATAGATTCTAACACAAGTTCTATCTCTGTATAACTTATTAGATCAAAACTAAATAAGAAAATACCTGGGAAGCTCTGTGATAAACTTCTGTGTGAAGTTATCTCTCAACCCTGGAATTCTGTGATAACTTCTGGGTGAAGCTATCTCTCAGATCTGTATCTCTGTGATAACTTCTGGATGAAGCTATCTCTCAATTTGGCAATAAATCAGCTGATATCTCACAGCCTCTAAATCACACACAATGAAGAGGGAACGTTCTTCACTGCAATGGAATCCTGGAACCCTTGGCTCAGTCTTCACAGAAGAATTACTTCAATTTTCAATAATCAATAATCTATGCATAATGAACAATGGCCTCCATGAGAAACCCTTATACCCTCAAAAGATATGCTTGCCCTAATTAGGGTTTTCTTAAATTAGCATTAGGGTTTTTAATTTAAAATTAGAGCAAATAATTAATAATTAATAATTAATTATTAATGAGACCAAATAATTAATATTTGATTAAATCAATCAAATATTAATATCTCCCTCAATATATGTCGGATCCTCAAACCGATCGAAGCAAGTGAATCAGGGAGTGATTCCGCACGTGACCATACCAAAATAAAGGTGCTCCACTGCATATCAAATATCCCTAAAAAGTAGGAGCCCAGGCCAAATATGTCTGAAATACCCTGAATGAAAATCAAATGTAGAAATCCTGTGAATCAAAGTCAATCCAAGCTCCATTATGACCCTCTATCCATCCTATTAGCCTATTAAGGTCGCATAATAGGCCAATCATCAAATCTGTCAATGTCCACAAAAAAGGGGACATGACAATCCGCCCCTCCGAAAATTGCTTGTCCCCAAGCAATCTCGGAACAATGAACTACTCGATCCACCTGGATCCCAAATGTAGTTATGCTCTGCACTGCTGTGAATCAATGTGAGTACCTGCAATATCATCAAAAGTAAAACAAAGAGGAACCCATAATCAAATTGGTGAACACAACTCAACCAATCTCTAAAATCACAACTGCCCTGGATGTGTCGATACTGTAGATTGTGTACTTGGCAACTGCAAATCCCATCTACAAAAGATGGTGTTAATCCATCCCATAACTGATCCCTCTGTAATGGTGGCACAACCAACTGTACCATACTATCAAATGTGTGAGAAGAATCAATATGGAGACTCGACTCCATTGGTATCTCAAACTCCTCAGAATCAGGTACTACCAAATCTTGAACATGTGTATCAGCCTCATCAACGTGCTCCTCAGCAACAACTGTAGGAACGTACTCACCAACAACACTCAATGTACTAACCTCTGAGTCTGGGGCTGGTGAAGACCGTAAATGCTCTAACTCCATGGTCATCTCAGCCAAATGAAATTGTGACTCCTCATAAGCTAACTGCATAGTCTCAAGAATCTCAGAAGTCGCCTCTAGCTGCTGAGTAAGCTCACTCACCTTATCTTCCTCGACCAATAATGCATCATATGCTGTGCTACCCCACTCCATAAGATAATCTCTGTCGGCGACCAACTGCATATAATCCTGTCTCAGAATCTGGATAGCCTCCCATAAAGAGTGGATCTCTGTCAAGGACAAATAACTACCTCCCTGTTTAATGCTAGTAGGAGAACCCCATCCATATACTGCTAACAACTGACGAGCATCATCAAAATGCTTGCAAGCAATAGCAATGTCTCGCTCACTAACTCTCAGCTGACTAGACACATGGTGGCACTGGCTAGATTGTCTCCTATAATCCTCCTCTGATGCATGGTCCAAAAGAGTAGACTCAAAATCACTGATCTCTGGAGTACTACCATCCATACTCTGTGAATCAACTCCATAGCTCAGATCAACAGACGGAGTATCAACAACTGTAGCATCCCTGTCTAATTCTTCCATATGGAAAGAAACAACCGGTGAAACTAAGTCCTCAAAATTGTCCCCTGCAATCTCCTGAGTATCATCTGCAATAATAGGATCCTGGGACTCTGCTACAATCTCTGCCATAGTTGAGAGATCATCAACCCTCAGTGCACTAACATCTGAGCCCACCTGTACACTCTGAGTGCAAGCATCTAACTCATCATCATATTCACTATCTCCTATCTCATAATCATAATAATCATGGGACATGCTACTCTTTCGTCGAAATGATCTATAGTGCTCTCTCCTATGCTTAACAAAGCGATCAAAAGGCAACAACTTCTGAATTCGAGGTGGTACTAACTCCCACTCCTCCTTCGCTGTCATATACCGTGCGGGTTTGTTTTTGGATGTAGGATATGAAAGAATTGCATTCATCCTCTTCTGGGTTTCATCCAACTGCTTCAAACTGTGTTCCAGCTTCTTCATATCATTGTCCCACTGTTTCTGAGTATATGAAGACATCATGGATACTTCGTTGATTCAATCTACCCAACTACCCAACAGGATGGCAAGACATTAGCTCTGATGTGCCCAACAGGATGGCAGGAATTTAGCTCTGATACCACTGTAATATCCCCTACCAATAGAGATATATGAAAGACACAAAACTCTGATACTAAAGACCAAAGCTTTGATACCACTGTAATGTCCCTTACTTAGGGGCTCTTTTTTCTACACAATAAGCTCTGATCACAGATTCAAACGTGCAGAATAGATTCAAATAAGCATACACAAATCACAGTATAATCTCTCAATAGCAAATAAAGATCTCATTACTTGTTCTTCTAGATGATTACACAATTGAGTCTTTGTTATACAAAATAAAGAATATTAAAATCTGATCTTAAAACCCTGACTTAGCAAAATCTGGCAATGAAAATTGGATCTGGAAGGGTCTTGGCCTTTCTGTGTCGACACACAGTCGCCGTCGTCGGTCGATATCTCGCCGATGCCGGTCTCTGTTGGTCGGCTTTCTACCGACGTCAGTTTTCAGTCGACCGATGTCGGTCACTGGAAGCCCTATATCTGCCGAGGTCGGTGCCTGATGCAGATCTGTACGGACCTGTACGGACTTGGTACGGCCACCAACCTGTCTCTTCTTAACCCCGGATAGCTGAATAGCCTGATCTCACGAATATAGATTCTAACACAAGTTCTATCTCTGTATAACTTATTAGATCAAAACTAAATAAGAAAATACCTGGGAAGCTCTGTGATAAACTTCTGTGTGAAGTTATCTCTCAACCCTGGAATTCTGTGATAACTTCTGGGTGAAGCTATCTCTCAGATCTGTATCTCTGTGATAACTTCTGGATGAAGCTATCTCTCAATTTGGCAATAAATCAGCTGATATCTCACAGCCTCTAAATCACACACAATGAAGAGGGAACGTTCTTCACTGCAATGGAATCCTGGAACCCTTGGCTCAGTCTTCACAGAAGAATTACTTCAATTTTCAATAATCAATAATCTATGCATAATGAACAATGGCCTCCATGAGAAACCCTTATACCCTCAAAAGATATGCTTGCCCTAATTAGGGTTTTCTTAAATTAGCATTAGGGTTTCTAATTTAAAATTAGAGCAAATAATTAATAATTAATAATTAATTATTAATGAGACCAAATAATTAATATTTGATTAAATCAATCAAATATTAATATCTCCCTCAATATATGTTGGATCCTCAAACCGATCGAAGCAGGTGAATCAGGGAGTGATTCCGCACGTGACCATACCAAAATAAAGGTGCTCCACTGCATATCAAATATCCCTAAAAAGTAGGAGCCCAGGCCAAATATGTCTGAAATACCCTGAATGAAAATCAAATGTAGAAATCCTGTGAATCAAAGTCAATCCAAGCTCCATTATGACCCTCTATCCATCCTATTAGCCTACGAAGGTCGCATAATAGGCCAATCATCAAATCTGTCAATGTCCACAAAAAAGGGGACATGACAAACCCTCTTTTCCATGTTCCCAACCTAGAATTATCATACAACTTGCTCTTGGGCTGACTGTGGATTCATGAGATCTAGGCCATACCTTCCATATTGCATCAATGTATTAAGTTTCCCATTTAGGGATGGAAGTAACCATACTAGTTGATGTCTATCCTTACCAGTTTTGCAAACATTTTAAGGTGGGGTACAAGAGTTATAATTACCATTTTGGCCTGAATCTTATGCCTAAAATTGATAGATAAAAAGTTTTTAAAGAAAAATCCATTGAGTCAAAAACCAAAACCAATTCCATTAACCTTGAAAGCTTAGCTTCAACTTCATCTGCACCTCCACCAGAGCTATCTAACTATTTTTACATATCTAAAAAGGTATAGGAGAGTAAAGTAATCATGACTCCTTTCATATATTAAAATTATATTAGAACCCAAAATCCTATATTAAACCCAAATCCAAGACTACTTACATGGAATGACATGCTAAGATAAAATATCATCTCAATCAACCTATTATTTCAAGTTAACCTCTAGCCAAGAACATGACCATTTGACCAAATATGATTCATGGATTTATAATAATCATATAGATGATTGTTACCAAATACCCAAGTATATTATCCCTAATCAAATTATGGGTAACCAAGATTATGAAGGAAAATACCTAAGGGAGAATTAGTAAAGAACACTTGAGATAATTTTCATGACCAAGTTTAAAGGAAATCATGGTATTGGATTTAAACTACTTGGGGTTGACCCTGCATACCTTATTCATTTTCCGACACCAATGACTAGTGAGGATGATGCCATCAACAATGCAGGTTATCATTATAACATCTATAATGACCTTAGAAACACTAATTTATTTAACCCTTATTTTTTATGTACCATTAATACTATTTTTATCCTTCACCACTTACCCTTTATTACCCCCAACTAATAGACTGGACCTACGAGAGTTGACAATGTCACTTGATGAGTTTGAGAATGATGAGGCCATTTACAACTTTTTGGGTTTGAGGGATCATATTCCTTTCAGAGATCACAAATATGGTTTCTCCATTAAATTAGATCTTTATACCTATTTTGGAGAGCGAGTGAACTTTCTAGGCCAAAAGAATAGAGAAAATCAAACATTGAGGTCTAAAAGTGAAAACCTCTTTGAGGCACTTTCAGACTAGGGAAAAAGTAAATAAAAAGTAAATTATCTTGGTGAAAACCTATTTTAGGCGACATTAGATGGGGATGTTCACCCCTTTTTGCATGAAGTGTAGGAGACCACTAGTCTGAGGTTTATGTATAGACATGAAATTAATACTGAAGAGTGACAAGATTTTGAGTAGATCATACAGGAGTGCCTAGAGGTATTTCTCACATGGCCTTTGACACCATTAGAAGATTTAGATTCCTCTTATTTATGAGAACTTGAATAACTAATCAGGCCAAAATACTCCAACATTTCCAACCGATTTACCTCTTTGCTAATGAGTTTTGAAGATGGTTCTATACTCTTTTTGGAGGACACTTTTGAGGTCAACATTTGGACTCCAAAGGACCCAAAATGGATTAAATTAGGTGTTTCCATCATTGAGGATGAACATGAGATATTTACATCCCTTCTAACGGAATTTGTTGATATATTTTCATGGGCCTATTCACATATGCCAAGTTTGGACCTTGCCTTGATTGTGTACCATCTTATTATACACCTTGATCCTAAACTAGCTAAGTAAAAGCTAAGAAAAATTAATCCTCATATTGTTGTATTAGTCAATAAATATTTGGATAAACTCCTAGATATGAGATCCAATTGACCAATTAATTACTCATAGTGGATTTCTGATATAGTATTGGTTAGTAAGAAGCCAGAGGGTATCAAATTATACACTAATTTCTGTGATATTAACAAGGCCTACCTAAAGGAGGACTTTCCTTTGCCAAACATTGACATGATTTTTGAATCCAGACCAAATATGAAATTCTTTCCCTAATGAATAGTTTTTTAGGATACAACCAAATTATAATTTCACCAGAGGACCAATATAAGACAACCTTCACCATTCCATGGGGAATGTTTTGTTATCAATTGATGCCATTCAAACTCAAGAATGCATGAGCCATGTACCAATGGGCCATGATGGTAAATTTCTATAATATCATTAATGAAATTATTTAGGACTATGTCAATGACATCCTAGATAAATCTAAGACTGAGCTAACCACCCAATCATACTTTAGAGAATTTTTGAGAGACTTATAGAGTAGAAAGTTAGGATCAACCCTAGAAAGTGTGTATTGAGTGTAACTTTAGACAATTTTTTAAGATTTATTGTCTCTCATAGGGGCATTGAAGTTGATCATATTAATATTCTAGACATTACTAAAATGCCACTACCATCTACATTTAATTAGATACTTAGTTTTTAAATACAGTCAATTAGAGGCTTCATTTCATAGTTGGCTAACAAATGCCATATTTTTATGTACTTGATAAATAAGGGAACCACATTCTCATGGAATGAATATTTCCAAAAATAATTTGACCATCTCAAATTATACATGGCCAATCCATCTATTTTGTTACCACCTATTTCAAGAAGGGCATTTTTACTTTGTCTATCTACCACTAAAAATAACCTAGGGGAAATTTTGGCATAGCATGATGAACAAGGCAAAGATCATTCCATCGAATACCTAAGATTAATGTTGGTCACATATAAACATAAATATACACTGATTGATAAAGCTTGTTTAACTATGGTTTTCACAAACCAAAAGTTTCATCACTACATGCTGAATAATAAGACTATTAGAATTGATAAATTAGATTTGAACAAGTATTTACTATTTGAAACAACTTTGTATGGCTACATGGTAAATTGGATCATGCTCTTGAGTAAATTTGAGATCAAGTATGTCAATAAAAAATACATTAAGGGAAAGTTACTTATAAATTAGCTTGCATAAGCTCCTCTTATTGATACTCAACCTCTTATATTTGATTTTCTTGATGACTCCATCATGACCATAGTAGAAGTAACTCCTAAATTATAACAATGGATAATGTTCTTTTATGGTTATTTCAAAACATGTGGATCAAACATCAACATATTTTTTATTATGCCATAAGGGGATCTTATTCATAAGTCATTTCACATTGCTTTTCCATGTATTAATAATATGGTTGAGTATGAATCACTCATCTTAAGGATTCACCAAGTAGTATAGTGGAATATCCAATTTTTTTTGGTTCATAGTGATTCATAACTTATATTTAATTATGTTACATACTAATACTAGACATAGTATGAGAAGTTATACCTTATAAAGTTATAGTTGACATTCTTAAGCAACAAATTGCCAATCTTTAGTTTAAATAGATACCTAGGCCCAGTAACAACATAGATGATGCCAATATGGATATAATTAGCTCTATGATTCAGATTATGGATAGAGCGAGAGACTATCAGTTTCTTGTGGAATATCTCCTAGCACTGACACATGAAAAATAAGTTGTTGAGATGGTTTATGATATGGTTAGTCCCAAATCTATTTGGTATTATAAATTATGTAATTACCTCCAAAACCAAATTATTCCCCTAGACTTTCCCACAAAAGACAACAATCTTCAATTCATAAATCCTCCTATTATAACTTACTTTGACATACCCTAAATTATAGAAGCTATGATGGAACCTTGCTTCATTATTTATCTTTATTAAGCTATGGATTAACATTGAGGGAAGTTCATAAAGAGTGTGTGGGGCCCACATGAGTGGGGATATCTTGGCGAAGAAATTACTATTGATTGATTAATATTCACCAACTATGGAAAGTGACATAGATGCCTATGTCAAGAAATGTGTGAAGTATTTGAAGCATGCGAATTTAATCCATGATCTAGCCAAAAATCTTAAACCACTAATAACACCATGGTCATTATTAATGTAGGGACTTGACCTCATAGGCAAGATAAATCCTACATCCTCAAATGGCCACAAACATATCATTACTACTATATAATATTTCACTAAGTTTTTGGAAGCCATTTCCCTCACTTACATGATTGGTAAGTAGATTTAAAAATTCATCTTTAACCATCTCATTTTATGCTATAGTATCCACTCTGACAATATATATAATAATGGTAGTTAATTTAAAAACAAATTTGTAAAAACCCATTGTGAACAATACCATATCAAACAACACTTCTCCACTAGTTTTTACCCATAAGGCAATGGCCAAGCTAAGGCATATAACAAAATCATTATGAATATTTTTAATAAGATCATCAATGATGTTGGTCATAATTAACACTTAAAATTGTTTTAATTCCCTCTAGACCTACTTTACCAGTTTATATACTCCAACAAGAGATACACTATATTCCCTTGTCTATATAAATAAGGTCATTATTCTTATTGAAGTCGATTTACCTTCTCTCTGCATTCCATTGTAGCACATCATTGATGATCAGGACTACAAATTAGCTCATTTGTAATAGCTATATTTACTAGATGGAAAGCACATGTCCACCTTGAATAACCTTCAAGCATACCAGAACCAATTATGTTTCTAATATAATTGGCACATCAATCATAGAGAATTTGATCTTGATGATCTTCTACTTAGATAAAATCAAAAAAATATTAATGCCAAAACCAAGAAGAAAGGAAAGTTTCAACCTAGCTAGTTATGGCCTTATGTTTTTATTTATAACTATGGTTATGGAGCATATAGAATCACCATCCCAGAAGTAGATAAACTTGATGAACTAATGAACATAATCCACCTCAAATGTTTTTATGCTTGAGGGACTTGAACTATTTAACTATAGTGATCATTTAAGTTATGGCATGTATAACCATTCTTCATATTATACCCATACGGATTTCCCATAGTATCTTAGCCTATGGAATTCTAGTTCTTTTCACTTATTCCCTATCACTTTTGTCCTTGGTTCTGATTTATTTTTAATTTAGACACTTTTAGTGATTGATATAAGATGTAGTTTTTGTATTTTATTCAAATTTAGACTTTTGAAGGCATTCATTCAATGATAGTATGTGAAATTAATATGATAGTGGTCCTATAAATTTCATCCTTCATTTTTTTTACATTATATTTCATTAATCACGATACTAATTATAATTGTCTTTGGGAAAATTAGTATCACTGACCCTTTTCATTGTTTCCTATATCCTAGGAACAACCCCTTTAACATGCATTATTCGATACATTTCCATTTGATTATTCAATAAAATTTTGTTACTTAGTAAAATACTTCACTATGGGGGGAAATATGGTGGCTTGAGGTCCATTTGGACTATGTAAGCAGTGCTTAATGTTTTTTTGAGGTCACATTGGCCACCTTTGTTGGAATGCTCTCACCAATTTACGAGCACCGTAAGCCATGATATTACCATATTTTGAGTAATATATTTTCAATATATAATTATTTAAGACACCCCAAAAATTCCAAAAACATTAAAAACATTTCAAAACCCTTAAACATTTGAAAAAAACCTAGGAAAACCCTAAATATCACAAAATCATGAATATTGGCTTAGAATTTTCATGTGAGATATAAAACCTTAAAATTATTTTTGGGATGGACTATATTACCTATATACCTTCATTTATATACCAATTTTCCATTTTTATCCCATTTATGAGAGAACTACATCAGCCTGAGGTCCACATAGACTATGTACATAACACTTGGATACATGGGTATCTCGAGTTAGCTCGGCCACTTCTGCACCATTTTATTCATCACTTTGTTTATTTTTAGCACTTATTTTCATCTCCTTTTTCCCCAATGATTTTGGGTCTTATATTTATTTAAAAATTAATCATTTTCATTTAGTTTCCCCATCTTTATTATTCCCTTACCAATCTTAGTCATACACTCTCACTGTTCTAGATCACTTTTATGAGTATTGTAAATTTGAATTTGATTCAATAATGAACACTTGGATTTTCTTATGGTCTCATTATTTTTTGAGAAACCTCATCCAACACTCTCACTATTTTGTGAGATCATTCTCCTTCTAAGTTGTATATGTAGTGAACACTATGCATTACCAATTTAGTGCATTAATGGACACTCGTCTTTCATCTTTTAGTGTTGTTTTATCCAAAACCCACACTTTCACAACTATTATTAGTTTGGATTTCACCCTTTGAGTCAATGGAGTTTCAAACTTTCCACATCTAGTTGGTACAATAGAATCACCTCTAGGTGTGGGCAACCTAATGGGTGAGGTGAATCTCTAGTTTTGGGGTTAGCTCCACTGATGCATCATATGAGCTCAACTACTAAAGATAATTGTTTTTATAATGAAAAGGTATGGAATAAATACATGAATAAAACCTATACTATAAGAGGTAATGCACCGATGTTATGTCTCCTCTAATTTATCCTTCAACAACACTTATGGATAAAACAAGGATTGTTTACTAACACACTCTCTCCAAAGAAATCCTACACATTAGTGATTCACATGGAGGCCATTGTAACTACCTATAAATTGAGGGTGATGAGTGTGAAGTCTAATAAAAGACACTAGCAATTAGTTTACACTATGATCACTATCATAAGTACCTTCACACACCATGTAACTTGCATAAGATAATCCACTAATATCTATGTGAGAGACAAGGACCTATAAAGGGAGAAAAGATCAACCAATTATGTAAATTAGATAAGAATGAACACACTATAATACTAGTATTGAGAAGTTTTAATTAGTCCTTATATTAGCTCAAGGTTGCAAGATACAAATTGGTAGAACTTTCTCATACCTAGTAGAGGGATGTGTACAATTATTTTATAAGATTAATTAATAGAACATGAGGGAGAGGGGGATAATAAATCACTGAAGGTCATCAATTTTTCATTATAATTCTATTTTTAGTTTCAAATCAGAAAATAGTCCATGAACCACCACCTTTTATCCCTATTCAATGCATTAGTTCACTTTACTTGATGGTCTTCATAGGAGTATGACATAGAAAATGGTGTAACAAAATCTATTTAAATATTTTTTTTAACTCTTAAAGTCATGATCATGCTAAAATTATCCAAACACCTCCTTCTTATCAGTTACAATGGTAGAATTATAGTCTAATTGGCCTCCATGAAGTATTAAATAGCCTACCTCTCTCTTTTACATGTTGACTAGGCCTAAAACTACCTCATATTGCATAATGATCATGAAATGTGCATGATTTAATGAATATATAAATTAAAATAACATTTATTTTTCTCCATTCACCCTCTTATTATCCCTCTATGCCAAAAGACATCTTCTTTAGCTAGCCAAATAGGCCTACTAGGTAACTAGGCCTAGTCACTTGGTAATAGTCACTGAGATGGATATAAACCTTGTATAAAACCATAAAAATAAGTTAATGATCATGATTTAATACCAAATAATCATATTATACAATGAATTATGACTTTCAGGTAATGCACACCTGTTATTCTTGCTCATCTAGGTGACTAGGTCACCTCTCCACTAAAACCTCTAGACTATCTTTCTAGCCCAGGCCTACAATAACACTTTTAGGGGTAATAGAATTTATTTTATGGATTTATAAGGTATAATACATTTAAAATCACCCTTATCAATTATTTTCAAGTGTTTATCTATCTCTACATCTTAAATTCATCATTAAATCTTGTAAAAATAAGATATTTGTTGCATCTATATGGGTGTCCATACAAACCAATGGAATGAATAGGAAATTCTAAAAGTGTATCTTGATATTTAATTATTTAAAAGACTAATTTAATGCATTTTGATTCATTTCTATCAATTTCTCCTCTATTGGGTTCCTACTAGGGTTTAACAAGGGTTTTAGGTATCTTCATCTCTTAAGGATTGTTCATAGAGAACACATCCTCTCTCTCCTTCCTAATATCTCAATGTTAGAGTGGGGGAACCCCTAAAACACCTATAAAAACCAATTATTACCATGTATAACCTTATGATATATCTAAGTAAAATTTGGTGGCCTCTCAGGATCAAGTATGCATTTTATTACTACCCTACATTCTTGGCACCTATTCATAACCTATAGGTTTTTTCACTCAAAAAATATTATTGTGAAAATGGAGTATGGATATTTTAGAGACTATATTTAACCCTAACTGAGCAAAGTATTATTCAGGTCCTCCACTCAAATCTAGTCTAACATGTGAATGACCCTAGGCTATGGGTTACCTAATCTTGGGTCAGACCTCTAGGATTTTTAACAAGGCTAGCTCCTCTGATGTATCACTTAGATCATTTACCCTTAAACCTAATAATTTTTGGGGTGAAAAGTGAGAGAAATATAACTGAAAGGAAAGTCTAAGCTAATGTTGGTGATGCACCTAAATTGATTAATCATCTACTCTATTTGAACTTCTAAAAACACTAATGAGAGAAGCAAAAGATTAAATCTACAACTCAAAATGTCTGTTATGATTCAATATTTCATGTAGAGGTTCACCAAGTGATCAAAACTTGAGGGAAGTGATGGAAAGGCCTGATTTAAGGCATTAACTAGTCAATGTATCCATTTGTTATCTTCAATCAAATAACATTAAACACTGAACATGACCTACATAACAAGATAAACTAGTAGCTAGGTGTGATTAAGACTTGACAAGGGAGAAATTTTTACCACATATGAAAATAAAAATGACATTAACACACTATACTAGAATAATGAAATCTGAAATAAACATCTATTTATCTTAAGATGTTATAAAGATCAATCTTGGTAGAGTTTAGTCATGCCCAAGAGAGGGATCCATTTCAAGGCTTAGAATCTTATGTTTATATAATAAGCGAATGAGAGATATGGGGAAAATGCATGGGAGAATGGAGGATTAATCAATGGTCAAGATAATAGCTATACCAAATCCTTAAGCTCTCGATGCATTAATGTCACTAGTACTCTATCTAACATGGAAAGGTGGAGAAAGAAGCATGCAACCCATGATTTCCACAAGAAGAAATAAAGAATAGATACATGTAATACTTCGCAAGCTCCTCAATGTGTTAATGTTACTCAATATATCTTAATGGCAACATTTGATCCCAAAAATCCACTCTAGTTTAACTTTAAATTATATTTCAACCTCTAGTTAAAGTCTTATAACTTTGACCTTTAATTTTGATTACCTATCTTGATTTGGGTCTTTGATATTATGACACATTATACCTTCATCATTTTTCATCGATATATGATCCACATTTGATATTAAAACATTTGGAAATTGCACATTTATCCTTAAGATACACTATTAATTTCATCTACTCCTGCACTTGCACCATGTGTTGACCTTATGTTTAATCTAAGCTCATTAACACTTTAACCCTATATGTACCATCAATATCCTTGGTTGGATTGAATGCATGCTATCAATCTCTTTCTAATTTATCGAATGCACATCATTTATCTATTTTTTTCCATGATCATGCCACTTGTCATTGATGCATTTAATCCTAGGATCCTCTAATTTTTTGACTTGAAGGTCACCATTATATCTTAGTTGTATGATCAAATTCACTCTTTTATATCTTCAATACCAAATGATGTTTTTAGGTTGCTACTCACCATTGGTTCTTTGATCTCATTAAACACTGACCATTAATCTTGTTTCAGGCATGTTTTGACACTTTAACCTTATGTGTGCCATAGATCTTCCACTTGAGCTCTTAAGATCTTGATGCCTGTCAAATCTATGTTCAACCTTGGGATCATTTGAACTCAAATGGTTATTTTCCATAACTTTATCTTGATGTCTTCATGTATGTCTTGGATTGTTGGTTTAACTTTTAAGCTTTATATCTTATGTTGGAACATAAATAGATACTAAGATGGGGGTAAATCAATATATCAATTAAAACTAATCTTTTAATATAGATTAAAATATATATGTAGATCAAATAAAATATATAGATATCACATAAACTCACATACACATGACACCATATTTATACATGAAAATCCCAAAGGGAAAAGCCACAGTAAGAATAGCTATTAGAATCTACTATTTTAATCCAACCTTATAGTCAAAGTCTCACTTGGAAAAACATCACTAGTTACATTTAAGGACACCAATACTAAGTAGACACCATTCCCCTAGTTTAAGATCACCAACTCCCTAACTGATCACCAACTCAGCTTAGACTCACTAGTTATAATGTTTAAGGGAACCAACCCTAAGAAGACACCAATCCCCTAACTGAACACCAACTCAACTAATCTAATGGCACCAACTAATTAGATATATGGAGATACAACTCCAAATTACAACATTAATTCATAAATGAATCAAATTATATTCTCTGTTACAAGTCTGATCTATAACATGCTCATATTATGCACATTCTCTTTGTGCCTTATTCCTCTCTGATCCTTTCTCTCTATGTCTTGATATATATATATATATTTGACACACTTTATCTCTCTCTTTACAACCTCTTCTTTTCTTCTCTACCCTCTAGTTTTATGTCTATATATTTTATTTTTTACACAATTTGACTACACCAAAAACTTTTCCTTTGTCTTAGATATCATATATATAAACAAATGATCTAGGTTTCCATATCTTCTACGTGTTTACACTTGGACTACAAGCACATCATGCCAATTTTGGAATTTAGTTCATTAAGACTTGAAACTTAAGTTCCCACATCTTGATTCTATGCATCACACCTTAATTACAAGTCTCTTTACTATCTATAACATATGTTGGACTCAAGTTTTGATGCATAATCTCTTTAATATAGATTGATCAATTGGATGATCAATCTCATTGTCTATGTCAATAGTTATGGATTATACACAAGTTCTTACATGTTTCTACATGTTACCATTTGTATTTAAACTCTTTAAATATTGTCCTTTGATCTCTTTCTTTGTGCCATCTCTAATCTCTCTTACTCCATTAGATCTTTATATGCTACTTAACTTTAATATTATTCTCTTTAAAATGTATCCATCAATCTCCAGATCCTATCTTCTATGTGTCATTATATCTCTAAATATGCACATTCTTTATCTCTATCAAGATGTTAAATGTTGATCTATTTATCCCATCTCACTACTTCCTATATCTTTGGATTGCTTCCACTCTGTCGATCTTCTCAAACCTGCTTGATCTTTAACTTACCACTATGTTGATAAACATAGTTAAATTTTTTGCATTTGAGTTCACTCGATCCATTAGATATCTAATGTGTGATTGATCATGAGCCATTGATCTTCTCAACAAGCTCAAACTTTACCTAAGATAAGCTTATGCTCATTAGGTCTCTATCTGACAAACTCTATGAATGTGACACTTATCACTTACACATTCACTTAGTTCATCTTTTGACAATTTGACTTTGCTTTGATATATTATATCATCTATGTATGATGAAGTGAGATCTATTGATCAATCTCAAACATAATATAAATTATAATACTTAGGGAATATTAAGTCCTTTAAACTGGTAATTGCTAAGTCGAGGGGCTGGTTTTACAGTGATGACAAAGGATTAAGTTATAACTTAAGCTACTGAGTCCCAAATATAGCCAATCACCATCAAAATAGAAAGTGCCTCTTGACACCATGACTTAAACCCTTAGGTTTTTAATAAGAAACCCTATCTATTCTGAGAACAAAGATAAATCAATTTTGAGCTCAATCCTTCTCAATTGAACTTGCATTTCATATATTCAAAATGATCATGAAAAACCCATAACATATCTAGCATCTATTTCTTTTAAAAATGTCCACATATGAGATTTTTAAAATCATGAAAAATTTTCATTGACCTTGTGCATATTTTGTCTAAGTATGGATGCCATTTCATTTCACCTAAAAGGCTAACATTGCACCAACAAACTTCTGCTTCGCTCAATCACCTGGTCTAAAATTTGGACCATATAAACTAGGCATGACAATGAATAAAACCATATTCTCATTTATTATTTAAGATTTAATTCATGAGAGATATAATTCCATTAATATACTCACTTATATTATTCTACCATAGATCTAGCTATGCCTCAAACTTGCCTAGAAGGCCAACTTTGTCCTTACATAACTCTTATTGTGCTTAGTTGCATGACCTAAAAATTAGTGAATATGATCCTATTGCATAGGGGATTCCATAAATATATCCAATTGATCTTGAATCCTTCATAGGTTCAAGATATGTCTTCATAAAAATGCATTTTAGATTTTTCTTGTAACCTGCAAATTTGATTATGTTGGAAACCATTGTCAAAATGCCTTGGAACCCTACTTTGCTCAAGCATATCTTTTGTCTCACTATGTCACATGACCTAAGATTTAACAAAAATAAAATTGGTAAAAAAATAAATAGACCCATGTGATCATTTTATCCTAACACCTCCATATGTACAAATGTTGACCTCATCAATATGCTTAATTGGCTCTATTTATCCCTCTTGCAAATTTGGCTAAGTATAGAAACTTAGTGAATTTTGTCTTGGTAGCCAACTTTGCATCCCATAACTTCAACTATGATTCACATCATGGCTTAAATTTTGGTGAATAACAATTAGGGACTAATTTGATCACAACCATATGACTAACTTCCATAGACTCATCCACACATGGCAATAGTGATGTAAGAAAAATACCTACTCAGATTTTCCTCTATAGACCCAAAATGTCTAGATGAATAAAGTGAATAATTGGATAAATTCCACTCATGCACATAAGAATTATAATAATCCTTAAATTCTAATAGGATTCCTTTCACATCCTCAAATCACCATACTCAGCCCTAAGCATCAATGTCATGCTCATAATGTCCCTTTTGACATAAATGATAATCAAATTACCAACATCTTGAGATAGAAAAGACATCAAGTTATGAAATTTGTAGAGGATGATATAGCCACGAAATACATAATGTACGTGTAATATTTTATCTTGAGAGGATTTTGAAGTGAATCTATTAAATACACAATGAACTTGATTTATTCATTTGTCCATGATGTTTGATGATGGCCTAGTTAGTCTAAGCTTGCTCAAATCATTTCTTGATCATCCATTTAAATAAGGACTCTACTCAACTGATCTATCCAAGAAAAATATTTTCATGTGGGAAAAAGTGTCAACATATATCTCCTACGAGTTAAAATTTTTCATTCCCTTCCATACATCATCTTGGTGGAGTTATGAGCTTCATAAAAGTCCTCAGGTGTAGAGGACTGTGCATATAGGTTGAGAGAGAAGATTTAGGCTTAAAATCCTCCCACATGTTCATAATTGATTTAAATGACCTTATATAGGTTTGAGGAAAATTTTAACATGTTTATAGGTGTTTTTTGGAAGTGGGAAATACCTTCAAAATTCTCTACAATCTATTTATTCATTTTGAGGGTTTATTGGCTACCTAAGATTCTTAACCCTAAAGGCCTGTGTTTACTCTTTTATCAACTGTTGGATGCTTTATAACTTCATATAATTCCCATTTAAATATATAAACATTTATTTATCCCCTTTATACTATTATTTCATCCTCCATAAACAACTATTCATAATTTAGCATACACAGGCTTGACTATAATTTTAACTAAACCACTTGATTGAGCATGTGAGAATCCCCTAATTGTAATGGTTTTAGATTTATAGCCTTTATGTTTGATTTTATAAACTATATTTAGTAATAATGAATTATCCTATTTTTTAACCAACCACACTCATTCATTTATTCCCTGCAACAAATAACACTTCTTGCCATAAATTGCATACACAGGCTTGAACTCACTTAAACAAATCTGCCTGTAGGTTTTGAAGTAGTTAGTCATTAAATTAGGACATTTTTAGGTTCAATATAAATGGAAATGAATCCCTTATTTCTCTCTTCTCAAAAGTATACTTTTAGATATTTTACTCCTGACCTGAGACCTCAAGTTGTTCATGGTTTGAGCATTCTACATGTAGGTATCCATATGTGATGAGGTGTTTTATTGGCTATATTCAAAGGTATATCTTACCATTATAATATTATAATATCTCATATAAGTATTCCTTGAATTATTCATGAATTTATAAATACTTAACTAATTCTATCTTACCTTCCTAAATAACTTTCCTCCATCATTCTATACATAGACCTATATGTGATAGGCTTAAGCCTTATAGGCTTGAGTAGGGTTTTGTCTTTAGTCATCCATAAAGATTTAAGGATCCTAAAGATGGGATAAAATTTCAAGTATTTTTAACTAGTTTTACTATCATCCCAATACTATCCTACCTCTATGAAGGTCTTCCAACTTTAAGCACTAAGGATTCTAACCATCTTTCCACCATAATTCAAAATTAGCATGCCCCTCAATAAGACTAAGAGTCATAAATTTTTTGTCATGGGACCTCATTTTGATAAATTAGAGCATAAAAAACCTTATGTAACACTTTACACCGTGTATCAAGTAAGAAGGCGATTTTATAAGAATGGAGATGAAAGGTAAACCCTTTGAAATCTATCTTTTCTTTGTAAATCTGTGCATATTTCATAGTTCTCTCCTTTGACATG
Organism: Torreya grandis; assembly: GCA_037957365.1. Lineage (NCBI taxonomy): Eukaryota > Viridiplantae > Streptophyta > Pinopsida > Cupressales > Taxaceae > Torreya > Torreya grandis. The sequence goes on from JARHVA010003026.1 coordinate 311,245, forward strand.
GAGATTGAATTAATAGTTTTAGGGTGTATGAATGATATCATAAATAAATTTCCCTTTCATTATAGTATGGAACACTTCTACACAAAGCTCACACTTTCCACAAACCTGTTAAGACATCTTTCCCAACTCAAACCCTTTGAGGATCCTACATATTAAAAATTTGTGAATTTGCCCCAATAATTTAAGGTTTAAACGTGGATAAATAATCTTAGATTCTAGTAAACAACCTAAAATAGTGTTAAATGCATTCCAATTAGATCCATACTATTATATACATTAAGTGAGGGGTATTAGGTCCTCTATAGCCCTGAGATACTTTGAAAAGTTTGAGAGTTCATATTAGGCATATGTTGGTAGATATGTAGGTGCCCTTAAAAGATTTGGAGTCTCTATGTCTTGAGATTATACCTTGACACCCTCTTTTGAGTGTCTTTAAAATCACAAGAACCAATTTTAATATGTTTCATTCTTTTTATTTTTAACCCTACAAACCTATAAGAACTTTGTGGAGTTTGAGACATTAACTACTCTCCATCTCAACTTTGAAGACTTACAAGAATATCCAAGATTCAACCCTTATTAGAATCTAAAAATTTAATTCTTATGAAAATTTAAATCTTCATTGTATTATATATATTTGGGGGCTTGGAGAGATAATCATTAGGCCTGGTACATATAATTCATGATGAAGAACACCTTATGATGCATAGAAACATGTAGCCTACCAACCATGGAAGATTTCTTACTTGACCACTACATACATATGTTAGATGATAGTTAATTTATGAGGTTTATTTTGACCTATTAGTGTTATAATCACAATGACTAATAATTGGGGGTGAATCACTCATCAAAACTTTTACAACTTTAATTTATCATTCATGAACTAACAAAGCAATATAGTGAACTAACAAAACATCAACAACCAATTATATAAGAATAATATGAGATAATATCATAGAGATGTTGGATATTTATAAATTATGTCATGGAGGTGTCTTGGTGAGTGGATGAAGTGCATTGATAGTCTAAGTGACAATGACAAAGTGTGCAATGTGCCTATCCTAGTATGTTTCAAGTTGGCTTGGTTGATCTTCTATTTTGTCATGGTTAGAGATGATTAGGGATGAGTTTGAAGTATTTATAATTTACAAAGGGTCATATTAGTGGTAAAATATGATTTTATATCTTTTTTTCATGAGTGGAAATTCACTCGGTTCATCATTATTCTCATCTAGACTTTTTGGGTCCAATGGCAAAAAATCTGAGTAGGTAGTTTGATGAAATCATAATTTCCATGAGTGGATGAGTCAAGGGTATTTGGTCATATGGTTGTGATCACATTAGTTCCTATTTTCTATGCACAAAGTCTTAGGTTAGGCACCTAAGTGTGATAAAATATATGCAAGTGCAAAGTTGGGATCTAATGCATTTTGATAGTGTTTTCCCATAACTAAATTTACAATGTGGAAAAAAGATCTAAGTAAGAATTTTGATGATGGAATATCTCAAATGTGTGGAAATTTAAGGATAAGGTGATAATATGTTTTTTTTTCATTTTTGTGCCTTGTTGATTTATACTAAATTTCAATTCAAGCACTAGAGCGCAATAAAAGATATGCATGTTCAAAGTTGGCCTCCCAGACAAGTTCTTGACATAGTTGGCTCTATGAATAGAAAAATATGAGTGAGAATTTTAATGTTGTTATATATCACACATGTGAAGGTTATAGGATCATATTTATTTCTACGCTAATTTCACTTTCACATTCAAAAGATAGAAATGAGAAACTAAGAGATGGTCTAGGGTTAGCAGATACCTAGATATAGTCGTGCACACCGAAATCAAACGTTGGAAGGTACTCCTCTTTGGCTGTGGAGGAATGACACCTGCAAAGAAAAAGAGACTAAACATGAAAAAATGTTAGACAAAGAGACAGTGGGCTATCAAGCAAATGCTTGATCTCTGAAGTACGAATACTTTCTTAAGGGATATCAACCCACTAATAAAAAGCAGAATATTTGATTGAAGCATAAATAATGAAAGACAGAATGAAAGCAAATAAAAGACAAAAAGCAAAATGCGTACCTGATATGTAACAAACTGCTCCACACAGTCACCAACATCGGTCTCTGTGCTGATGTCGGTTAAGGTGTTGGCATCGGTCGGGGTAGTGACCAGCGTCGATCAGGGTAACAATCTTGGACAGGATTTGGTCGAGTCTGGACAGGGTCTTAGGATTGCAGAAGGGTCTAAAGTTTTGTCTGGGAGTTCGGGAAGGTTGGACAGAGTTACAGACTAACAGAGGGTGGATAGAAGTGATACGGATAGAAGTAAGGTCGGGGCTATGGTCTGAAAAGATGTGGGTAATGATATTAAATAAAAATAGTAACCAAAGAGCCAAATAAAAATGCAGAACATATGCTTACCTCTTATACACTAAAAATAGAGTCAGAGACATGATTGACGTTGTCACTGTGTCGCAAAAGTTTGATGTAGCAGACCTCCAGCAAGATGACTGAAGCAGAAACTTGTACCAGAGAGAAAAAGAATGCGAGAGATTGGATGCAAATTGGTTGGATGTCAGAAGAGGTTGATTGTTCCAATTCAGAGGTTTTCGCTGATTTATCGAATGAATAGTGTGTTGATAGTTACGAAGGACAGTTTGATAACCGATTGAGGAATGGATTGGCAACTAAATGAATAATGGATAATAGATAACAGTCCCTATGTTTGGTTTGATAATGTAGTGTTAAAGATAACTGACATCGGCATTACTACCGACGTCGACTGATAAGTGACCAACGTCGGTGACGTTGGCTGGGTTATGACCATCGTCGACAGATGCAGAATGGGGACAAAGGCTAACTTTAGCTCTTTGCTCATTTTTACATGCTACCAGGGTCAGGGCTTGTGGGAAAATGGTCGACAGGGGTTAAATAGGTGTGGAAAACTAAAATGGGGATTAAGGGGAGGATGACAAGGGTTAGACACTATTACGGTGTCTACATTTGCCCCTTTCTATCTTGTTGGTTATTTTGGATGAACTATAAGAGAAAAATAAGAGTTGATTGCCCTAATTATGGATGAGGTATTCCCCCTTCAAAGTAGGAGTTGAGAGAAGGGAACCTGGAATTGGGTGCTGATTTGACAAAGAGTGGATGAAAAAAGGGGTGAAGGTGAATGCTACAAAAGTCATGATTGCGCGTACACCACTTCACGAGGATGGTTAGGTTAAATTGTCACAAGTTGAGGGTCAAAGAGTGCCAAAATTGAAGTAACTGGGCCCCAGCATTTAGTCATTTGCTGATTGGGTTATTTAATTGAAGCTAAAGCTCTAAATGGTCATCATGCTCCAGGTATCCCAGGCTCAGGAAGTGCTCTTAGAAACATGAAAAAGTCACAAGTAGTGTGGATCAATCGGCTTGTGATCCAATACTTGTGAAGGTCAAAATGGTCTACACATAATTTTGCTAGCCAATCATGAGGTAGCATACATGCAAAAACAACCAAGGCAAAATTGCTTTGGAAGAAGGTGCGGTTAGAGGAGATGGTCATGATCTCCAAGGTCTGGTGGTCGATGGATGGAGGCAAAAGTGATCTCAAGTGTGCCCCAGGGGGCCAAAATGATTTATACTAGAGGGTTGACTAATTAAGAGATGATTGTGGGGTAAGGTGATGAAAAAAGAAGGGTTGAAGTTCACCGACGTCGGTAATAAAATCGTCGTCAGTGGTCCTAAGGGAACGACGTCGATAGGATATCGGTTGACGTCGGCAACCTAGGGCACGAAGATGCTGACGTCGATGGCCTATCAAATTTGACAAAACCAGATTGGCAACCAACTAGAAGTCATTTGAGATTTAGTTGACTGAGAGAAAAGAGCTCTGGAGCCCAGTGAGTGAAAGTGACACAAGGTTGACTGAGGAGCAGTGTGAGGTGGTAGATAGGAATTGGTCAAGAGAGAGAGACATGTGGAGAGAAATTGGAGGCTACAGAGATGCATGTGGGCCAAGAGAAGCTTGATGCAAAAGTGATGGCAGAGGGCAGTAGAGGACCCACAAGAGGTCCACCACTAGCGGCACCCATCGTGCCACCACGCCGGTGATGCTGAGATGAGGTAGGAGGGTCTCTAAGCCCTATTTAATTAGTTTTTTGTTGTGATTTGTTTTTTGAAATTTGGGTGAATTGAGGCAGAAATTGAGGGGGGAGGGTAGCTAGGAAGGTGGGGGAGGGATCTAAGATAGGTTAGGAGTAATTTAGGAGTGATTTGGGGGGTTAGGGAGTTAAGAATGGGGAAGCCCTAAATTTAGGGCTCACCCTGTTCAGCCCTAGGGCCGAACCAGTCATCGACGTTAGTGGGTTCACTAGCATCGACTGACCAAAGATCGACGTCGATCACTAACCTATCGACGTCGGTCACTAAGTGACTGACGTCAGTTAGGTGAGTGTCATCACCGGCATGATAACCAATGTCGGTGGCTACCTAGTCAAAAGGAGTGATGAAAAATGGTCAAATCGAGGGGTCGAAGCTACACCAAGGGCTTCTCAGAGGTCAGGGCAGGTGCAGATGGTTAGATAGGTTGGTCAAAATAGAAATAAGAGGAAAATTTTTAACATGAGATTGACTTGGGTGGATGTAAGCGAGATAAACTCTGATGCTATGAGATCACCTCCTAACTTTGCTGACGTGGATGCGTGGAGGTGTGACGGTCAAGGAGTGGGCGCAGATGAGTGCAGTTGGACTAGGCGGGTTGAGATGCTACTACAGAGTGGTGCGGGATGTGAGCCTGATGGTGGCACTAATCATGTGGTGGGACCATTCCACCAACACCTTCCACCTACGCATGGGCGAGATGATAGTCACGGTTGAGGATGTATACCAGATTTTGTGACTGTCGATACATAGAGCAGACATATATGCATGCTCAAGAGAGGTGCGCAATATACATATGGTTACGCTGTTTGGGGAGCACGTCGCTGAGATGAGCTACCATTCAGCAAGTTTTGGTTATGAGCCTCTGTATGCAGTAGATGAGGATGCACATCAGCTAGCTATCCTAATGATGATTAGGATTACAGTGTATGCACTCCCAGATGCGAAGGGAGGTAGGTTTTTGATTGCCATGACTAGAGTTTTGACAAACATGATAGAGCAACAGATAGTGTTTGCTTGGGCCCCTATCTTTTTGGCCCAAGTATATAGAGCGCTGTGGGGTATTAGTCGGCGGTGGTGATACAGCTTGTGCGTGGGCCACCTGCTACATTGTTGGGCTTACGAGCACATCATGGTCACATGACCTCTCAGCCTCCTAGTGGTAATACGGGCTGGCTTCAGGGTCAGATTTAGGCAGTGGTGTGAGGTGATGGTGCAGACGTGGGTAGACGGAGTGGTCAGAGACATTGACCACTATAGAGGGGTACTGGAGGCCCTAATTCTGGCAGACATCATTTGGAGACCATACTTGGTTTATCCAGCATTTAGAGACCAGGGAGAGTAGCTGGTTGGTGTGTAGAGCCTGAGATGGGTCAGGGGCAGGTGAGCCAGTGATCTCGAGAGAGTGCCAGTAGAGAGAGTGCGGTGCCAATACAGGCTGCTACAAGACGTACCTCCCACATTCCCACTATATAGATGGGACGATATAGAGGTGCCACTCCCACTACTAGAGGAGATAGAGGAGCCAAATTTTGAGGAGTTGCCGGTAGGACCTGGGGTGGTTAACCCAGGTTGTACAGAGACCTACACAGCATGGTGGGTAGGGTAGTACATAGGTGTCTAGGCAGGGCCACAACCAGATCCACAAGCCATTACCAGGGAGTGAGATACAACCCGTAAGGAGAGGGACATGGCACAAGCCTAGGTGACCATTTTACAGGGACAGGTCACAGTTTTACAGGGGTAGCTGGCAGGGGTGATAGGACAGGTGGCTACTTTGATAGGGTAGATCATGATTTTGTAGAGTCAGTTGGCCACAACCCAGGCACATGCATCGGTAGGATAGGGCTTGAGATGATAGGGCTTGATGTAGCAGCCATCACAGTAGTTGGCATTTTCATAGGGGCCAGGACAGTCAGCATCAGTGCAGCCAGGTCAGCCACAGCCACAGGGGTCAGTGTAGGGCATAGTAGTAGGGTAGATGGGTCCACCACAGACTGTATCTCTAGTTAGATATAGTGATGCACTAGACGAGATTGCATATTATGAGAGGGCCATCAGGGGGTTCCCTCAAATACAATGATACTCTGAGATGAGGGTAAAGCAGAGCTGACAACATTCTGTGTCACGGGCGATCGCTATAGGTTCGCGCAGGTGGCCCAGATTAGAGGTAGGGGAGGATACAGCGTCTTCTCAGCCACCACCACCACCACCACAGCCACAGCCTTGAGGGCGGGGTATGAGGTTATTTTGATTTTTGATGTATATACCGGCCTGCGTGCTGATGATGTGAGATGTATTAGATGAGAGAGAGAGATAGACACACATTATGTCTTATTGTATAGAACATTATTGATATATATGATGAGATTTTGGATCAGTGACCTATGTGATGGATGTTTTATAAATATGTGTTTAAGGTTTATTGCATTTTGATGTGATGCATGTTGATATTATGGTTTATGTGGAAGATGCTAAATGAACTGGTTATATGATGTTTATGTAATGATATTGATGTTGATATTTGATGTGAATGGTTATGATTTTTAGATTAAATGGTGATGCTTAATGACTATGGATGGACATGATGAAAATGATTATGCTAATGATAATATATGACTAGCTGTGATGTGATTGATAGGTGACGAGAGAATGGGATGGAAGAAAGTGACGAAGAGGATGGCCGAGCTAACCCCAGAAGACCCCATGTCAACTGAGTGCTGCCTACATAGCCCTTGTTCTAAGGGCCTCAGGCCAATGTAGTTCTCCCAAAGAGGGAGGAAAAGGGTCAAAGTGATTGATTATCTGTGGTCGAGGTCAAAGAGGATAGGGTTTGTCCATCAGATAGATGAACAAAAGAGGGTGGTTGAGCTAACCCCAAAAGACAATCATGTCATCTGAGTGCTGCCTACATAGCCCTTATCCTAAGAGCCTCAGAACAATGTAGTTCAGACTAGGAGACAAAGCAGGCGAGAGTTGGTCTAGTCATGAGAATGGTCTAGCACGTCCATATGTCTGATGGAACATGCTTGAAATGATGAGAAGAAGTCAAAGTTTTTCACCCCTAGCAATTGCCCATATTAGGTGATGGACATATGCCAAAAATGAAATGAGCCTATTTATGCACCAGTAAGTAATGGTTTATGCTAGACATAAATTGAGTGGTCTACGGTTTCCATGTGTATTGGTGTCCATAGAAATCAGTGTGAATAGACTAGGTGGTTGGTCGGAAAGAGGGTTGAGCTGATTTAATAAATGACAAATGATTGGATGTGACCAAAGTGTAAAAGAAGTGAAAGGCATAATCGCCCTTTTATTGACAAGGACCAGAATGACAGCATAGATAGGGGTTGTTAGAACTAAGAGCCCCATTCATACATTACATCGTTGACTAGAGGTTGTGTTAGAGCAGTAATCGAATAACTTTGACACTAAAGTGAGCTCAAAGTCCCTTGAGCAGGTGTTAGGATAGGAGGATATAGGGTAACCCATTTAAGAGCAGAGATAACCTTGCCCCTTTTTATAGGAGACCCTGAGACAACTATAAGCTAAGTCCATGACCCATTTTTTTTTTAGGTGCTGATTGATCAATGCGAGAAGTCTACATAGAGATGTCATTTGTTTGGTGGTCATTTGTGAAGCTGATCAATGCGGGAAGCTTCTAAAAAAGTGCTATTTATAGCCATATTTAATCATAACCATCCTTTGAGGGAGTGGTCTATATTTTGCTTTATATATAAGGGCTTTGAATAGTTGTCCTTCAAGGGAGCAGTCTATTAGATACATCAATGATAGTACAACTATCCTTCGAGGGAGTAGTCTATCTTTTGATACAATTTGGTGACCTTGGATATTTTGACATCTTGATTTGTTTTGATAAAAATGTGAGTCATAGACTAGACTATAGAAGGTCAAAGGTTTCCCTTTTATTAGGACAACGCATCCCTACTGGATAAAAGGGGTATATAGGATTTGTTAAGGGGAATAGGGTTGAAGGAATGAGGACTAAGAGGATGAGGATTGCTCAAGGGACGAGCTCAAGATAAATGTCAAGTGGATTAGTACTCGACTAATAGTAGAATGGTCATAGATGCAACACATTAAGAGGCTCAGGTTCTGGTCATCCATCGAGAGAAGACAAATGATACATCCCTGATCCATACTTGTGCGTGATAATGAAAGGTCTGAGCCAATTAGGGGCAAACTTGCCTCATTTACTTCACTCCATATTGGTCACGTCCTGATTCTCTTTGAGGATGAGGTATCCAATGTTGAAATCTCATTCTCGCAGATTTTTGTCATAAGCTCGCTTGATGCGACGTTGATAGACATGGAGATGGTTGAGGGTAGCAAGACGATGCTCGTCAAGTAACTCAAGTTGAGCTAAGCAATCTTGATGAAATTCATCATTTGAGAGAATGTCATATAGGGAGATGCGAAGAGATGGGATCTACACTTCGAGAGGTAAGACAGCCTCTATTTTGTACATGAGAGAGAAAGGGGTAGCACCCGTGGAGGTTTGAATGCTAGTGCGGTAGGCCCACAAAGCGAAGGGAATGTGAATATGCCAATCCTTTCCAGTGTCACTGACCACCTTCATGAGAATTTTAGTTAGAATTTTGTTGGAAGCCTCAGCCTACCCATTTGCTTATGGGTAGTAAGGCGAAGAGAAACTGAGCTTGATGCCAAATGAGTTGCAGAGTTTTTGGACAGTCTTGTTTTTGAAGGACTTGCCATTATCGGTGATGATTTTATGAGGGACATCGAAGTGGCAGATGATGTGGCTATTGATGAAGTCGATAATCTTGTCGGCTTTTATGGAGATGAGAGGAATGGCTTCCACCCACTTGGTGAAATACTCGGTGGCAGTGATGATGGATTGATGACGAAGAGATGAATGAGGGTTAATCTCACCAATGAGATATGCCCCACTGAGAAAAAGGCCAAAAATCCTGAGCAACTTGTAAGGCGTGACTAGGAAGATGAAGCAAGTTAGAGTGCTACTGACACTTGATGTAATGCTGAACATAGTCGTTACAGTCTTGATGAAGGGTGGGCCAATAATACCCCAGACGAAGGATGCACTTGGCAACCAAATTCCCACTGAAATGTCTGCCACAAATTCCATCGTGGACTTGCTTAATGGCCTGAGATGCTTCAGTGGAGGTGAGACAGTGAAGAAGGAGGCCGTCGAAGCCTCGCTTATAGAGAAGACCCCCTAGCATGGTATAGCAAGTGGTACGCTTGATAAAAGCTCATCATGCATTGCTAGAGAGATCGGGAGGGATGACAGAAAAAGATAAGTAGTCCACAAGTTGCTTATATCAAACATCTCATAGGCTAGAGTCTATAGTGTGGACATGATTAATGTTAGGAGAGATATAGGAAGGTAATGGCACACGATGCACAGTGACAAAAAGTTTGGATGAAGATGAGGAAGATGGGATATGGGAAGTGAGAGAAGCCATGGTGTCAGCAAACTTATTTGTGGATCGAGGAACAGACTGCAAGAGGTAATGGTTGAAAGATGCAAGGAGAATGTCAGCACGGTTTTTGTACCTTTGCAAAATTTCATTTGTACAGAGGTATGAATCATTGACTTGATTGACGACAAGCTGCGAGTTGCTGAAGATGTTGATGGACTTAATGCTAAGAGAGAGGGCAGTCTGAAGTCCCAAAATTAAGGCCTCATATTCAACCATATTATTGGTACAATTAAAGTCAACCTTGAAAGACAAAGGCATAGGCTCACCATCGAGTGGGATGAGAATGACTCTCGCACCCCCACCAAGTTGACATTTGGAGCCATCAAAGAACATGGTCATTTGGTAGACAGTGTCATCGGTGGAAAGCGCAGCGATAGACTCATCAGGAAACTTGCACTGCGAAGGTTGATTGTCGAGAAGAGGGGATTCTGCCAGTTGATCAGTGATGGTTTTCCCCTTGATAGATTTCTATTGGATGAATTCGAGGTCAAACTCAGCAAGCAGCATGAGCCACTGAGCCATACGTTGATGTTGATATGGCTTGGAGTGCATAAACTTAAGAGGGTCGGTGTGAGTGATGACAAAGGTTTTGTGGTTAAGAAGATAGTGGTGGAGCTTGGTAGCGGCAAATAATAATGCCAAACAGAGTTTCTCAGTATGAGTATACCAAGTTTCATAGTCAACCAGTGTTCGGCTGATATAGTAGACCGCTTGCTCATGATGATGCTCGTCTCGGTGCGCGATCATGGCACCTAACGAATGGTTGGTGATAGAGATATAAAGGTAGAAGGTTTGATCATCTTTAGGTGGAATGAGGACCGGTGGAGAGACCAGATAGCATTTAAGGGCTTCAAAAGCCTCTTGACAGTCCTTATCCCATGTAAAAGAGACATCCCTCTTAAGGAGATGATGGAAAGGTTGGCAGCGGTCAGAAAGCTATGAGATGAAATGACAAATGGACTGGAGCTTCCCTTGTAGACTATGAAGCTGCTTGAGATTGGTCGGGGGTGGCATCTTGAGGATAGCACGGATCTTGGCGGGATCTATCTCGATGCCACGGAAAGAAATGATAAAGCTGAAAAGCTTGCCAGAGAGGACCCCAAAGACACATTTCTTGGGGTTAAGGTGGATATTGCATTGAAGAAGGTGAGAGAAGATGATTTTGAGAATGGTCAAATGATCATGGTGAAGCTTGGACTTGCCGAGAAGGTCATCCACATAGTCCTCCATGATTTTATGGAGGAGATCATGGAAAATGTAGGTCATGGCACGCTGATATGTGGTGCCTGCATTCTTCAAGCCGAAAGGCATGACTCGATAGCAGAAAGTCCCCCATGGGGTGATGAAGGTAGTCTTGTGCTAATCTTCTAGAGTAATCAAGATTTGATTGTATCCTAAAAACCCATCCATGAGAGATAGCATCTCATGGCCGGCTGTGAGATCAACAAGCTAGTCAATGTTAAGAAGAGGAAAGTCATCTTTGGGATAGGCTAGGTTAAGGTTGTGATAGTCTGTGTAGATTTGGATCCCCCCAATTGCCTTGGTGACTGGGAGGATGTTAGAGACCCATTGCGGATAATCGATGGGCTGGATGAAGGAGACAGAAAGGAGGCGCTGAATCTCCTCTTTAACAAGGAGGGCAATGTGAGGATGCATCTTTTGAAGCTTTTTCCTAACAGGCTTAGCCTTTAGTTTGGTGACAATGTTATGAGTAGCGATGGTGGGGTCGATGCCAGGCATGTCATGGTAGGTCCAGGCAAAGGCCTTGCTATGATCTGAGAGGAACTGGGTATAGTCAAGCTACTCCTGAATGTCTAAAGATTGTCCAATCTTTAAGACATGAGGAACATCAGAAGAAGGGAGGTTGATGTCAATGGTTGATTCATTTAACATAACCTGGGTCTCAGAAGGGAGAGAGTGCTGGATGAGAGAGTCATCGGCACCCATGTAAGAAAGAATGGCATCGTCGTCAATGTAGTGGACAGTGTGAATGGTCACCAACTCATCTTCTACCATGCTGGGAAAAATGAGAGGGAGAGATTTGGACACCCCATTGAGCTGATAAGTCAAGGGTTCCAGGCGGATGGTGTTTATGGAAAAAAAAACTAGGAGGGATGGAAACCACCAACTCCATAGGTGGAGGAGGAATGGGTGAGCCTGGAGGAGATTGGTCAATGGTTGGTTCGAGACAAAGGTCTATAGGGGTCTGAGTGGGGTCATGATATCCCAGGCCATACCATTTCTTGGTATCATCATCATTGAGTGGTTTGATGGGCTGATGGGAGCCCTGCTCATAGCGTTTGAAGCCAAAACCTTTCCATGCACACCTATAAAGGTAAATGTGTGTAAAGGCGGGGTTGCCAAGAAAGGAGAAGTCTGATGTGAAAGGTTGAGGTGAAGAAAGAGGATTGCAATCAGCAGGAGCTTGATTGAGCCCCCCATAGACAAGGTTGGTTTAGAGGTGAGGAGGACCATAAGGCATGATCATCCTGATCCGATGGTCGTAACTAGGGCTGTGATGAAGGCGTCCATACTCTTATGGATTTTAGAACATGTCTAAGGCCAGCAAGCGATATTCCCCCAATGAAAGTCTTTGGAAGATGTCTTCCATAGGATCTGTGGTCATCGCTTGAAGGGGAGGTGTGAGGGCGACCACCGGTTGTGAACTGGTTGATGCTTTCGCAGATGGAGGTGGTGAAACTGGTAGTGCTGGTAAGGTCGAGGCATCCTCCAAGATGAGAGAGGTTGATGGAGAACTAACCGGGGAAAGAGGTTCGTCCTCACGTGATGGACTAATAGATGGACTCACCTCTTGATGTTGGTTGGAAATGAAGGGCGAGACCGTATTGATTGTTCCTATATTGTGTTCATGGATGTTGTCAGTCAAGGTCTGGACATTGTTTTGAGTTGGTGGATGATTGGGGAATGGTTGATTGAAGATGTCGATGTTCTAATTAGGTGGCACATTGGGATTGTCGAGGATGAGGTCACCCTTTTCCAGCATGTCTTGGATGATGTTTTTGAGGGTTTTATAGTTGCCCATGTCATGTCCTTTAACACGGTGGTAGTTACAAAAGTCATTTTCCCTATACCACGCAAGGATGGCACGTGAGGGATCAAATTGTGGAGGTGGTCAGATTTGGGGGAGATTGAGTACCCCTTGTTTGATGAGTTTTTCCAGCACAAACGTGTATGATTCTTTGAGTGGAGTATATTGTCACTGTATGTATCTCTGCTGAAATTGGCAGGTGGCACTTTGAGATATGGATGGCTCAGGCTGATTAGTTAGAGGCAAGGAGGAGGAAGATCTAATGAACATAGCGTTTGCTGAAGCTTTAGATTTAGGATTGGACAAAGAAGGCTTAGAAGAGGGGTCATTAGTCTTGGAGTTGGGATTCTTGCTCCTCAACTTGACTTTATTCTCCTCGACGACACGTAACTCAAGTTTACGGGCCATCGTGAAGGCTTCATCAAAAGTGTGGAAGGTCTGAACCCTCAAGGTGGAAGAAATATGTCTGGCGCAGGCTTGGGAGAAAAGTTCAATAAGCTTAGGTTGGGGTAAAGAAAAGGAGAGTTGATTGATAAGGCCCCTCCATCGAGCAACAAAATCAGCAATGGATTCGTCCTCGAATTGGCAGATAAAATAGAGGTCTATGATTGAGACCTTCTTGGTAATGTTGATAGAGAAATGATTGAGGAAGAGCTGGGCCAGCTGAGTGAATGTGAAGAGGGAATGGCTAGTAAGGGAGCTGTACCAGTCAAGTGCAGCACCTAAGAGAGACATAGGAAACGTGCATAAGAGCAATGCATCATCATGGGCGATAAGGTAACAGGCATGTTTGAATGCCCGTAAGTGCTGTTGTGGGTCTTCTTTGCTTTGAAAATGAGGAAACTTAGGAAGTTCCCACTGGCTAGGATATGGTCGAATCGGGATGGAAGGATGGATGGGCTCATTGCAAATTTGTTCATATGAGAGAGTATTACGTGAGCCAAAAATGGAGATCTCTAGGTTGGACATCTTGTCCATCAGCATTTTGATGATATCTACTGACAGATTGGTGGGTGGAGCGCCCCCTAGATTGTAAGGTGCTTGGAAGAGGTTAGAAGAGGCATACGATGTAGTCGATTGTACTAGTAAGGGTGCAACATATGGATGACTAGTCATAGGGATAGAAGAGAAGACTAAGGATGGTTGGGTAGAAGGCATGGCTAGGCTTGATGTTGTCATGGGGGGTTGGTTAGTGGTAACATGGGCCAATGGATAGGTAGCCACCCTGGTGTTGATAAAGGCCAGGGTAGGTAGAATAAAGATGACCAGATTCTGAAAGGGGGTAGAAAGTGGTTGAGTGGGCTGAGGTTGATAGGGGGCCGAAACCCCGGTGGAAGTGGGCCCAAAGATGGAGGGAGAGGCCACACTTGGATGGTTGGTTAAAGGCTGGTCATTGGTCAAGGCCATAGCCTGGGTGTCAAAAGGTTAAACTACGGATGCTGTTGATATAGTCACAATTTTGAGAAGAGAGGTCGGCATTCCGTAGATTGGATTGCCCAAGGAGTCTAGTGTTTGGCTACTCGCGAGATAGTGCTGCAAGGCTTTGACGTTGAGGTCCAAGAATCATGCAAAATCTTGGTCCCCTTCTGGGACATTAGGTGTTTGGGTCGGGGATGGTCTAGTATGAGTTCTTTCAGTCTCTGAGTTGAACTCCATTATAAGACTGGTTATGGATGGGGTAGACGGAAGCAGGTGATTCCTCACGTGATCGACTAGAGCCTTGGCTTGACTACGAGTCAGAACCATTCAAGGCAAGAAAGAATGTCCTCACAAGCTCAAACATGCAAATAAGAATAGAAAAGAGGAAGAACACAAGCAGATCCTAAAACCCTAAGAGTAAATTATTAGGATTATAGTGGCTTATGCCTTAGAATGTGTGTAGAGGAAGATTGGCTTTTGAGTCGGGTCCTAGAAGAAGTAGTCTATGGATGGTTTTAGGTTAGTTATGGTGCTCAAGAAGTCTGTGTTAGGTTTCATACAAGGCCTGGTGCTAAGGAGCAAGCTCCCCTCACTTCATGAGTCTAGTGATAACCGGGCCCACTTAGCCAAAATATACTTCCCCTATAGATTAGACTCTGCTAGAGAATAGAGTGGGCTTTTCCCTTGGTGATGAAATCCAAGTAGGATCACCGGGACGGGTAAGGTATCTGCTGGGGGATGAAATCCCAGTCGGGCCTTATCTCAGGTAAGTTAAGATGTTTGTTTTGTGCAAGTGGTTTGGTCGTGTAACATCAAGTGATCTAGATTAATTCAATATGTGTTTCCTAATTACTAAGTGTGGTCTAAGAAATGCAAGCGAATAGAAATGAAAATGCAACCTGTTTTAAGTTCAAGTCAAAATGT
This sequence comes from Torreya grandis, assembly GCA_037957365.1. Taxonomy (NCBI): domain Eukaryota; kingdom Viridiplantae; phylum Streptophyta; class Pinopsida; order Cupressales; family Taxaceae; genus Torreya; species Torreya grandis. The sequence continues at coordinate 326,278 of JARHVA010003026.1, forward strand.
TTGTTCATATGAAGACGAATGGAGAAAGAGTCGAAGAATATGAGTTTTGACTAGTCTAGAAGTGCAAGAAAGAAAAGAAAAGTTCTTTTTATTCCTGCTTATGATGTCATTTATAAGAGACGAAAGAGGTGAAAAGAAAGGAACCTAATGCACCTATATGAACGAAAGAAAGAAAGAACCCAAGGAAGGCCCTAGTGTCCCACCAGGCGTGCCAGAATGTTTTTACGCTAATTTTGCTTTCACATTCAAAAGATAGAAATGAGAAACTAAGAGATGGTCTAGGGTTAGCAGATACTCAGATATAGTTGTGCGCACCGAAATTAGACGTTGGAAGGTACTCCTCTTTGGCTGTGGAGGAATGACACCTGCAAAGAAAAAGAGACTAAACATGAAAAAATGTTAGACAAAGAGACAGTGGGCTGTCAAGCAAACACTTGATCCCTGAAGTATGAAGACTCTCTTAAGGGATATCAACCCACTAATAAAAAGTAGAATATTTGACTGAAGCAGAAATAATGAAAGACAGAATGAAAGCAAATAAAAGACAAAAAGTAGAATGCATACCTAATATGCAGCAAACTACTTCGCACAATCGTCAGCATCGGTCTCTGTGTCGGCATCGATCAATAAGGGTGCCGACATTGGTTAAGGTGCCAGCGTCAGTCGGGGTAGTGACCGGTGTCGGTCGGGGTAACAATCTTGGACAGGATCTAGTCGAGTCTGGACAGGGTCTTAGGATTGCAGAAGGGTCTAAAGTTTTGTCTGGGAGTTCAGGAAGGTTGGACAGAGTTACAGACTGACAAAGGGTGGATATAAGTGATACAAATAGAAGTAAGGTCAGGGTTGTGGTCTGAAAAGATCTGGGTAATGATATTAAATAAAAATAGTAACCAGAGAGCTAAATAAAAATGCAAAACAGACGCTTACCTCTTATGCACTGAAAATAGAGTCAGAGACATGATTGACGTTGTCGCTGTGTCACAGAAGTTCGATGTAGTAGACCTCCAGTAAGATGACTGAAGTAGAAACCTGTACCAGAGAGAAAAAGAATACGAGAGATTGGATGCAGATTGGTTGGATGCCAGAAGAGGTTGATTGTTCCAATTCAGAGGTTTTTGCTGATTGATCGAATGAATAGTGTGCTGATAGTTATGAAGGACGGTTTGATAACCAATCGAGGAACGGATTGGCAACCGAATGAATAACGGATAACGGTCCCTGTGTTTGGTTCGAGAACGCAGTGTTAAAGATAACCAATGTTGGCATTACTGCCGACGTCGGCCGATAAGTGACCGATGTCAGTGACATTGGCCGGGTTATGACCATCGTCGGCAGATGTAAAATGGGGACAAAGGCTAACTTTAGCTCTCTGCTCATTTTTACATGCTGCCAGGGTTAGGGCTTGTGGGAAAATGGTCGACAGGGGTTAAATAGGCATGGAAAACTAAAATGGGGGCTAAGGGTTAGACACTATTATGGTGTCTACAATATTTACACATTTTTGGATTCTCCTATCTGAAGAGATCACATGGTACAAATTTTAGATCATGCATCTAAACACAATAAAAGATATGAAGGTGCAAAGTTGACTTTATAGTAGATAAATGTTCCCATACTTTGTCAAATTTGTAAAAGGTAAAGTTCAAGAAAAATTTATGGAGTGAGTTTACTCAAATATTTAGATATAATAAAATATGATTCTAAATGTTAAATTCTTAATGTTGAGCATAGATAAAGATTGAGCTTCTTCCAAGGATCACAGTTCATGGGAGTTCATACATCTAGATCTACGATGTGCAGTAAGTCAAATGGGTCAAAGTGTTTGATTATTAAAATAAGTAAAGATCAAGTTACTTAAAAAAATATCAATAGAGTGTTTTAATTCTAATATGTCTATAAGAAGTGAGATTAGGATAAGTGTTTGATGTTTAACGTCAAGTAGAGATAAAGATTGAGTTAAATACAAGAGATTGATATAGCGAATTAAGTTAAATAGTCAAGATGAAGATCTAAAAATGAGTGTTAAAAGCTAAAATTCAAGTTTAGTATAATTATATTGATGGTGCATGATTTATATAATCATCAAGAATACGAGATGTGACCAAAGTGATCGAGGTTTAACTATGACCATTTATATTTGAATATTTGAATTTAACAAAGGAAAAAACCAATGCTCTATAATTTGGCCATATCTTTTGATCTATGTAGAATTTGACCATGGTATAAAAATTGAATTTTTAGAGGATAGGCACATCTATAAATATAAATTTTAAGGTCTGAATGTATCTATATACAAAGATATTAATCTTCAAAGTTGACTGTGTGTTTGTGCATGTTATGTAAGTAACCCAAGAAGGGTATTTGAGCTCATTCTGATGTTGTTTCAATATATCATGATGAATTAGATATTGGGTAGTGTTTTGTACTCTATAAATATAATCTATGTATTATGTATATTTTAATAGTCATATGTAATATGAAAAAAGGTTTAGAAGTCGACTATGTATTCATTCATGGTGACTGTGCTCATAGAATGTTGTTTGAGCAAATTGTGCTTAAGCAGAAGGGTATTGTGATGGTTTTTGGAAATTAAGGAGGATGGAACTATAGATCATGTAAAATGGGTCCATGCATTTTAAAGTTTTCCTATGTTTCTTAGTTTTCTCAGAGAAGTGTCAAAGAGCTGAAAAGGTCTCCATATGACCTAAAAGTGGCTTAAGCCTATTTAAAAGTGGATTTTGCTTAAGTGTGACCTATGTGATATGCCTCAAGGGTGAAGACATTTATTATTAATAACAAGGAAATATTTTTGAATTGATAATTAATGGATTATTTATATATATTTAAACCAAATGTGTTGGTTTCTAGGCTTGAGGAAGACTTGTGAGTGAGACTAGTGAAAGGTGGATGTGAGAGTTATGGAGCAAAAGAGAGTTAGAGTGCCTAGTTGATGAGTTAATGAGTAGAGTAGATTAAAGACTATGTGTATGATATATAGGTCATATTTATGATGTCTAAATATTTCTCTTGTGGTTTGAGGATATGAGAAGAGGTCTGAGTGTGCATATGAGGATAATTTGAATGAAGGAGAGAGATTGTGGCATGCCTATGTGAGAGGCTTATATGAGATAGAGAGATTTTTTGTAGGGGTTGTATAAATAGAGATTCATTATTAGGTGTTGAAGACATTAGTTCAAAGGTGGAGGTGTTCAAATAAGGGTCTAAAGTACCTGATCTTCCTTAGGGGTAGCTTCTCCTTGTGAAACACATGTTTCACTAAAAGCATTTGGTCAGGAGGATATGATCAAGGTTTTATGGTCTAAAGGAGTTGAACAATCTCTTATTTGTAATTTATTATAAGACATGTAGTCTATTATGTTTCAATATTGAGAGTGAGTTTTATTCTTGATGAGGTTTTCCCATAGGTATGTGTTGTATGTTTGATCTTGTGTATGCATTGAATGAATGAGATCTATTATTGATGTTACTTTATCAAGTTGATATATGTTGATTGTTCAATAGTTTGAAAATATTAGAATTGATATTATAATATCTAGGTTCACTAATTCACCCCTAGTGATTATATCTCTAATAAATGGTATCAGAGCAGGTCCTTTGGTAAAGGTTTAATTGCTTGAAGGTGATCCAAGGTATAATATGGGTAGTCATCAAGGAGGTTTATATTCTAATCAAGCACTGATGTTCAATGGATCTAATTATGCAATTTGGAGTGCAAGGATGAAGACATACATTATATCCCTAAGGTTTGATGTATGTCAATCTATTGTGGATGGTTATGTTGCTCCTACTCCTCCTCCATCTAGTACTATAGATAAGAAGTTATTTGAGAACATATCTAAGGAAATGAATGCTATTACTTGTGGTATTTTATAGACTAAATACACTAAGGTATCCATTGTAAATATACTAAAGAGATATGGGAAAAAATGTAGATCATTTATGAAGGATATTCAAAGGTCAAGCTTACTAAGTTGTAAACTCATAGAAGGTAATTTGAAAGTCTCAAAATGAATGAATAATATTCTATGCCATCCTTTCTATAGAGATTTGCTGAGATTATGAACATTCTCAAAGGTATTATAGAGAATATTGAAGGGGATACTGGAGATCAAAATGTATTAAGGTATATATCACTCAATTTTGATCCAAACATATCTACTATAGAAGAAAGTAATGATATTACTCACTTGAAGATGGATCAATTGCATGCCACTCTTACTGCCTATGAGATGAGGAAGAATGATGATATACCACCAAAGAAGGAAGTAAAATTCAAGATAGAGATGAATCCAAAGAATAAGCTCCAAGGTAAGAAACCTAAATAAGATGAAATTTTAGATATAGATGAGGATGAACTAATTGATTTGATTTCAAGAAAATTGAAAATAAGTTTAGGAAAGTATAATGGTAAACTACCCTTAAAATACTTCAATTATGGAGAGGTAGGCCATTTTGCTAATAATTTCCCTAATAAGTATAATAGGGATGATTATGATGAGCATGATCAAGGTCATGATGATGGAAAGAGATCATTTAGGTCTGATAAAATCAATAAGGGATTCAGAAGGTTTGATGACAAGAAGAAGTACTTCAAGGAAAAGAAGAGTCTCTACACCAAAGAAGATTGTAGCTCATCAGATGAGAGTGAAGTTAGTGAATCTGAGTATGATCATGAATATGATGGTCTTGCTAAAGATAGATCCCTCTTTATGGTTTAGGAAGGTAGTTTCTCAAATCAAAAGGAGTCTATTTGGAGTGATTCAAATGATGATGAAAATAAGGTAGACTATGAGACTAAATTGATGAATGATCTAAAAGAACTAAAGATTGAGAAGAAGATCAATAAGAAGATGATATCTAAACTCAAATACTATGAGGAATAATTTGATGTGTATGAGGAAAGAATAAATGAAGACACCAATGAGAATGAAGATATAATCAAGCATCTCAGTTATCAATTAGAAGTCCTATCTACAATCTTGAAATCTAAAGAAGATGAATGTTCAAGGTATGTAATTGAAAATGAGTCATTGAGATCTAAGTTAGATAAGACATCTAGTAAGGTGAATTCATTTATGAGATTTGAAAAGAGCTCAAGTGATATAGATAATATTCTAAATGATAAAGGCATGTAAGTGATATAACTAGTCTTGGATACAAAGAAGAACTAGAGAGTGCAACTCAAGATAAGATGAAGACTAATGTGAATAAGAAAAATCTAGCTTTGAAGAAAAATATTTAGATAAGGAATGAAGGTACAAGTATAATGGAGATAAATTAGATCAAACAACAAAATGCTATGAGGTATGCAAGTTTTAATGATTACTATTACACACATAATCAATTTGGTCATAGGTATAGATAATGAAAGAGACCTATTATAAATAAATTTGATTGGAACTATGATGGGGGTAATTAGTTAAAAGGTGTGAGTAAGGTTGAGTACTTCAACTATCATGATGTGGGACACTTTACAAAACATTGTCACATTGCAAGGAACTAGGACACATTGCAAGATTATGAACTAGGAGACGTTGCAAGGTAAGGAAAGTTGAGTTTCCTTCAAAAAATATTGAGTGTTATAGTTATTATGAACTAGGACACATTAAGAGATTTTGACCAGGTTTGGTAAGATAGAATGAGCTTATTTCAAAAATTATGATGTGCTTCAACCTCTCAAAAGAGAAGTCACATTGTTAGATTATAAAATTAGAGGCCTATAAGTCAGAATAGGTTTAATCAGGCTCCTAAAGTTTAATAAAGAAGGCAAGTTAACTCATGGAAGACAAAGGTGATAAGTGTGAATCATTATGAGTCCATAGGTCCAAGTAATCTATTTTATATGGTGGAGAATGTTACAAAAGGATAAGAGTGCCAAGGGATCTCATTATCTGTTCATGTTATGAATGAAGAGACCAACCTCAAGGAAAAGACCAAGGTGCTAGTTGAAGCAAGTTCTAAGATGTGTATGGATCTAAGTGAACATCATGTCATTATTGATAAAGTTTTATTCAAAGCACATCAATTATCTATGCCTAATGATGAGGTTTCAAGCTTCAAGGTTTATAATTTAAATGAAAAGGTATGTCAAGATTCCATAGTTTCTTTATGTGTCGTCAAATATATCTTAGAAGAGAAGGAGAGTGATATAGAAAATGAATCAATTGTCATAGTTTAGACTAAGAAGAAGAACCAAAGAAAGTAGTCTTATAGATATAAGAGTATTCCAATGGTTACTTAGGAGATGTGGGCCACTCCTAGCTTCACTTTGTTTTAAAGTATTATGGTGTAAAGGATGTCTCTGTCTATGCTTCTTAAGAGACTCCTTTCATTGGAGAAGCAAGTGTTTCTATTGTGATCCTTAGATGGTATTAAAAGGCTAGAGATGAGTGTTCTTAGTTGGAGCAGGTATGTCTAGGTGGAAGATATGCTATGATGATGTCAGAGTGATGTCTTAACTATATATGTCTAGTATGTAGGTTAGATTGAAGGTTTTCAAGTGGCAAAAGAGGATTTGTGATTTATAAATATGATATTTTTACATAGAAAGGTTTTTTGACATTATTCTGGAAAGATCTAGGTGGTTTTATGGTCTAAAGGTATTTTGAAGTCAAATTAGAGAAATTTCTTTTCTCTTGGGTGTCTGAGTTTGTGCTTAAGAGTATGTAGATCCTAAAATGGGTTATCATATTTATGGGTTACCAAAGATGTGGAAGCTCAAAAATTGGTCCAAAAGTGTGTAATGGTTATATCTAAGTGAACAAGAAGTTTTAGATGTGTGTGTTGACCAACAGGAGCTTTGTTGACTATGTTTGTTTTGAGATTCTAGGGTTTTGGAATATCCTATAAAAGTGGTATCCATTATGATTTGAGGTTTGAGGATTCTTAATAGGTTGAATGGGAAAATTGGGTTGTCAGATCATGCTTCATAGAGATTTTAAGGTTTGTGGTTTTCAAGTTATTCAAGTTTTTAAATCAATATGGAGTCCTAATTGGGAGGTTGGTTTATGAAGGAAGTATATTATAGAAGATGATATAGTTTTTGTAAATTTATATGCTTAAGGAAGACTATGATAATTCTCCAAATATGAAGTTTCAAGTCTTGAGGGTGTGTCTTCTAAAACTTTTGGGCTCTGCAAGTTCCAGGTAGGGCTACAAGGAAACTAGATAGGCCTAGCGAGAAAAAGAGTGTTTTTTGTTTAGTTTATCCAAAAGAGTAAGGCATGATTATTTCAAGGTGAGTTTTTATGTTATTATAGATCATTTTTCCTAATTTGTGTGTGGCATGAAATTCTATTGGTGGTCCTTGATGTGGTTTGAGAGAAGGCTAGTAATCCTATATGGTGGTTCATCATGATGTATGGAGATCTGAAGATGCTCAAAAGGTGAAATGGATCATAAATATTAGGGGGGTTACCTCTTGGATGTTTCTTGGTGAGTTATATTAGATTTCAATTTTTTGTATGTTCTATTTACATTGGTTGCATTTTTTGGTTGAAGAAGAATATTGGCATGTAGAAAGAAGGATGTTGTCAAGACAAGAAGAGGTAGGCTCAAGGTAAGGGGGAGTTGTTATCATCTTTATAATATGGTCCTTTCCTATTGATAAGTCATTTTTAGGTCCTTAGGATTATTTGGTTCCCACTTTTTCATTGTGTTAAAGGGGGAGAAAGTTCCTGTTATGAGAGTGCTTGAAGAAAGAGAAGATGAGATGAATGATGTTTTATTAACATCAATGACAAAGGGGGAGATTGTTGGAGAGTTGTAAATGATGTCATGTAGGTGTCCTAGTGAGTGGATGAAGTGCCTTGATAGTTTAAGTGATCATGACAAAGTGTGTAATGTGTTTGTCCTAGTATGTTTGAAGTTGGCTTGGTTGATCTTCTATTTGGCATGGTTAGAGATGAGTCTAAAGTATTGAGCATGTGTAAGGGTTCCTATCAGTGGTCAAGGATTATTGGAGAGATTATGTGCATTAGTGGAATTCACTTGGTTCATCATTGTTATCATCTAGACTTTTGGGGTCTAATGGCAAAAAGTCTAAGTAGGTAGTTTGATGACATCATAATTATCACGTGTAGAAGAGTCAATGAGAGTTGGTCATATGGTTGTGATAAAACTAGTCCCTAGTTTCTATGTGAAAAGTCTTATGTCATACTCCTAAGCATGATAAAATATATGCAAGTTCAAATTTGGGCTCTCGATTATTTTGATAGTGTTTTCCCATAGCCAAATTTTTAGTGTGGTAAAAAGATCCAAGTAAGCATTTTGATGATGGAATATCTTACATGTGTGGAATTTTTAGCAGAATATGATCATATGGGTATGTTTAATTTTGTGCCTAGTTGATTTTAACTAACTTTTATGTCAAGTGATAGAGCATGATAAAAGATATGCATGTTCAAATTTGGCCTCCTAGATAAGTTCTCAACATAGTTGGCTTTGTGAATAGAAAAAATTGAGTGATCATTTTAATGTTTTTATATCTCACACATGTGAGGTTTATAGGAGAAAATTGACACATGGTTGGATTTTCCTATGTGAGGAGATCATATGGTCAAAGATTTAGATCATGCATCTAAGTGCAGTAAAAGATATGAACTTGCAAAGTTGACCTTATAAACAGATTACAAAGGTTCCCATACTTAGTCAAATTTGCATAGGGTAAAGTTAGAATAACATATATGGAGCACATTTAATCCAATATGTCAAGATACTATGAGATGGTGTCAAGTGTTTGATGTTTAATGTGGATCAAAGATAAAGATCGATCTTCTTATAAGGATCAATGGTTCATGGGAGTTTGTACATCTAGATCTATAGTGCGCAGTAAGTCAAATGGGTCAAAGTGTTTGATGCTTAAACTGAGTAAAGATTGAGTTACTTATAAAAATGATCAATGGAGCATGTTTATTCTAAGATTTTTGTAATTAGATAGATGAGGACAAGTGTTCGATGTATAACATCAAATAGAGATAAAGACTGAGCTATGTATACGAGATCAACAAAGCACATTAAGTCAAATAGTCAAGATAAAGATCTAACAATGAGTGATGAAAGGTAAAATTTGAGATATTTATAATTATATCAATGGTTCATGATAAATGTAAGCAGCAAGGAAATGATATGCAAGCAAAGTGACTAAGTTTTAACTATGATCATTTGCATTTGAATATTTGAATTTAACAAAGGAAAAAGCTAGTGCTCTATATTTTGGCCATATCTTTCGATCTATATAGAATTTTACCATTTATAAAAATAGAATTTGTAGAGGACTCCAAGGAAAATTTGTAAATATAAATTTTAAGGTATGGATTTATGTATAGACAAATATATTGAGCTTTAAAGTTGACTATGTGTTTGTGCATATTATGCAAGTAACCCAAGAAGGGTATTTGAGCTCATTCTAATGATGTTTTGATATATCATAATGAATTAGCTAGTGAGGAGTGTTTTATACTCTATAAGGAGAATTTATGTGAATTATGAATATTTGAATAATTATATGTAGTATGAAAACATGTTTTTAACTTGACTGTGTATTTGTTCATGGTGACTATGTGCATAGAATGTTATTTGAGCAAATTGTGCTTAAGTAGAAGGGTATTGTGATGGTTGTTGGAAATTAAGGAGGACCTATAGATCATGTGGAATGAGTCCATGTATTTTTAAAATGTTTTTATGTTTCTTATTTTTCTCTAAAGATTGTCAAAGAGCTAAAAGGGTATTCATAAGACCTAAAAGTGACTTAGGCCTATTTGAAAGTGGATTGTGATTAAGTGTGACCTATGTGAGATGCCTTAAAGGTAAAGGCATGTATTGTGGCCAAAAATGAAATATTGTGGAATTGATAATTAATGAATTATCTGTATATAGTGAAACCAAATTTTTTGGTTTCTAGGCTTGTGGAAAACTTGTGAATGAGACCAGTGCAAGGTGTATGTGAGAGTTGTGGAGTGAAGGAGAGGTAGAGTGACCAGTTGATGAGTTAATGAGTAGAATAGATTGAGGATTATGTGTATGACCTGTATGTCATATTTATGATATACACATAGTTATCTTAAAGTTTTAGGATATGTGAAGAGGTCTAAGTGTGCATATGAGGACAATTTGAGTGAATAAGGAGAGATATTATGAAATGCGTATGTGAGAGGCCTATATGAGATAGAGAAAGTTTGTGTAGGGGTTAGATAAATAGATATCCATAATTAGGTTTTGAATATACTATTTATAAGGTAGAGGTGTTCAAAATAGGGTTTAAAGGACTTGATCTTCCTTAAGGGAAGTTTCTCCTTATGAAATAGGTGTTTCATTAAAAGCCTTTGGTTAGGAGGATATGATCAAGGTTTTCTGGTCTAAAGAAATTGAGTAGTTTCTTATTTGTAATTTATTATAAGACAAGTAGTCCATTATGTTGCAATCTTGAGAGTGAGTTTTATTCCCTATGAGGGTTTCCCATAGGAACTATGTGTTTTTTATTTGATCTTGTGTATGCATTGAATGAATGAAATATCTTGTTAATTTTTATTTATCAAGTTGATATATGCTGATTTTTCAATATTTTTAAATGATTAGAATTGAGATTGTAATATCTGGGCTCATTGATTTACCCCCAGTGATTATACCTCTAACAAGAGAATAATTATTTGAGTGGGAAACCATCAAGGGGAATAAAAACAACTTATATCTATAAATGGAATAAAGTCCTATAATACAATCAAAAGATTTAGTGAAGCACCAACTCCACATGGATCACCAACCCCAACTAGTTGAGCACCAACTCAACTAGGCTTTAGCAAACACCAACTTAAAAGGAGACACAAACCCCTTAGATGACTCAAAAATAAATCACTTACTTTATTTATTTGATAAAATTTAGGACACCTTGTTTCTAAACCAATTTATTATGACCTTATATTCATATCTTCACACTCTTGTATCCTTTTCAAACTACATTATGGGATCCTTCGTTCAACTAGGTTTCTTCAAGATAGATTAGGTCATATGACCTTGATTTTCATATACAATACCATGATTATATATTAACTATATTTTATCTAAACCATTTTATGGTATATAATACCTTATTTATCTCTTCAAAGTGTTATATCCTTTGCTTCAATTCACTCATACTTTAACTCATCAATTAGGCCTTGTTCTTATACTAGGCTCTTGCTCATACACATCTTGGTTAGCCATATAACTTTCCCATTTGTATATTAAATTAAATAAGAATTATTAAATTAAAAAAACATGAATAAAAAATTATATTAGGTTTTACATAGCTCAAATGGACTAAATCCTTCTTTAGGGCTTAAGGAGGCCTAATTCAATTAGGCCTTCATTAATATACATTACCCTTTGATCTTCTTGGAACACTTTAAAATTTTAAAAATGGTAGGAAAAATCAATATGAAACTAAAATATACCCTTAATAATATCATATTAGGTACATGAAACATTTTATATCCAACCACCACTTGAAGCACACCATTATCATTATTCAGAATTAGCCTTGTGAACCTATAGGAAGTCTGTCTTGAACTACTAAAGATTAAGAATAAATTATCTAATAAATAGTTAAAATAAAAAAAATAAAAAAAAATATACTACCTTATGTAAATAACCATATTATTTATACTTCACAAATCATGGCAAAAGGATTCAAACTCTTCTCTATAAAATGCTCACTCTGAACTGCCAACTAGCCTCAAAACATAGTCATGGAAACTTGAAATTTTGACACCTGTATGACCATTTATAGAGACTCCTAATGCATTTTTATGATATTATGATATAATTATACCATTATAATATATAAATATAATATGGTCAAATTTAAATGTTGGTCTTGTAGACCAATCTCATAGTCCTGTACCTCATTGTCTCATCTAAACTAGACATGTCAACTTCTGAGCAACATTTTCATCATATCCATTGACCTCCAAAAATTATATCAAAAAGTAACATGTATTAAAATTATTTAATAGTGTCTCCATACACTTGGTTCCATCACTATTCCATTATAACACATCCCTAATCATCTTCTCACTACTACCTAGGTTTCTCACTATTTTCACCATGAGGCCTATTAGTGACTGGTCAACTTGGATGACGAGTTTAACACACTTGAGGGATTTAACCTATATATTAATGACCATGGAAATAAAATACAAGTCTCAACATTATCCATCCAATGATTTTCATATTTTGACTTAGTCAACTATGAGTACTACAATAAATATTTGAGAAATAAAGCCTTTCCTAAAGGTCCACTCACTCACTTGAAGACTAAATAATTCTTGGAGATGCCTATCAGAGTTGAATAAAACCTACAATCACTAAAATATCCACACCAATCCATTATAAGAACTTTAGAACAACTTATTTCATATTGGGTCACTATTAGGGTGTTTTGATGGTTTAAAACATCTTCTACTTGTTAGCAATCATTCATAAATATTAGATCATCATTATAAAAAATAATTCCTATATATTTGAGCTAGGAAATTTCCTAAAAGATAACAAAAATAAGAAAATCCTTCTCAAGTTGAGAACCCTTCATTTTGTGCACTAGAGAGACCGAAAAACCACTTTTCATGTATTTTCATACAAATCATGACCTCAAACTTTTTGAAAATGATTGAAATAATATACCATACCTCTAAAAACACTTACATATCCTTTATTTCCTTGGAAATAGAACATCATACCACATTAGGCCATACTCTCTCTCTTTTCTTGCTTAGATCTTGACTTGCAAACCACATTAAGCCATGAAACTAAACTTCATGCCTCTGTACATGTTATCTTCACCTCACTCACATACTAAAGAAACTTATTTAATTATTATACACATATAAAAATTCTTCACATGCCTTGGTAACAAACCATTATACCTCATTAGGCTAGGTAGAGTCTAGAAGTGGTCTAGGTGCAGACTAGGTCTATAGGTCCTACCCCTATAAGATCACCATGAGACTCACATGAGTGATCCAATGCCTCATATACATGATTAATAAACCCCATATATCCTTTGATGCCTATTTTCATTAATTTCACCAAACCGTCATGACCCTTCATTCACAAGACTAGGCATCCTATGTACATACCTTCTCAAGTCACTTACTAGGTTCAAGCACTTGACAACTTTGACAACAAGTACCTTCCATGCTAACCTTAACATCAATCATGCAATCATAATAACTTATAGAAAACATGTATAAAAATATTATAATCACCACAAAATTGATCAATATCCTCTCTGATAGCTACATTCTTTAATGACTTCATGAAGACCTTTCTCAAGAAACTTTGACATCAATGACAACATCAATGCCAAACCTCAATAATAGGAACAATGCTCAACAATATCCCCCTTTGTCATTGATGGGAAAATACATTTCAAACTAATAATTCTTATCTCACCATCCTAGTATTTCTCCCCCTTTGACATAAATGATACAATGATGTCTGAAACTCCTTGGATCACACTCCTTACAACCAAAACACTCAACATAGAGAACTATGAATTTATGAGACATGACACAAACATGATCCCCCTATCTCCATGAATACATTATTGGAATAAATAACCTATTCTTTGAGATAATGAGCATGATTATCTACCCCTAAGTACTTAGTTCCCTCAATGATTTATAGGGTCATGAATTACACCAATTCCTATCTTGGATTTTCAAATGTTACCTTTAGAAGTGGTCTAGTCAAAATATCTACAATATGATATTGTGTAGAAACATACTTAAGTCTAAAACTTTGTTTACTTACCTAATCTCTTATAAAATTATACTTGCTAGGAATGTGCTTGGCCTTTAAGTGTATGATAGGGATAGGACCATCATACTCCACCTTGTAGTATTTTAGGTTTTGTCTCATCCATAGGACCTGAGTGATACATGAAGCTACTATAATGTACTTAGCCTCACAAGTAGATAATTAGACTGATGGTTGGTTTTTGCTTATTTTTTGAAACTAGGCACCCACCTAAGAAGAAATCTCCTTCAATGGTACTCTTCTTATCATTTAGACTTCTTGCCCAGTCTACATCTATATAGGCTATCAAATTTAGCTCCTTACTCCTTTGATACCCAACCCATACTCTATAATCCCCTTGAGATACTTAAGTATCCTTTTGACTAATTTTAGATGATTCTCCTTTGGATTTCTTGAAACCATCACACAAGACCTACTACTTTCATGATATCAGGTCTAAAGGTAGTGGTGTATAACAAAATTTTAATCATTGACCTATATGACATTTGATAAACCTATGAAGACTCATCTTCCTTGGTTAAATTACACCCTATGATCATGGGTATACTAACTACCTTTAAATCTTCCATGTCAAACTTATTCAACATCTCTCTTATGTAATTGGTTTGTGAGATGAATATAGATTTTTTATATTGACTAATTTGTAACCTAAGAAATAATGATAGTTCTTCTATCATGAACATCTCAAAATATTTATTCATCACCTATAAAAAGGCCTTGGTCATGTTCTCATCATTTCCACTAAATATGATGTCATCCACATAGATAAATACTATCAACTGATTATCATCTTATATCTTGATGTATAGATTACTATCTAGACCTCCTCTTTTGAATCCTTGATCCAATATATACCTATCCAACCTAGCATACCAAACTCTAGGAGCTTGATTTTAACCATAGATATAATTTTTCAATCTAAAAACATAGTCTTTGTCATCTAATAGTGATAACCCCTTGGGTTTCTTAATGTATGCTTCCTCTTCCAAATTCCCATTTTAAGGAAAATTTGACATCTGTCTGGTATACTTTGAACCCTTTGAATCCTGCGTATGCTAAAAACAATCTGATGGCCTACAATATTTCAACTGTTGCAAATATATCCTTGAAGTATACCCCTTCATATTATGTATATCCCTTGCATACCAATCCAACCTTGTTCCTAATGACTTCTCCATCTTTATTCAAATTATTTCTAAATACCCATTTTTATGCCAATGACATTCTTGTCTTTAGACATTTGAACTAGTTCCAAAGTCTCTTTCTTATCTATTTGTTCTAAATCCTAATTCATAAAATCTATCCAAAATTTGAATTTTATTTCTTCTAAATGATTCTTAGGTTCAATCTTGGATAATAGAGGAATATTCTCTTGATTTAGATTATTTGACAATTTTCTCATTGTTTGCACACCTACATTCTTATTGCTAATGATATGAGATTTAGGGTGATCTCTTTGAATCTATCTTGAGGCTCCTTTTGAGTCCTATCTCACTTCAACTTCTTCTTCCTAATCAACCTATATAATCTCTGCTTCATTCTCAAAGTCCATAATATCTAAAGTGTCCTTTGACTATGAGTGTGATTTCATTGTCTCATCAATCTTCACATTAGTGATTTATGCTATATTTTATATCCTCTTGTTATAATATCTATATTTTGAGCTCATTGATGAGTATCCTAAAAATATGCCTTTATTAGATCTAGAATCAAACTTTCCCAAGTATTTATCATCTCTTTTGATGAAATATTTTCTCCCAAACACTCTAAACTGTTCCACATTGGTAGGTATATTCTTTTATAGTTCATAAGGATTCTTGTTGCCATTAGTCCTTATATATCCTATATTCAAAATGTAGGATACAATGTTTGCTTCCCCTCTCCAATATGAATTAGATAATATAGACTCATTTAGCATAGTTCTAACCATATCTTGAACTATCCTATTCTTACTTTTCCACTACCCCATTCTACTAAGGTGTCCTAATTGCTAAGAATTATCTCCTTATTCCATGAACCTTATAGAAATCATCAAACTCATTAGACCAAAGATCTCCTCTATCCAATCTTAGGCACTTGATCTTCCCATTATTCTCATTCTCAAGAAGAGCCTTGAATTCCTTGAACTTGTCAAGAGATTCTAACTTTTCTTTCAAGAATGTAACCCAAGTCATTCTTGTGTAATCTTTTATGAGTGACATGAATTATCTATCTCTTTAAATGCATTAAATTATTATAGGACCATATAGATCGATGTGTATTAACTCCAAGGTTCTTATAGTAGATTATTCCTTAGAATTGAACCTTATTATAGTCTACTTACCATGTTGACATGCCTTAAAAAATATGTTTGTAGGTTTGGTGATCATAGGCATGTTCTTCACAAAATTCTTAGTGCTAATATTGACCATATTGTCAAAGTTTGGGTGACCTAACCTTCTATTCCATAGCCAAATTTCATGCATATTAAACATGAAGCATCTCTCCTTGTTGATCTCATTCAAGACATATAGATTGTTCTTAGTCTTTGTTGACACTGTGGATTTCACCCTTTAAAATAAAACTTGACTTCTTTCTTCCATGTGACACAATGGAGATATTCCTCTTGTTGTGGGTAAAAAAATTGAGGAATGAATCTCTAGATTAAGGGATATCTCCCCTTGATGTACCTTTGAGGTTACAAAAGTAGAACCTAACTAAAATGGTGATGCACCAAAATGATTCAATCTACTCATCTTTTATCAACACTTTACACCAAAAGGAGTGAATAGAAACTTCATTTGAACAAAAGACCAGACTGCATGAGTGTTTTAACAAGAGGTTTAATGGAGGTATAATGAAGAAGGACCTACCATAGGTGCTCTAGAAGCCTACTATTAAATGGTTGCTCCTCTACCTTTATACTCTAACCTAGACACTTCTTGTTAACTTGCAAAAGAATATCTTGGATACACTAGATATACTAGCATTGACGTATGAAAGCATTAAAATAAATGACAAAACATAAGGCAATACACAAGCATATGCAAAAGTGTAAGGAATTAGATAGAAGTAAAAAATGCTTCCTTTGATTAAAAGGCAAAATTGTCAGGGCTTCACCTTACAAAAGTGAGAGATCCCTTTTACCACACTGAGAGGTTACAATATATAGAATTTATAGAAATAATCTTGGTACCCTCAAAGAATAGGTGGCCCATACTATATTAAACACTTTGGTAAGAGAAATTTTCTCATGCTATGGTCATCTTTCCATAAATGCACTTGAAAGAACCATGTTGTAGATGTCATAGACATTGACTTTGCTGCTCAAACTGCATTAAATGTTCTTGCTAAAGCATGGGTCACCTTGTTCTTTAAATGACAAGGCCACCTCTCTATGAAAACTTGTACAACTATCTACTTATTAATGCTAAACAAATAAAAATGGGCCACTCTATAAATGCTCATGTAGTTCCCTTGATGGTTGTTTGGTGGAGACTATTCTATCTACAAGCAATTACTTCTCCTACCAACACCTCTATGCCACTTGGACTGATCTAGTTCATTCCTACACTTGGTTGGATGTGTCTTCTAGAACATTTTGATCATTGTCTTATGTGTTCATGGCTGCATTCTAGGTTTATTGTTCTGCTCTCTCTTTCCTTGTTACTTCTTATCTTTTCTTGGCAATTCAGACTCTCAGGACTATTCTTTGTCTCCTCTTGGGCTCCTTTCTTGGCAAGTCACTGATTCTATCTTTGTGTCTCTGAGACTTTGAATTCCTTCAAACAAAACATATGAAAGAAATCCTTCAGAAACTTATCTAAAGGAATTATATCTTCTCTCTAAGCTTTACCACCTACTTTTAATGATGTTTAGGCATTCTGGAATTGTTTCAAATGAATGTTTGAAAGAATTCTTTTAGACATCTTATCTAAAAGAAAAGTTCTTTAGCTTTTCTTCAACTGTTAACCCATTTCCATAAATTTGACATGCATGGGCCCATCATTAAACATTTGAAAATCAACGGATAACTTATCACCATAAAATTGACATCCATGGGCCCATCACCATTTGAAAACTAATGGCTCTTTCTCTACCTTGAATTTGACATTCACGAGCCTGTCACCAGACATTTGAACTTTCAACAGCTAGATTACCATGTTGAAGTTGACATTCTCAGGCCTGTCACTACCCTTTAGTAATCTCTTGACTTTTGTAAGTGGACTTTTTTTAGGGTAAAGTAACCCTTTATAAAAATGGGAATGTCCCTTTTTGATGGATGTGTATCTTTCAAAAGGGTACTTTACCCTTTGGGCATTTTTTTTCTAAATTTCTTTGGACAAAATGTCTGAAGGAATTCCTTTGTACATTTTTTCATAAGAATTCATGCCTTCAGTGTCTCAGCTTTTCCTTGGTGAATTTCTTTAAACAAAATGTCTAAAGGAATTCCTTTAGACATTTTGTCTAAATAAATTCACCCCTTGGGTTTATTCATGGATTTTATTTAGAAAAAATGTCTGAAGAAATCCTTCTTTGCCTTAAAATTTTATCCAAAGGAAAACCCCCCTTTTTTGGCTTTCTGGCTTGGCCCTTTGTAAATGGACATTCTGCCCTCTACAAGGGAACTTTGGGTCCAAGGTTATCCTTTAGAACCTACTTGACCGGTCCCATTTGTTGCTTTCCTACCCTCCGCAAGGGTATCTAATCTTTAGAGCTTTGTAAAATATTTATGTCCCTTTGAAATTGGCCCATCTAACTACCAATAAAGGCTTACCCAAGGTAATTTTATTGCCCTACAAAACTCCTTGAAATGAAATTAAATGAGTTCTAGATCAACCCAAAATACCTACAAGACTCAAATCACTTGGTTTTTTTATAGAAATGGGCCTGTCACAAGGGGAAAACCCAAAAATTGTAGTAATATAAATTCATCATAAATTGGCTAATAAGATTTGCAAGAAAAGAAAGAGGGGTGCCCAATTTTGGCTTACAATACTAAAATTGGTCAACATATTTGGTGATTCACAAGGGAAGCATGCCTAGTATGTTTAAGAAAACTAGTGGCCTACAGGTCCATTGGGTATGGAGTTAGGATACAGCTTTAAAGGCTAGCAATAACATTGAAAAACTGAAGAACCAAATGAATATTTACCCCAAAAGGCAAAGAAAACATACACAAGTCTAAAAGAAACTAAAAACATGCACAAAAGCTGTAGACACCAAAATTGTGTCAACTCCCCTTGGTCCCTTACACACTTATTAATTTAAAATAAACTATTTATTTTAGATTAATGACCTCACCTTGGACACCTCACCACTAAGACCATTTCCTACCCCATGACTCACCATATGACTAAGTCCTTCATATCATAACTACCTAAGACCCATTCCAACCTCCTAACCAACACTCATGCCTAATAACCCCATCTTTTAACCATTTTCCAATGGCAAAAGCACTTGGCAGATGGAGAAATAGGCCAAACAGCCCTTTTACCCATTCTCTAGCTGTCGACGTCAGTCAACTATCGATCAACGCTGGTAGGTTCACCAATGTTGGTTACATAAACTGACTTCTAATGTTGAGTTAGGGTCTCTTGGCTCTTCGACTCTCTAATCACTAACCTCTGAATCTGAAATCCTCTCTCTAGGACTCTCTCTTCCTCTCTAGCCACCAAACTCTTGGATGTGAATGCACACACTCAAAGACCAAGCATCAGACTTTGAATTTTGCTCTCCAGGCTACAAAAACTTTGTAGAATCACTCTGGATTGGATTGGAACATTGCATGAGATCTTCGACATTAGCCACAACCAGAGCTAAGTATTATTTTGCCTCTCATTTCAATAATTTAGAATAACTTAGTAATTAGTTTCTATTTACTACTTCTAAATACTATCAACCAGACTTGACTTCTTCCTGGAGAGGCTAAAAAGCCTTCCCCATAACTGTATCCTCTTTACACACCAACCTTCTACCTTTGTCCATTCTCAGAGCCTACTCACAGTCCTGCAACCCTGCACAACCCTGTAAGCTTTCACAGACTCTTTTGTCAACCACAAACTTATCCAAAACCCATCCAAGGTCCATTGCCCTAACTGACATCGACCACAACCCCAATCAACATCAGCAATACGACTGATGTCGACACCTTTGACCAATTGACACCGATAGGACTATCGACGTCGGTGACTATGACATATAGACTGTAAAGAAATAGGTATGCACTATCTAATTTCTTCTTTGTTAGTCATTTGTCATTTCTTTATATGACACTTTTACTTATAAACAGTGGACTATCATCCCTCATGGAGCTTTACGCTTCCGAGATCGAGCATAGTGCTTAGCAGTCCACCACATCTTTATCTAACATTTTTCTATGTTTGAGTCTCTTTCTTTCTATAGGTGTCTTCCTCCACAGCCAAAGAGGAGCTCCTACAACGTCTGGATATGGTGTGTAACTTAATCTGGGTAATGTACAAACCCCTGACCCTTAATCTTTAGTTTCTTTCTTCTTCTAAATGTAATAGCAAAAATGAGTAGAAACATTCTAGAATGCCTGGTGGGACCCTGGAGTTTTCCTTGGGTTCATTTCTTCTAAAAAGTAAACTTCATATAGTTACATTAGGGAAATATTCTCTTCTTGCATCCTTCTTCTATCTCTTTATTTAAAAAACAAACCATTAGCACAAGTTAAAAAGAACATTCTTCTTTTTCTTCTTGTCACCTCTTTCTTGCATTTTAGAGTAGTGAAAATTCATACTCTTAACCTTTTCCTCACTTGTTTGCATCTGAACAAAACATTTGAATTTGGGTTAAAAACACTATTGCATTTCATTCTTGCTTGAATGCATATTTAGCCCTCTCACTTAGTAATTAAAACACATTATGAATAAATCGTAGTGCACATATGTTACACAACCATACCACATTCACAATCAAACATCTAAACATACTTTAGACAAGGCCCGACTAGGATTTCATCACCTAGCGGATACCTTACCCTTCTTGGTGATCCTACTTGGACTTCACAACCAAGAGGAGGACCCACTTATTTCTTTAGTAGAGTATAAACTATAGGTGAAGTATATATTGGCTAAGCGGCCCAACTCGGCTCTGGGTTCATGAAGTGAGGGGGGCAAGCCCCTAGCACCAGGCCACATAGGGAACCTAACATAGATTTTTGAGCACCAAAACATAACCTGAAACTAGCTATAGACTTCCTCTTTAGGATCCATTCTAAAAGCCCAATTCCCAAACATATTCTTCTAAGGCATAAGCCACATTAACTCTAAAATTTATTCTTAAGAATTAAACATTTAGAGGTTGCTTACCATCATCTATTTTACTATTCTTATCTGATTGTTTGAGCTGGTGAGGATGCATCATTCTGAGATCTAAAATAACTCAGAATTTCTCTTTATTCCAAAAACTTTTAGTTTTTTGAGTTTTTAGAAATACACAGACACCGACATCAGTTTTTCCATCGATGTTGGCAACTTTTATTCACCGACATCAGTTTTTCCATCAACATCAACAACATATCTTCACCGACATCAATTTTCAATCGATGTCGGTCACTGTCAACAAATTTTCATCTCAATCAGCAAGCTTAAAACCTAACTTTTTTGCTATCAAACACACATTCTGGTTTTCTAAAACTGAAATACATAGTTTTTAGAAACTAAACCCTTTTGTCTTGAATGGTTTTGACATGTAGTCAAGCCAAATTTGTTATTGACCATGCAAGGCAACAACCACTCCCACCTTCGCCTTTCATACCTAGTCATCTAATGAAGCATACTTCAGATACTGAACATACTCCTATACAACCAACCCCTGACCAACTTTCAATTGTTCCTGAAGGGAATCAAAATTTTGAGAGATTCCTTAACCACAATGTCAAGGCTCTCCAACACTATCTCGTAAGAAGCCAAACACGAGGCCCTTTAGGCAATCCTATTGATGGGATGCCAACTTCTATTACTAAAGTAGCAATGATATCAATAACATTCGCTACCCAGACCATTGCCTCAATTATTAACCTGACCATGGCCAATGCTCAAGATTTGGCCTTTCCTTCTATTTCTAGACCTACATCCATTGGGGTTTCTATACCCCCTCAACCACAAACAATTCAACCAAGTTCAACACATTTTTAGAACTTGGTTGTCTCTACCCCACCCACTCTTGCACCCATAAATACAAGAGTGACTAATTATCCTTTTACTAGTGTCACCACTATTCAACCACCTTTGGTGGCATCCAGTTAAGTTGTGCCCTGTAACTTCATGACATAAGCCCCTTTGACCTCAACATCAGTCCCCATGACGAACTACCAATATGTTGTGCCTATACAAATGCAACCAAGTACGTCATATGCCCCTCCCAACATCTTCCAGGTACCCTAAAACCTAGGAGGTACCCTACCTATCAATCCATCAGCTGATCTAATTAAGATGTTGATGGATAAGATGTCCAACCTTGAGACATCCATTTCTGGTTCAAGCAATGTTCTTTCATATGAATAAATCTACAACAAACCCATTCACCCTTCGGTGCCAATTTGACCATACCCTAACCAATGGGAACTCCCTAAATTTACTCACTTTTAGAGTAAAGAGGACCCACAACAACATTTATGAGCGTTTAAACATGCTTGCTACCTTATAGCACACGATGATGTGTTATTACTTCACACATTCCCCATGTCACTTTCTGGCACCGCCCTTGATTGGTATAGTTCTATTACTAGTCATTCTCTCTTTTCCTTCACTCAACTCACCTAGATATTTCTTAACCACTTTTCAATCAACATCACCAAGAAGGTCTCCATTACAGACCTATATTCTATTAGACAATTCGATGATGAATCAATAGCTGACTTCATCGTCCGTTAGAGAGGTCTGATCAACCAACTCTCCTTTTCATTACTTCAACATGAGCTTATTGAGCACTTTTCAAGAGCATGTGCCAAACACATCTCATCCACTTTGCGGGTTCAAATATTCTGCGCATTTGATGAAGCTTTCACCATGGCCTAAAATCTTGAACTCTATGCAGTCAAAGAGGATAGGGTTAAACTGCGTAGTAAAAATACCAACACAAAAGCCAATAACCCTTCGTCTTCTAAATCTTCTTCTTCCCACTCTAAGTCTAAGGGAGTGGCAAATGTTGTGGTACTTAGGTCATCATCCTCTACCACAACCGATCAATCTGAGCCTTCCACATCACAATACATCACAAAACAATTCCAATAATGGTATATACAACATCAATACACTCCAATAGGAGAATCATATGCTTTCGTGTTGGATAAATTAGTCAAGTAGGGGGTCCTCAATCTCCCTCAAATCTGACCACCTCAATTTGACCCCTCAAAAGCCATCCCTACATGGTATAGGGAAAATGACTTTTATAAATATCATTGTGTCAAAGGTCATGACATAGACAATTGTAAAACCTTTAAAAACATTATTCAAGACATGTTGGACAAAGGGGATCTTGTTTTGGATAACCCAAATGTGCCGACTAACCAAAACATAGACATCTTTAGAAAACCATTCCCTAACCATCCCCCAAGTCAGAATAACATTCAGACCATAGTCGATGACCTTCAAGAGCGTAATATACACAAGGTTGACATGGTTTCTAACCAACCTCTCCCACAGTCTGAAGAGGTTAATCAACCTATTTCTCCACCACAAGTAAAAGATCCTTCTTCTCCTATTTGTCCACCACAGGTAGAAGAGCCTTCTTCTCCTATTTGTCCATCACAGGTAGAAGAGCCTTCTTCTCCTATTTGTCTATCACAGGTAGAAGAGCCTTCTTCTCCTATTTGTCTACCACAAGTAGAAGAGCCTTCTTCTCCTATTTTTCTACCACAAGTAGAAGAGCCTTCTTCTCTTATTTGTGTACTATAGGTAGAAGATCCTTCTTCTCCTATTTGTCCACCATAGGTAGAAGACCCTTCTCTTATTTGTCCTCCATCCAACCCCCTTTTGCACTTAGGAGAGTCTACTTTAACCTCTCCCATATTGGAGGATGTTTTGATGGCACCAATATCAGTGGCCTCACCCTCATCCTTCTTACCATCCATGGGGGATCATACTTCCCCCACTCCTTGACCACACATCGAAAGCTTGATCATCCCTATGCTCTATCCACTTGAAGAGCCCAATTCTCCAATCCCTTCTCCACTAAGTAAAGAACTAGCCACCTCACCCACTTCAGTTGAAGAAAATTTGGTGAAGGTAGATTTGAACCTCACCCCTCACAATAGTGGTCCTCAAACCATACCAAAGAAGGCTACTAAACCACGTTGGAGAACTCCTCCCCCAACCAAAAAGGTGGTACAAAAAACTCCCCCACTTTCACCATTGTCCTCTATTTTAGGCCCACACCCTTCCACCTTAATAGGAGTGCTCCCTAATCCAACACCCATCAAACATACATTTCCTCCAACAAATTTGACACCTTTTACCAAGAAAGTGCCATCTACAGGTATGGCCATGCCAGCCACACCACTAACCAAAAATATGGTACGATAAACTCCCCTTACAACTCCTAAATAGAAGTTGTCAACACCTACTGCAACAAAAAGTGTAGACTCATTAAAGGGTTCTTATGATTTAATGTTATGTCAATTGTTGTAGTCTTCTAGCATCAGTATCCCACCTCTTAAACCATTCCAACCTCTCAGACCAAAACCATTTTGGTTCGATGACACTAAAATCTATGTGTATCATCACACACCTGGACATGACACTGAGCATTGCTACAATCTTAAAGTTGTCATTCGTCAACACTTCAAAAAGGACACCCTTTTCACTAAGGATCCTCTTGAACACCCTTTCAACAAACCACTGACACCATCCCATAACTCTCAAACATCCTCACCTAAATTGGGAGCCCATCATCAAACTGTGGTTCCTCTATCACCTTCAACCCCTTTGTTTGAAATCAACACCATCAATGTGGCCAATAGATCACAAACCATGAATGATAAAGGGAAAGAGAAGGTTTATATCCCTTGGAAATATCCATTTGTCAAGCCTCCTCAACCACCAAAACCCAAGATTTCAATCTTGGGCACATCCCAATCAACATCTTCCAAGTCAATTCATAACTACATGGTGAAACAACTTCACCAAAGCCCTGTGAAGATGTCTTTATATGACCTCATTCAAAGCTCTCCAAAACATCACCAAACCTTGATTAAAGCATTACAGGCAGTGAAAGTCCAACCCAAAGACCCCCAACCACTAGCTTCTTTAATCAAAACATTATCAACCATTGCCTCCATCACCATCAGTAATTCTGAGATTCCAACCTCTAACCTAGAAGATCAAGATCTTGCCCTCTATAACTAATCATACAAAGACAAAAGATTTACAAGATGCATCCTCGCATTGCACTTCTTGTCAAAAAATATCTTCGTCATCTTCTCTCTATCCAACCCATTCATTATCCATAATGGGTGTCAAACATTGTCCCTGTCACAAAAGCAATTGGGGGAATTTGACTCTATACTGACTATCACGACCTGAACTAAGCATTGACCAAACATCAACCAACTTCTTAATCATATTTAACATGTGACCAATATGAAAAGAATCAAGTAAGGCAAGTTTGCTCCTAATTGGCTTGGACCTTATATCACGATGCACACGCATGGATCAGGCACTTATTGTCTGTCTTCTCTCGAAGGCCAGCCAGACCCTGAGCCCCTTAATGCCTTACAGTTTGACCATTTTATTATTAATCAAGTAATCATTAACTTGATGTTTAACTTGAGCTCATCCCTTGAGCAACCCCCATTATCCTTATTCCTATTCCTTTCAACCCCTTTTCCCCTATAACAATCAACTAACCTTTGTTTCAAACAGTCAATGCTTTGTCCTAATAAAAGGGAAACCCCTAAACCTCTATAGTCTAGTCCATGACTAAAAATTCAATCAAAAACAACATAAAAATTGGGATGCCTATTAAAAGGTCATAAACTATAAATGTAGACTACTCCCTCAAAGGATAGCTACATCATTGCTGTAATTAATAGACTGCTCCCTTGAAGGATAACTATTCACAGATATCAAAACATACAAAGCAAAATATAGACCACTCCCTTGAAGGATGGATATGACCAAATTTTGCTACATACACAACACAACATGACAACAAAACAAAAAAACATCCCAAAGTAGACTTCCCACATTGATCAGTCTACCAAAAAAAAAAACCGACTGATCAACTATTAAGTCATGGACTTGCTTATAGTCATTCTCGGGGTCACCTATAAAAGGGGCAAAGTTATCCCTGCTAAAAAGGGTTATGCTATCCTCACATATCACATAATCAAACTTATTACCCCAACATTCTCAAGGGACTTTGAGCTCACTTAACGTCAAGTGATTAGAGTACTTTTCTAACACAAACCAATGGTCAATGATGTAATGCATGAACAGGGATTTTGTTTGCAACAACTCTTTCTATGCTATCATTATGGTCCTTGCCAATGAAATAGAAATGCACCTTTCACTTCTTATACACCTTTGTCACATACCAAAACATACAACCAAAACATTTCCAACCACTAACATAACCTCATGATTTATTTAATACAAATACCAATTTGTGTTATATAAGTTATCATAGCCCATTCACATTTGTTTCTATGGAAAACAATACACATGGAAACTATCAACCCAACACCATTTATGTCAAGCATATGCCATCACCAATATGGAAAATTGCTGAAGCATAAATAATCTCATTTCATTTTTAGCATACACCATCACTAATATGGAAAATTGCTAGGGATGAAAAACCATACAACCAATGTTACAGAATACACCATCACACAATATGGAAAAGGCTGTAACATCATCTTACACTCATTTCATTTTTGGCATACACCATTATGAATATGGAAAATTGCTAAGGATGAAAAACCATATAACCAATGTTACAACATACACCATCACACAATATGGAAAAGGCTGTAACATCATCATACACTCATCATTTCAAACATAACCAAACCAACCAACAACCAAACATAACCAATGTTATATAATACACCATCACATAATATGGAAAAGGCTGTAACATCATCATATACTCATTTCATTTTTAGCATACACCATCACAAATATGGAAATTTGCTAGGGATGAAAAACCATATAACCAATGTTATAGAATACACCATCACATAATATGGAAAAGGCTGTAACATCATCATACCCTCATCATTTTTAACATGAATAAACCAAAAAACAACCTCTTTAGTCTCTTCTTCCCTTTTGGGGAGAACTACATTGGCTTGAGGCCCTTCTCATGGGCTATGTAGGCAGCACTTAGTTGACATGGCATCTTCTGAGGTTAGCTCGGCCATTCATTTATTCATCTACCTAATGGACCAACCATATAACCTTTAATCATGACTTAACCAAATCAACCAATCCATAACCTGACCTCTTCTTCCCTTTTGAGGAGAACTACATTGGCTTGAGGCCCCTTATAGGGGCTATGTAGGCAGCACTCAGTTGACATGACATCTTCTGAGGTTAGCTCAGCCATTCATTCATTCATCTACCTGATGGACCAACCATATAACCTTTAACCATGGCTTAATCTAATCAAATCCAATCCATAACCTAACCTCTTCTTCCCTTTTGGGGAGAACTACATTGGCCTGAGGCCCCTCGCATGGGCTATGTAGGCAGCACTCAGTTGACATGACATCTTTTGAGGTTAGCTCAGCCATTCATTGGTCCATTTACCTAATGGACCAACTATCTCAACCAGTCCAAAATCATGACCAAACAACTAGCCCTGACATTGTAGAATTCATCTTAGACTCCTCATGGGGCACATTAGAGATCACATATATCTCCCTAAACAAACAACCCTTGAGATCACTTATATTTCAACCTGACTCGACCAAAGACCTTAGAGATTGCGACTATCTCCTCCGACCATGACCACTTTCGATACAACTCTGCCTTGGTTATTTTGATTACATATATGCTACCTCATGAATAGTTAGCAAATTGTACACACCTACATTACGACCCTCACACCTATTATCGGATCATGACCAAGTTGATCCCCAATATTTGTGATATTTTCATGTTTTCTAGGAGCACTTCTTGAGCTTAAGATACTTGGAATATGATGACCATTGGAGCTATAGCTTTGATCATTTAACCCAATCAGCTACAACTAAATGCTGGGAACTAGTTACTTTGATTTTAGCACTCCTCAACCTCAATCGTGACAATTTGACCTACCTATCACATGAAGTGGTATACGTGCAATCTCAAATATTACAGCATTCACACTCCAGCTTCACCATAACCATCCACTACTTGTCAAATTGGCACCTAATTTTGGGTTCCCTTCTCTCGACTCTCATTTTGAGGGGGAATACCTCATCCCACACTTGGGGAAACCTAATCTTATTTTTGTCTTGCAGTTCATCAAGAACAACCAACAAGACAAAAAGGGGCAAATGTAGACACCAAAATTATGTCGACTCCCCTTGGTCCCTTACACACTTATTAATTTAAAATAAGCTACTTATTTTAGATTAATGACCTCACCTTGGACACCTCGCCTTGGACACCTCACCACTAAGACCATTTCCTACCCCATTACTCACCATATGACTAAGTCCTTCATATCATAACTACCTAAGACCCATTCCAACCTCCTAACCAACACTCATGCCTAATAACCCTGTCTTTTGACCATTCTCCAAAGGTGGAAGCACTTGGTGGATGGAGAAATGGGCCAAACAACCGTTTTACCCATTCTCTAGCCACTGACATCAATCAACTGTCGGCCAATGCCAACAGGTTCACCGATGTTAGTTACATAAACTGACTTCTAACATTGAGTTAGGGTCTCTTGGCTCTTTGACTCTCTAATCACTAACCTCTAAATCTGGAATCCTCTCTTTGGGACTCTCTCTTCCTCTCTAACCACCACACTCTTGGACGTGAATGTGCACACTTGGAGACCAAGCATCAGACTTTGGCTTTCACTCTCTAGGCTACAAAAACTCTATAGAATCACTCCAGATTAGATTGGAACATTGAATGAGATCTTTGACATTAGCCACAACCAGAGCTAAGTATTCTTCTACCTCTCATTTTACTAATTTAGAATAACTTAGTAATTAGTTTCTATTTACTACTTCTAAATACTATCAACCAGACTCGACTTCTTCCTAGAGAGGCTGAAAAGCCTTCCCCATAACTGTATCCTCTTTACACACCAACCTTCTACCTTTGTCCATTCTCAAAGCCTACTCACAGTCTTGTAACCCTACCCAACCCTGTAATCTTTCACAGACTCTTTTTTTGACCATAAACTTGTCCAAAACCTATCCAAGGTCCATTACCCTGACCGACATCGACCACAACCCCAACCAACATCGGCAATACGACCGAAGCCGAAACCTTTGACCAACTGATGCTGGCAGGACTATCGACGTCGGTGACTGTGACATATAGACTGTAAAGAAATAGGTACGCATTATCTAATTTCTTCTTTGTTAGTTATTTGTCATTTCTTTATATGACACTTTTACTTATAAACAGTGGACTATCATCCCTCACGGAGCTTTACACTTTTGGGATTGAGCATATAGCTTGGCAATCCACCACATCTTATCTAACATTTTTTTGTGTTTGAGTCTCTTTCTTTCTACAGGTGTCTTCCTCCACAGCCAAAGAGGAGCTCCTACAACATCTGGATATGGTGCGCAACTTAATCTGGGTAACGTACAAACCCCTAACCCTTAATCTTTAGTTTCTTTCTTCTTCTGAATGTAATAGCAAAAACGTGTAGAAACAAAAGCATTTAGTGAAAATGTAGAAAAATAGGGAAACTATGTATATAACAAGAGAAGGTTAGTGAAAATGTTTAAGATATATCCCATTGATTAGGATATGTAGTTCTCCACCATCCATCCTAGCGAGTTTGAAATAATTATATTTCTTTCACTGGGTGATGACATATGGGTCACTTTACAAGGCATCAAAGTTCATGTGCTTTCTAGGTTTAACTCGATATTCATCCCATTTCAAGACAATGTCACCTTTTGAGAAATCTTTTGATGAGGATTTCTTATCAAAATGTTTATTTGTTTGCTGCTAATGACTAGTCATGGAAACCATGGCTTGGTATCTTACCTCCTAAAGCTCCATTAATTCACAAAATTTGACCTCTATGCTATCACTCTCCTCTAATTATAGTTGATGGGCAAGATCCAAATCTGGTAATTCAAGTGAAATAAGAAGTCTATCTTCCCTTCCATACACAAGTGTGTATGATGAATTCCCAATTGCTCTTTTGGAATGACCATGTCTTCCCACAAGGCTATTTTCAACTTAGCATGCCAAGTCCTTTGATTTTCCTCCATTATCCTTCTAATGATCCTGATCAAGTTCTTATTAGTGGAGTCATCCAACCCATTTTCTTATGGGTAGTAGTTAGAGGAAGTACTAAGACAGATTTTGTATCCTAATGCCTAATCGATTGTCTTGGTTCCTAAGAAAACCAATGCATTATCTAAAATGATGTTAGTTGGGACTCCAAATATTGTCACCATGCCTTCATAAAAGTCTAGGACTGTAATCTCATTAGCTTTCTTTAAAGAAATAGATTATACCCATCTCATGAAATAATCTATAACAGTCAAGACCCACTTTTGGCTAGCACTAGAAGGAGGGTTGATCATCCCTATGAAGTCTAGACTCCATTGCATGAATAGTTGTTCCACTTGGATAAGTTGTAAATAAATTACAACCAGTCACTATTTTCCATCAAAAAGAACACATTTTTGGCACTTCCATACCCAAGCATGAGTGCCTATGAATAAAGTGGGCCAAAATTAGATATCCCTTATAATCCTTATAGCTATCATCTTAGGAGTAAAGTGACCACCAACTAGTCCATCTTGAAATTTGGATAGTACCTTATCAACTTGATTTGAGTCAATGCATCTCAAGAGTACCCCTAAAAAATCCTTTCTAAACAAAACTCCATCAACTAAGACATAAATAAGAGATTGGAGTCTAAAATATCTCCCCTTAGTTCTATCAATGCCCTATGGACACTCACCAGTTCAAAAGAAATGATCCATGTCTTTGCCCATCTCTTTATGACTACATGTACTTCTGCTATAGTTTCATCATGGAGTAGCAAAATACCCTCCTTCTACTCTTTGAGGTCTATAGTGAGGTGTTCTCACAACCCTCTTTCCCTTACATCTTGGTATTCTTGATCTCCACATTGTATTCTATTACCTTGGTGATCCACCCTACCCTTTTTTCATTTAAGTCATAGCTCAACAAGAAGTCCTTGATACTAGGATGTAGCACCATGATATTAATATTGATGTTTGACAACATATGTCTAAATTTCTTTAGGCTTTAAATAACTACAAGTGCTTGCTTCACAATATTTGTGTACCTAACTTCGAAGCCTTCTAAACCTTGGCTAAAGAATGTGAGAGGTTGTTCAAGGTTTTCATCATTTGATTGACTGAGCATAGCAGAGATTACCTCTTCATTTCCAAAGGTGTAGAGGTTGAAATCCTTGGAAAAATCAGGACTAATCAAGGTGGGAGCCTATGTGATAGCTTGCTTAATCCCTTCAAAACTATATTTCATTCATGCTATCCATGTAAACATCTCATATTTCTTCAATTTATAAGTTAACAACTTGAGTATTTCAACAAAATTAGGGATGAATCTCCTAATAAAGTTTATTTTTCCAAAGAAGCTTTATAGGACCTTCTTGTGTTTAGGCAAGGATAGTTCTAAAATGGCATGTACTCTTTCCCGATCAATGGTCAAGCCCCTTTTTGAAATGACATGACCCAGGAGTTTGCCTTCATGGATAGTGAACACACATTTCTTTAGGTTGAGAGAGACACCAAACTCTCTACACCTCTCTAAAATTTACCTCAAGTGTTTTAGATGTTATCCTACATCCTTTGAGAAAACTATCACGTCATCAAGATAAACCAAAAAAATATCATTTATCAAACCCTAGAAAGCCATATCCATATCTCATTAGAAGGTAGCTCTAGCATTTGATAGTCTGAATGGCATCTTAATATAAGTAAAAGTTCCCCACTTGGTGGTGAAGGTTGTCTTGTACTGATCATAGTCTTGCACCAAAATTTTATTGTACATAGAGTACCCATCTAGGAAGGAGAAACATTCACTACCTATCACCATCTAGAGGATCTAATCCATACTTAAGAGGGGATAGTGATATCTTAATGAGAATCTCTTTAGGTATTTGAAATTGACACATAATCTAATCTCCCCATTCTTCTTCCTAATAGGGACCAGATTAGCTAGCCAAAAAGAGTGTTTGATAGGAAAAATGATCTTGGACTTAATAAGCTTGGTGAGTTCCTTCTGCATGAGAGGCTCAATCCTTAGATTAATTGGTATTTATTTTTGTTTGATGGTTTTGGCACCTTCTTCTAGCTCAATGGTGTGGTGGGCCAAGCTTGGGTCAAAACCTTTCAGATCACTATACTTCCAAGCAAAGACATTGGGAAACTCTTGGCATAACAAAATGAAAGAATGCCGTTCATCATATGTACATACCTTCCCAAGTGCAAGCAGCCTATCCTTGAATATTTAAACCATTTTTTAGTTCTCCTTCTTGGTTGTGATACTTGATTTGTCATCTTTGAGTTGGTCATCCTCATTGAAGATGCTTTTGAGAGTGACTAAACCCTTAGGAATTTTGCTGTTCTTTAATTGAATAATTTGGCTGTCATACTGCTATTGCGGCTTGGATTGATTCTTAAAATCAAACTCAACCTCCTCCTATAATAAAAGTGCTATCTACTAGTCACTATCAAACACCTACTAATTGGTGACATTATCAGGTATGGAGGGTCTTATTATCACTTTTAAATGGTGTTAACTATTGTCTTGACTTATTCCCTTGGGAATGTCAAACTGAGCACCAACTGCTACTAGTCTATCTGCTTGCTTATTTTACTCTCTTGGGATGGAAATGATGTTAAAAGTAATGAAGCTTTCCATTATATCCCACACCTTGTGCTTTTAAGACTTAAGCAAGGAATTTTTGGTCGAGTTTTGACCTCTCACTTGGTATATAATTAATTCACTATCTCTAGAAACTTGCAATTCTTTTATTCCTATTTTTCTTGCCCACTCTAAAGCATGAGAAAGAGACTCATATTTTTCAATGTTGTAAGTGTAATAGAATTGGAACCTAAAATTTGAAAACTATTTTTACTTTAAGGATGAAACTAACATTGCTCCACCACCAGCTCCCAACTTGCTTCTTGATCCATCAAAGAAAATCTGCCACAAACCATAGCTCTCTTGGTTTAACTTCATCAAGTTTGACATGAAATTACATTTTTCATGCATGCAGTAAACTCAAAGACCTGCCTCTCATGAAATTGTAAGGATCATGTTCAAAATTGTCATTTCCCCATTCATCTAAGAGCAAGTCATTAACTCCTTCCAGAAAAGAAGGTGGGAATTGGTCTACCTAGAATTCTTCTTCATCAATGATGGCGTAAATGAAATTTACTACCTTGAGTGAGTATGGCTCCAAGTGATCTTTATGTATAGGCTTAGAATCAATCTTCACTTTGGTTCCATATTTGGTCCTAAAAACCATGCAAGACCAGTTTGTTACTAAGTACCCACCTATCTTAGACATGAAATCCCTGGATAAGCAAATAGAAAAATAAGGGGGAACATTCACCACTACCACATCATGGGGAATTGATAAGTTTATAAAAGAATGGAGAGTTAGATTAAAACCTCTCACCACTCCTAATGTCTTGGCTGGTGATCTGTCCAACTGTAGAACTCCCTTAGTCATTTACTCATACTTGAGTCCTAGCTTATCAGCTATGTATTTGGACATTACTGAGGTGCTTGATCCACTATCGATGATGTAATTATAGACCAAGAAATCTCTAATTATAAAGGATAGATATAATGGAGGGACCTTTTCATCTTTCTTTACTTGACCTCTGGTGGGAGGAACCCATCCATAATTAATACATTATCAGCATTCACTGGAACAACTTGCTCACTCAGCCCATGGAATTACTTTTGGATTATATCCTTTTGTCTCAACATTTTTAAAGAATCCCATAATGAGATATTCATGTGTAGCTTCTTCATTTAGTCTACCACATTGATTGAAGGTTTTCCCCCTTTTGAATTTTCTTTGGGGGCATTTATAGCTTGAGTTTTAACCTAAGGAGTTGAAGCTACAACTAGTTGTCTATAATTGGGAAAATTCTAGTTCATTTGTGATGAAAAAGATGCCATAGGTTATTGAGTAGCTACTTGAGCTTCCTCCATAGCTCTCTTCTTGGACCTAGTGTTGGCTGCAACACAATCATCCTAATTATTTGTACTCCCTACATAATTGACTATGTAGAATTCCCCTTCCAAGTGGTTCATAAGAGTAGAATTAGATTGAACTTGCCTGTTGTCCATTCCAAGTTGTGTTGACACCTCAAAACTTGAGAATTGGGCTATTTAATCATCTAGAGTGTGCATACATTAATTTGGTAGCTCATTAGAATAAGCAACCTATTCTGGAACATACCCTAGGGGTCAGAAATTAGGCTGTTCTTGTACCAAATTGTTTTGAGTGGGGACAAGAGCCTTGGATGATGAAGGGGTGCTTGGATTATAAATTTGATAAGGTCTAACCTGGGTAATGTAACCCTATCCTTGATTATAATTCTAGAAAGGAGGTCTATTCATTTTCCCAAACTACTGGTATCCTTAATTTCGCTGATAGCTTTGAGATTGTTACTTCTTAAGACCCACTAATTTGTTGTTAATACTCTATAACAAACTCTTAACTTCATGGAGGTCATTTGGTGAGGTAGTAGCCATATTTTCAACATTAGGTAGAGGAGCTAAAGTGGGTGTAGTAGTCTGAACTAAGGGTTGTTATTCAAGAAAGAGTGGCATATGAGGTCTAGGAGCTATCTATCCTACCTGTACCAAATAATTTTTAGTAGCTATGGCTATTTCATAAGTAGCAGGTAACACTTGTCTACCCATGGACTATATCATGATAGCAGTGTCACTATTCAAAGCCTTTAAGTAGTAAAGGAAAGCATAGCTTGGGGTTGGCCTCACTAAAATGAGGATTCTGTCCCAAGTCTTTTAGAACCTAGTATTAAAATCTTGAATAAATTCATGCGGAGCTATTTTCATAGTGACCAATTGTCTAGCTGGATAAAGATGGTCACTCTTCTCTCTAAATCTATTTGTCAAGAGGGTGCCTAATTCATTCTGTAAGCCAATCAAATTCATAGGCAAGGTCCCATACCAATCCAAAACCTTACCTTTAAAGGATAATGCTAGTAACCTGATGGCTATATTTTCTTCAGTGACATTATGAATATTGTAGAGGTTGGCTATATTTCTAATATGATCAATATCAATAATTGGCCCCTCTCCACTAAAAGGAGGAACAATCTTAATGGTTCTCTCTAGGATTGGGTCATATTATAGAAGGTTTAAAGGGCTCTAACCATTTGAAATCCACAAAAGGTAAATCCATGGAGATGATAGGGTTCAACTTGGGTCTCCTTATGTAGGTGTATTTTATGGCAGGTATAGGAAATTGGTTTATTGTGTAAGGATGAGTCTTTGCAAACCTTAGCCACTTTTCTAGGTTTAAAGGCAACCTGTTGAATTTGAAAGGAACACCTTTAGAAGAAGATCTTGTGGTGACCTTAGGCATGGGATGCCAATCTAATCTCTGACTAGAGACTAAGTTCTTAAAATGGAGTAGCCAAATGTTGGGTTAGCTTGCCCACTCTTATAGTAACAGGACCAACACCAATCCTAAAACTTCATAGGGTGTAAAAAATGGTCCCACTAAGCATGCCAAAAAATATTGACACTATGGATTGCACCCTTTAAAAGAAAACTTAGCTTCTTTCTTCCATGTGGCATAATGGAGACATTCATCTTATTGTGAGTAGCAAATTTGAGGAATGAATCTCTAGATTAAGGGCTAGCTCCCCTTGATGCACCTTTGAGGTCTTTGACTTCTACTGCTAACAATGGGGGGATGAAAAGGGAAAATGATGTTATAAAAGCAAAACCTAACTAAAATGGTGATGCACCAAAATGATTTGATCTACTCATCTTTTATCAACACTTTAAAACAAAAGGAGTGAAAAAACACTTCATTTGAACAAAAGACCAGACTACATGAGTGTTTTAAAAATAGGTTTAATGGAGGTATAATGAAGAAGAACCTACCATAGGTGATCTAGAACCACACTATTAAATGGTTGCTCCTCTGCCTCTATACTCCAACCTAGGCACTTATTGTTAACCTACAAAAAAAGCTCTTGGATACACTAGATATATTGGTGTTGACCTATGAAAGCATTAAAATAAATTACTAAACATAAGGCAATACACAAGCATATGTAAAAGTGTAAAGAATTAGATAGAGGTAAAAAATGCTTCCTTTGATTAAAAGGCAAAATTGTCAAGGCTTCACCATACACAAGTGAGAGATCCTTTTTACCAAGTTGAGAGGTTACAATATATATAATTTAGAGAAAGACTCTTGGTCCCCTCAAAGAATAGGTGGCCCATACTATATTAAACACCTTGTTAAGAGAAATCTGTTCATGTTGCTATCATCTTTCCATAAATGCACCAAAAAGAAACATGTTGTAGATGTCATAGACATTGACTTTGCTACTCAAACTACATTAAATGTTCCTGATAAAGCATGAGTCTCCTTGTTGTTTGAATGATAAGGCTACCTCTCTATGAAAATTCATGCAACTGTCTACCTATTAATGCTAAACAAATAAAAAATGGGACACTCTATGAATGCTCACACAGTTCCCTTGATGGCTATTTGGTGGAGACTATTCCATCTACAAATAATTATTTCTCCTATTGATGCCTCCTATGCCACCTGGACTGATCTAGTTTGTTCTTATGCTTGGCTGGATATGTCTTCTAGAACATTCTAAGCATTGTTTTATGTGTGAGTGGTTGCATTCTGGGTTTACTATTCTACTCTCTCTTTCCTTGCTATTTCTTGTCTTTTCTTAGCAATTCAGGATCTTGGGGCTATTCTTTGTCTCCTCTCGGGTCCCTTTCTTGGTGGGTCATTGAGTCTATCTTCAGGTCTCTGAGCCTTTGAATTCCTTTAGATAAAACATTTGAAATAAATCATCTAGACACTTGTCTGAAGGAATTCTATATTCTCTCTGAGCTTTACCACCCACTTTTAATGAAGCTTAGGCATTCTAGAATTATTTTAGATGAATGTCTAAAAGAATTATTTTATACATATTATCTAAAAGAAAATTTCTTTATCTTTTCTTCAACTGTTAACCCATTTTCATAAGTTTGACATTCACGGGCCTATCCTTAAACATTTGAAAATCAATGGCTATCTTATCACCATAAAATTAATGTCCACAGGCCCATCACCATTTGAAAATTAATAACTCTTTCACTACCTTGAATTTGATTTTCATGAACCTGTCACCAGACATTTGAACTTTCAACAACTATCTTACCATGTTGAAGTTAATGTTCTTGGGTTTGTCACTACCCTTTTGCAATCTCTCAGCTTTTGTAAGAAGACTTTTATGAGGGTAAAGTAACCCTTCAAAAAAATGGGAAGGTCCATTTTTGATGGCTGAGTGTCCTCTAAAAGGGAACTTTACCCTTTAGGCATTTTATTTCCAAATTTTTTTAGACAAATTTTTTTAAGGAATTCCTTCAAACATTTATCTACAAGAATTTATGCCTTCAGTGTCTCAGCTTTTCCCCAGTAAATTTCTTCAGATAAAATGTCCAAAAGAATTCCTTCAGCCATTTTATCTGAAGAAATTCACCCATTGGGTTTTTTCATGGATTTTATTTGGAATTTTTTTTTGAGAAAATCCTTCTTTGTCTTCAAAATTTCTCCAAAGGAGAACCCCCCTTTTTTGGCTTTCTAACTTCGCCCTTTGTAAATGGACCTTTTGCCCTCCACAAGGGCACTTTGGGTCCAAGGTTATCCTTCAAAACCTAATTAAATGGTCCCATTTGTTAATTTCATACCCTTTTCAAGGGTATCTAACCTTAGGATATTTGTAAAAGATTTATGTCCCTTTGAAACTAGCCCATCTAACTGCTGATAAAGGCTTACCCAGGGTAATTTGCTTACCCTACAAAACTCCTTGAAACAAAATGAGTTCCAGATCAACCCAAAATACCTGAAAGACTCAAATCACTTGGTTTTTTTTATAAAAATGGGCCTATCATAAGGGGAAAACCCAAAAATTATAGTAAGGTGAATTCATCATAAACTAGCTAATAGGCTTTGTAAGAAAAGAAAGAGGGGTGCCCAATTTTGGCCTGCGGGACCAAAATTAGTCAATAGTCTTCTTAGCATTAGTAATTAGCTTTGTTTATTTGGATCTCCTTATCTCATATCCTCTATCATGAAAGGTTAGTGTGTGTCCTTGATTGCACATTTGACTTACACTAAGTAGATTATGTTTCAAACCTTTCACATACAACACATTTTATGTCTTGGTCTTCCCATTGTCCAAACTCAAGACACCTTTGCCAACTATATTGGAAATCATGTTGTCTCCAAACCTCACTATTAATTCATCTTTATTATTTAATAAGATGAACTTATTTTTATCTCCTATCATGTGGCTTGAGAAACCACAATACATATACCATTTCATGACTTAATATTGAATGTGAAAGGTAGTTTGAGTTAGCATAGAATCCTTTTTAGTCTTCTATTCCTTAGCAAATAGTTCATCCTAACTCTTGAGCTCAATATGATCAATCCTAACTTAATTTGTCTTGCATACCAATGTTTTATCCTTATCATGAATTATAGGAGATTCATATGTATTATAGAATATTAAGGGCCTTCTAACTATATTAAATAATAATCTTACAATGTGTCCTATATTGTGACAGATGTAGTACACAACATTTTTGTTCTTACCTCTTGATTGATTACTCCTTTTCCCATGGTCCCATGATGGATTATCCTTTATTACATTGGGTTTCCTAATTAGTATTTTCATGCTGGTATTATTGAATTTTTCTAACTTCTCATGCTCTCTATCAAAATTTCTCATCTTGTCTACGATCTACTCATGTTCAACCTTCAATAAATATAACTCTATCTTCAACTGGTCAAACTCAACTTCCTTTGATCTAAACATTCTGTTAACACTTTCTAACTAATTCTAAAGTTCATTGATAGTCTTATTTTGATGCTTCAAATATTCAAGGGAAATTATGAGCTCATCTTCAAGGTCTACTTCATCTTCTCCTTATTCACTGTCATATTATACTTCTTCATCATACATGTTGTCTTCTTACTTTTAATCACTAGACATCTTGTGCTTATTAGGATCACCTTCAAGCTATTACGTTGCTTTAAAATAACAAGATTTGATACCAATTTTTTTAATCATAATTATTGAGAGGGTGGGTGAATAAGTCATCAAATTTTTTACAAATTTACTTTATCATTCATGAATTAATAAATAAATATAGTCAACTAGCAACACATCAAGAACCAGTTGTATGACCATAAGACAAGAGCATAACATAAAGAGTACTTATTTGAGTATAAAACCCTAAATGAGAAGAAAATACACTATTATATTTAAATATAATACAATCCTATAATACAAACACCAAATTTAGTGAAGCACCAACTCCACATAGAGCACCAACCCCAACTAGCTAAGCACCAACTTAGGCTTTAAAAATCACCAACTTCTAAAGAGGCACCAAACCCCTAGATGACTCAACACCAAATAAAATACCTAGTTAATTTTATCACCATTAGGAAACCTTATTACTCAACCAACTGATTATGGCCACATCTTTATCTCTTCACACTCTTATATCCCTCTCAAACTGCCTTCTAAGCTCCTTCACTCAACTAGGTCTCTTCAAGACATATAAGGTCATATGACCTTGATTTTAATCTATAATAAACATATTATATATTAATTATATTTTATATTAACCCTTATTATGGTTTAAAATAACTCCTTTATCTATTAAAAGTGGTATATCCTTCGCTTCAATTCACTCATACTCTAACTAGTCAGTTAGGCATATTAGGCCTTGTTCTTATACTAGGCTCTAGCTCATACACATATTGGTCAGCCATACAAAATTAACCATTTATATATTAAATTAAATAATACTTATGACATTCCACAAAAATTAATAAAACATTACATTATGTTGGCCATAGCTCAAATGGACCAAATCCATCTTTAGGCTTTAAGGAGACCTAATTCAATTAGGATTTCATTAGTACATGTTGCCCTTTGATATTATTAGAAAACTTTAAAAATTAATACATGGTATAAAAAATACATATTACACTCAAATATACCATTAAAAATCTCATATTAGGTCCATGACACATTTTATCTCCAACCACCACTTGAAGCACACCATTAACATTGTTCACGATTAGGCATGTGAACCTGCATGAAGTCTGTCTTAAAATACTCAAGATTAATCATAAATTAAATGATAAATAATGGAAATAAAACACATATACATAATATATATGACATAAATTACATCACCATATGATTTATACTTCACAACTTAGGGAAAAAGGACTCACACTCTTCTCTGCAAAATGCTGACTCTAAACTACCAACTAGCCTCAAAACACAGTCATGAAAACTTGAAATTTTGACACCTATATGACCATTTATAGAGAATATTGATGCATTTGGATGATATTAAAAAATAATTATACAATTATAGGATATAAATATAACATTGTCAAATTTGAATATTGGTCTTGTAAACCAATGTCATAATCGTGTACCTCACTATCTCATCTAAACTAGACAAGTAAACTTATGAGCATCATTTTCATCATATCCACTGACCTCCAAAACTTATATCCAACATTAACATGTATTAAAATTATTTAATAGTGTCTATATTCACTTGGTTTCATCCATATTATATTATAACACATCCCTAATCATCTTCTCACTATTGCCTAGGTTTCTCACTATTTTCACCATTAGGCTTGCTAGTGACTGGTCAACTTGGATGATAAGTTTAGCACACATGAGGGATAGAACCTATATATAAACCACCATGTAAATAAAATAAAATTATCAACCTTATCCATCCAATGATTTACATATTTTTACTTGGTCAACTCTGACTTCTATAATAAAACTTTGAGAAACAAGGCCTTTCCTGTAGGGTCCACTCACTCATCTAAAAACTAAATCATAATTTGAGATTCTTTGGAGAGTTAAATACAAACTCCAATCACTAAAATAGACACAAAAATTCATTATCAACACTTTATGACAAATTATTTTATATCAGGTCATTATTAGAGTTCTTTGAGGGTTTAAACCATCTTTTACTTGTTAGTAATCATTCATAAAGATTAACCCCTAATTCCAAAACATAATTCCTATAAATTTGAGATAAAACACTTAAACTTATACCATTAATATATAAGGTTACCATGAAAAAGTTTTATGATCTAAAAAATAAATAAAATCCTTCTCGTGTTGACAACCCTTCATTCTATGCACTTGATAGACCTCAAAACCACTTTTCATGTCAAGTTTTACAAATCATAACCTTAAACTTTGTGAAAATTCTTGAAAAGATATAAAATACATTTTAAAACATTCAATTATCCATATTTTCCTTGAAAACATAGCCTCATACCCTATTAGGTCATTCTCTCTCTTTGCTTGCTTAGATCTTGACCTATAAATCATTTTAGGCCTTGAAACTGACCTTCATGACTCTTTCCATGTGATTTAAACCTAAATAAAATACTAAAGAAAAATCTCTATTGATTACACATATCCAAACATCCTTCACATTCCTTGATAATAGAACATTATACCTCATTAGGCCAAGTAGGGTTTAGAAGTGGTCTAGGTGCAAACTAGGTCTGTAGGTCCTACCCCTG
This sequence comes from Torreya grandis, assembly GCA_037957365.1. NCBI lineage: Eukaryota > Viridiplantae > Streptophyta > Pinopsida > Cupressales > Taxaceae > Torreya > Torreya grandis. Next base: position 368,116 of record JARHVA010003026.1, read on the forward strand.
TAAGCTCACCCTAAGGCTCACATGAGTGATCTAATGACTCATATACATAATTAATCAACATATTAAATAATTTAATACCTATGTGCTTTCATCTCACCAATTCATCATGACTCTTCATGAACAATACTAGGCATCCTATACACATACCTTCTCAAGTCACTTACTAGGTTCAAGCACTTGACAAATTTGACAACAAGGATCTTCCACGGTGACATTCACATAAATCATGTAGTCATAATAAAATATACCAAAAATTTCTTACATTCTCATAATCAATTCAACATCGATCAATATCCTCTCTCATAGTTACATTCTTTAATGACCTCATGAAGACATTTCTCAAGAACCTTGGACATTAATAACAACATCAATGCCAAACCTCAACAACATGAATAATGATCAACACTAAGAAATTTTTATAGTGTTCATATTACATCAAAAAACTCAAACCTACATTTATGTTTCCCAAAACTAAGATAGTGGGGTTTGGCACCCTTTTTTATCACCCTAGCTCCTTAGTGATTGTTCATAAAGTTAAGGTGCTCAATCACACAACTAATGCCACTAATTACAATCCAACTAGGAAATCTACCTCTGAACAAGATCTTAGGCATTTAATCTCTCTATATGGACTATACCATCTACCTTGAACTAGCTTTTATGAGCTTACCAAGAGCTCAATAGAGATTTTGTTGTCTTTTTTACCTTTCTCTTGGCTTTAGGACATGGATTCTCTGCTGAGTGTCGAGAAGGGATCCTCGATGGGATGTTTGATCTTATCTAAACTTGACCTAACTATGCAAGTTTGTATAAGTCTTGAAAACACCTTCAAAACCTCTTTCCTTTTCATTTTTTCATGATTGAGATATTGGGAACCCATTGGAGGCCAAAAAGAGGGAAAATAGAAATAAAATACACTTTTAAATAGAGGGTATGAATGGAGGGAAGCTAAAAAGTCACTTTTCTAATTGTGTGGAAGCTCTTTATGGTGAATAAAGGATGTTTGACCCCTAAAAATACCCCCTTTTTACCTATAAAACCACCTTATAAGGACTTGGAATGGCTATGAGACCCTTGAAAACTCATAATTTCAATGTGACATACAAAACACACCTTGTTAAAAGGCTTCTAACTATATTAACTTATATGACATCTTTGAAGGGTGTTTGATGACCTTAGGGGCTCATTGGAGCTTGAAAAATTCTTGACAAATAGACCATAGGAGATAACCTTGGATATATCATTAAGCCTCATATCAAGACTCAAAAATAACTTGAACATCCCCTACATCTTGATAATAAGGTTCTCCCCACAAGAAGTGGATAATAAAAGAAGAAATATAATGAGAACAAGAAACCTTAATTCTTTCAAATACCTTAACTTTTACTAAAATACCTTAACTTTATCAAAAAAGATATAATCCACTTTTTAGGATTCAAAAGACACTTGAGACCCTTCCATCCAACCAAGGACAACTCATGAAAACATGAAACACCATCTAATTAGTCATAACATGCTACCACATGAGGATCCTTCAAGCAACCCCTAATGCATACAATGAAACCTTAAACAATGATAATAAGGTTTAATTGACCATTTTAAAATTCATGAAAAGATCTAGATAACCATATACAAGCTTGGAGGGCCCTATGAGAAATTTTTGAACTATAGGGGTTGATATATGGCTTTAGAGGCTAAATTATCAACAATAGTTTCATGAGTTTCTTATACCTTACACCTTCATGATTATGGGTGTCACTCCCTTCTTTACTCTATGCACTCACAATTTTGTGAGACCATTCATATATTCCTCTATAATCATCCTCTTTTCATTATCATCAATTTTATTCTGTTCCATATATTGGTAGAACTACATTTGGCCTGAAGTTCACATTGGACCTTGTGTCCATGGGATAATGTAGGTAAAGTCCATCCACTTAGTTCATCTAGAATCAGCTCAGCTACCTCTTATTATTTCTTTTGTTCTCCTTATTTGTTTTTGTGTCATTGCCCCCTATAGCCTATGGGAAACATTTTTCATCCTACCTATGGCATTGTCCCCTCTAGCCTAGGGGCAACCTCATGCCATTTATTTTTGTGTTGTTTTACCTATGTCATTACTACCTATAGCCTAGGGGTAGCCTTTTACCCAAGTGCAACACCTCTATTATACATTCATGAATAATTTCATTCACTAATTCACTATTTTCTTGTAGTATAGTTGTTTCTAACATTGTCACTAATTTTTTCTGTAAATTTTTGTTTGTTTTAGTTTAGTTTATTTATTTGCCTTTGTGTGTCTTATAATAGTTTTCTTAATGAACTCTTATTTTCCTTAGTTTAGTTTGTTTATACATTTTGATTAACTTAGGTTGTTTATTGTTCTTATTTGAACTTAAATTTGTATTGTTTATGCCTTAGTTTATTTGTTTATTTGTTTATTTTTTTTCTTTACTTAAAGTTGGTTGATTAACGAACTTTGTTTCCTTTAGTTTGTTAATTTGTTAAATTTGTTTTATTTTTTTATTTTATTTTTCTTGTGTTGTTTGGCTTGTTTATTGTTTATTTGGTTAGTTTCTTTTTTTATTTGTTTTTAACTACTTGTTGACCCCTTTTCTTTGATTATGCCTTCCTTGGTTACCATAGGTCTATTACATTTTATTACACTTGAGTTTTGATTATCCATATCTTGTAATTCAGTTGTGAGTATTTGTATATAGTCCTACACTTAGTTCATTTGTATTGTTTTTACACTTGGGATTTGATTATCCATATCTTATTCCTAGGTTGTTTGTATTTACATCTAAACTAAGTTTTTCATGCTTATACTATATATTGTTATAATATATTTTCATATATATGATGCATAGTATCACAAGTTACAACAAAAATTAGGCCAATAGATCTATCAAATAATGTCATGGGTAGTACTCCACTTAGTTTACAATTAGCTAAATCCCAAATACAACACAACCCCATGAGTAATCAGATCAATATGATTATATTATGTTCTAATATAAACATGCATCTCTAAATACACACACACACACACACACACACACACACACACACACATTCTCTTTTATTTACTATAATATCATTTATATAAGATGTTTGACTATTATATATATATATATATATATATATAATTCTTACAATATAATTAGATAAAATAGTGCAACATCTCATATACAAGATATTATAGGAAATGAAAGAGAATACATGTTTACATGAAAAAAAAACATCCATAATGCTAAAATAATATAGTAAATCATGAGATCAACATGATAATCAAAAAAGAATCACATATATCAAAATAATAACAATCCATGTGCAAAGGCCTCTAAGGACCAAATATGAATGTTAATGTATCTTGCATAACAATGTCATTTACATTGCAAATAGATATATATCATGGTGTAAAAATATAACATACCAATAGAGATATAATAATAAACTTTGAATCTATGTATCTATGGGCCTTATCATAGGATGTGGCCCTAGTGTCCCTAGTGGTCTTGGTGGTAGAGGTGGCCATGGCTACTACAATGACTAACCCAAGGTTATTGTCTCATGTTTCCTAGTCTTAGATCAACCTAATCTATTTCTATCCATCTATGCATCCCATACCTCAAATTTAATAATCTATTAATCCCTAGGTGTTATGGTATCATATGATTTATGCTATTATAAGGCCTCATCCTTAGCCCATAGGATCCCAAGAATCATCTATGAGAATCCCTCCTATGTGTTGGCTCTCTGAGTCTCATCACACACATGTTGGAGCCTATATAAATATACCAAGGCCTAATCCATATCTATTATATCATGATCTTGTTTGACCTAAATCTATGCCTATATCTTCACCATCCATGCCACCTATACCTTTAGCCATGTAACCTTTGACTGAAGGTTAGTCATGTCCTCATCCCAGATATCTAGTATAGCTTTTAAATCTACCACCCTCCTCTTTAAACCATGTATCCAATATAATCATGCCATACTATCCTCCTCCAAAACATCCCTATCCCTACCCACTCTCATTATACCTAATGGATATACCTAGCCTAGATAAATACAATAACCTATTATGCCCATAGTGTTGGGATCCACCACCATAATATCCCATGTATCATCCCCTATGCCATCCCCTCTATCATCTCTATCATCATCATCATCATCATCATCATCATCATCATCATCATCATCATCATCAAACCCCACTCCAATACTATGTTAGTTTCTCACACTATCACTAGCCACAGTATTAGTCTCTACCTCTACCTCATCAATGTCCATCATCACTTGACCCTATACCTATGCTTATCCACTTGCCTATCCTAAAATAGTAAGTCTCAATTAACAAAACTATACCCACTAGTGAAAATAATTTGGTGTGGCCCTTACATCTATTGGAACTTAGACATAGGCTCATGACATTCATTGAATGATCCCATAGCTAGCCATAATTATACTCCTCTGAATCATTAGGGTGGTGTGGTTAAGCTATCTAGTAGTGTGTGAAAACCACCTATGATCTATTGAAATATCCTATATTATGTTAAAATATTAAAACACGCTATCTTTCTAGTACTCCTCAATGATATGAGGATGCCTCCCTATAATAAAGCATTTATATGTCATAAATGTTGTGTACCATGCATCTCAAGACAAGTAGAGTGGATAAAGTAGATAAGGCCACCAGATGAACTGTGGTGTTAGCTCATTGAACATAGATTGGTAGATGTAAATCTCCCTATAATGTCCTCTGTGTCCTATGCTAGTCTACACCCAACTATATGTAATTATCTATTATAGGTCCCTAATTCATCTCTATCCCACTAAGCACTCTATGTATATGTGTTCCCTTCCCCAAACCATGAGTAATGTGGAAGATCCAATGATATGGCCTCCTCGATAGGATACCATATGCAAATACCTATATACCTAGGCCAATATTATTGGCACCCATATAAATATTATAGCCTCATCCATCATGATATGGATCACTCCTCATAGTCCCATATGTAATAAATAGATACTCTTTTTAGGAAAAAATATGCCATTGACAATATCCATCAGAAAGAAAACCTCCTTATCAATCAATGCTAGTGGTGAGGGATTCCTAGGGGCTAGGTCATCAAGTCACAAGTCTATATATGTCTCTAGAAAGTCAATATCAACCTTCCCATGCACTATGGGAATATCTTAAAAACTAGTGACATCATCTAACATCACTTGTTACCATGATAGATCTATCCATAATACATGTAACCTCTCATAGGTAGCTTGAGGATTTATTAGGTATCCTCAAGTGTAATAGTGGTCTCCCCAATTAGAAGGTGAAAATTGAAAGTCTTAGAGTGCCATTGCTCTACTAGGGAACTCAAGTATGCTTTATGTACATAAATCACATGTATTTATGTAATGCCATATAAGTCTAAGACCTACAAGATTGTAACCATCTCCACTATCCATATCTATAGTATCTGTAAACAATGGGAACATCACTCCCATGTTGTCAATGCCATGAGTTGATTCTATAATCATAGATAGATTAGCATTAGGATGTGTGTGTGTGTGTGTGTGTGTGTGTGTGTGTGTGTGTGTGTGTGTGTGTGTGTGTGTGTGTGTGTGTGTGTGTGTGTATTATTATCTATCCTATGACTACCCTTCTAGGCCTATTTTCCCCTCTCTCCTAGAGGTTGGACCCATTTTGGGTCCTTTAATTTAGTTATTTTTGTGTTTTAAGGGGAAGTCACTATTTTTCCCAAATGTCAAAGTCACCATTTTGGCATTTTATACCATTTTTTGGGTGAAATTTCCATTTTCATTTTTTTATGAAATGGTGAATTCACCTAAAAATGGTCAAAATCATCATTTTGGCATTTTTCATTATTTTTTGGTGATATCAACATTTTTAAAAATAGTGACTTCGTATGAGGTCATCAATTTTATTTCCAAAATTATCATTTTCCCTTCTATAAAAATGACAACTTTGTAATTTTTCATCCTAAACCTAGTAGTAAATGTGTAATAAATACACCTAAGGTCAAGGTTATGGTTACTTATTGGAGGCCTATCATGTGGAGGTCACCCATGTTCCCTCACCCAGTTGCTAACATATTTTTATCCTCCTCCACATGCTATTTTTTATTGATAACTCTCATTAAAAACCATAGCTCAAATTTTTCATAGGGATTGGGTGAAAATGAATCATTTTCACCTCATGGGTTGAATACATAGCCTTTTTTTTTTAATTTTACCCCTTATTGCCTAAGGTTCCTTTTGATCACTCTTTGAGGTTTATTTTAAGCCTCCATGGTCCATTTTATGTGATGTTTAATCCTACATTCCTTATTACTTGGTTTTTTTATCACCAAACCATCTTATTGGTCCTATTTAAAGACAAGTTTAACAACATTATTTTTTCTACATATACCATGTGTTAGTTATAATGTGCATCCTCTTACTCACACTTAGGCTAGAATCATGTTATTATTTGCCAGCTCATCATAAATCTATTTTATGGGGTTCTCACATAAATTCCCTTTGCCAATTTTCATAGATTCAACAAATTATTTTTTGATTGATCAATGATCTATTTTGACTTCCTATGAAAAATTTGTTTTCAATCACCTGATCTAAATTTTCACTACTAGGGAAAAACCTGTGCTAATGATTATAACTACCTTTAGGAAAATATTTATTTTTTGATCTATTTTTTCCTAATAGGGAAAATACCTATCCTAATGATTATAACCACCTTTAAGAAAATCATTATTTTTCACTCAACTTGTCGTACATAGGCACATACCTATGCCATTGATTATAATTGCCTTTGGGCAAATCAGTGTTTCATCCTACATTACCACTAGATTGTGTCATTTTAGTCATTTTGAGGGAACATTTAAAGACTCTATTTACCACATGATCCCTCAAGGGGGTATCCAAGGCTAATCAACTTCCCTTTGAGGCATGAACCTTTCATCTTAACAAATTTTGCATTATTTGAAAAGACATTACTATACATGCATATCATAATGACTTCACAAATAGGGGTAAACTATAGACACTCATTTTTAGCCACTTTCATGTGTAAATTTGGTATTAAATTAGTTAATATCATAATCACATGAATTAAGAATAGAAGTCACTGGATTTACCAATTTCATCAGTGTAAGGGATATAATTACCTAGAATCATATTGAGGCATCCTCATTTGGTGTATTACCATGTACACAATGATAATATATCTTGTATTCAACCCTATTAAAATTATGACCTAGAAAATTGACAAATTAGCCTTTTGATCTATTAATGCAAAGCATTAAAATAATTCTTAAATGCTAAAAACCCTAAGCAAGATTAATTAAAAACAAACTTCAATTAATTGCTTAAATAAAAATACCAAGTTTAATTATGGAATTACATTTTTTTTTACTAAAAGAGGGGTAAAATTTTTATTAAAGATGGAACAAGAAACAAAGAGAATTATAGAGCTTTATCCTGGTCAACAAGTTGAGCCAGCTTCTGGGATAAATTCAAGGGCAACATCATATGATTTGAGATATTCCAAGGTGGCCCATGCTCAGAGGCCCATTTGGCCAAGCAATTAGCAACCCCATTCCACTCATGGGGAATATACATAAAGGACACAAAATCCAAAGAAGTACAAAGATGAAGCACCTATTGCACCACCCCAACCAAATGCCAATCTACAGTCTCAAAGTCCCATTTATTCAACAAATTGACAACCACCTATGAGTCAATCTCACAAATAATTCTATGCCAGCCTAGTTGACAACACTATTGCATGATAACCAATATCACCAGAGCTTCCATGAGGTTATTAGTATGGTAGCCCTTGTGGATAGAGAAGAAAAACTAAATATTTCCAAAACTATCACACCCCACCCCACCAATACCCACTAACCCTAGATTTCCCTGAGATGAGCCATTAGTGTTGATTTTGAGAATTCTAGTTGCAGGGGGAGACCAATGCCCTGCTTGATTGACAGGGTGTGAATGCTGCCTACAATCATGTTCTGGAGTGTGAGGGGTAAAAGGGATGTCCCTAGGAGGATAAAAGGCAAAGCATGAGTAGATCCCAACATTGATCGAGTCTAAGCCAATAGCCACGTCACATTTAGTGTGGAGGGTTTCATGAAGAGAATTAGTAATTCTCCCCCACAGGACCTTGAGCTCAAAATACGCATCATGAAAGATCCTCTTATTCCTCTCTAGCCATATATGCCACAATATAAAGGAAGGACCAATGGACCGAGAAACCTAAAGAAAAGAAGCCTTAGAAGGAGGATGGCCCAAGTGATCCCAGAATTTAGATAGAGAAGAAACGTACCAGCATAAGCAGCCCCATACACTCCACCAGAGGTGCCAAATCTATTTGGCAAAAGGGCACTGAAAGAAAAGGTGAGAGATAGTCTCTTCACAACTACAGCATAAAACACATATGGAGGGCCCATGGAAGCCTTGTTTATAGAGGTTGTCCCAAGTAAGACACCTATTATAAACCAGAAACCAAAGGAAAAAATTACACTTAGGCCAAGAAAATTGATTCTAAACCTTCTTCCACCAAGAGATCTCCACTTCACCAAAGAGTTGCTTTATCAATGCAAGGTACACAAAATATACAGAATACTTACTAGAGGGATCACCTCCCCATGCCAAAACATCATGCTTTTGTAAGGAACTGCATTCTCTAGAAGCTAGAATTTGGGTTAACTCTAGCCGATCACCCAAAGAGCCAATTGGCAGCCAATCTGAAGAGTTCTTCCATCGATAACCCACCACTGTGCCCAAATTGAAGGCCTCCTTATAATGAGCCACCATATTCAACCTAACAAAAAGAAGAGAATCACAAAGTGACTACAAATGTGGATGAGAGGATAAGAGAGGAAGAGACCCATCCCAGGAGTCGCTCTAAAAGAGGGCAGTCAATCGACTGTTGCAGATCCAAAAGAGGTTGTGTTTCACTAGTTGAGCTCCACATTTGAGGATATTCCACACCATTGACCCTCTTCCATCAAGAGGAAGTCTAGAAATATCCACAGGATCAACACTCAGATAGTACTTGTAAGATAGGATACGAGCCCAAAGGTGAGCTTGGCTAGAGCACCAACACCAATAGAGTTTGGCAGTGAGAGCTTGAATGCATAAGATAGTAGAGTGTAGCCTAAGGCCTCCTTCCTTTTTTGGTTGACAAATAGTATCCCAATTTAGAAGGCTCCATTTAGTATTTTATAGGTTACCACTCCAAAGAAATTGGTGAGAAAGAGCATCAAATTCTTTAAGGAAATACCTTGAGGCAGCCTAAACCATACTGCGATAAATGGGAAGGGCTTGAATCACCGATTGCAGAAGTGTCACCTTGCCAGTAGTAGAGAGCCACTTATGAGTCCATTGGTTAACTTTTTATCTTAGTTTGTCTAGCACATTCTACCAAAAGAGCCTATGCTATCTTCCCACCACAATAGGAACCCCTAAGTAAGTGAGAGGGAGAGATTGAATCTGAAACCTCAGGATAGTAACAATCCTCCACTGGATAGGCTCACAGGTGTTGAAGAAAAAAATAGAGGACTTGTGATCATTTATTTTTTTCCCAAAATTAGCCAAATAAGTGTCCAGGGTGAGCTAAAAATCTTCAACTTCATGAATCTGAGCTCTCCCAGCAAGGGCAGTATCATCAACGAACTGGAGGTGGGACAAAGTGGGTAATCAGTTCCCCCAATGCCATCCATGAAGCATATTCTAAGAAACTCAAAACTTGATAAGTTGACCAAGTCCCTCTACCAAAATGATAAACAAATATGGAGAGTGGGTCTCCTTGGCAAAGTCCTCTAGCCATGCTAAAAAGCTATGAGGGAGCACCATTAATAAGGACCAAGAAAGGAGTAGTAACATTGCTGAGAACCGAACAACCTAGTCTTGATTGAAGCCAAAAGCTAGAAGAACTTTATGCAAGAAGCCCCAATTGACTCTATCATACACCTTAGCCATATCAAGCTTAATGAACATGGCTCGTTCCTGGGAAGTACTCATACAATGAATAGCTTCTGAAGCAATAACCAACCCATCCAAAAATTGCTTGCCTTCAATGAAACCCCCTTGTTCCTTAGAGATAACCATGGGTAGACAGATTTTAAGCCTCTCTGTAATGAGCTTAGTAATGATTTTATAGACCACGTTGCACAGAGCGATGGGCCTAAAAAAATCCAACTGATTAGCCTGTTCCTTCTTCAGGATAAGAACTAAAAAAGTAGCATTTAAAGCTCAGAGCATTTCTTTGTTGGAGTAAGACACCTGAACCACATTCAAAAGATCATGACTAATAACATCCCAAAATTCTTGAAATAATTCCATAGGGAAACCATTCGGTCCTAGAGCTTTACCTTTACTCATGCTGAAGACAACCCCCTCTAATTCAAACCTGCCAATTGGCCGCAAAAGAGAGTCATTTATTCCCAAAGTCACATCAGAGGGAATGCAAGATAACACAATATTCTTTGCAAGCTCATCAGGAGGTAAATAATTTGAAAAGAGATCAAATTAAAACTGAATAGCTTCCCTAGATATAGCTTGAGAGGAAGTCAGACACATCCCATCTGAAGTGATAAGAGAAGAAATGAAGCTCCTATTACATCGAGCCTGCACAAAGTTGTGGAAAAAAGTAGTGTTCTTGTCCCCTTCCTGGAGCTAGTCTATATGAGACTTCTATTTCTAGTAAATTTCTTCTTAGAGATCCCACTTAGATAAATCTGTAGAAGCTTGAGACTCAGCAGTGCAAAGAGCTTTAGATAAACCAAGGTCTCGAATCTGACTGGTAATAACATCTAGCCGATCTTGAGCCCTCTTCTTCATAATGTGGAGATTACCAAAAAAATTACTATTCCAATGCTTTAACTTCCTTTTAACATATTGAAGCTTCTTGGAGAAAGAAAACATAGGAGTGCCATAGGCTGGGCCTCCTTACCTCCACCAGTGTGTCATTAAGTCATGGAGAGAGGAGTCATGGAGCCACATCAACTTAAACTTGAATGGGGGCTTCTTGGGAGTAGCTATATAGCTATTAAAGAGCTTAATAGGCCAATGGTTAGACCCTCACTAGTCAATAATTTCTAAAGAGACAGAGATGGAGCTAGATTGCCAAAAACAAGAAACTAGGAACCTGTCTAGGTGTTTTGAGATGGTTGCATCCCCAATCCTTCTGTTGTTCCATGTAAAGAGCTCGTTGAGGGGTTTAACATTAGAGAGATGTAGAAGATCAATATTTTGTCGAAGAAGCTTAGAAGAAGGTCCCAAATAGGCCAAACCACCCCTCTTCTCCTCCAGACTAAGAACAGAGTTGAAGTCCCTAGCCACAATCCAAGGCAAGAAAGGATGGCAGCTTCTGACATACCGAATGTGTTCCCAGAGCTTGAGCTAACTAGAGAGATCAACAGGGGCATACATATTAGTAACAAGAATCAACTTGCCAGTCTCAAGGGAGGAGGCAACCATTGAGAGGGTCGAGAGATAGGACAACCAGTGGAGTGACATTACTTTCCTAGGATCCCAGCACATAGCAAGACCACCAAAGCTCCCCAAGGCACCAACACACTAACATTGGCCAAGAAACCAAATATTAGGATAGAAAGTAAATAGGGAGTCCATAAAAATCTTGGTCTCTTGAATAAAAAGAATATTAGGAGAATGATCGATCACCAGCTTGTGAATAGCTTTTTGTCTGGGGATGCTATTTAACCCCCTCACATTCCATGATAGAATAATCATTGAGTAGAGTGAAGAAAGTGTTCATCCAAGGTCTTCACAACCCCTGACTCTACCAACAAATCCCCTATAAGTTTAATTCTATCTTGATCTTTCTTACGTCCTGCTCTGGAAGGAGTAGAAAATGAGACTTTCTTAAACGATCATTGCATTAGGCCTAGAGCAGGTGAAGATCCCTTTTATTTATTGGGGGTGCCCCCATATTTAACCAAATATACCCAAAGGACATCCCTATCCTATGAAGTAAAAGAAACCATAAGGGCCTTAGACTTAGGGCCAAGAGCGGTCTTTAGGATCTGCTAAATAGTAGTATCCTGGGAGCCATTAAGAATAAAGCTCTTCCCCTCTAAATATGGAGCCCCACATTGATCTGCTATAGGAATGCCTTCTTCTATGACCATAATATCAAGAGCCTCAAAATGATTAAACCCAACATCCCCTTGCCAATCTAGATGTGAGCACTTTTGACCTCATCCCCTAGCATGGCATCGAACTGGGATAAAACCATCCCTATCAGGTCCATTAGAGCATGTTGGGCATTGCCCTAAACTAGAAGTATTCAAATGGATTTTCCCTTTTGCAATAATATCAGACTGAGTATTCCCATTTCCAAAATGATTAGGTTGGCCATTCCTCATACTATCATTGGCCGTCTGTGGACCAGATGACCCACCAAGGGTACTAGTAATTTTGGAAGCATGGGGGCATTAGCATTGTAGATGTCCATACACATGGCAGATTCAACACTAAAAGGGAATAGATTCATAGTCTATTTATTGGATCTAAGAAGAGGAGCCCAGACAAATTTACATAGAATTTGGCAAAGGGTTATTTATATCAATATCAACACAGATATGAGCATAAGAGATAACCTTCTTATCCAGAGATTGATGTGTAATTATAGCTGGAGTGTCGAGCATGGCAGTAATCTGACGCAGGATATCCTCGTGCCAGAACTCTAGAGGTAGTCTCGGTAGGTGAACCCACACAAGAACCCAAGATGGAAGATCCTCAGTAGAGTTAAACCCCACATGCTAGGGTTTGATGAGAAGACTAATACGATCATAAAAATAAGGACCTCCCTCAAAAATCTGATTCCTATTAGATATGCAAGAGAAATTTACCATAAAATAGCTATTACCAGCTAACATGATATCAAAATCACCTTCAACCTGCCATGAATGATGAATCCAAGCTTCTAAGGCCAATAGGGAAATTCAAATTCCAAGGAACTTGTAGATCAAAGCATGTGAGGCCAAGTATTCCACATCTTCCTTTACTATCTCTGAAGGGATAACCAGCATAGGCCTGTCCTGACTGCATGGAAGGCAACCGTTAACTTTATTTACCTTAGATCATTTGCCCACATAAAACATCTCCTTCTCCTTCTCCTATGAACTCAATCTGGGAAGAGATTGATCAACAGTGGATGCTTCTGCCAGCATGAGACTCCTAGAACCCTCACTCGCAGCCATCGGGTCTTTTTTTCTATATGTCTAAGCCTGCTCATATAATTTTCTAGGGTATTCAATTGGCTGAAAGAATTTAAATTGAAAAACTCATCATCGAATCAATTATGGAATTACATTTTATAAAAAAGGATTTTTTCAATAAATACGAGGTCAAAGTTAAAGTAATTAATAATATATTTTATAAATACCTAAAATTCAAAGAAAAAGTGAGTCATATCTCATACATATATTTTATGAGTTGTCAAGCCTCATAAATATATTTTATGAGTTTTCAAGCCTTCATAATTTTTTTGACCCAACCTAATGTTAATATAAACTTGACCAAGGTTAATATAGACACAACCAAGGTTAAAACTAAACCTAACCACACTTTGGTTAGAGGTAGTTTTAGAACCTATAAATACAAGTGTCATGGCCCTTATCTAAACATGATCTCTAGATAATGTTATAATGCAAGATTCATTAAGGAGAATCTTTTCCAAGATAATCCAAGCCTCAAGTGGTCTTAGAGAAGTAATACAAAAATTTAAATTACATTGATACAAATCTCTATTACCCATAAGTTGATCATGAACATCCTCTATGCCAATGAATGAGCACTAGTTTAACAAAAGAGGTAACATAGTTTTGTGGTTTATCTTCAATTTGTAGTTTTGTTCATTGTGTTAAGCTGACCCAGGTAATTAGGAAAGAGTAGTTTATTTTATTTTGTATTTTTTTATTTTAATTCTCTTTTGATTCACTAACAAGAAACTAAATAAATTTGGCTCTTCAGATTCTTAGTGATATAACATTTTCATGATAATAAAGTGCCTTATAGTCCATTAACATGTGATACTTCTTTTTAAATTAAGAAAATAAGAGATATCAATTAATATCCCTCAACCCCCTTACTATATTAGAACCCATTTCTCAACCTAATCTACATGAGGATGATAGATCATTTCCCTCTAACTAGGTCCAATCTATCACCCCTCCAAAGGTTACAAATAAAAAATCAATCCTCCTAAAAAAATATCCCTAATGCTAAGATAAATAAAAAAATTAAAGATTTAGATGAACCCCTTGATGATGATAACATACCTTCACAAAATTTAATCTCTTTGATGCATGATGTAGGTGCTTTAAAATAATAAGTACACCATATTGCATTGGAGAGTAAATCATACCACTCTTGGGCCTATTCTAATGCCATCCATGGTAATCCTATTCAATGTAGAATCTTTACTACAAATTTGCCACCCAATTTTTAGATATCAATGTTGCCTAAATTTTATGAGAATGGATACCCATACTTGCACCTTCAGGCTTATGGGAAAACCATGGCACATGTCACCAACAAGTTTACTCTACTACAGTTATTTATAAAGTATTTAGAAGGGGAAAAACTAAATTAGTTTCATCATACAATCCTTAGTGGGTCATTACATATAAATGATGAGTTAGAAGTAGTATTTATTAGGAAATACATAGATAATAAGGGACCTCAAGTCACATATGTGAGGTTACCTTCACTACACCAGGGTGAAACATAACCAATAACTGAATACATTATATGATTTAAGTCATGTATGCATCAATTGATTTACCAGCCAATAGATTTAGAGGCACAATACATCTTTACCAGAGGCCTCATTTTTCCTCTTAAGGAGAAATTATTATATTAGACATCCAAAACATTATGACATCTATGTAACACAACTATAAAAATAAAGATGTAACTAGGACTAGTTGTTACACATTCAGGGGTAGATTTGGATGTAAGTTTCCTAGATCCACAATCATCTAACATGGTACAATAACCTACTCCTTTTTTTATTAAGAAATAAGTGGAATAGAAACAAGTAATAAAGATACTTAGCAAGGGAAAATATCCACTTCACAAAGCATGTCCTATAGTGATTAGAACACAAGACATACACAAAGGGGTTATATAATTTTTAAATTGAGATAGGCCTCATGATATATTACTTACATTATTAGATAATTATATGATCACACTTCATCCTAATCATCACCATCTAACACACCATTTACATAGGATACAAGATAAGACAATTACAATTTTCATAACATAAATAGACATTTAGATAATAAATGTTATATATTTTGATATCATATTGATCAATATGTCAATAGAAGCATTATTGCATTTACACATTGGGAACCAAGATATAATTGTCCATACCCTCTTAGATCACACTCCTATGATTGAGTTATCCTAGGACATTCCCTTTAAGGATTAATTATTTACTCATTGTATGAGCCATGTGATTTATATGACACATGTTTATGTGAGATCTCCTATACCATAGATTCAACAAAGATGATATTCATTTCAAAGAGATCAATGCATAGTATTCATTCACACACCAATTAATATATTTTTAAATAATTGTAGAGATCAAAACATAGTCTCCATTCACACACCAATTAAGATATTTGGAAATAGTCACAAATATTAGAGAATAATCCTAGTTCAACCACTAATCAATATATTTGTAAGGAATCTCAAAAATTAGAATATAGTCTAATATAAAATCAAGATATTTGCCAAATATCATTGAGTTTAGATCATAGTTTCATTATGAAATCTAATCAAGATCTTTGATACATAATCTACACACCTAGATACTAGCAGTGTATCACACTTAGTATGAGTTATAGAGTCTACTTATACACCAACATAGCATGAGAAATATGGTCATTTGTTCACCATGCCATTTAGGGCCATATAGAGCATACCACAATTACATGATTCACATGTATATATCCTAATAGATTCCTATAACACCTATACTACCAAATAACATTCCTAGTCCACTATGCATGTCTACTTAAACATTTATAAATAGATTAAAAAAACATGACCATTACTTAGACACATATCATATTCTAGCATCAACATTTAACACAATAAAAATAATCAAGCACATGTAAAAATGCATAATGTAACCAAATCAAGATATCAATATACATAATGCCCATATAACAACAAATATCCATATATATAAATCTAAAAATAGTTTAAATAAAAATATTTTAAATCACTTAATAATTTGGATGTCATCACTAGGAGATATAAACACCCAAATCTGGCCACAAGTGGACTTTGATCAGACTTCAAACTAATTCCTACCAACCATTGTAAATCAAGCCTATAAATCACTAAAATTCCCAATTTTGGCCATGCATCATTCATTAATTCTCAAAATCATGTTAAGGCATCCCTATTTATGATACTAACCCATACACAATAATAACCTACAAAAAATTCTTCATTAATCACCTTGTAACATAATAACTATCAGTTTGGCCTATGGACCCATTAAGCGGGGTACTTGATCAAATCTTGAAAGAGCTAAAATGCTAATCAAAATGAATAATCTAATTAAATTAGATTAAATTCTTAGTTTAATTATCCATTTGACATTAATGAATATCTAAAAATGGAAATTCTAAAAATCAAAATATCAATCCTTTTCATTATTACCTTTGTGAGTTGTCAAGCTCTACCAAAATATCCCAAAATATCTAATTTAAGATCCATGCCTAGTAATTAAAAATCATAATTACATGATAAATTTTAACTCAACTAGAGTTAGTCTTAACTTAGCTATGGTTAGTTTGAACCCATTCCATGTTTAAACTCAACCTTAAATCACCTTGGGTGAGAGTTAGTTATTAAGGTTATAAATATAAGGCCATGCCTATTGATTTTTAAGCTCTATTGGTGTAAATTTATTATGCCTAAACATCTTTAAATATTTGATAGTGTAGTGTTATAATTCTAATTTGAAGATAGAGAAGCTTCATGTAAGTATTGTTACCATGCCAAAATAATAAGCCAATCAATCAAGCTGAGGTGCCAAGGAGATAAGGAGCAAATCATGTTTTATTGTCAAAGACTTATCAATGCACAAGCCAAGAAAGCCACTTTAATAAGCAATTTGGAGATCCAAGGAAGGTAAAAGAGTGATTTATTTTATGTTCTAGTTTTGATTTCATTTGTATGTTTGCTACTTATGCTCTCCCTAGTATCTAGGCTAGAGGTGTTAGGATTTTAGTGTGTTATTTTAATTTTTTTATTGGACTCCCCATGGTGCATCCTTATTCACATGATGGAACACCTAGTTAGACCAAACATCTTGTATAGCCAAGGAGGTTGATATGATGGTTTTAGTTTTTATAATGGATGCCTAAGAATCTTAAAGCTTCAAATTTTAACTTTGTTTTTTACATCTTTTTATTTTAATCAAGGTGAAGGTTACAAGGATCAACATTGATTTTTTATTAATGTTGATTTTCTAGATTAATGTCAATTACAAGAATCAACCATGATCTCAGTGTAAAAAAATAGAAAATGATAGGGAACACGGATAATAATTATTTTACTTGATTTTTCTTACCTTTATTTTGTATTTGATGATCTACATGTTTGTATAACCCATTTATTTCAAAATTCATGAGATATTTGTGTTTCAAGCTCATTTATTAATCATTTTCCCATCAAAATAGACTCTATTTTATGTGTTTTACATGAAACATCGATGAAATTCCTTAAATTGATGTCAATTTCTATAATCAACATCAATCTCTATGGATCATTGATGATTGGTCTCTAAGACAAAAATTTTAGAAAAACACGAGAGTGAAATTTGAAATGTTATTTTCTCACCTGATTTTGGGCTTCTAATCAGGCAAACCCTCTAATAACTTGTAGGTCCTAAGGTGGAAATAACAAAATATTAAGCATGGTTAAATCTTACACACGTTGTATTTGGTGCTTAAAATGCATTTAGTTATTTTCATCTCTTAGTTTTTTTAGGTTTTTATAATTATCAACAACAAATGCCAAGGGGATCAAACTTAATTACATACTTCATTTTGGTGTTATAAAAGTGAACTCTCACATTAGTTAAATACTTATAAGAGTTTTCATTTTTCATGAATTTTTGTTAAAACTGTTTATTTAATCAAAATGGGTGTCGTATGTATGCTCTCGCCCCATCCCCTTTAGGGAAATTGGGTAATCCTCACTCCTTACATTTTTCACCTTGGTCTAAATGTGTGGAAGGAAATTCACTAAGGCCCTCCCAAAAATATATATAATTTGGGTGACCCAAAATTGAGCCTAAAGTCCTTCCACTTATCTTTATTTTCATGCATTTTGGCTTGTGAGTGGGAGTTCATCACTTCTTCATGAGTTTTGTGGAGAAGCATTAACCCAGGAATGCATTTCCCAACATCATTTCAACCCTACTCCATTATGGGGTATATAAATTGAGGATGATACACTGGTATGCTTTTTTGAGTAGTTAAAATGAGCTTTGTTAGTGGTATTAGGCCATGGAACATAAGGGAAACTCAAACATCACACTACACTAAGCAATTAACAGATGTAGTTGTTTTGAAAAAGACTAGACCTTTTCACAACAAGTCAGTTGATGTATATCCAAATGACTTGATTATGCCCTAGTGTTTTCCACACATGTGGGACCATTTATAAATCAACAAAAATTGATAGTTTAGACAACCTCACTTATCATGGACATACTGGTAAGATGGGGTGAGTAGTCTGAAGTTCTATGTCATCATACAAACTCTTGTGAGAAGAGGGGGCCTAAAAAACCTACTTTTCATGTACTTTTAATTTTTAGATTAACAATTTAAAATATTTTCAAGAGAAAGTATATAGATGGAATTCAAAATTATAATGAAACCTTATTAGTTATAGGATTTAGGACATTACACTTAGGTATTGTTATTTTATCCTTTTCACTTGCATGGTCTTGAGTCAAAACTATTTATTTGTCATACCACATCAAAAAAATGATTCTTGTTTAAAAATCACTCCTTTGTCTGAAAAGGCATTATGTCATCCCTTTGACATCATACATTTGCCTTAGTCACTTGTTAAATCTATGTGTGTGTGTGTCACTTATTTGAGAAAGGCATCATTATGCTACCCATTTCATTCCAAGTTTTGTGCCTTTCAGTCTTGAAACAAACCATTTATCATACCTTTATATCATGATAACATTGTTATGATACTCAAATCATTTCAAATACTTGTTGCCTTTTATCCAAAATTATCATCTCAAAACCACGTGTGCCTTTTGGGTCTATGTCTAGTACCGTCATGCCATTCATTCTTGTCTAGTTTGTTGTCTATTTTGAAAATCCTAATCTTCTAAATTAAGTTTGAAGTTAGCCTTCAAAATTTCAAATCTAAACATTGATTGATTTTTTCCTATGCCTCACATAATTTTGGCCTAAACATTTACCTTTCACTTTTAAGATGTGCAACTTAGACTAGCTCCCCTCTCAATTTAAAGACTATTTTGTGCCTATATTTGGGGAAGTGGTTTATCTTCCATGTGCCTAAAGTTGCATTTATTTTTCTAAAATGATCAATTTTATGTTTAAATCTAAATTCCTAGTTTGTGTCAAAGTGTTTCAAATTTTTTATATTAAATATCTTACCTTTTAGACCTTATTTTGTTTAAAGTCTAGTTTTTGTGCCTTGTTCTCAAAAGGCATAGCAAAACCTATTTTGAGATTACATTTTGTACCTTGTTTTCCAAAATACATATCAAACTTTGTTTCTTTAGACCTAGTATAGAATTTTTTGAAGCACTTTATACCTAAGTTTGGCATTCTAGTTTTTATTCATCCACTTAACCCTTTTGTGTAAGA
This sequence comes from Torreya grandis, assembly GCA_037957365.1. NCBI lineage: Eukaryota > Viridiplantae > Streptophyta > Pinopsida > Cupressales > Taxaceae > Torreya > Torreya grandis. Next base: position 388,077 of record JARHVA010003026.1, read on the forward strand.
CATTTGATGTTTGACATTTGAAGTTAGACTATTTTAGACCAAGTTTTTTTATTGACCATTTCTGGAGATATAGCTCCATCCTTAGACCAAGTTTGGATGATTTTTACTTTAGACCAATTATTTTTAAGAGTTTATAGAACTATAGGCCTTTTTTCATGAAACATTCATCATTGATTTGATAATATGTCTTATTATACTCATAGCATAACCATGTACAATCCAGGCTATGATAATATGCTCACACAAAATGACTTTGTTCAAGACCCTTATAGTGACAATGTAGTTTGTGAGGTGGATCCAAATCCTCATTACAATACTTAATCTAGGGAACAAAGCCAAGACCACTTAGCCCATTATTTGGTTAACATGCCTCCATAGTCAGATAAGGACCAAGAGCAAACCACACAATATATTGTTAGCATAACATAAATTGTAAAACAAGTTCACCAACACACATATTATGTTACTATTCCATCAACATATGAACCTTATTTATTTGATCATCACTTGCTTGAAAAAAAAGATGAGGTCTTAGTTAGAGCTTTAGGGGTAGGGGCCAAGTTTTCAATAGACTTCCCCCATGAAAATTTACCAATTATACTTAGAGTACCTCTTAAAATATCATATAATAAAACCATTGAATCAGACTCTTATATAAATCCTCAAGTGATCATGTTGATCTCATGTCAAGACCCACGTATACTTGTCATAGGAAATGGCCTCATGGAGGACCACTTTATATAAATATAAATAGCATACTAAACCTATTTTAATCCAAGACACAATTTTAATCACATATCCATTTCAAATGCTTCACTTATAGAGTTATCTCCTTCAAAAAGAGTATTAATCAAATTGTTAGGTCAAGATAATTTGGGTATAGACCCATCTATACAAAGCACTTTTGGTGGTGGGATGTTCAATATCCCAACTATTAAAGAAGTGTCTATTGATTCTTTGTAGAATAATGTGCCAAACATGATAGATACCAAGAAAATGTCTTCCAATCTAGGCCAAAGTGATTTAACTAAGCCAACAAATAATCCACAATAAGTGACTTTAGTTAATATGATGAGTCGTTCACAATAGCAAGGGGTAGGAATTCCTACATCCAAACCACAAAAAATTACCTCTAATCCTCAACCAGTTTCTTCTTAAAGTATGAAACTATAAGGATTAAGTAATAAAACATCAAATAATGATTTACCTCAACAAAATGTGATGAATGATACTCCACCTCAATAGGTGATGACTAACATTCCATAATAATAGGTACAACCTAATATACCATCATATCATAGGTAGAATACTACACCACCTAAACAAGAGGCAAAAAATGTTCCACCTCAATACTTAAAGATAAATATACCTCAAAATTTGTAGACCAACATAACTTTATAATCATAAATGTTTTCTAATCAACAATGTATGTCCATTGGTCAAAGAAAAATATTGAACATCCAAAAAACATCTAGTTCATAATAGTTGTTCACACAACCAAGAGATAATAATGTCTAATAAGTAACAATTATGCAACAATTGATTTTTTTTAAAACATGCCATAAATCTAATGATAGTGCCTTAGTTCATAACAATTTCCCCTTATTCATCTAAGTTTTACTAGTAAAAAATAAGTCCCTACTCAACCTCAACAAGCATAGTACTTTACCTAGAGTCATATCCTTCCATCGCAACCATAATTCCCTTAAAATCAAGCCTATATATTAAATCCAAACCATAATATCATATAAAAATGCATGAAATTTAAATAACCATATCCCAATCTATGTATACATATTTCTAGTCATTTCACTCAAACCAACATCACACAGAAAACCATTCCTCCATTATATCTTGGTCAAAGTAATCCCCCTTTGGCAACCTAGACTCTACCTTAGACAAATGTTTCATCTAGTTTTTTGGCACAAGAAATGTAATAAATGAAATATGAAATTGTCACCATTCAATAAAGGAAACAAACCAAGAAGCTTAAATTAGATGATGTGTGTTCATACCCATTCAACATGGGGTATCTACATATACCATTTCTTATAGGGTATGAACCACCAAAATTTGATAAATACAAGGGTAAAGGAGACCCTAAGGCCCATTTAATAAAATTATTTATTGCTTTCCAACCAATGGATTATGGTGACATTTATTTAATCCTTTTGTTTCCTTGAAGTCTAGTAGGACAAGTTTTATAATGGTTCCTAAAATTTCCAAAGAATTCTATATCCAATTTTGATGACCTCTTAGATAAATTTGTGTAACATTTCTGCTACAATATCAAACATGATATTTCATTGGCAGATTTGACTCAGGCCAAGTAGAAATTTAGTGAAATATTTGTTAGTTATATTTAGATATGTACATCACTTACTAGTCATTTCACCCATAGCTTACCAAACAAATAATTTGTTGTTGTGTTTACTAAAAATTTTCATAGTTAGATATCCTATCATCTACAAATCTAGTATGTATATGCCTTCAAATAGATCATCCACAAAGGCTTACTAATTAAAAAATAAATTATTAATCTAACCTTGTTAAACCAAAACCAAAACTAGAGCATAGGCTAAAATCAGAGTCAAAACCAAATCCAAGTGCAAGCATCGATACCAACCCAAGCCAATAATTATGAAAATTTTAATAAATTAAATATTAACAAGAATATTTTTGGTAATGGAGTAACTAAATCATTTAATGTATAAATGGTGCAAACACTATCTACTCAACCAACACTGCAAATTCAAATTAATCCCCATCAACAACCCATTCATAAAGTATAGCCTTTGCATTAACCTAGACTAGCTCAACAAATACTCAACCATTACCTTTGAAAACCCCTCCTCCTCTAATCAACTCTCCTACTCATTGATTATTTAGTGATCTTGGATAGATTATTAAAGTCTTGTTTTATAAGCTATCTGTAGCTAACATGATTAGTTGGTTAATTTTGAAGCATTATCCTAAGGGTATTCTATATCAAGACTAATATAGAGAGAATGAGTTTTTTGAATACCATCATGTCCAAATCAAACACCTCATTTAAAATAGGTTATAAAGTAGGGAGATTACATTAGATAATAAATCCTTTACATCTAATTAAAACTTGGGTATCTACCAAAACCCTTTTCTGTAACATAATAATAAATAATAACAACAAAAAAGGCTAGAACAACAATAATAATAGTATGGATAGCCATGGAAACAATAGCTACCAAAAAAACATCAACTAAATGGAAGGAACCAAGGTCAGAATGATTCCAATACCTAATAGACTTACCACATAATTTTACATGACTACACCAAATTTATAGGTCAAATAATTGGAGGTTGCATTTCCACTATCACCATTAATCTAAGACCAAGTGCTAACAAAATAGGACCATTGTTAAACAATTCTAATCAACCCATCTATGCCAGTAATCCTTCCTTGACTTGGGACCATAAAAAGGCACACTAACAACCAATGATTACTATTTTTGGACCTTATACCGATAACTCATCATTGACCCATGACCACAAATAAGTACACTAGAAATCAAGACTTATCTTATCTGGGCCCCCTCTAACATAATTTTCTAGTAATAAAAGTCCTGTATCTAATCCCAATTATGCAATCAAAAATTGACAGTCAATGATTGCCATTCCTAATTAACAACCCCTACTAATGAACCCATCCAACTTGATGTTTCATCTAAGAACAAGCCATATACCATTATAAAAGAAAAGATGTTCAACATTGTGGAACAACTTCAAAAGACACCCATGTAAGTTTCCATTCTAGATTTGTTGCATATGTCTACTATCCACAAAAACATCCTAATAGAGTTATTAGGTTAATTCCAAGTTCTAAATAGCATAACCCTAGATAAATTACAAGCTTTGGTTAGACATCTAGCCCCAGGGCAATAGTTGACCTTTTACCAAAGCAAGATGTCATCCCTCGATCCACTTTATAATAATCCCCTATATATTGAAGTTGTCATTATGTGGCATAAAGTCAAATGTGCCTCATAGATAATAGGTCAGGATTGAATATTGTGTCTTTGAATCTCATCAATCATCTCATATATAAAATAGCCAATCTATATCTTAAAAAAATTATTATCAAGACCAATGAAAATGAATAATGAGAATTACAAGGCACTATAAACTTACCCATTATCATTAGACCCTTGACCCACGATACACTTTTCCATGTGTTAGACCAAAAACTATAATAAAATTTACTCTTTGGTAGACCTTGGATACATTAAATTCATGCAATCCCTTTGACATTACACCACTGTCTTAAATTCTCTCATTCAAGCATGGAGGTCACCATTAATGGAGATTTAAAACCCTACAATCATTGAAAATATTTAGAGGTTGAGTAAAAACGTTATAATTACTTCTTTGGTTTAGATCCAATTCCTAAAAAGGATAAAGGCAAAGAAATACTTGTTGAGTTTCTTAAAGCTAATTGCATAGAACTAGACAACCTTGATTCATCTTCCCATATGCCACCTCCTAAATTGTTCATCATTTTACTATCTCAAGTAATGGCCTAAGAGAGTATTTGACCCATGAAAAATTTCACATTTCCAAGATTCTATAGAACTCTAAGTCCTATGGAAGACCTAAATCCAAGCCACCTTGCATAAAATGGCAATGAGAGGGAAAGGGTAAACTTCATAGTCTACCTTCTATCATTTTCACACTGGACACTATCCATGAAGATGACCACTTACCAATAATGAATCCTCATTATACAATGATAAATTGGATGATTGTTATAAAAATTCCAAATATCCCATTCCTAACTAGATCATGGAGAATCAATTCCATAAAAGATGAGGTCTTAGGCCAAAGCATCTGGGTACACTAGAGCCAATTTTTATAAAATCATACAAAAGAACCTATGGTATCATATTTAAACCAATTAGGGGTGACCCCACATATTGTATTCATGTTTCAATGCCAACATCTAGTGATGATGATGTTGGAAATGAAGTAGAGTCCAATCATAATGTATATGATGACCTTCACAATAGCAATCTATTTTACACACATTCCATTTTAACCCTTACCCTAATTCTTTGACATAATCAAAATTTTCTATATCACCCTCAACTTATATCCTGAGACCAACAAGAATCTATAGTTCCTATAGAGAAGTTTGAGAATGATAAGGCTTTTTGTAATTATTTAGGCGTAAGAGATAATATTTTATTGGGAGACCAAAAATAAGGGTTCTCTATTAAACTAGATCCTATAGCCTATTTTGGAGAGCAGGTGAACACCCTTAGCCACAAAAAAATAAATAAAACATTGAGGTCCCAAAGTGAAAACCTCTTTGAGGCACTTTTGGACCAGGGTAAAATTAAAAAAGAAAGGCCAGTCTTCTGGTGAAAACCTATTTTAGGTGTCATTAGATGGGGGTGTTCATCTTTCCTCAAACATAGCTCAAGATACCACCAATGATGAAATTGATTTTGGGTTTGAGTTCAATTTTATAAAATAACATGCCTTTGATTAAATTGTCTAGGAATTTATAACAATGTTTGTAACTTGGCTATCCCTACCATTAGAAGATTTAGGTTCATCTTATTTAAGAGAACATAAATAACTAGTCCAAACATAATACTTCATAGTTTCAAGTTAATTTAAATCACTTCCAACCATTCTATAATATGGCTCAACTCTCCTCATTGAAGAAACTATCAAAGTCAACATCAAGATTCCAAACAACCCAAAATAAATCAAATTAGGCACATCCCTCACTGATGAATGTGAAATCTTTATAGCCATTTTGAGGGAATTTGTTGGCATCTTTGCATGGGCCTAGTTAGACATGTCAGATTCAGACTCTACATTGGTTGTACACCACCTTGTTATACATCATAATGCTAAAATTCTAAATCATAAATTATGTAAGATGTATCCTCACATTGCTATATTAGTAGAGAAAGAGTTGGAAAAACTCTTAGAATCAAGATGTATTTGATTGATTGACTACTTAGAGTGGATCTCAAATGTTGTACTAGTCATCAAGAAACTTGAAGCAATTAGAATCTTCACTAATTTTAGAGATAAACAAGACCTTCCCCAAGGATGACTTTCTTGTGCCAAACACTGATATGATATTTGATTCCACAATGAGGTATGAAATGCTTTTACTAATGGATGTATTTTTAGGGTGCAACCAGATCCAGATTACACTAGAAGACCAACACAAAATAATGTTCACCACTCCATGGGGAATATTTTGTTATCAAGTTATGCCATTTGGTCTTAAAAATGCTGAGGCTACATACCAAAGAGCAATGACCATCATATTTCAAAGACCCATGTCAATCATTTAGTTGTGCTATGAAGAATTTTTGAGAGGATTCATGAATATAAGGTTAGAATCAATCTTAATAATTGAATTTTTGGTGTCACTTCAATAAAATTTATAGGCTTCATCATCTCTTGTAGAGGCATTGAAGTTGATCCTACCAAAGTATAACCCATTACTAAGATGCCACCACCTTCCACTTTAAAGCAGCTCTGTAGTTTGTAGGGCAAGATTCAATCTATTAGATGTTTCATTTCTCAATTGGTTGACAAATTTTATCCATTTAAACACTTTATAAATAAGGGTATCACATTTGTTTGGGATGAATAATGCCATAATCATTCAAATACCTAAAGGAATATCTTTCCAAACTGCCTATTTTGTTGCCACCTATGCAAGGAAATTTTTTCTTACTATATATATCTACCATAGGCAAAGCCATAGGGGCACTTCTAGCTCAACATGATGATAAAGAAAAATAAAATTTCATGTATTATCTAGATGTACACTGGTCGTGTATGAACATAACTATATGACTATTGAAAAACCTTGTTTATATATGGTCTTTATAGCATAGAAAATACAACATTACATGCTTTAAATCAAGACCATAGTTATTTATAAATTAGATCCGCTCAATTATATATTATTTAAGATAACTTTAAAAGGCTACATGGATAAATGTATCATGCTTCTAGTCGAGTTAGAGATCGAATATGTCAACTAGAAGGCTATAAAGGGACAAGTACTTGTAAATCAACTTATTGAAGCACCCCTTATAAATACCAAACCCCTAACTTTTTAATTCCTAGATGAGTCAATTATGACCATAATTAAAACACTTCCTTAGAATCACCACTAAAATCTATATTTTTATGGATCATTCACATCACATAGATAAGGGGCTAGCCTATTGTTTATTACACCATAGGGGGGTCTTATCCCTAAATCATTTCACATAATATTTCCTTCTACTTACAACATGTATGAATACAAATCACTTATTTTAGGTATTCACCAAGACATACAATGGAGTATTCGACATCTAACCATTTATGGTGATTCTCAATTAATCATTAATTTGGTAATAGACCATTTTCAGACTAAAAATGACAAGTTGGTGCCATACAAGGCCATGGTGGATATTCTCAAATAATAGATTTCCAACATATAGTTTGAACACATAACAAGGGACACTAATAGGATAGTAGATGTCATGGCCACCATTAGATCCTTGATCCATCATATATATAAGGTAAAATAATACCAATTTCTCATTGAAAATATTATAGCACCTACTCATGAAACTTTAACTATCATAATGATCTATGATATTGGTGGTCTAGTTATATATGGAACTCATACATTTTTACCTACCTTCATAACCATATCATGCCACTATACCTATCATGTAAACAACTAAATGCCTTTACCAACCAATCCTCATGCTATACCTTAGTTATACCAACCCTTTACCACTATAGCTTTGATGAAACTCTGCTTCATTATTTGAATTCAATAGAATCAACATTAACATTACAAGAATTTCATGAAGGAGTATGTGGATCCAACACTAGTGAGGCCATCCTTGCCAAAAATATCCTACATACCAATTATTATTAGCCAACTATGGATGTAGATGCAATTTTTTATGTCAAAAGTTATGACAAATGTTAACATCATGCCAATCTAATTCATGCCCTAGCCAAAAAACTAAAAAAATGATTACTCCATGGTTGTTTGCTACATGGGGCCTTGATTTCATTGGGAAAATTAACCCTACCTCATATGATGGCCATAAACACATCCTTACTACTAATAAATATTTCACTAAGTGGGTTGAAGCTATACCCCTCACTTATATGACTAGAGAACAAATTTCCATGTTCATCTTCAACCATCTCATATGCAACAATGGTATCTCATATAAAAATATATATAATAATGGTGGATCGTTTAAAAAAAGGATGTATAAATGCTTTATGATAAATACAACATCACCAAAAAATTTCTAATGTACATTACCCACAAGGTAATATCCAAACAGAGGCATCTAATAAAACCATTATCAAAATCATTAAAAATATTACCAATGATGTTGGCCATGATTGGCACCTCTAATATTTAATTTACCCTCTAGGCATACTGCATTAATGACCATACCCTAATAAGATCCACTCCATATTCCATAGTTTATATCATTGAGGCCATTCTTCCCATTGAGGTTGAGTTACCTTCTTTGCATATCTCATATAAACATGTCCTGAATGATGAATATTATTGAGTAGGTCACATATAAGAGCCAGATTTACTTGATGAAAAATGCATCGACACTATTAATAGCCTTTAAGCTCCATGGCCACTATAACTAGTGGGTCAAATGTAGAGAGTTCAAACTTGGGTATCTTATTCTCAAATAAAACCAAAAGAACACCATGACTAAGAAGAATAAGAAGGGAAAGTTTAAACCTAATTGGATAGGCCCATATATCATTGTTGCAAATTAAGTATCTAAAGCATACAATCTTGCTACAATATATGGATATGAACTTGATGACCTAATGAACATCATACACCTCAAGCATTAATTTGCTTGAGAAACTTAAAATATTATCTATGGGGCATGTTTCCATTCTACCATATTTACATTCTTATTTATATCATACCCTATATCATCCTACCATACCTTTATTTTTGACCAAAGTTGTTTTTATCCTCCCTACCCAACCCCCTTTGACCTTGGTTCCATTCTGTTAGTTCTTCATCTACCTTTAGTGAGGGGATTCAAATCAAGTTTTAATAGTTGATTCAATATTCTAGATAAAGGCATCATTTTGGACTAGTATGATAGTGGTTTGGTAGTTGTATCCTTCATTTCTTATTTCATTTCATTCTAAGTGTTCTTGATTATAACTGCCTTTGGGAAAATCAGTGTTTCACTCTATGCTACTAATTATAATCACTTTAAGAAAAATTAGTACCATTGACATATGTTGATGTTTCCTAGTTATAACCACTTATGGGTAGATTAGGAACACCATATTTATCATGCATTTAAGTCCCACTTTGCCATTCCTATGTATTTTCCTAATTTGAGAACTTTTTACTACCTAGTTAGATTCTTCCACTGTAAGGTAGAACTATAGTGACTTCAGGACCTAACGGGAATATGTAGGTAGATCTAGATTCATGTTGAGGTCATCTAAATCATCATTTTTCTATGCTCTCACTATTTTTTGAGTGATTTAATTTTAAATGCTCTCACCATTTTATGAGTTGGACCATTTAGTATCTCATAATTCTCAATTTGAGTTGAGGTACTAGAAAATTCCAAAACCATTTGTAAGCAATTTATAAAATCCTAAAAAATACCAATTCAACCACTTCTTTGCCTTAAGGATTTTGGGACCCCTAGCTAATTCAAAAGACACCACTTATCCTTTAGTTTTCCCATCCTTATTAGCCCCTAAGGCTTACACTCTCTCCATTTTGTGAGTTTTCATATTACTCATTATGTAATCAACTTTGATACATTAATTACCATTAGGATTCATCTCACACTCTCATCATTTTTTGAAAACATTCCCATATTCTTATACTTCATCAATCATTTTTTTATTTTCATCATTTTTATTCTATCTCATCTTCTGGGAGAACTACATTTGGCCTAAATTTTATGTTGGATCTTGCATCCATAGAACTATGTAGTCAATGTCCACTTGAATCATAAATATGGAGTTAGCTCATCTACCACTTTTATTCTATTCTCCCTTTTTGTTTGATTTTTTCATTGTCTCTTATAACCTAGGCAAATTTTTTGTCATCTTGTTTGTCCTCTATTTGCACTAAAATTTTGATTAACCATTGGTTGTATTTATTCACTTTTTTCTTCCTTAGTGTTTGTAATTTTTGTTTGTTCATGTTTTTTCTTCATGTCTATTTTAATTGTTTGATGGTTTGTTTGATTTCCTTGTTGTGACTTGACTTAGTATATTTACATTCATTAGGTGATTCCTTGAGTATTATATTTAAGTCCATCCATATTCATACGTCAATATCGCCATCATTATTTTTATCATTAGTACATTATTTATGAATGTTTATTATATCATGTGTCAACCCTTATACATCTTTGGGCTCAATTATCAGGGTGATTTATATCATGATAACTATCATCACATGCTATAAAAATATTAGATTGGGAAATATTACATGCAATGATGCCATAATACTTCTCCTTAGCTACCTTAAATTTTCCCAATATATCCCATATCATTTACCACATACAAATTAAATTAAATCATAATAAAATATTAATCCTTGTTGGTTACAACATGCATCTCCATAATATTAGGTTTCCCAAATTCATCTTTCTCCTCTATACCATATTCCTCATAATCCATATTTATGGATTCAATATATAATCCACCTTTTCCAATTTGCCATATTACTCCCATCATTGTGCTAATGATTCTAACTACCTTTGGGCAAATCATTGTGTATCATCCCACCCACTGTACCAATGATTATAAGTGCATCCCTATAATAAAGCATCTAAATGTCATAAATGTTTTGTACCATGCATCTTAAGGCAAGTGAATTTGATAAAGAAGATAATGCCACCAGATGAAAAACAATGGTGTCATCCCATCAAACATACATATGTAGAAGTAAATTTCCCCATGATGTCCTATGTTTCATGTGCTAGTTTAAACCCAACCATATGCTAATATCTCTTGAAGGTAATTGACTCATATTTATCCTATTGATTATTCTATGAATATGTGTTCCCATCCCAAAACCATGAGTAATTTTAAAGCTCTAATGATATGACCTCCTCGATAGGCCACCATATGTTAATACCTATATAGTTGGGCCAATACTATTAGCCCCCATGAAAATATTATAGCTTTATACATCATGTTATGTATCACTCATAATAGGCCCATATGTAATAAATGGCTACTCTTATTAGGTAGTAATATGTCATTGAAAAAATCCATCATAAAAATAACCTCCCTATTGATCAACATTGGTGGTGAGGGGTCCCCAAGGGATAGGTCATTAGGTCACAACTCTATATATGTATCTATCAAGTCAATATCAACCTTACCATGCACCATGGGAATATCCTAAAAACTATTAAAGTCATATAGCATCACTTTTTACCATGCTAGATCTATCTAGAATAACTTTTAACCTCTTATGGGTAGCTTGAGGATCTAACAAGTATCCTCAAGTATAATAATGGCATCCCTAATCAAAAGGTGAAAATTCAAAGTCTTAGAATGCCATTGCTCTATTATGGAAGTCAAGTATGTTCAATCTACATGAATCATGTACATTTCTTCGATGTTATATAAGTTTAGGGCCTGCAAAAATATAACCATCTCCATTGTCCATATCTACAGTGTTCATAAACATTGAGAACATCACTCATGTGTTGTCAATATCATGAGTTGCTCCTATGATCATAGATAGATTAGAATTAGGTTTTATCTATGTTGTTATCTAGCCTATGCTTACCCTACTAGGCCTATTTCCCCTCTCTCCTAGAGGTTGGACCTATTTTGGGTCCCTTAAGTTAGTTATTTTTACCTTTTAGGGAGAAGTCACTATTTTTCCCAGATGTTACAGTCACCATTTTGGCATTTGATACTAGTTTTGGGCAAAATTGGCATTTTCATTTTTTTATGAAAATAGAGAATTCACCTAAAAATGGCCGAATTCACCATTTTGGCATTTTCCATTATTTTTCGGTGATAAAATCATTTTTAGAAACAATAACATTGTAAAAAGTCATTGATTTTCATTGCAAAGTTTTCATTTTCCCTTCAAAAAAATGGTAACTTTGTAAGTTTACATCCTAAACATAGTAGTACATATGCAATAAATATACCTAAGGGCAAGGTTTAGGTTACTTACTAGAGGCCTATCATGTGGATGTCACCCATGCTCCCTCACTTGATCACTAACATGTCTTTATCCTCCTCCATGTGTCATTTCTTATCAATAACTCTCATAAGAAACTAGAGCTCAAATTTTTCAAAGGGATTTGGTGAAAATGAATCATTTTCACCTCATGGGGTGAATATATATCCTAAAATTTTGAATTTTACCCCCTAGTGCCTAAGGTTCCTTTCGATCACTCCACAAGGTTTATTTTTTGCCTCTATGGTCTATTTTATGTGTTGTTTAATCCTATATTCCTTATTTCTTGGGTTTTTTATCACTAAACCATCTTATTGGGGCTCTTCAAAGACTCACTTAACAAAATTATTTTTTATACGTATACCATGTGTTTGTTCAAACATATATTTTCATACTCACACTTAGGATAAAATCATGTTGTTATTTTTTAGCTCATCATAGATCAATTTTATGGGTTTCTTGTGTAAGTTCCTTTTTCCAATTTTCCTAGATGCAAAAATATCTTTTATGACCGATCAATGATTTATTTTAACTTCATGGGTCAAATTATTTTTCAATCATGTGATCTCAATTTTCATTACTAGGGCAAATACATGTGCTACTGATTATAACTACTTTTGGGAAAATCATTAATTTTTGAACTATTTTTCCCTACTGGGAAAAATACCTATCCTAATGATTATAACCACCTTTAGGAAAATCATTATTTTTTACTCTACTTTCCTTACATGGGCACATACCTATGCCATTGATAATAATTGCTTGTGGGAAAATCAGTGTTTCATCATACATTACCACTAGATCATGTCATTTTATTCATTTTTAGGGAACATTTGAAGACTCTATTGACCACATGATCCCTCAAGGGGTATCCAAGGTTAATCAAATACCCTTTGAGGTATGAACCTTTTGTCTTAATAGATTTTGCATTCCTTGAAAAGACATTACTATGGATGCATCTCGTAATGCCTTCTCAAATAAGGGAAAACTATAGATAATCATTTTTTTCCACTTTCATGCCTAAACTTGGTATCAAATCAATTTATTCCATAATCATGGAAATTAATACTAGAAGTCATTGGACTTCCCAATTTTATCAATGTAAGGGATATAATTACCTAGAATCATATTGAGAGGTATAATCTTATTCCACACAAAATCTTTAATACAAAGTTGCCACATAATTTTTAGATACTAGTTTTACCTAATTTGATGGGAATGGATACCCATACTTGCATCTTCAGGCTTATGGGAAAGCCATGGCACATGTCACCAACAAGTTGACTCTACTATAGTTATTTCTAAAATACCTACAAGGGGAGGAACTAAATTAGTTTCATCATGCACTCCCTAGTGGGTTACTACATACAAATGATGAGTTAGAAGCATTATTTATGAGGCACTACATACATAATAAGGGACCTCAAGTCACATAAATGAGGTTAACTTCACTACATCAGGGTGAGATAGAACCAATAATTGAATACATTCTAAGATTCAAGTCATGTATACATTAATTGATTTACTAGCCAACATATTTAGAGGTATAATACATATTTACTAGAGGCCTCATTTTTCCTCTTAAGGATAAATTATTATATCAGACATCCAAAACATTATGGCATCTCTGTAACACAACTATAACATTAGAGATGTAATTGGGACTAGTTGCAACACATTCAAGGGAAGATTTGGATGTAGGTTTCCTAGAGCCACAGTCATATAATGGTACAAGAACCTACTCTACTTTTGATTAAAAAAAATGGAATAGAAAAAACCAATAAAGATACTTAGCAAGGGAAAATATCCACTTCAAAGAGCACCTCCTATAGTGAGTAGAGCACAAGACATACATAGAGGGGTTATACTATTTTTAAACTAAGATAGGCCTCATGATATAATACTTACATTATTAGATAATTAGATGATCACACTTCCTCCTACTCATCACCATCCAACACACCATCTTCATAGCATCTAAGATAAGACATATTTAATTTTTCATAAGATAAACAGACATTTAGATAATAACTATTATGTAATCTGAGATCATATTGATCACTATGTCAATAGAGGCATTCTAGAATTTACACAGGGGGAACCAAGATCTCAGTCTACATAGCCTCCTAGATCACACTCCTCTATGATCAAATTATCCTAGGACATTACCTTTAAGGATCCATTGGTTACTCATTTTATAATCCATGTGATTTTTTGGACAACTATTTATGTGATATCTCCTACACCATAGATTCAATAGAGATGATATCCATTTCATAGAGATCAATGCATAGTCTTCACTCACACATTGATTAATATATTTGGAAATAACCATAGAGATCAAAAAACAATATTTATTTACACACTAATTAAGATATTTGGAAAAATTCATAAAGATAAAAGCACAATCCTAGTTTAGCCACTGATCAATATATTTGTAAAAGATCAAAAATTAGAATATAGTCCAATAGCCAATCAAGATATTTGCAAGATATCATAGAATTTAGATCATAGTTTCATTATGAAATCTAATAAAGATCTTTGTTATAGAGTCTACACATATATCTAATACAAGTGTATCACACTTAGTATTAGTTCTAGAGTTTAATTATACATGAACATACCCTGATCAGTATGGTCATTTATTCACCATACCATTCGGGGTCAGATAGAGCATACCACAATTACATGATCCACATGCACATATCCTAAGAGACTCATGTAACACCTATACTACCAGATAACATTCCTATTCTACTATACATGTATACTTAAACATTTATAATTAGATAAAAAATTCATTATGATTCTTAGACACATACCATATTCTAATATCAACATTTAACATAATAAATATAATCAAACACATGTAAAAATACACAATGTAACCAAATCAAGATACCAATATACATAGTTCCCATATAAAAACAAATATCCATATATATATATATATATATATATATATATATATATATATATACATACATACATATATATAACTCTAAACATAGTTTCAATACAAATACTATAAATCACTCAATAATTTGTATGTGGCCTCTAGGAGTTGTAGACACCCAAATCTAGCCACAACTAGTTTTTGACTAGACTTCAGACTGATTCCTACCAAACATTGAAAATCAAGATTAGAAATAACTAAATGCCCCAATTTTGGGTATAAATCATTAATTGATGATCATAATGATGTTAAGGCATCCCTATTTGGAATATTATCCCATATGCAATAATAATCTCTCATAAATTCTTCCCTAATCACCTTAGACATGACAACTGTCAGTTTGGCCTATGGACCCATTAAGTGAGGAACTTGATCAAATCTTGAAAGACCTAAAATTTTAATAAAAATAAATAATCTAATTAAACCAAATTAAATTCTTAGTTGAATTATCTATTTTAAATTAATGAATATCTAGAAATGGAAATTCCAAAAATGAGAGCCATGCCTAGTAATTGAAAATCATAATTAAATGATAACTTTAAACTCAAATAGATCTATTCTCAACTCACCTAGGGTTAGTATGAACCCCTTCCATGTTTAAACTCAACCTTAACTCACCTTTGGTGATAGTTAATTCTTGAGGCTATAAATACAAGGCCATGCCTATTATTTTTTAAGCTCTCTTGGTGTAAAGTTATTATGACTAAATATATTCAAATATTTGATAGTTTAGTGTTACAATTATAATTGAAAGAGAGATAAGATTCATGCAAGTAGTTTTACCATGCCAAAATCATAATCTAATCAATCAAGCTAAGGTGCTAAAGAGAGAAAGAGTAAAATAAGTTTCATTGTCAAAGACTTCTTGATGCACAAGCTGAGCAAGCCACTTCAACAAGCCATTTAGAGCTCCAAATAAGGTAAAAGAGTGATTTATTTTATGTTATAATTGTGCTTTCATTTTTATGTTTGTTACATATGCTCTCCCTAGAGTCTAGGCTAGAGGTGTTAGGATTTTAATGTGTTATTTTGATTTGTTTTATTAGACTAATGAAAGAATAACCTATCGTCTATGGAATACTTAATCATAGGAAAATCCCCCTCACTCTTACTCTCTAACATATCCATACTAGAACTGGAAGGCCCATTATCCCTTTGTGACCTCAATTAAGGCATCTCTCTCTCTCTCTCTCTCTCTCTCTCTCTCTCTCTCTCTCTCTCTCTCTCTCTCTCTCTCTCTCTCTCTCTCTCTCTCTCTCTCTCTCTCTCTCTCTCTCTCTCTCTCTCTCACACACACACACACACACACACACACACACACACACACACATAACACACCCAACTTGACCATACACTTTGCATGTTCTCATTATATATGTATGTAATCATCCAATATCTAACTACCTACCCCACCTAGAGAATTATATGTGGGAATGGTTCATAACTTTAAATTTTTAAATACCTCATCCCTATCATTAGTCTCTCACCTATATGTCATAGTAGATATGGCTACTCACTTTAACAAAAAAGCATGAACACTAGTAATAGTTGTGGCCCTTTTCACTAACCCATCATCCACATTATCATGAGGAATATGTAATGTCATTACTCAGTGTGTTGACTCAATGTTAGTCCCCTAATACTTGTCATCCCCTGAACCTACACATACTAAGACATGGTATCAAATACCTAATTAAGTAAATAATTTGTAAAATAAGTAAAATATACAAATATATAATAGTAAGTTACCATTGACATCCCTAAGGGGATCCACATCTAGTAATCCTCTATGACAATCCCACCTATTAGGATCAAAATTACCCATATATGCTCTCTCCACCAAGCTACATAGGCATCAATAACTCCTAAATCATCCACATCTAGTATATCAATCACCAATTCCCACTTTGTCAATAGAATCAGAGTTAACTCTATAGCTGATGGTCTAGGCCTACTACCTAACCTCACCAAATCCTAAGAACTCCTCAACCTCACCAATGATACTGGTGGTAAATTCTAATTAACACCAAATTTCCATGTCACTCACTCATACTAGAACCTATAGAATACATTTACCCAATATTCATGTAACCAATAACTCAATCAAACCTATCTTAGTTGAACATCATCCTCAGGGCAACCCTCATATCCCTTGTAGGTCCTCTAGATAATGTCTCCAAGCATATACCTATCAAGTACCTATAGACACTACATAGTACTCATTTTATGCATGTGGGTCATACCAATCCACCCATATATAAATGTTTAAGGGTGATCCCAATCACCTCATCAAGGTAATGTTGGTTTACTCATTTCTATATGCTCATAAAACCAAGAATGCAATAGTTTGGAAGATGCAATACCTCCTACACACATCTCTTACATATAATAGTATAAATATTGGTAAAAATGGGCTAGTATAGTGTGACCCCATGAGTACATGGTGTCATGATACTCCATTTCCTGCACTATCTCACACATCCTATATGAGATTGATACCTCACTCCCATAAATGGCCATAAATGAAGCCAATAAAAATGCTAAGAACTTATGTAATTATAGAAAATTCATTGTGATAATCATTGAAAATAATATATCATTGTGGCTTCTTGCATGATGAGTCCCTACATACATCACAAAAAATATAAAGCATCCCATTATATAGCTTGATCACCAATATCATCTTGTAATATTTTTCTCTATCCATAATTGGTAACCGTACAATCCTATACACATCCTCTAAGGTGATAGTCATCTCCCTAGTAGGTATCCAAAATGTGTAGGTGTATGCATCCCACCTCTCACACAATGTGGTCATCATATGTTTATCCTAAGGCATCAGATCTAATGATTCCACATGACTCAAAATAGATCTCTCCATTAGGACCATATTTCATTTGTCAAGAGCAATCCCCATAATGTCTCCGTCATCTAAAAACTCTATAACTCTCTCATGCACACATCTACCTACAAAATACAACCAAAATTAGCATTAGAATCATAAAATATTAGATAAATATACCATAATAGTCATCAAACACTATTCATCAATAAAAATCATCATAAATTAAGGCTAGTGGACATTAGCACTACATATGGGATAGTATCACTAGACATTAGTGTCATACCCAAGACACTGGTGCCATTATTAGGAGAATAGCACCACATTTCTAAAAATAGCCCTAAACTACCACATTTCTAATAAAAATAGTAAAAAATGTACTATATGAGATAAAAATATGAAAAATAATAGGCTCATAACTAGGTTAACCTCCTCGGTGGCCTAGATAAATACTTCCACCTCCTCATACTAGATCAAAGTCATTCCTTGTCTCCTTAGCATACTCTCTAGCTCAGAAAAAATAATCACTATCAAGTCAACTAATTCAAATAAGTTGTCAAAATAGTCAACTAACCTATTTAATTCACATTATAAGAATGCCTCCTTATTAATTTTGACCTTGCACACCAATTTCACCAATTAATACTAGTTTCTTTCAAGTGTGATATCTAGAGAATAGTAACTTCAATTTATGATCTATTTCTTGCATGTGGGACTTGACCTCAATGTACCTTTCCCTATATTAGTTCCACTAATATCCTAGTCACATCCAACTCTATAAAATAAAAAAACCTATATTCCCTTAATAAACTCAATATAGACCAAGGGTCTATCCCATTACCAATTTTAACAACAAACTCCATCATAATCGATAAAATATTCAAACTTAAAACAACATTACCCCAATATCTATCACCATCATATCAGTCATTACCACTTTTGGTTAGATACCCTTCCCTTAGCTTTGGATCTCTCACCAAAAGGGGGAATACATAGATTCATTTAGATATACATATATTCAAACACATATGTCTACTTAGATACAATTATTTAGACACGTAAGTCTACTTAAATATAGATATTCAAATACATAGGTTTACTCATATATACATTTTTGACTCAGATATATAGTTTAGATTAGATATATAGTTTGAATTAGATATACAATTTGATATATATATATATATATATAATTTGGCCCAAATATATTTTTTGGCTTAGATATACCATTTGGCTTAGATATATAGTTTGACTCAGATATATACTTTAGCTCAGATATATGGTTTGATTCAAATATATATTTTGACTCAGATATATAGATTTAACTTAGATATATAATTTGACTCAGATATATACTTTGACTCAAATATACATTTTAACTCAGGTATATAGATCGATTTAGATATATATTTAAACTCAAATATATAGTTTAAATCATATAGTTTAACTCAGATGTTAAGATACATAGTTACATTACTTAGGTATCAAGATTGATGGTATGATGCATGGTACATGTCCTTGATATCTATTTTTAGATTACCAAGTTAAACTCAAATCATCACTATGATTCACCAGGATGCCACTAAAATTTCACTAGTTTAGGTCACATGACCATCTATAGAAATTGATCCATAGCCTTCCATTAGACCCAAATTATATAACCTAAGTGATAGCTTCGACCTCCAATTTTAGTTTACATACTTAGATTCAATTTACATATTAAAGTGGGGGGAAATGGGACTTGTTTCTCCAAATATCCATTTTGTATACTCAAATTCAGTACACATATTAGAATGAGGTCAAGTAGACCTTATTTTTGCACATATTCAATTTAAATACTTAGATTCAATCTAGATATTAGGGTGGGGGAAAATAGGGTTTTTTCCTCATAATTCAGATCACTATTTATATTAAGTAAAAAGGGAACCCACATTATGGATTTTATCTTCACATACTTCACTTCAACTCTTGTCCACTTCTTTGGCCAAGAAGTGAGGTAGGTCTAAAATATATCCACATAGGTAAGCATAGGTATGCATTTCTTTTTTTCTTTTACTTTAGTTCTTTCATTTCATACACTTCTAGAATAAAAGGGGGAAATATATACACCCTAAATTGGTCAAAGAAATACAAGTAATATGTCTTTTGTTTCTCTTTCACATGAAGATCTTAGTGATGAATATAGTCTTCATTTTCATGGTAATTTTGGGTATTTTGATCTTTATTATATCTTATTTTTCCCTATTTATTTCACCCTTAGTGTTCCTTAGTCACCTCTTCTTAGTCATAGGGAGCCTCAACCTATCCTCCCTAATCTTTACTCTATTTTTAGGCCTCAAGACACTAATTCCCTTAGCTATATAATAATGACATGTGGCACTAATGTCTAATTATGGCTCTAGTGCCTAATGGTGATTTTCTCATGTATTTTAGTTCCTAACCCTACCTTGAGCCTTCTCTTATGTTTTTATCCCTATTTTTCATCTTTTCATCCAATGAATAAGATATTACATTCAAATCAAGGTTCCTTTTAAATAAAGATCCTCATAAGGCATTTTACATCTAACACTTACTATTTTGGCACATAATTATATAAAATTAGCAAAAAATACAATTTAATACTCTACATATTACTTAGCTATCACATCTAGACATTGAATGCTTGATCAAATAAGGGCCTAAACAAAATTCATTTTATCATAAGATGAACATTGATTATAGATTTTTCCTAAGGGAGAATTACATGTGATCTAAGACCCCTAACATTAGGGTTAATGTAGGTAACAACCAAGATAATAAGGGTAATATTCCACATGATCATAATATTATTAGAGAGTTGTCAATGATGTCATGGTGATGTCATGGTGATGTCATGGATGTGTCTTGGTGAGTGGATGAAGAACCTTGATAACCCAAGTGACAATGATAAAGTGTGCAATATTCTTATCCTATTATGCTTGAAGTAGGCTTGGTTGATCTTTAGAGTTTGATAATTTAGAGATGATTAAGGATGATTTTTAAGTATTGATCATGTTCAAGGGTATTATAAGAGGTTTTATATGCTTTGAGTGCTTATGTGAATGATTTCATTTCATGTTATTTATCATTGTTGTCATCTAGACATTTTGGATCTAATGGAAAAAAATTGAGTAGGCAATTTACTGACATCATTATTGCCACATGTGGATGAGTCGGGGGGAGTTGGTCAGATGGTTATGATCACATTTGAGCCTAGTTTATATACACTAAATTTTAGGGCATGTAATGAAGTGTAACATAATATATTCAAGTGAAAATTTAGGCTCCTAGGTAGTTTGATAGTGTTTTCCCATACTTAGCCAAATTTGCTTATGGCAAGAAAAGCTGAGTAGGCATTTTTGATATAGTCATATTTTACACGTGTGGTAACTTCAAGAGAATTTGATCATATGGGTTTGTTTATTTTTTTTCCTATTTGATATGAACTAAAATTAAGTTCATGTGATTAAGCACATAAAAATATATGAATGTGCAAAGTTGGCCTTTTGGGCAAATCTAGGCATAGTTGGCTCTATAGCAGAAAAATATGAATGAGAAAATAAATGGCATTATATCTTGCATGTACAAAGGTTAAAAGATAAGGTTGATAAATTATTATATTATATTATTAGATAATACTTCCAAATTTTTAGATCATGAGATTGATCAAAGAAAAAATTATTAAGGAGCAAATATGGCCTTCTAGGTAGATTGCAATGGTCCCCATACTTAGCCAAATTTGCGAAGGATAAAGACCAAGACCAAATAGAAATCCAAAAATTTAGAAGAATTCATATAGATAAAGATAAATTATGCATATTAAATTCAATGGGTTAAAGTTTTTGATTCTTAAACTTGATAAAGATTGAGATCCTTACAAAAATATTGATGGAACATGTTTATTCCAAGATGTCATGATGAAGGGAGATGGTGCCAAGTGTTCAAAGTTTAGCATTGAGTAGAGGTAAAGATTAAGATTATTACCATATATAATAGCTATATAATGTTTTTAAATATAAAAATAAATGGTTCATATTGAGTGAGATGATTTCAAGGTGTCTAATGTTTAACACAGATAAAGATTGAGCTACGTACAGGAGATCAATGGAGCACATTAAGTCAAATAGTCAAGATGAAGATCCAACGATGAGAAATGAAAGGTAAAGGTAGATATAGTTCAAGTAAGATAAATTTTTAATGTTTAATTTGAGATTAAATTTCATGATATTAATTTTAAGTGACCAAAGTTTAACTGTGACCATTTGGAAATAAATATTCAAATTTGTGAAAGAAAAACCAGTGCTCAGTTTTTGTGCTATATCTTTCAATTTATGTAGAATTTACTCATGGTGTAAAAAGTGAATTTATATAGGGATAAAATATTAATCTAAAAATATATATTTAAATATATTAATGTGTGTATAATCAAATATATTTAGGTTAAAATTTTACTATGTGTTTGTGCATATTATGCAAGTAACCCGAAAAGGGTAGTTAAGCTGTGCTTATTAGTATCTTGATGTTTAAAGGTGAAATAGATATTGGAGTATGTTTTAGACTTAATTAATAACATCTATGTTAATTATTAAGGTTTTAATAATCATATGTAGTATGAAAAAAGGGTTAGATGTTGACTGTGTTTTCATTCATAATGACTATGTTTACAGAGAGGTGTTTGAGTTAATTGGGGGTTAGCAAAAGTGTGTTATGATGGATGTTGGAACTTAAAGGGGATATATAGATCATGTGATATGGGTAAATATGTTGTGAATTATTCATATTTTTCTTGGAGAAGTGTCAAAGAGGTGAATGGGTCATCATTGGACCTAAAAAGTGACTTAAGCTTATGTGAAAGAGAGTTGTGCTTCAGTGTGACCTATGTAAGATGCCTTAAGGGTGAAGGACTGTGTTGTGGATAACAAGGAATATTTTTTACATGATAATTAATGAAGGATATATAAATATTGAAACCAAAGGAGAAGATTTTTAGTCTTGCATGTGTGGAATATGCATTAAAGTAAAGAAAAGAGGATATGTAGTGTGCCTATTCGATGAGTTGATGAATATAATTGTTTGTTGATTATGTGTATGGCCTGTAGGTCATATTTATGATATCATAATAGTGATATTGTATTTTAATGATATAAAAATAGGTCTAAGTGTGCATATGAAGATATCTTGAGTGAAGAAGGAGAGAGATTGTTGCATGCCTATGTGAGAGGCATGCATGATATAGAAAGGGAGTTTGTGCAGGAGTTAGAAAGTCAAAAATCCATCATTAGGTGTTGAAGACATCAATTCTAAGGTGGAGGTGTTCACTTCATAGGAGGGTCTAAAAGACTTGATCTTCCTTAAGGGTAGTTACTCCTTGTGAAATAGGTGTTTCACTAAAGGCCTTAAGTCAAGAGGACTTGATCAAGGTTTTGGTTCAAAAGGACTTGACCATCAGGTCATCAGAAGGACTTAATCATTTTAGGGGTTGGTGTTCCTTTTAGAAATTTTATTTCACTAAATGTTGGTCTAAAGAAATTGATAGTCTCTTATTTGTAATCACTTATAGGATAAGCAATACATATGTTGCAGGCTTGAGAGTGGATTTTATTCCCCATGAGGGTTTCCCATAAGAACTATGTGTTGTGTGTTTGATCTTGTGTATGCATTGAATGAATGAGATCCCTTGTTGATGTTGTTTGATCAAGTTGATATATGTTGATTGTTTAATAGTTTTAAAGGATTGGAATTGAAATTGAAATATCTAGGCTCACTGATTCACCCCCCTCTCAATGATTATACTTCTAAAAATTGGTATCAAATCATGTCCTTTGGTAAAGGCTTGATAGCTAAAAGGTGATCCAAGGTATAATATGGGTAGTCATCAAGGATGTTTATCTATTAAGTAAGCATTGATGTTTAATGGATCCCATTATTCTTTTTGGAGTATAAGGATGAAGACCTAAATCATGTCCTTAGGGCTTGACATTTAGAAATCTGTTGTGGATGGTTATTCTACACATACTATTCTTCCATCTAGTGTTGTAGATAATAATTTGTTTGAAAACAATTCTAAGGCAATGAATGCTATCATTTGTGGTATTTCAGAGACTAAATACACCAAGGTAATCCATTATAAATATGATAAAGAGATATGGTAAAAAATTCAAATCATTTATGAAGGAGATTAAAAGATCAAGCTTCCTAAGTTGTAGACTCACAAAAGGCAATTTGAAAGTCTCAAGATGAAGGAAGAAGATTATATGGAATCTTTTCTACAGAGAGTTGATGAGATTGTGAACATCATTAGAGGTCTTGGAGTGAAACTTGAAGAGGATAATATAATTTTAAAATTATTAAGGTATCTATCCCTCAAGTTTGATCCAAAAGTATCTGCTATAGAATAAAGTCATGATCATACTCAGTTGAAGATGGATCAATTGCATGACACCCTTATTGCCTATGAGATGAGAATAAATGATGATATACCACTAAAGAAGGATGTATCTTTCAAGATTGAAATGAAGTTGAAGAATAAGTTCCAAACCAAGAAACCCAAGGAGGATGAAATTTTTGATATAGATGAGGATGAACTAATTATTTTGATTTCAAGGAAATTGAAAATAGGTTTAGGCAAGTATAAGGGTAAACTACCCCTCAAATTCTTCAATTATGGAGAGGTAGGACATTTTGTTAATAAGTGCCCTAATAAGTATAAGAAGTATGATGATAAAGAGTAAGATCAAGGTCATGATGATGACAAGAGATCATTAAGGTATAATAAAAGCAAAATGGGATTTAAAAGGTTTGACAATAAGAAGTACTTCAAGGACAAGAAGAGTCTCTACACCAAAAAAGATTTCAGATCATTAGATGAGAGTGAAGTCAGTGACTCAAAGTTTTATCATTAAGATGATGGTCCTAATAAAGATAAATCCCTCTTCATGGCTAAGAAAGGTAGTTTCTCACATCAAAAATATTCTACTTGGAGTGAATCAGATGATGATAAAGATGAGGTGGATTATGAAATTGAATTGATAAAGGCCCTAAAAGAACTAAATATTAAGAAGAAGATTAATAAGAAGATGAAGTCAAAAATTAAGGACTATGAGGAGAAATTTAGTGTATTTGAAGCAAGAATGAATGAAAACACCAGGGAGCATGAAGATATGGTCAATCATCTTGGTTGTCAATTGGAAATCATATCTAAAAGATTGATAACTAAAGAAGATGAGTGCTCAAGCTATGTAATTGAAAATGAGTCTTTGAAAGATGAGTTAGAGAATAAATATAGTAAGGTAAAATCATTTGTGATATTTTAAAAGAGCTCAAGTGATCTATAAAATATTCTAAGTGGTCAAAAGCATGTAATTGATAGAATTGGTATTGGATACAAAGAAAAACTAGAGAATGCGACTCAAGACAAGATGAATAATAATGTGAATAAAGACAATCATACTTTGAAGAAAAATCATCAAACAAGGAATGAAGGTGTTGGTAGAATGAAGACATCAAATCAAAAAGCTAAATGTCATGAGGTATGTAAATATCAATTGTTAATACTATACTTGTAATCAATTTAGGCATAAATCTAGAAAATGCAAGAGACCTATTAGAAATGAGCTTACATGGAACTATGATGGGGGTCATCAGTCAAAAAGTGTGAACAAGGTTGAGTGTTTCAATTATCTTGATAAGGGATACTTTTTTGAGCATTGTCCAAATAAGGTAAGGCAAGGCAAGTCTTCTTCAAAAGGATTAGTTTGTCACAGTTGTTTTGACATAGGACACTTTGTAATATTTTTTCCATATTAGGTAGGGCAAGCAAAGTTAAATTCAAGAAGAAAGGTTTGCTAAAACTATAAAAAAAGAGGTCACATTGCTATATTTTACAAGAAAAGGCCTAAAAATTAGAATAGGTTTAATCAAACTCCTATAGTGAAAGGAAGAAGGAAAGTTAACTCATGGAAGCCAAAGGTGGTAAGTGTGAGTCATGATGAGTCTATAGGTCCAAGTAATTTTTTTGCTATGGTGAAGAACACAATAGAAGGTGAAGAGTGCCAAGAGCTCTTGTTTTTTCTCATGTTATAAATAAAGAGACCAATCTCAAGGAGAAGACCAAGGTACTAGTTGAGGATAGTTCTAAGATAAGTGTTGATCCAAGTGAACATTCTATTGTTATTGGGCAAGGATCATTCAAATCACATCAATTGCTAGTGCCTAATGATGAGGTTCTGAACTATAAGGAAGATTATTCAAATTAAAAGTTATGTCATTAATATTTATTATCTCCATTTATTATCAATCAAATCTTATAAGAGGATAATACTATAGTGGTTGAGCATGTTACTTCTCTTTAGCCTAGGAAGAAGAACTACAAGTTTTAGATGACCAAGGAGGATAAGGAATATGAGGAGTTGTGGGAAAATCCTAGTTTAACACTATTCTAGGATATCATGATGTAGGGTGTCTCTGTTTATGCTTCTTAAGAGAATCTTTTTAGTGGAGTAGCAAGTGTTACTATGTATGCAGTGTTTTTAGGGTCAAAATGGGTGTTTATAGGTGGCCTAATGAGATTGATTAAATTTGAATAAGAGTTTGATGCTCAAAAAGTTTTGTTGACCTTATTCTAGCTTGTTCCAAGTGGTTTTGTGGTCTAAAGGTATATTGAAGACAAATTGAAGATTTTTGAGTGCTCTCAATTTTCTCATTTTTTTGCTTAAGGGCAAGTAGACCTAAAATGGGTTATAGGATGTATGGGTTCCTAAAGATGTGGAAGACAAAATATTGGTCCAAAAGTGTGTAATGGTTGTTTTTAGGTGTACAAGAAGTTTTAGAGGTGAAAATTGACTAGAAGGATGTATGTTGACTCTTTGTTTTGAGATTCTAAGGTTTTAGGCTATGCTAGAAAAGTACTCTCCTTGTGAATTGAAGTATTATTATTTTTAATAGTTTTAATGGGTTAAATGGGTTTTCAAATCATGTTTCATATAAATTTTAAGGTTTGTAGTTTTCAAATTATTCATGTTTTTGTCAAGATGGAGGCCTAATTAGAAAGTTGGTTTATGAAATAAGTATGTTGGAAAGGAATTTATATGTGTTGAAAATTTGTGTGATTAAAGGGGCATATTAGAGTTATATAGATATTAAATTTCAAATCTTGAAGATGCATCTACTGAAAGTTATGGGCTCTACAAGTTCTAGGTAGGGCTACAAGGAGACTAGACATGCCTAGTAAGAAGAAGAGTGATTTTTAACCAATCTTTACAAAAGAGAAAGGTATGAGTATTCATAGGAGAATTATTATGTTGGTTTATATCATGTTTTATATTTTTTTAGTGGCATGAAGTTCTGTTGGTGGTCCTTGAGGTGGCTTGAGAGAAGAGCTAGTAAGTTTGTATGGTGGTTCTTCATAGTGTGTAGATATCTGAAGATACTCAAGAGGTGAAACAGATCAAAGATCTTAGGGAGAGTCCCTCTTAGATTTTTTTTTTTTTTTTTCACCATATATTTTTTTTTTTTGCATATTATGTCTTCATTAGTTGCAGTGCTTGGCTGAAGAGAGTGTTGGCATGTGAAAAGAGGTAGTTGACAAGGCAAAGAAAAGGTAAGCTTAAGGTAAGGGGAGATTATATCATCTTTATAAGGTGTTAATTTTTTTTTAAAGGTATTTTTAGGTCCTTAGGATCAGTTGGTTCCCAATTTTTCATTATGTTAAAGGATGATAAATTTCCTATTTTGGAATGATTAAAGAGAGAAAGAAGGTGAGTTGTATATTGTTATATGATGGTCATTGACATCAATGACAAAGGGAGAAATTGTTGGAGGTAATAAATGATTTCATGGTGATGTCATGGAGGTGTCTTGGTGAGTGGATGAAGATCCTTGATAGCCTAAGTGAAAATGACAAAGTGTGCAATATGCTTATCCTAGTATGTTTGAAGTAGGCTTGGTTGATCTTTAGAGTTTGACTATTTAGAGATGATTAAGGATGATTTTTAAGTATTGAGCATGTGAAAGGGTTATTATAAGAGGTTTTATATGATTTTATTACTTGTGTTCATTAGTGTATTTCATCTAGTTGATCATTTTTTTCATATAGATATTTTAGGTCTAGTGGTAGAAAATTTGAGTAGGTAGTTTGCTGATGTCACCATTACCACATGTGGATGAGTCAAGGGGAGTTGGTCATATGGTTATGATAAAATTTGTGCTTATTTAATATGAATAAATTAAATATCATGAAATTATGCACAACATAAGATATACAAGTGCAAATTTGGGCTCCTAGGCAATTTGACAATGTTTTCCCATAGCCAAATTTGCTTATGGTAAGAAAAGTCGAGTAAGAATTTTTGATATAGTCATATTTCACATGTGTGGTAGTTTTAAGAGAAATTGATCATATGGGTTTATTTATTTTTTTATTATTTGATATGTGTTAATATTTATGTCATGCAATGAAGTGCATCAAAATATATGCATGTACAAAGTTGGCCTTTTAGGTAGTTCTAGGCATAGTTGTCTCTATAACATAAAAATCTGAATGAACAGATTAATGGAGTTATATCTTAAACATGAAAATGTTATAGGATCATGTTGATACATGATTATATTATCCTATATGAGTGTATATTATTTCTCAAGTTTTAGATCAAGACAAAATTTATTAAGGAGCAAAGATGGCCTTCTAGGCAGATTGTAATGGTCCCCATACTTAGCCAAATTTGTAAAGGATAAAGACAAAGACCAAATGGAGATCCAATGGCTCAAAAAAATTCATATAAATCAAGATAAATAGTTCATATTAAAGTAAATGGGTCAAAGTGTTCTATTATTAAACTAGGTAAAGATTGAGCTCCTAACAAAAAGATTGATGAAGCATGTTTATTCCAAGATGTTAAGATGCAACGAGATGGTGAAAAGTGTACAAAGTTTAACATTGAGTAGAGGTAAAGATCAAGATTCTTATAAGATATGATGGTGATTTTATGTTTTATATATATATATATATATATATATATATATATATATATATATATATATATATATATATATATATATATATATATATATATATATATATATATATATATATATATATATATATATATATATATATATATATATATCAACAGTGTGTATTGAGTGAGATGATTTTAAGGTGTCTAATGTTTAACACAGATAAAGACCAAGCTATGTATAAGAGATTGACAGAGTGCATTAAGTCAAATAGTAAATATGAAGATCCAATGATGAGCGATGAAAGGTAAAGGTTGAGATATTTAAAGGAATATCAATGTTTCATGTTTAATCTAAGACAAAAGGGAATGATATGCATTTTAAGTGACCAAAGTTTAATTATGACTATTTGGATTTAAATATTCAAATTTGTGAAGGAAAAACTAGTGCTCATTTTTTGTGCTATAACTTTCGATCTATGCAGAATTTTATCATGGTGTAAAAAGTGAATTTTTAGATAAATAAAAGGTCCATATCACAATATATATTTTAAGATATGAAAGTGTATATATTCAAATATATTAATGTTTAAATTTTATTATGTGTTTTTGCATATTCTGTAAGTAACCCAAGAAGGGTATTTGAGGTGTGATTATTGGTATATTGATGTTTAAAGGTGAAATAGATATTGTAGTATGTTTTATAATCCTTGAGGGACATTTTTATGCATTATGAAGGTCTAAAAAATCATATGTAGTTTGAAAAAAGGGTTAGAAGTCGACTATGTTTTCATTCATAATGACTATGTGTATAAAGAGGTGTTTAAGTTAATTGGAGGTTAGTAAAAGAGTGATATGGTGGATGTTGGAACTTAAAAGGGACCTATAAATCATGTTTCATGGTTATATATGTTTTAAATTGTTCCTATATTATTAGTTTTCTTGGAGAAGTGTTAAAGAGGTGAATGGGTCATCATTGGACCTAAAAGGTGACTTAGGCTTATTTGAAAGAGACTTGTGCTTAAGTGTGACCCATGTAAGATGCCTTAAGGGTGAAGGCATGTGTTGTGGTGGAAAAGGAATATTTTGGAAATGATAATTCATGAAATTTATATGAATATTGAAACCAAAGGAGATGGTTTCTAGGATTGCATGTGTGGAGTATAAATTGAAGTAAAGAAGAGAGGATATGTAGTGTGCCTATTGGATGATTTGATGAATAGAATAGTTTTTTGACTATGTGTATGAGATATAAGTCATATTTATGATATTATAATAGTTATATTATATTTTGAGGATATAAAAATATGTTGGAGTGTGCATATTAGGACAGTTTGAGTGAATAAGGAGAGAGATTATGTCATGCCTATGTGAGAGACCTGCATGAGATAGAAAGGAAGTTTATGTAGTGGTTAGAAAATTAGAGATCCATCATTAGGTGTTTAAGGCATCCATTATAAGTTGGAGGTGTTAAAATCATAGGAGGGTGTAAATGACTTGACCTAGGTAGTTACTCCTTATGAAATAGGTGTTTCACTAAATGCCTTAGGTTAGGAGGACTTGATCAAGGTTTTGGGTCAAAAGGACTTGACCATTAGGTGGTCAAAAACACTTGGTCATCTTAAGGGTTGGTGTTCTTTATGGAAATTTTATTTCACTAAATTCTAGTCTAGAGGACTTTGCCAATCTCTTGTTTGTAATCTCTTATAGGACAAGTAGTCCATGTGTTGCAAGCTTGAGACTAGGTTTTATTCCTCCTGAGGGTTTCCCATAAGAACTATGTGTTGTGTGTTTGATCTTCTGTATGCATTTAATGAATGAGCTCTTTTTTTAATGTTGCTTTATCAAGTTGATATATGTTGATTGTTTACTAGTTTGAAAGGATTGGAATTGAAATTAAAAATTTGGGCTCACTGATTCACCCCCTTCTCAATGATTATACCTCTAACAAATATCCCACAACCTAGATTTTATCTTTATTTTGCATTTGATCTAGTTGTTTTTTCATGTGTGAAGGTATTCATTAGGCTTTTATAAGATATTCAATAAAAATAGTGACACAAGTGAGCTTATAGAAGACACATAATCACTTACAGGTTCTTAAAAGTTTTAGATAACTCACCAAAGAAGCACACTAGCACCATAATTGGAAACTAATGCTACATGGTACTACTATATTCATAAGGGAATTTTTTTAGAATCTTTTTTTTAGATAAAATAATAAAAAAAATGTGTTTGATGGATTCTCAAGCTTGTTTCAACTTCCTAAGTCATATAAATACATGTTTTTCTCTAGATAAGTACACTTTCTTTACATATTTTCTATTTTAGTAAAGGCTTGTCAAATCAATTATTTCCTATTTTCATTTTAATTTATTGATATACTCATTCCTTTAACAACATATTATTTACATACGCTAAGTCTTAAAAGGTTAAAACATATTAAAAAAATGATCAAGCCATACATAGATTTGATATGACTTCAAATCAAATCTTATGAACTATCACATTAGATTTATTACTTGGTCTAAAATGTTATCTATTATTTTTCAAGTCATAATCAATTTAATATTAATCTACTCTTGTGTCAACTTTGGATTAATGAAATGAAAGTTATAGCTTCTAAATTTCATAATTACATCAAATTTTTACATGATATGCATGAGTATAAAATTCTAATTGATGATGCACCTTTTTTCTATTGTAAAATGACATAATTACAATCTGATAAGGTTTATATCATACCACTAGAATAACAAATTCCAATGGCACAAATGCATTCTTTTAAATTTGGTGAATCAAGTAACATAAATTATATTCAATAAGTCATTCAAATTCCTGTTAGGGTGTGGAGCTAAAAGCTTCAACTATTGCAGACACGAAGAAGGGAGGTTGTTGAAGATCCAAAAGTACCGGTGTTGGTAGCATGACCGACGTCAGTCAGATGCAGTGCAAAAGGCAACCAGCATCAGCAAGGGGTCGACCAACGTCAGTCAGCACCAGATAGACAGGGACTGACGTCTGTCGCCTGTGGCAATTCCAAAACTATTGTTAACGAATAGTCAGTTAAGTGAAGCGAGTGTTTGCATGTTAAAGGACTAATTATAGTCCTGAGCTGTGTGTCTAATTATTGTAATTAGAGTTCTATTTTTGTATGCATGGGATTCTATTTAAAGACCCATGAGGCATGTATTGTAAATCAAGCAAGCAAGTAAAAGCATTGAAGCAAGGAGCAAGGTCAAGGAGATCTACAGGTGTAAGGTCAAGGAGATCAGCTGAAGCATTCAAGGAGGGGATAACAACTCAGGTTGTTGAGTTGGTTGTGTTGAGAAAGAGAGAGAGGGAAGAAGGTCTTGAGGTGTGGCAAGCCTTTGAGGTGGAGGAAGAAGTGGCATCTTCCTTATTATATTTTCTTCTAGTAGTATTTAATACAAGAGTGTGTATTGTCTCTCAAATTCTTTGATGTCTCAAGTTTCTAGTTACTTAATCATTCTGGTATAATTCCGTGTTTAATTACTTATAAGAAAAGTAATCAATTATGCTTTCATTGGATAAGGGGTTCCTAACAGTTGGTATCAGAGCTACGGTTTGTAGGGAGTAGGTTATTGTTTGTTGATTACAGGTCATTCACATGGTTTCTGATTGAGTGGGAGTTTAGCAATGGCAGAAGAAAGTAAGCTACAAATGGAGAAGTTTAATGGCAAGAATTATCAACATTGGAGGATGCAAATAGAGGATTATCTGTATCAGAAGGATTTGTACTTACCATTGGGTGGGGTTGCATGTAAGCCCACTGATATGAAGGATGAAGAATGGAGTGTTCTTGATCAGAAGGCTCTCAGTTCCATAAGGTTGAGCCTTGCATTGTCTGTGATTTCCAACTTATCACAGTGCAAGACAATGGAAGAGTTGATAAAATCTTTGGCAAATTTATACGAAAAGCCCTCAGCTTCTAATAAGGTATTTCTTATGAAGCAGTTATTTACTTTGCAAATGCAGGAAGGTGGATTGGTACATACTCATCTTAGTGATTTCCATGGTTTGGTAAACTAGTTAGCTTCACTCAATATTGTTTTTGATGATGAAGTAAAGGCTCTCTTGATTTTATGTTCTTTACCTTAAAGTTGGGATAGTCTGGTTATGGCAGTAAGTAATTCTGCATCTACTTCTAAAATCTTAAAAGTTGATGATGTTGTGAGTGTGATCTTGAATGAAGAAATACGCAAGAGAAGCACAGGTGAATCATCAGGGAATGCTCTAAGTGTAAAAAGTAGGGGAAGGCAAAGAGAGAAGATTGAGCAAGGGAAATCAAGGTCGAAGGTGGGAAGGAAATC
The DNA here is from genome assembly GCA_037957365.1 of Torreya grandis. Lineage (NCBI taxonomy): Eukaryota > Viridiplantae > Streptophyta > Pinopsida > Cupressales > Taxaceae > Torreya > Torreya grandis. The sequence continues at coordinate 421,438 of JARHVA010003026.1, forward strand.
CGAATCTAGAGGTGTCACCTACTGGTTTTGTGGAAAGAGAGGACACACAAATAAGGAGTGTTGGTTGAGGGATAAAGAGAATCAACATGAAGGTAATGAAGAAGCAAAGGATGCAAATATTGTGGTACAGGATGCTCTCATACTTTCTTTGGATAGTCAGGTAGGATCATGGGTTTTAGATTTTGGTTCTTCTTTTCATGCATCCCCAAACAGAGATTTGTTCCATGAGTATGAATAGGGAGACTTTGGAGTGCTTTATTTAGGGGATGGTATGCCTTGTCAAATAGTTGGCAAAAGGAAAGTGCAGCTAAGATTGCAGATGGAAAACACATGGGTGTTGAAGGAGGTCATGCATGTCTTAGTTCTAAAGTAGAGTTTGGTTTTTGTAGGAGGGTTGGGTGATGAGGGATGCACAATAACCCTCACAGTGGATTCTTGGAAGGTTACCAAGGGAGCACTTGTTTTAGCAAGAGGTAAGAAAGTAGGTACTCTTTATCTATCTACTTGTATTACTGATTGTACTTTTGGTTTATATACTTCAGCTGTAGATTCAAAGATGTGGCTTAATAGGCTTGGTCACATGAATAATAATGGAATGGATGTTCTTGATTCAAAAGGTATGCATTTAGATTCAAAAATCATAGATAGAGTTCATTGCAGGAAAAGGAAATTTGATGCTTTTGACAAGAACAAAGAAGCCTTGGTGTTTATGGAGGAGATGATGGACATAGATCAGTCACAGGGGCTGAATAATTTTGAGTAGGGTAGTATGGATAGGGTTTGATCTAAGATGAGCTCGTAGATGAAGAATTCATCACTTACAGGAACACACAGACATTGATGTCGATCACTTGGAATCGATGTCGGTCAGGCAGATACCAACATCAGTCATGTGTAGACCAACAGGGTCAGTAGATTTAGGCAGGAGAAGACCGACATTAGTTAGGCAGGGACTAACATCAGTAGAGGGGACACTGGCATTAGCCAGGGAAATGACATCGGTAGTTAGGGTCAGTGTAGGGAACTGACATCGGTCAGGAACAGACTGGGAGATGGCTGAGATTGGTCACTAGAATGAATGTTGGGTGGACAACAAGCTGTCAATGAGTCTTAAACACCCATATGGAGGTCAGAAAGGGTAAGTGAACCTCATATTCATTGTTCACCTTCTTTATATTGCTTATTGATGGTCAAGAACTAGGAAGATGTGAAGAAGCAATGCAGTTAGAATCCAAAAATAGTGGGAGCTTGGCATGGATGAGGAGTGTGAGTCCTTAGAGAAGAACCAAATAGGTACTTGTTCATGAAGTCATTAGTTGGAAGAAAGCACTAGATGAGGGATGGATTCCCATGTTAGAGAAGAGAGTGGATGGACACGTGAGACAGAAGGCTAGGGCATATAGTCTTGAGTAGGTTGCAGGATAATGGAGGTTTGACCATTGTATTTATCTTTACCAGGTTGGATAATATTAGTTACATTATCCTATTACTGTATTGTGTTGCTTATTGCAGGGTTACATATACATGGAGTTTTCTGAGCTAAGGGTAAAGTTAGTTCAAAGGTATGTCATGAAGAATTTGGGAGCAACAAAATTCTTTTGGCATAAGTGACAGGTATAGCATCATAGGTTTTGTGGTGGTTTGTCTTCAAGATTGATTTTGAAGAGGGATACATAACCAAGGGAACAAAGTAGATGGTGTACAGGTACAGGTATAGTTGCAGCTATTTATCTCCAAGTGGGAGATTGTTAGGGTGTGGAGCTTAAAGCTTCAACTATTACAGACACAAAGAAGGGAGGTTGCTGAAGATCCAAAAGTACCGGCATTGGTAGCATGATCGACGTTAGTTAGATGCAGTGTAGAAGGCAACCGATGTCGGTAGGGAGTCAGTCGATGTCGGTCAGCACCAGACAGACAGGGACCGATGTCGGTCGCCTGTGGCAGTTCCAAAACTGTTGTTGATGAATAGTCAATTAAGTGAAGCGAGTGTTTGCATGTTAAAGGACTAATTATAGTCCCGAGTTGCGTGTCTAATTATTGTAATTAGAGTTCTATTTTTGTATGCATGGGATTCTATTTAAAGACCCATGAGGCATGTATTGTAAATCAAACAAGCAAGTAAAAGCATTGAAGCAAGGAACAAGGTCAAGGAGATCTACAGGTATAAGGTCAAGGAGATCAACTAAAGCATTCAAGGAGGGGATAACAACTCAGGTTGTTGAGTTGGTTGTGTTGATCAAGAGAGAGAGGGAAGAAGGTCTTGAGGTGTGGCAAGCCTTTGAGGTGGAGGAAGAAGTGGCATCTTCCTTATTGTATTTTCTTCTAGTAGTATTTAATACAAGAGTGTGTATTGTCTCTCAAATTCTTTGCTGTCTCAAGTTTCTAGTTACTTAATCATTCTGGTATAATTCCATGTTTAATTGCTTATAAGAAAAGTAATCAATTGTGCTTCCGTTGGATAAGGGGTTCCTAACAATTCCTAATAAAATAGAGGAGCCTATCAAGGAAGCTACATAACAAGTGCAAATTATCACACAAATATAAGAGCCTATCCAAGAAGAGAAAAAAAGTGTCAATTCCCATAGAAGTAGATGAGCCTCTTACAAAATTATAAATATTTGTCAATTTTGAAAAGATTACATAATTAAGAAGTAATATAACATTGATGATGAGGGTATATAAGAATTTACAAATGATCAACTATGTGATGCAGGGGAATCCTATAAGGACCACAAAAATGATCCATTTTTAGCTCAATTAAGTTTATTTAGTGTCCTATAGTTGTTATAGATCATAGCTAGTCTTTTTGTGGAGTCTAGGTTGTCTTATGGTGCATAAAATTTGAATTATATTTTTCCCAGCAAAAACTCCTTTGGGGGAATTTGAATTCTTGTTAAGCCTTTAGAGGAATTTTGTGAAATTTGTGAATTTGGAAATATATTATAAGTTTTTCTAAGTTCTTAGGCATTGTAAGAGGTTCATAAATGCTCATGATTCTATTATCATGTTGTTAGATATGTCATATGGTGCAAAATCAAGAAAATGTAATGTAACTACAAGATCTCTACATGGGAAAAGGAAACAAGATTAAGTTATGCATCTTGATAGGGATAAAAGAGTTATTTTTAGATAGTAGATAGTTTTTTCCATTCAAATATATGAATGAAGAACACTGATAAAGCTTTGTATGAAGAAAGTTAGGGAATGTTTTGTAATCCCTATTTTAGGAATATGAATACATACCTCTGTCAAAGATCATTCCTTTTATTATTGTCTGAATATGTTATGTTAATGAAATATGGAGATGAGTAATTGGATCAAAGTGTGATTGGAGACTTTTTTTTTAAGAAAGAGACTTTGAGGAAATAGTACCCTATTTTGTAGATTTTGTATCCAAACCCTATTCTTAAGTATTTGACTGGTTATAGACTATGTTTTACATGATAAATGATAAAATGACATTTGATAATGGTTATATATGTTATTTAATTAGTTTTAAATGTTTATTTATACCATAATTGGAAGGAATAACTACTACATCTAGTGATGTATATATATTTGTAACTGATTCCTGTTTCCTGAAATACTCTTTGTGAATTGGACTATGCATTGGCTCTTTGAAGATGTGTTCATTAATTCAATCTGAAAGTTGTTTTAATTTTTTTTATAGGTTACATGATTTTCACTAAGTATGTGTATTCAAATTAAGTATAATTTAATTTTTTTATTGATAACTTGTATGAATTTCCTTGTTTTCCTATAGCAATCACTCTGTGAATAGACTGCGAGTGTAACTTTTGAGAAGAAGTGATATTTAAATCACTAACAAGTATTTGTGGATATTAGGTAATTTTATTTATTTATTTATTTATTTTATTTTTCCTTTATTCTTTTTATTATTTGGAAACTGATTTTGATTCATCTATATAGAAAATAGACCTGTAGACAGTTATTTGTTTAGCCCAGTCAAGTGTACATTGAGGAAGAAAACTATAATAGTAGGTTGATATGGAAAAAAAAATAGTTTGGAAATATTATTAAGGTAATTAAATACCTAAATAACCTATTTTATTTTTAAAAAAATCATCACAATGCTCATAATTGAAATTTATGAGCTCTTAGGTTAAGACAGAGCCCCAAAAACCCTAATCTAGGGTTTATACTATAACTCCTATTTTAACCATCAAAAATTCCAAAAATTTTGTAAACTAATAATATTTTATGTAATTGAGGTGAATAATAAGGTTATATTATGTTATTGAATCATATGTATAGTTTTTTGTGGGTTATGTTCTTGTAAGGGATAGAATAGGCCTAATAACAGTAACAAAGTACAAAATAGGTCTGATAAAGTGACTAAAGGATGAAATTATGTGATGAAACTTGGTAAATAGATAGATAATGGAAAAATTTGTCCTAAATGGTCATTATTTGGTGTAAAAATATATAAACATAACCATAATCTTAGAAATAGACAAAAATAGGGTTACAAGGACTATGATTGAAAAGAGCATAGTTGTCAATGATAATAGAGAGGTGTTTATGAGTTGGTGAGTGGATAGAGAGGAATAATAATGATATATTAGGAAATATAAAAATCATATCAAAGATTAATATAAATAGGTGAATCTTTATTTCATTACATGAGGAAATGAACTAAGAAGCTATTATCAAAGGGAGTGGAACAAAAAACAAAGTTTAGTGTGATAAATTGGTGTATGATCTATGTCATTTTTGGTATCATAGATATTAAAATATTCCTAGAGGATTGTGAAAATATTTGGCATCATGTTTTTTGAAGTGCATTATAGGATAGGGAACCAAAGACAGTGTTCCATAGAGAGAGTTAGCAGGGATGATGATTTGGTCAAGCAAATGGTGGATCAAGTGATACAGTTGATTACTCCATTGGTCATGAGGATGGAGGCTATTTAGGATGATCTCAAAGAGAGAGAGAGAAAAAATCGTAGGAATAGAGAGAGAAGAAGGAAATGGTAGGTAATAGGGTTAAGCAACACCATTACAACCAAGGATGAATGAGAGAGAGAATAGAGAGGTTGTTCAAGAGAGACCACAAGTACATGTAGTAACAGGTCAAAATGGCATGAGAGTGAAAAACCATGAAAGTTATGTTAGAGATTTGTTATATGGTATATTTATAAGATATGAAGGTCCTATGATATATGGACCAAGGAAAATATTTCAAGGGCAATGTTAGCATTATCATAGAGAGGGACATAAGGGAGCAAAGTGTCCATTGAGCATGAACATAAATATGTAGCAATAGAGTAATTATGAGAGAATACATGAAAGTAATGAGTCTTTACTAATGAGGATAATACTATTTTAGTGGAGAAAACAAGTAAAAGATCTAGCTGAAAGGAGAAGTCTATTCAAAAGAAGATGCAAGATAAGAGGCAAAGTTTTTAATTTGGTAATTGATGGAGGTAGTACTAATAAAATTATGACTTTAGAGATGGTGTATAAGTTGGGATTGAAGAGAATGCCACATCCACAACCATATAAGTTTACATGGGTTTAAAAGGGACATCAACTCTTGTTAAGTGAGAAAAGTTGGGTTGAATTCAAGATAGGAGGATATAGAGATAGAGTGTTATGTGACATCATGCCTATAGATGTTTGTAATTTACTATTAGGGAGACCATGGAAATTTGATAGGCATGTCATTCATGATGGAAAAGCCAACACATATACCATAAATAAAAATGGGGAGGTACACATACATGTTCCACTGAAGGGTGAAAAATAAAGAAGAGATGAAAGGATAATGATGATGTAGTATTAGATCAAAGCTATAGAGAGTTTGGGTTTGGTCAAAGCACCCAAGAGAGAACTAGAGGTAATATGTCTTGAGTTAGTTGATATAAATAGTTTTGAGTCCAAAAATATGGATATGAGAGATATAGCACAATAATGTAAGGTAGCAACAAGTAGACATCAATGAGAAGAAAATATAACACCTAAGAGAGTGCTCATGAAAGAAGATAGTCAAAGCAAGCCTAACAAACAAGCATATGTGAAATAATACAAGAGAATAATGATAGAGAATGTAGCTAAAATGGAAAAGTAGTGGTTTAGGATGAACAAAAATCAAAGTGAAGAAGATGGACATTGAAAAGCCCAAGGAGGTAGCTCAAGAAAGAGCCATGAAGGCTCCAAATTTTATGTTTAATGAGTTGGTTTGTGATGAAAATATAGGTAAGAAGCAGGCGGCCAAAAAATTAGTGGTAGATGAACTTGCATGTTTGGAAGAGGGTATTGAACAAGAAGAGAATGTCCAAGAGTTGGAAAATATGCAACAATACCATGAAATTAATCAATGAGATGGGATAGTGAAAATGAGAGTGCATCCTTTACATATGAAGGAGATAGAGAACAACCATTGTTTTGATATAAAACAATGAAGTACGATTTTACATAAGCATGAGACAATAAAGAACAAATAAGATGTTTCATGTGAAATGGAATGGTTAGCATAAGAAACATGGATAAATAATGCAAATTGCATACTTGCAATAGTGATTAATAATAAAGATAAGAAGAAGATGGATTATTTTGTAGAGGAAGAATATTGGTATACACCTATCAAGTAAGAAGAAGATAGTAGCAGCTATGTTTTGCTTAACAATTTTTTTGTGTGTATAAGTATGATATTGAAGGAGTTAAAGAAAATAAGGCCTAAATGTGGGGCCCAAGAACATGTTCACATTTATAAGAGGCAAGTATAAGTAGACACCTTCAATAAGGAGGTGCAATGTAAGTAGATAGGAGCATATACCAGGTAGATCACGAAACACCTATGGAAATATTTCTTTCTAGCTTGGTAGTATGATGTAGGGGCATCTTATAAGGACCCTAAAAATCATCTATTTTGGCTCAAGTCAGTTTATTAAGTGTCCTATAGTTTTTAGAGGTCATAGGTAGTCTTTTATGGAGTCTAGGTTGTCTTATGGTGCATAAAATTTGAATTATAATTTTCCCACCAAAAACTCCTTTTGGGGAATTTAAATTCTTGTGTGGACCATTTGTGATTGATGTGGTATGCTTGGAAGGGACCTTGACATATTTATTTTTGAAGGAATTTCTATTATCTAATATAATGGTATAAAGAATATTATAAAAAATAATTATATGGTTCAAAATTAATTTAAAAATCTATATTTTGGTAATGTAGGTTAGAGAAACAGATTTAAACCACATAATAAAGTACCTAGTGGTGGTGATTATATACTTTTGACCATCATAAGAGTTTGGATTGATTTTTACAATGAGGTTTAACCCCTATGTGGATAAGGGCCATATAGTGGTAATGAGTTACAAGGATTATGATGGATAATGGACCAGGTCACCATGTTTTAGGAATGAGATGCATTTTATTAACATATTGGCATGAATTAGTTTCCATTATTGGCTAGTAATATATGATATGAATAAGTTTATTTGTAAGTACCATACCAATAGTATGAGCATCAAAAATATAGCTTTGAATATTCTTAATGAATAAATATACCTATTTAAAGTTTAAACATCATAATAAGTTTCCATCATAACCCCTACAATATAATGTATTCCCAAAGATGGTAAAGTGAGAAGCTTTATGGATGAAGGATTTCTTATGATTTTATAATTTGGGAGGGATCACATTTTCATGGAGGTATGTGTATATATATTGGTACCAAGGGGAAATAGGACTAAAAATTTGACAAACTATTTCATAATTAGTAGTATCATATGTTGGAAACATCAAGTGTTTAATGAAGAACTAACTATGATTGTCATCTAGATACATGTTAGGGAGTGAACCAATCATGAACATAGCATCAACTACCTTGTTATTGACTTGAGGAACTTGATAAAATTAAATGGGATGAAAGTATTGTTTAATAATTTATACCATCCATTTATAAGTAATTATATTATCATATTTAGATTAGTATTCCTCAATTACTTATTTGATGATTAGTTGCTTATCCCAAAAAACTATGAGATGGTCAATATTCCACTGAGTTACGAGTTTGAGGCCAAACATAAGAGCTTCATATTCTACTATGTTATTGGTACAAGGTAATCCTATCTAAAATGTTTTTAAAATGATATCACCATGTGGAGTGATTATCAAAATATATGCCCCTAAGCCATGATTTATGAAAGACCCATCAAATTATAATTTACACTTTAATTAATAATCCAAGGACATGATAGATATATCAAGAAAATCAATGATGAGAGGTTAGATGTTTTTCAATGGTGCTTATACAAAGGTATTTGAAAGTACTTTTCATTTAATAGATTTTTGTTTGACTTAATCTATATCAAACTCACTTAAAAGCACGAACCACTTAACCATTTTCAATGTAAAATTTGATTTGGAAAGGAGATACTTAAGTGGAAATGTTTTTGAAATAATTTTTATTTGATTATTTAGCATGTAATGTCAATTTTTTGGGGAATCAAAAACAATTGTGAGATATGCTTTTTTGATGGAGTAATAATTTATTTTGTAGGATACCCAAATTATACTCATATAATATATTGTTATTTATATTCCTTGTTCATCACATTATGACAATAATTCCCCCAATACATATTATGTTGATGAAATATATATTTGTATAAGTTCCCCTAGATTTGGTGGCATTAGGATTGGTGTATTTACTAGAAAGAGTTTAAAATTTTCAATTTCTTGTTTGTATTCCTCATTCTAGTGAAAAGTGATATTATTTTTGAGAATAAATGTGAAAGTATGACATATGTCTACACGCTATGATAGGAATCTATGTATGGATTGAATTTTTCCTTACAAACTATGAATTTGTGTGAGGTTTGTTGGTGGGGACATTTCCATGATAGTTATGACGTTTGTACGATCCACATTTATACCTCATTATGATAGAATAAAGTCTAAAATATTATCTAAATTAACCTTAAAAACACATTTATATCTATTGAGATTTCCCTCAACCATTCAAAAAAAATTGTATTACCATGGGATAATCTACTTTAGCTCTCATTTTTTCTAAAATATCATTTACATAGTCTTCAATGATATCATGAAATATAACTATAATTTCACATTGATAGGTGAATTCATAATTCTTGAGGCCAAATAAAATTACTTGATAGCAAAATAGGCCCCAAGTTGTGATAAATTTTGTCTTAAGATGATCTTAATGAGTTATTTTGATTTGATTGTACCCTAAAAAACCATTCATTAAAGACATCTCATGACCTACCATGGAATAAAAAATCATGTCTATGTTTGATAAAGAGAAGTCATATGTAGGACATGATTTATTTATATCCATAAAGTATGTGTATGCTTTAATCCCTATTAGTTTCTTAGTTACTAGTAATCTTCCACTCTGAGTAGTCTATTGGTCATAAGAAGCTAACTACTAATTATTTTTGTAACTCTTCCTTCACGAGTAGTGCCACCTTTGGATACATTTTTATGATTTTATGTTTAACTTGTTTTGAATCTTTATGTATAACAAGGTGATGAATAAATAGTGAAGGATCCAACCCTTACATGTCTTCACGTGACCATGAAAATACATTTAAAATTCTTTGAGGAGTAGAGTCAAAGTGGATTATTCTTCTAGATCAAGGGAAGCAATAAGTTTCACAATCTTATGATTGTATTCAGTTCTAATATTGATGTCAAAGGTATTTTTAATTAATAAAGTGGATTATTATTTTAACATTTTTTGAGGTAGAGGAAAATTAATTTCCTCTTCAAAATATTACTTTTTTGGAGTTTTTTTGTATGATATTGTAGAGTATGTAACTACATGGATATGATGGTTTCAGTCTAAAAGATCCCCAAAGTATGAATAATCATCTAACTAAATTGAAAATCCCATCTTGTTATCTCTTGTTTGTATATTATCTATAATTCTAAAAAGCTTAGATATGGCCTCATCATTTTTAAAATGATCAAACAAGGGTGGTTATTTTTTGTCCCGTAGGATAAGTTGTGGAAAGGTTAGTTAGAGAATAAAAGTGGAATTATCATGAAATATATTTGTGATGGATAGGTCTTAAAAATGAATACAAATGGAGCTAATTTTAGTGTTTGAAGAGGATTCATCATATGTGATAGAAGATTCATTATCATAATTGTGTAAGCTCACACTAGATGGTTTAAATCCAATACCTTGAAAGTATTTATTTGTTGCAGATATTATAGGCTCGGTGATACCTTATTCATGGATACCAAAAACTTTTCCTTTAAATTTAATGATATTTCACATAATGTATTTAGGTAAATGATATTTATTATTTTGGAAAAATATATAAAACTCATCAGGGTAGACCTAAGAGGATTTAAAATCCTCAATCTATTCCTCATAAAGGAATCTCCCTTACATGAAAGGAGTTTTGCCAATCTTATGATCCACTTGTGTTTATTTTTTATGATGGGGCATACCATTATTATTTGGGTACATATGAATCTTTCATAAATAATGGGAATTATGGATTTCATATTCTCCCATATCTACATCCACAATATAAAATATATATGTGGACTTGGACATGGATGGTTGATCTTCAGATGTATATGGGTGATTAGTGGATGTATAAGGTAACTCATTAGGATGGATATAGTTAGAAATATTTTGTGACTCCTTGATAGGTTCATAGGTATCTTTAGTAAATGGCAAGTACTTTGAATTTATATATTTCCCTTTCAATATTTTATAATATTGAAATGGTTAAGGATCACCTAGAATATTAACTTCCATATCATCATGAGAAGACTTTAAACAATGATGGAGGCTTGATGGAATGGAATTCATGGCATGTATCCATGGATCTCCAAGGAGTAAGTTGTATGGGAGATCTACATCAAGAAATTGAATGAGGATTTTGTGGATGAAAACCTCCACCATGAGTGAAACATAAGTAGTTGCCATCGATTGGCATTCATTATTATCATATGCCTTTATAGTGATGGTATTGGGATCTAGTGCTGCCATATAATGTCTTAAATTATTTATCAAATTTAATGTAAATATATTTAAGACTGATCCATTATCTATAAACACCCTTTTTAATTTATGCTTATAAATAAAAACTTTCATGTATAGTGGAAAATTGTGAGATGAACCCATGGGTGAAATTTTTGAGTGGTTAAAATCCACTTAATTGTTGGAGGAAAACTATCCCTCAAGTGATTAGAATTTGTATGTATTGATATATTCTATAAATTTTGATTCTTTCAAGGTTTTATACAAAATGTCTTTGTAAATGGGAGACATCTTGAGAATGTCCAAAATATAAATTTGAGCTAGAGTTTTCTCAAGTTAATCTATGATGTTATATTTTCCTTCAAGGGTAAGCAAAGGGATAATTGGAATTGTAATATTTTCATGCCTCATGGTGATAGTGAAATATTGGTTTTAATTTTAATAATAGAAACATTATGATTCGTATGGTCAATGTGATTGAATATAGAATCAAATTGTTAAGTAGCTTGCTTGAAAATATGCATTTGGTTTTGACATTGGATTTTCTTAGTATACCCTTTCTCATAATTTTATAATTGATCTTGATATATCCCTATTTTTTTATTGTTAGAGGTTGATGTATGATTCTCGACTTCTATATCACCATAATCAAGTAGATATTGGAAATAGTGTTTGAGTCTCATACAATAGTTGGTGGAATACCATTTGGTTTTGTGGTAGTAGAAATATATGTTATCTCTATACCACTTGGTTTTTGGAGCATTCTCATAAAAGGGTTTAGTGTCTGGAAATTTGATGATGTTTGCAATGACCAATTTTTGAAAGATTGTTTCTAGTGGTTCTCCCCAAGGATTGAAAGATCATTTTCAATTTTCTTGTCAAAGTTGACTACTAGGTACTGTAATGATATTGATAGGTTGAGTGTTTTGGATTTTTTTAACATTGGTTACACCATCCCCTACCACATTATTATTCTTTGTATAAAACATGGGTTTTTCATTTCGATTTGAAGATGAGTTGTCTTGTTTGAATATTTTTATGATACCTTTAGAAACTAATTCTCTTTTAATTTTAACTCATTTTTTTATGATTTCATTAAATAATGTAGCACAATGGAGATATAATTTATAGGCAAATTATTAATAGAGATTTATATATATATATATATATATATATATATATATATATATAATTTTTCAAGAGGTAACCATAGGAACTGACTTGATAAATCACACCATATTTTAAAGGAGGAATTGAAGCTCTCCCATCACATTGTATAGTGTTGTATATATCTAACAGGGTCAATTCACATTTAACAGTATAGGAAAAGTGTGACACGATTATTTTAGAAAGGACCTCAAAGGTTATGATGGAGCCTTTAGGTAAGTGTATAAATCACTCTAATGTTTGACCCCTTAGACTATATGGAAAGAGTCTTAATGAATAATTATTGCTATAAGAAACATCTAAACATGCCATATAAAACTCTTTAAGGTTTCATCTAGGATCTCCTTTTCATTTGTACTTGTCAAACTTTGGGGGTTAAAATGTTTGATAAAAGGTACCATCATCATACTAATGTCAAATGGATGTGGTCAAATTTTATCAAACTTGAACATTTTTATTTGGGAATATGTACCATCTTGTAATCCTTATATTTGGTCCTTCATGCTTTACCATTCTTAGACAAGTGCCTTGTTATTGAATGGTGATTATCAGTTGGGGTTTTTATTTAAACATTATTTTAGATTTGAAAAATGATTTTGGTTTAGATTTAAACTTTAAAATTGATAGGTATTTGAAAATTGATATTGATTTTATTGGAAAACTAATTTGGATTCGAGAACTACAATTGATTTATATTTTAACTCAGGTTTGTATTTGGATTTACTTTTTTATTTTTATTGATGTTTTGATTTTAATTTGAGATTAAATTTGAATTCATATTGGATTTTGACTTTTTGATTTATTTTGATTGAATTTTGGATTTGGATTAAAATTAAAAATTAAAAATTGATTTTGATTTTGACTGATGTTTGGATTTTGATTCAAAATTAATTTCTACTTTTGATTTTGATTTATGTGATTTAATCCTAGGTTATTGGCATTATTGATAGGATAACTCATATTTGTGTTTGGATTAGTTGACTTATTATTTGAAGGATTATCTGACATGTTTTTAATATCAGCTAATTCATTTTATAACCTTTTGACATGGTCTTAAATGGCAAAGGCATGGATTTCTTGGGATGTTTCATCTATAACTTCCTTTCCCTTATCTAAAAGGTTTAGTCCAGACATTTTTGAAATTGGTATGGGAGGATCCTATGATGTCCTTATTTCTTAGAGAATCATTTGATGTTCCTTGATCTTATATAAGAGGTTTTGAATTTCTCTTATAAATTAGGAGAGACAAGTTTTGGGATCAAAATTAGGTGTAAACTTGGATCCTAACCCTAATATTTATAACAAAACTTCATTATTATTCTCTATGAGGTAATCAATGATTTGGGCTATTTGTTCCCTAGGAAAACTAATTACATGTTTATATTCATTTTGAAGGGGTCCTTCATAATTATCATTGTTATTTATCTCAATATGATTTTCTTAGTTTCCAAATTAAATGGTTCTTCTCTAAACTTAAGATTATTCAACAAGACTCGATTCCTTGTGATGGGATACATTATTTTAAGTTTTTACTTGGGTTTAAAAAGTTGTATGTCTCAAAACTAAAAATATAAATGTTTTGACAAAAAAATTGAGTTATTTTTTGATTTATTGATTAAGGATTTTTATTTGAAGATGAAAACTTTGATTTTAAAAAAAAAAGACTTAAATTATTTGTATTTCATAAGGAGATAAAAATAAAATAAATATACACAAGAAATTTATATTCTAAATAAAAATAACATGCAAGTCACATAAAGGGATAAGATCTAGGAAAATGAATTTTAATGACCTTTAGGATATCATATATAGTGGCTCATTCATTAAGAAGTTTCAGCCTAATGTTTCAAAGCACTATCTATGAAGGCATAACCATACCCAAATCCCACTTTAATGGTAAGTTGAGACTAACTTCCCATAGTTAACCACTTTTCATTACACTACAATTCAAATGACTGAATGGCTATCTTAAGGCTTAAGGTTTAATTTTTTTTATCTAAGTGATGTCCTCTAAATACTTGTACTATGTTGAGGCCAAAGAATATGGAAGAAATTGATTAATAGACTTACATAAAAGTTTCTAGTCCCTATGTGCCCACTCTAGTTTTAAGATTTCAGTGGAGTGATGTCAGAAAAAATAGACTTTGAGGTCATTTTCAAAACCCTCAATATTAGAGGATGAAACCCTTTCAGGTCATGATTTTATTAAAAAACATAACCAATTAAGAAATTAAAATATTAGATCCTCAATTTGTATACCCCACTGATGAAAGGAATTTAGACTACCATGTGGTGGTAAAATCTATGGTCAATAAATCCCCTAAAAAATAAAAAAATACACTAGACTCATCTCTAATTTCTAGTAATTGTCATTAATGCAACATAATGAAAGACCATATGTGATAATATCATAGGTAACATGAAATTACAATAATTACTTTTGATTTATTAGAAATCATCACCACTATGATGTAATGAAATATCATATATAACTCTTATAACACAAACATGAAAACTTGTAAGAAAATAAAAGTGATTTAATTAATACTTGATTAATTGAGCAAAACTTGGAAAATGAAAGGTAGCAAAAACAAATAAAATAAAGTCTTTTGATTTATATTTTTGATTATTTGGTGAGTGATCCTACATAAAACTTATTATTAGTTTGTATACAAATATTAAACAATCCAAAAAACCTGTAAGTTAGCCAAAATGTAATTAAAAAAAAAAAAAAATTAGAAAAAAAAAAAAAAAAAAAAAATTAGAAAAAAAAAAGAACAAACATTAATATTTTACAATTTTTTTCAATGTAAATCCAAAAAAACCTATAAAAAATTAGAAAGAAACATAGATAATAAAAAAATTATTTCCATTTTAATAGTTGTGATATTTTTATCAAAAAATCTAAATTAGCTTCAAGAAAACAAAAATTTGAATTTAAAAAAAAATATATCAAGTATCCTAGATCTAAATTAACATAAAACCCATATAAAAATAAATAAACCTTCAAAAAAAAATTTAAAAAAATGATAATATGAAAAATATCTAGGAAATGTCCCATCGAGCATACCAGAATATGATAATTATAATTTTAGAACCTATGGAAGCTAAGAAATAAAATGGTCAATGAAATTATTATTCTAATAAAAAAATAAACCTTAGATTGAGCTATTCAAACAAAGGAAAATAAATAAAATATTTACAATACCATAATGCGGATGAATTACATCACCTTCTCCATTGATTGGATTTGATTTTCTCTTGATTATTGGTATGTGGATGCTTAAATCAATTAACCAAGCAAAGGGAAATTTAGTAGCATATGGATATATGATCTCAATTTTATCAATATATGTGTAGGATAATTTTGATATCAATTTGATAGATTGAAGGTGGATTTTTAAAACGAAGGATAACAATTCTATTTATAGGCTTTCAAGTGAGAAGATGAATGGTTGAAACTAATTCAGATTTATTATATTATGTTAATTATGGACAATTAGATTTAATTCTTCTTCTAAGTGGAAGAGGCCAATTCCTCATGTTTTTGAAATAAAAGAGGAAACTTATTTGGTAGTTGAAAATGTACTATAAATGATTCAAGGTAGTTGGATGACACACCAAGATGGTTTAAATTTTCAATGGTGACTCAACAATTGGTTGAGGAAGTTAAGTAAATTATTAGATAGCTTGACATTTGGTTGAGATAAATGTGGAAGATGTTTGGTGACTTGGAAATTTAGGATTTTAGTTAGTTTTATGGAATTATGTTTGAATGAATAATTAATTATTAAAAAAGGGAGGGAAATAATATTAGCCAACCTTAAGATAAAATTTTAATTCAAGGTAGTGGTTGAATTAGTGTGTCGATATTACTAAAATTTAATTATGACGCTAAATATGGCATAATTTAGGTGTCTAAAAATGGAAATAAATGTATTAATGTCAAAATTAATCTATTACACAAAGAAAATATATTTAGCATCACTCTTCTCAGATATCTTTGAAATGATACATAACAAATAAATGAATCCATGGAACTAAATCATTACATAATATTTACCACATTACTAATCATTATTTGTCCTAAATCATGTTAAACATTATTTAACTTTGATCATACTTTAGATAAATACAATACAATCCTTGAAAAATCATGGAAAATATTATTAGAAGCTACACTAAGTACTAATTATAATTTTCTAACATTTCAACAAGATAGTGAAATGATAATTATTTTAAATGAGAACATGATCACAACATGAAAAAAATGTAAGGAAAACTGAAATAAGGACATCTAATAAATATATTAATAATTTGTATCATACAACAATAAAAAAATGAATAAGGTCTATATACCTTTTATGTAGTAACTCCATGGGAGCTTTTCGCTAATAAAGTTATTAGTTAACTACTTGCACTTTATTTTATCCACATATATTTTACTCTTACTTTATTGCAACCTCTTATATCCCTCATCTAAACATTATTTTATCCCTTGTATTTATTTTCATCTTTGGTAAATTTATTTTATTAATTTTCAAATTGATTCAATCAATGCAAAACATATATCTTACACTTATTGCAATTCACATTATTTATGACAAGTTCACTTGATAATTATTGCACATCCAGCATGATATGGCTTCCATTTCATTTACATTATCACATCTATCTAATCCTAAATTCTACATTATCACACAAAAAATATTTTCCATTAATGGAGCATGTGTATTATTATCTACATACTAATTATTTATTCTACATTAATATTAATTATTTACTCATACATTGGAGGCATATGGCTTGCATTCCTTTTCCTACCTTGTTATGGATTGTTTGATCCCTCCCATTTCTTAATTTTTTAAATTCTTCTTAATATTTTTTGAAATATATTCAATTATGATATTTCAAAACTCAAAAAAATTCAAAAAGGTCAAAAAAATTCAAATATTTCAAAAATATAAATGTGTGTGTGTGTGTGTGTGTGTGTGTGTGTGTGTGTGTGTGTGTGTGTGTGTCTGTCAAAAATTCAAAAAAATATCAAAATATTTTAAAATTTTCAAAATAGGATGTACAATCATTCTCTTATGTTGTTAACTTACTTCTTTTCATATGTTACTTATTTCATGTTAAGTAGATAACATATTTTAGTTTTTAATAAATAATATTTTTTATGAGGTTTGTGAGTGTGATACAAAACATCCTTTCACATGATTTTATGATGTCAATCTTCTATTTTTTCACCAATTGCCTTGCTAAGTTTATGGCATCTCTTTTTTTTCTGTGAACACTTCAATAGGTTGTACCTATCCACAAACCTCTCTACCATGTTGAGTTATATATCATACAAATGTTTTTATAATCACTTATACTTTGTATTATGTTACATGGATTTTTTTTTTTTTCTAACAATGACATTGATACATATTATTGATGTAGACTAGTCTCATTTCCTTTATTATTCTTTTTACATTCTTAATTTACTACATGACAAGTTATGACTTGATTTTTTATTGTCTATATCCCTTGGTCTTGTGTGTGCAATATATACATGTTATTTATTCTATGGCATCATCATGCCATTTATGTGTGGCCCTTAGCCTTATGTGTTTATACAACATTCACATGTCCCTTTTATGTCCTCTGAGCCTTATTTGTGACATTATATACAAATTACATGACATTGTATGGCATTACTTGTATATTCATTGATTTTTACTATGGTGACATGATTTACATCATGCATTTATTTATATTTTACACTCTTACTTTGATGCCATGATAAATATCATTCACTTGTTGGTTATGTGATTCAATGATACATTAATCTATCATATGATTCATAAACAATTCCAATGTTATATTGGATACTATGATGCAATCCAATTCAAATGTTCAAATTAATATTACATGATTATATCTCTAATGTATTTTAAAATTTCTCTTTTGAGATAAATGAATTGTAATTTATGTATCTCATCTCAAAATTGGGGTATCATAATGGGCTTGCTTTGATAATTCAAGCCTCATGAATAACAAATTTCAGATTTATGATAGTCTATAATTTTTTAGATTTCAATATGATTCAACTTTTTTATATTATAGGGGCATTTTCCAAGCATTTGGACTCATCCCTATAGTTACAATTTACAAGTTTTAAAATTTAAAATTAAATTAACATTATAGATCCATTAAGTATAGATACAGGGGGCATGATATTCATTCATGTTCATGTTTCTACATGACAATTTCAAATTTCACTTTTTCAAACTTCAAAAGTTTAAAAGGTAAAAAAAATAAAATAGAATCTAGATCTATCTAAAGTGGTGTGGTTCATTTCATTTTTCAAGTGGGCCATGTTATATTCTAGTGACACTATTTATGTTTTCACTTTTTCCATTTTAGTGAGCCACATTTGTTGGTTCTATTGTAACGAGCCATAGTTTGTGGTTTCCCCTTAGAATATTTTATATATTAATATATATAATAAAATGAGATTTGGAGCATACAATATTTCCCACTCAAAAGCTTTCAATAGTTTTCAAATTGAGACTTGATCACTCTCAATTCACCATAGGTTCAACATTCCTCCAAATGCCTCAATAAGGAGGTATATGCACTTATTCACTTTTCAAATTAGATGAAAATTAAATTAAATACTCTTTTAAGTGTATTCCTTCCTTTCTCTCTTTGAAATTTTTAAATTTCAATTTTCAGCTTTTCAATTTTTCAAATATGGATAAGAAACTAATTTCAGTGGGATTGTTGTAGGATTTACATTTAGGCATGTTTCAAAATCAATCTTCCAATCAAAGGATAAAGTGTGCATACACACTTAGGTTCACATCTCATCATTATATTAAATAGGAAGAAATTTATAGACTCAAAATTAATCAAGTGCTTAAAATGTTTAAACTTGACATCCTTACCCTACTTGGTTTATTTTCCATTTTGTTAACTTGAATATTTATGGGAATGTTAAATATTATAAAATTTGTCTTGAAAACATAAAAAAATCATTAAAATATCCATATTATACTTAAAAACTCTTGTCATCTATATTATAATAGTCTTTATCCTTTTAGAACAAGATTAGATTAGGTAGATAGGGCCATAGTACAACCTTGTCCACTAGGGTAGACTTATCCCCAACACTCCAATGGTAACTTTTAATATTTTAAATGTTTTTTTATTACCCATAGTTCACTTTAACAAGGTAATTTGACACAAATATTCCAAATATTCCTCTATATACACACATCAAGGCCTCTCAAAGCATCATTTAGCAATCAATTATAAATTTTACTGCACATTGAGTAAAAAGAGTACTATTATTTACAATTCCAATTCTACTTTATTCTAAGATTCATATGTCAAGTATGAAATCATTTTATTTCAGATCAAAGGCACTCATTTTCAAACATTCAATTCAATATATTTTTTTCCATTCATATAGAAAATATCAATATTAACATACTCACTCTAGGAGGGAGAACTACATCAGCCTAAGGCCCTATTTGGCTATGTAAGTAGCATTAAATTATGTAAGGTTTTTTGAAGATAAATCAACTATTATCCTTGTCCAATTCCTCCCTTTGTATTTTATCTAAATCTGGTTTATTGTATATGAATTAGGGTTTTATATTTTTCACATATTCTACACTAAAAATTGAGACATGCAGTCAATATGTAAACCCTCACAAATAGTTGTAAGTGCCCACATAGGAAAATCAATCATTCGGTCAACTAGGATGTCTTCATAGTCAACAAAAAAATTAGTGTGCCCCTATCATTATAATGTGTCCTTGTACTTTCATGGTTTAAAATTTTATTCTCGATTACAACACGTTTCATGGGTCATTACAATCAATTTCCATGAACAATCATCCTACACAATCAACACAAATTTAGTTTGAGATGGATTTACATATTTGTTTGTCAATATACTATTTATATCTCATTTCAAATTATATAAATTATCATATTATACATTTATGTTATGTATATTTTATAGTCTAAATTAGTATTCAATATTTTTTCTATTTATAGGAATTTAATTATTAAATCAAAGTAAACAAATTAAATACTTGAATACCTTCGATTTAATTTTAGTTGATTATGGCTATTATTTTTGTCATTGTTATAGAAATTGCAATTTTAATATCTTTGTAAGGAATAATTTCTTCATATTGGCTCTATATTTCTAAAACTAATCTTTGTCTAAAGTCTATTGAAATCATTTTTTATTTTTTGCACCATTTTCTTGAGAGTTCTCAATTTAGTTGGAATGGTACTGAATGTTGAAGTTGTGGCATGTGTAGATTGTGTTGATATAACTAAAGTTATTTCTCATGCTGTAGTTTTATTAAGTTCAACTTGTGGTAATTTTGGATTTTCTATTTTCCCTATGTTTTGGATGATGGTTTGACTCAATCCTTGGGATATCAATTATCCTTTTATTGTAATTTATTTTGTATAGGCTTGTACTAAAGTGGTTACAATAGTTATCCATATGAATATAGAAGTGACCAAGTATAACTTGTATAGATACGTATTTAAATCCATGGGATCATAGCTTCTATGATACTAGGGTATATTATTATACTTTTTTTGGAACCTTATGTTAAAGTCTCTCTTAGTTTCATTAACATCATTCTTAATCATGGAAATTTTTAAACCTCACACTAGTGTCTAGATCCTCTCAAAACTTATATATTAATGATTATTCTAATTGTATATAGTTGGTATTAGATCCTAAATTTATGTTTAGAAATGAATCATAAATAGGTCCTTCAAAATAGAAGGGAAATTTTATACATAAAATATCCTCATGAATAACTTCAAGAATTATCAAAGAGACCTTAAAAGTAGATATATGTTATTATTCAGTCATCTTCCCATCATTTGATGATTTGGGAAGTTAATTCATAGATTTTTGAGGTAGGTTATTTTTAACTCTAGGAATATTTATGGCAATTATTGTTAACCAAGTAAGCATATGATTAGCAATATGTTGGTGTCCTTATTAGATGTTGGCTATGACTAGGTTGGGGTGAGGTCCTATAGATGTATATCTCCTAAGGATCCCTTTATCTCTTCTTGTTTTACTATGAATTTCTAAAGGTGATAATATTTTATCTATTATTTACCTTGAACTTGGTATCCTAAGTTAAGTATATAGGGTGGGTAGACTTGGCCCTTCTTCTAGTGCCAATCTTAATTTATTGGTCAATGTTTTGACATAAACACATCTTACTAAGGGATTTTATATAAAACCCTCTCATTTTAGTATTTTTATATGAAATACCAATGTATGGGTTACCTTAACATTGAAATAAATACACATAAATCTAAGTTAATAATTATGTGTATCTTATAATCAGTAAATTACTTTTAAATTTTTATAAATTAATCATCGTTGTTTAATAAATATAAAATAAAAAGAAATGTCATTATATTTATATTTATAAATTTTAATTATCATGTGTTTACTTTAAGAACATGTTTCAATACTACACTTTTATAAGTAAAATAATTTATTCCTAAATATCACACTTCTATTTTGAGAAACTTGGACACTATTTGAGAAACAAACCAATTTTTTTATAATCCCAATATCAGCTAAAAATTATTAAAATCAATGTTATTTTAAATTTTAAATATTTTTTAGTTAAATTGCATGATATAATATAACCTTTAAAACATTCATAATTTTTTAATTTTTTACTAACCATTAATCCAATAATAACCATTCAAATGACTACTAGATAGAAAAATGAAATTCACTTTTCAACACCTATTCACTTATTGGTCACAAATATAATTGCTCAAATTTAACAAATTTAAATGAAACAAATATTAAAATAGACTTTAAAAACAAGAAGATATACCAAATATCAAATTATAAATACCATTTAGTGTTAAATTTAGTCTTATTCTATTTATTTATATTCAAATGTTATCTTTATAGTAATATGAAAGAAAGTAAATCTCAGATATTTTACATATTGAAATTGTCTTAACTTAAAAGATAACAAAAATTTATAAAACATGATAGCTATATCCCTTATAAAAACATGGATTTAAATAATCAATGCTTTTATTTACTAGTCCTAAATGACACTTGGTTATTTAAGCCATAAATTTTGAGCAACTAAAATTATAATATCCTCTTGCAAATAAATTTTGAACTAATAAATTACCACATCTCAAAGAACACTACTAAATATAATCTATGTAAACTAAGTGACTTTTTCCAAGTCCTATCTCTAATTTTATAAGGCCCATTTTGATCATCGAGATTGTATGTTTAAGGTATCATATTAGCATTCATCCATACTCCACTTTTTGAGCTAGAAAATTGACATAACCTTCTATTTGGTAATCCTATATCCATTACAAACTAGTGACTTCCTTTTTCAATATATTTAATACCTTTTTTACCCATGTCTTTGAATATTTCCCTAGATATTAAATTTACTTATTTATTCTATAAATTATGAATTATAAATAGATAAAATAAGTCATGCTTTTTATATAAAAAATACTCAAGTATCTCAATAATTTCCTAATATTTTATTCTTATTCCCTCCAAACCCTCTGAACAACGATTTTAAAAACTAAGAACCATATCTAATTGAAATTTTATGAATTCCACTAAAGTGATTTTAGTCTGGGCTTCATCAATGATCTTAACCATTTTCTTGAATTCCAATAATTTATTCCTCTATCCTTTCAATCTTGTGTGCACTGACCTGAATCAGGAAAAATACTTTTAAATTTTTAATAAAATATAAAATATATCAATGAGGTTAAACTCTCTATGAAAAAATACTTCCCATATGGATCTCTTTATAGTATTAAAATCCTTTGAGATTCCTTTAACTTATCTTAGTTATTATTCTATTTATTTTATTTTATCCTTATATTGTTCATAGTCCTCAATAGCTGGATCAAAAACTACATCATTAAAAGCCTTGAGCATAGAGAGGATCATATGTTTATTGACTTTGATCAAATATTCAAAAACCTCAATCTATATAGCTATAATTTCTTCTCCCCCTCTCTTTTTATTACTTCTATAAATTTATTTTATCTATTTTATTTTCATAGTTGATTTCTAATGTAACAACCCCTCAAGTTGTACTTAGAAAATGTAGTACTTCAAATTCAAATACTACATATAATATAAATATTATACAACTCCACCAAAAGCTAAATACAATAGGATATAGCTATAAATGGTCTAACAATACAACATCTACTAATCAAATATACAAATACATAATATAATTACATTGCTTTAGGTATACGGCCTCATACAATGATAGATACCAAGTTCTTTAAAGCTTGAGTCAAACTAACCCATGTATCACTGATAATCACAAGTGTCATATATAATTAGTACTACAATGGAGGAGGGAGAGCATCATATGAGTTATTTACCACACCAACCATAGACCATCATTCCCTCACACAATTTCCTATTAGAAAATGGCACTCCTTTTGTGGATAGGTAGATAGAATTGTGGAATAAATCTAGTAAGACATGTTAATACCTTAATGATGTAATATTTCTCAAAACATGTAGTATACCATAAACAAATTTGTTCTAACATGATATCGCACAACATGAAAATCAAACATATGAAAGACAATGTATATAAAATTACTTAGGCCCAATTTTTCAAATAATATATGATCATTTAGATCAGTCAATTCATAACACACTACTTAATTAGATTATCTATTGACGGTACTACCTAGGCTAGTGGAACCCCTCTCATCACCCATCAGTATCATCAATATATATAAATCATAGTATGTAACTCAAAGACTCATGCAGATTACATTCTCCTAGTAATAATATCACATCACAAGCTAAACAAAGAGAAAGTAAGTTATCTTTTTATTCCAACCACGCATGAATGAAACATATAGTATTAATTCATAGAGAAAATAAATCCTATAGTTCATACTAACCAATTATGTCTCACATTCATAATAAACTACATATTACTACAATAAGACCCCAAGAACAATTCCCATGACAACCCATTTGATATAGGCTAGGGTTCTAAGGTACAACTACTAGTTTTCTCAATCAATCACACTAAGTATTCACAATAATAAAGTCATTAACTCTTATTCAAGAAAGTATATAACACTTAAGTCAAACATACTCATACAAATCTACCTTATCATTCGTTTACACTTGAAAGATTTAATGCATACAAGATATCCTACTAAATGTTACAACACATACTAATCAAGTAAAAACCAACACATATATGTTTATTTAGGTGTGAGTCCAATACAGTATGTACCATCTGAGTACATTTAATGTCATAGATGTATATGACATCCCATACTATCATATCTCTTCATGCATAAGTTTCCTACCCATACATGAACACATAATCTTACACTTTAAGTATAAATAAACAGGCATAGGACTATACCATCTATATATATCTTTAGATTTTAATGCATAATAATCAAATGTTACATAATACCCAGGTACATATATTGATACACCAATTTATGCTTTAACAGTCTAATTAATTTTTGCATATAAATATACACACCAAAAACTATTTCACATAATCTTAGTCTTCAATAGTTATCTTAATATCGGATGTCTTTAAATCAAGTTATACTTTTTAGATACTTAATTGGAATTTTTCAATTGGTTAAAGTTTCCCACTTCATTAAAATTCATTACCAATCTAATATTTTAGATATACCCATAGTATATAATGCCTTATACCATTTACATAATTATATGAATGCCCAAGGACTCCATGACCTTTAACATTTCTCTTTAATGACTTATGCATTTTAATTTATATATAGATATTCAACACTTCCCATGAGCGTATCATTCAAAAAATCAACACTAATTTATTGATCAAGATTAAAAAAAAGAGACTTGAAAATCTTTATTAAGTGCCCAGAGAGTTTGCATTAAAGAATAATCTCACCATTTTAAAAAGAGTTTTAAACACTAGACTATTCCCTTAACCAACTCACCCAAACACCACTATTAAAAATATGATGTAACCTAAAGAGAACTCTTGTCAATATTAACAAACAATGTAGGCCAAAGGATAAAATATGTTGCTATTAATACGTAGCTTAATTCAAACAAAACTTCACTATATAGAATAAAAATGTAGATCCCATATAAATAATGGGCTATCATAAAAATCTTAATGCAGTCATTAAAAATATTCTTACTTTCAAAGATGCTAGACATTGGGAATAAGAACACAACTATAATAGGGAAAAATCTCAATGCAGTCATTAAAAATATTATTACTTTCAAAGATGCTAGCCACTTGGAATAAGAATGCAACTATAACAGGGAATGCAAAATATGGTTTACCATATGTTTATATGCTAGCATAATACTATAAAAACTACCCTAAAAAGTAGGTTAATAAACAAAGTAGGTTAATATTCAAAGCACTGGTTATTAGGTTCTCATGTTAGATAAAAGTGAGAAACATGGCCAATAAAAACATAGTCAAACAAGAATAAAACATGACCAATGTCATTTACAACACCATCCAGAATAAATAAATGTAGCCTAGAAAATAAAATGTAGGCTTCTTAAAAACACTCTCAACTAAAAAGAAAAGGATGCAGTTTTAATTCAATAAAATGGATTTTCAAATATTGACCAAGTAATTTCAAAAAGACTTGACATTTTCTTTTAAAAAGGACTGGGTGATTTCAAAATAATAACTCATCCAACTCTTTTACATATGATGGATTTGATCATAAATTCACATTTATTTATTTCCACACATCTATGACAACACATCCAATACTATAACAACAAAATGACTCAGTAATTTAAGAAATAATTGTCTAGACATTTTATAAAGAAACCTAGGCAATGAGGATTTCTAATCCAAAAAATTAGCCACTTCTATTAAGCTAGGTGTTTTAAGTTTTCTATTCATCTAACATATGTTGGGTAATCAAGAACAACACACCTATTCTGATCCCACTTGTTAGGATCTTTCTCCTCAGAAAGAGCACAATATGATTACCAAATACAAGCAATTAAACATGCAGAATTAACTAGAAGTACAAGTAACTATAATTCACAAATGACACATAATATGAGAGACAATACACTATCTTGTATTCAATACTCATCTAAAAAGAAAATACAATAAAGAAGATGCCACTTCTTCTTCCACCTCTCAAAGGCTTCCCACACCTCAAGGGCTCCCAGTAATTCTCAATCAAGAGTTCACTCTCCTACCAAAAATGGTCCCAACACACAACTCACACACAGGATTGGTGTTCACCTCTCCAACCAGTCAATAATAACCCTACCAGTACCAAGCACTCTAAAGTAATTCAAGTATATCTCCCATGAACCTACAACCTATAATTCAATAGACCTTACTTACACATGTAGATCTCCTATGAGCTTGCAACAACCTACAACTCAATGATCTTACAATGGAAGGATCTTCCTTGCCTTCCTTTTTAGCTCATAATTACAATACATGCCAATGGGTCTATAAATAGATCCCAAACTTAAACAATAACTTAGACTCTTAATTTACTATAATTATCCATGCAAATCAAGACTCAAAATAGCCTTTACATGCAAACACTCGGTTCAACAAACTAACTGTTCATGCAACGAATAGTTCTAGAACACATAGGTGAACGATGTTAGTCCCTGTCTAACTAGAGATGACCGATGTCGGTCGACTCTTGCCAATGTCAGTTGCCCTTTTGTTCACCCTTGACCGATGTCCATCAGCCTAACCGATGCCAGTGACTGTGACACTCAACAACTCCTCCATGTCTATAAATAGTTGAAGCTTTTAGCTCCATAACCTAACAATCTCCCACTTGGAGATAAACAATTGCAACTGTACCTATACCTATACATCATCTAGTTTGTTTCTTGGCATTGTATCCCTCTTCAAGATCACCCTTGAAGACCAACCACCACATAACCTATGGTGCACCTCCTGTCATCCAAATCACCTACCACATCTGCATCTACAAACCCATGTAGAAAAGAACTTAACCCTGCATAGCATGTGCAGTTGCTGATGGTCCCTCTCAAATACCTAAGAATCCACTGAACTACCCTCTAGTGCTTCTTTCCTGGATTGGCTCCTAACTTTTTGACAACTCCCACTGCTTGGGAAAACTTAAGTTTAGTACACATATACTCAACCTCATTATGTGAATCAAGACACTATTCATAAAACTGTCCAACCATCGGTGTGATAACCGGTCTCACACAATCATCCTGAAACAAAGTCAACCTGTGACCTTCCATGTCCCTAGAACACACTCATGCCAAAGAATCTTGCTGCTCCTAGATTCCTCATGTCATACTTATGAACTAGCTTTACCTTTAGTTCAACAACTCCCTGTATATGTAACCCTGCAACAAGCACATCATATAGTAACAAGATAATGTAGCTAATATTATCCAACCTAGTAAAGAGAAACACAATGGTTAAACCTCCATTTCCCTGCAGCTTATTCAAGACCATATACCCTGGCCTTTTGTCTCACATGTCCATTTCCACTCTTTTTCATCCTGAACATCCATTTGTCTCTCAGTGCTTCCTTCTAGCTGGCAACTCCACCCAAAAAACTCCTGTTTGGTTCTCCTCTAAGGAATCACATCCTTCATCCATGCCAAGCTCCCACTGTTTCTTGGATCTACCTACTCTGCTTCTTTAATAACTTCCTGGTTCTTTACCATCAGTGAGCAACAAGTAGTGTAAAGAAGAGAAATGATGAATTTGAGGCTTACATACCCTTTAAGTCCTCCATATGGGTGCTTGAGACTCCTTGACAACTTACTGTCCACCCAAAATCTATCTTAGTGACAGATGTTGGTCACATCTCAGTCTGCACCTTACCGATGTCAGTTCCATGTGACTACCTCATCACCGACATCAGTTCCCCCTGGCCGACGTCAGTGTTTATCTGTCCTTGAGTCACCAACATTAGGTTGCACATAGCTGACATTGGTTCCTGTCTAGATGTCGACATCAATTTTCTAGCCAACATCGGTCTCTATGTTTTTCTTGTGAGAAATGACTTCTACTCGTGAGCTCCTTTTGGATCAAACCCTTGTCCAAATCACCCTTGCTCTACTCAAAATTCTTTAGCCCCTTTTGATGATCTCTATCCGTCACCTTCTCCTTGAAAACCAAGACTTTCCTATTCTTGTCACAAACATCAGATTCCTCAAGAAACATTACCTTCTTCTACATACAAAAATCTCGATTCATGCTTTTCAAATCTGAAAGCATACCCTTTGACTCAAGAACATGCATCTCTTTCTTATTCATGTGACCAAGCCTATTAAGCCACATCTTCGAATCTACAGCTGAAGTAGATAACCTAGAAAGAGAATTAGTAATACAAGTAGATAGATAAAGTGTACCTACTTTCTTACCTCTTGCTACAACAAGTGCACCCTTGGTAACCTTCCAAGAGTCCATTGTGAGAGTTACTGTGCAACCCTCATCACCCAAACTTCTAACAGAAATCAAATTCTGCTCTAGAACTGGGACATGCATGACCTCCTTCAACACCCATGTGTTACCTATCTGCAATTTCAGCTTCACTTTTCCTTTGCCAACCATCTGACAAGGCTTACCATCCCCTAAGCAAATTTCTCCAAAGTCTCCCTAGACATACTCATGAAAAAATTCCCTGTTTGGGGATGCATGAAAAGAGGCACTAGAATCTAAAACCCAAGATTCTACTTTATCTAAGGAACATACCATAGCATCCTATGTAACATAATCTACAACATCTGCTTCTTCTTCATGTCTTTCATGCTGATCTTCACCCAACCAACAATCTCTCTTTAAGTGCCCTTGCTTTCCACATTTCCAGCAGGTTATTCTGCCATACCTGGACTTGGATCTCCTGCCTATCTTGTACCTTGATCTCCCATGCTCGATCTTCTCTCTTTGCCTTCCCTTACTTTCCACACTCAAAGCATTTCTTGATGATTCACCTGCACTTTTCTTGTGAATCTCTTCATTCAAGATTACACTCACAATATCATCCACTTTTAAGATTTTTGAAGCAGACGCAGTATTACTAACTGCCATTACCAAACTCTCCCAACTTTTAGGTAATGAGCATAAGATTAAGAGAGCCTTAATTTCATCATCAAAAAAAATATTGACTAAATTTAACTGGTTTACCAAACCATGGAAATCACTAAGATGACTATGTACAGATCCAACTTCCAACATTTGCAAATTAAATAATTGCTTCATGAGAAATACCTTATTCGAAGCTGAGGGTTTTTCATATAAATTTGCCAAAGATTCCATCAACTCTACCATTGTCTTAGCGTGTGATAAGTTTGAAATCACAGATGATGCAAGGCTCAACCTTATAGATTCTAGAGCCTTTTGATCAATAACCTCTCATTCTTCATCCTTCATATCCCGTGGCTTGTAATCAACCCCACCCAACGGTAAGTACAAATCTTTCTGATATAGATAATCTTTAATCTGCATCCTCCATAATTGATAGTTCTTGCCATTAAACTTCTCCATTCATAGCTTACTTTCTTCTACCATTGCTCTACTCCCACTCAAACATAAACACCTGTGAGTAACCTGTAATCAACAGACACTAACCAGATCTAATCCAACCTGTTAGTATCCCAACCAAAAGCTCTGATACCAGTTGTTGGGGAATCAAGAACAACACACCTATTCTGATCTCACTTGTTAGGATCTTGCTCCTCAAAAAGAGCACAATATGATTACCAAATACAAGCAATTAAATATGCGAAACTAACCAGAAGTACAAGTAACTAGAATTCATAAATGACACAGAATATGAGAGACAATACACTATCTTGTATTCAATACTCATCTAGGAAGAAAATACAATAAATAAGATGCCACTTCTTCTTTCACCTCTCAGAGGCTTCCCATACCTCAAGGGCTCCCAATAATTCTCAATCAAGAGTTCACTCTCCTACCAAAAATGGTCCCAACACACAACTCACACACAGAATTGGTGTTCACCTCTCCAACTAGTCAGTAATAACCCTGCCAGTACCAAGCACTCTAAAGTACTTCAAGTAGATCTCCCATGAACCTATAACCTGCAATTCAACAGACCTTACTTACACATGTAGATCTCCTATGAGCTTGAAACAACCTGCAACTCAATGATCTTACAATGGAAGGATCTTCCTTGCCTTCCTTTTTAGCTCATAATTACAATACATGCCAATGGGTCTATAAATAGATCCCAAACTTAAACAATAACTTAGACTCTTAATTTACTATAATTATCCACGCAGCTCAAGACATGAAATAGCCTTTACATGTAAACACTTGGTTCAACAAACTAACTGTTCATGCAACGAACAGTTCTAGAACACACAGGCAATTGACGTTGGTCCCTATCTAACTAGAGATGGCTGACATCAGCTGACTCCTACCGATGTCGGTTGCCCTTCTGTTCACCCTTGATCGACGTCAGTCAACCTAACTGACACCGGTGACTGTGACACTCAGCAACTCCTCCATGTCTGCAAATAGTTGCAGCTTTTAGCTCCACAACCTAACAACATAAATATACACTCATCATTCTCAATTATATATACATCAACATAAAAATAAAATTTAGTTACTTCTAATTGGCACTTAGAATCTTAACAAGACTACAATAAACTAATATAATTCAACTAAATATATATTATATAATGAATTACTAATTAAATCTAGTGACTTAATAAATATCTAGTTGTTTTAAAAGTAAGCATAGCTATAAAAAAAAATGACTCATCATCTTATCCACTTTAAAATAGGGCATTATAATATTTGTACATAACATTCTTATTATGTAAGTCATTTCAATAGTAAACTCAAAAATTTCAATAAAAACTCAATGCTTCCCTCTTTGGCTAGGTGATGCATTAAAATGTCTTGACTTCTTTTTAATATACACATTTATTCCTTTTATAAATATATTACACTCTAATTCAATTGCTTAGTGCTTAAACTTTTAGCATTTTCTATATATGACTTGACCATTAAAAGTATAGACTTGACCTCTTTAGCATATATTTTTTAGATCTAAATTATCCCCTATTAATATGAAACAATAGGTTTTTATTATTATATAATATTTATCCCCAATACAATAGGAATGGTGTCTACAAGGAGTAAGAAGTAGTCTAACCATAATGGGACATTATCGGCTCATTACAATTCAACTACTAAAATGGTATGTAGTCCACATATAGGTGGGATGCTATCAAACTTTTGAAACCAGACACAGGAAAAAATATATATACATAATCAATAATTTTATTCATATGTATATAAACACAAAATTTTAAATAACAAAACTTACCTCTATTCTAAAAAATAATAATAAATTTACTATCTTTTGCTTGGATTTTCTCCAAATCCCACCCTTTCCTTCTTCTCCATCTCTCTTTTTTTCTCCCTTCTTAATTTTCAATCATCTTTATTTATAAATATATTACTCTTTTTGAATGTTGTGCCATAACTCCTTGCATGAAGATTCTCTATTTTCATTATCCCTTGCATGTCAATTTTATAACAATCTAATTTTTTATCTTTATTATATAAAAACATATTAATTAGTTTTAATACACTTAAGTTGACTCATTATTATATTTTTAAATAATTTCTTGCATGGTAATCAAGATCACATTCCACTCAAGTTCTAATTTTATTATCCTCAGTGATTTTATTTTGTTTCACTAAACCCTATCAACTAACATGCTAAGTTTAGTAATAGTAAAATTTATTTTCTAAATTATCAAATAAATTTCATGCATAATTGTAATTTTAATAAATAACCTTCACTGGGATAATTATGCCATTAATTAATTTTTATTTGCTAGATAATCGTATTTAAGACAATAATTCTTCTATTGTAAATAAATAATTAATTTCTAGATTTTAAATTTAAAAACAAAATCAATTAGGCTAAAGAAATGAAATGCATAGTAAAATTAATTCCACACACATAAAGTATAATAATAATATACATTCAAAATATTTTTATGCAAGTATTATCTAG
This sequence comes from Torreya grandis, assembly GCA_037957365.1. Lineage (NCBI taxonomy): Eukaryota > Viridiplantae > Streptophyta > Pinopsida > Cupressales > Taxaceae > Torreya > Torreya grandis. The sequence continues at coordinate 453,699 of JARHVA010003026.1, forward strand.
CATCTACTATGTGTGTGTAAGGTCACTAGCATTTCCCCCTGATATTTCCTCCAATCATTTCATCTAACTGACCCTCTCTGATGATGCTCTCCCTCATCACACCCTGAGGGTAGGACCTATCATGCATACATCTAAGACTAATTAGGTAGTTATTCTAAGTAATTATAAACAAATGATTCAAAATTAATGTCAATATACAAAAATATCAAAATATAACTATTATGTAGTACACAAATCAATAATAATACTATACCATATTAGTATATGTCAAAATGCTCAAATCAAAACAATGGTAATCATATATTGATAACACTAGTCAAAAAATTAAAGGTTAAAAAGTTATAGCATGAAATTTAGATGTGACATCCCCCCTAAAATTGGTCATTGCCCTGATGACTCTTATTCAAGCAAAGGTTCTGATTAACAAACTGAGCTTAATAATATAATCATATCATATCAATTATCATATCATGTAATTAAATTTAAAATTTACATGAATAAATTATACTAGTTCCCCTAATTAGCACTATTTTTGGAGAATTGATCCTACAAGACTCTACTCTGTGACATTTTATATTAGGCAAACACATTTTGTGAAAGTTACTTTATGTTTATTAGTTTTTTTACGACCATGCCAGGGTCCAAAAATGTAAGAAAATTCTAATGAATAACTCAATAAAACTTTCACTACTAATTCAACAACATATGAGATCATCACAAAAGTAAAAGCAAATGATCACATGATTGAATTTGGCAAATTATATCTATGAAGTCTAGATTCAACAAGTCTATCTATCAGATCTAACTCAGTATCAACTGAGTCAATGTGAGGATAAGTAGTATATCATCCTATCACTTAGAACTCATGTTCCCATTTCACCAATCACCCCTTAGGTATTCATGACTTAATGCTTCAAAAGGTGTATAAGTTTCACAAATCTATTCTAATAGATCATATAAATCCATGCTATGTACTAAAAAATTCCGTATGCACTAACATACACACAAAAGAATTTATACAATCATTCTAAGATTAAATTAAGTTTCTACTAATCAATCAAAACTAGTATCATATACTACAAATTAATCTATAATGTTATATTCATAGTAAAAATAAATAATATCATAACTAATATAACATACAAAAGCTAAGGATAATACCATCCTTACATTCTTGAAAGTGAGATGATGTTTCCTTGTTTATACAAAAATTAAAATATTTATAACCCTTAGGCTTACTAATATGTTATACACATCTTATACCATACTTTCTCCCCATGAAAAGATACACATAGTAATATTTAGATTAATATCAATCTAACAAAGATATTTAATAATGTAATAGTTATAATCAACTATAGTATAAATTCATTGTTAGCCACTCATCGTGATCAAGTCTATAAGTTAGATAAAATTATGACTCTAAAAAGCCATAATTAGAAATTATAGAACTAGCATCTCATAAACCAAAACTTTATACATACCCTCACATGGTAGAAGGAACATCACAATCCAAGTGGTCAAATCACTATCACTTTCCATCTTGCAAGTATAGTATCATAAACTACTTTCAAAAATTGAACCACAAAGATGCATCAACAAGAAATAGAAACACTATCCCAAAAATTCAATGGAATAAGATCAAGTAAAAATTTAGAAACAAGTCTTCCACAAAAGGAAAAACTATATCAACATCCTAAAAATATGAATATTTTCAATAGCTTAAAATTATGTAAGAGGAGAGTGGAAACATAACAACTTACCTCTAATTTAACTAAGAAATATGACACATCTTCTCAAGTCTATAAAAATACAAGGATGCTAATCCTTAAACAAGCTCCTACACAAAGGAATATCAAACAAGACATCTATAGACAACTATAACAAAATTTACACTACACTAGGTGGTGCCAATCTAGAATGGTATTACAGGATTCTCAATCCTAAGATTTGTGTATCTAAGACACAACTAAGCATAATTACTTTAGTGAGAATAAATCCATGATTTTAAAACACTCAAAACACAAAACACAAGGGTGAAGGTGATTCAATAAAGACAAAATCATACTTGAGATGTTCAATCTAAAGATCAAAAACATGGTAGGAAACTCTTGTTCACAACTCAAGAAATAAGTTATGCTCTTACCTACCCAATAGCTAACACAACCATCACCAATAAGACACTCATTACCCAAACCTTTAATCAACTCTAAGGGGGTATAAATTATCTAAGGTAGTTACTTAATGTACCATACTTACACTCTCAATTCTCCCTTTTGATAAGTAAGAAGATATGAAAATGCTAATGGACTCATTAGATATTAAAATTTGAGTTATAGCTTTGATACAAAATGTAACAACACCTCAATTTTTACTTATAAAATATAAGAATTATTTTTAAAAAATTACTTTACATTCATTCCATAGAATAATACTATATAATACCGCTAAAATATAACTAAGAATAATAGTACTTCAAATTCAAATACTACATATAATATAAATTGTATAGAACTCTACCAAATGCCAAATACAATAGGATACAATTAAATTTGGTCTAATAATACAACATATGCTAATCAAATATACAAGTGCATAATATAATTATATTATTTTAGTCATATGGCCTCATACAATGATATATACAAGGCTCTTCGGAGCTTGAGTCAAACTAACTCATATATCATTGATAATCACAAGTGTCATTTATAGGTAGCACTATAGTGGAGGAAGGATATAATCATCTGATTGCTTTAACAAACCGACCACAGACCATTAATCCCCCATACAATATCCTATCAAGAAACAGCCCTCCCTTCATAGATAGGTAGATACAACGGTACAAGAAATCTAGTGAGGCATGCTAGTACCCCATGTGATGTAAGATTTATAAAAACATGTAGTGTACCATAAATAAATCCATTCTAACATGATATCACATAACATGAAAATTAAACATATGAATGAAAATGTATATAACATTACTTAGGCCCAAGTTTTCAAATAATATACGATCATATAGATTAGTCAATTCATAGCACGCTACTTGATTGGATTATATATTAGTGGTACTACCTAGGCTAGTGGAACCCATCTCACCACCCATTATTATCATTAATATATAATTCATAGTATGTAAATCAAAGACTCATGCAGATTACATTCTCTTAGTAATAATATCACATCACACGCTAAAAAAGGAGAAAGTAAGTTATACTTTTATTCCAACCACGCATGATTGAAACATTTAATATTAATTCATATAGGTAATGAAGCATATAGTTCATACTACCCAAGTATGTCTCACATTCATAATAAACTACATATTAGTATAATAAGACCCAAACAACAATTCCCATGACAACCCATTTGTCATAGGTTAGGGTTCTAAGGTACAACCACTAGTTTTATCAATCAATTACATTAAGTAGTCCTAATCATGTAATAATTAACTCTTATTAAGGAAAGTATATAACACTCAAGTCAAATATACCCATAAAAATCTAACTAAACATTCATTTACACTCATAATATTTAATGCATACAAGATATCCTACTAAATGTTACAACACATACTAATCACGTAACAACCAACACATATATGTTTATTTAGGTGTGAGTCAAATATAATATGTACCATCTAGATAATTTTTGTACCATAGATATCTATGAAATCCCATACTATCATAACTCTTCATGCATAAGTTCCCTACCCATACACGAACACACAATCTTACACTTTAATTATAAATAAGCAAGTATAAGACTATACCATCTAGATATATCTTTAGATTTTAATGCATAATAATTAGATGTAACATAATACCCAAGTACATATCTTGATACACCAATTTATGCTTTAACAGTAAAATTAATTTTTGCATATAAATATACACACCAAAAAATTATCACACATTATCTTAATTTTCAACATTTATCTTAATATCGGATATCTGTAAATCAAGTTATAATTTTTAGAGATTGGACTTAATGGGCATTTTTCAATTGGTTGAAGTTTCCCACTTCATTAAAATTCATTACCAATCTAATATTTTAGATATACCCATAGTATCTAATGCCTTATACCAATTACATAATAATATGAATACCCAAAGATTCCATGTCCTTTAACATTTATCTTTAATGACTCCTGCATTTTAATTTATATATAAATATTCAACACTTCTCATGAGTGTATCATTCATAAAACCCAACACTAATTTATTGACCAGTATTAAAAATAAGAGACTTAAATTTTTTTATTAAGTACCTAGAGACTTTGCATTAAAGAATAAACTCACCATTTTGAAAATAGTTTTAAATATAAGACTATTCCCTTAACCAACTCACCCAAATACCATTATTAAAAATATGATGCAACCTAAAGATACATGTTGTCAATATTAATAAATAACATAGGCCAATGGATACGATATGATGCTATTAAGACACAACCTAATCCAAATAAAATGTCACTACATAGAATAAAAATATAGACCCCATATAAATAATGATCTATCATAACAATGTCAACATAGTCATTAAAAATATTCTTGCTTTCAAAGATGCCAGCCACTTGGAATAAGAACACAACTATTATAAGGAATTCAAAACACATCTTACCATATGTTTATATTATAGAATAATATTAAAAAGACCAGCATAATATTACAAATTCTACCCTATAAGGTAGGTTAATAAATAAATCACAACCATATAATCTTCAAATCACTGGTTATTGGGTTTTCATGCTAGATAAAAGTGAGGAACATGGCTAATAACAACACAATCAAAAAAGAATAAAATGTGGCCAATGACATTTATAACACCATCTAAAATAAATATATGTATCTTGGCAAATAAAATTTAGGCTTCTTAAAAAGACTCACAACTAAAAAGAAAAGGACGTCGTTCCAATTCACTAAAATGGCTTTTCAAATATTGACTAGGCAATTTCAAATAGACTTGGCACTTTATTTTAAAAAGGACTGGGTTATTTCAAAATAATAACTCATCAAAATATTTTATATATTATGAATTTGATCATAAATTCACATTTATTTATTTCCACACATCTATGACAACACACCCAATGTTATAACAAAAAAATGACTCAGTAATTTAAGAAATAATTGTCTAGACATTTTATAAAGGAAGTTGGGCAATGAGGATTTATAGTCCAAAAAATTAGCCACTTCTATTAAGCTAGGTGTTCTAAGTTTTCTACTCATCTAACACAAATATACACTCATCATTCTTAATTATATATCTAGCAACATAAAAATAAAACTCAATTACTTCTAATTGGCACTTACCATCTTAATAAGGCTACAACAAACTAATATAATTAAGTTAAATATATATTATATAGTGAATTACTAATTAAATCTAGAGACTTTATAAATATTTAGCTATTTTAAAAGTAAGCATAGATATAAAAAAATATGACTCAGTATCTTAGCCACTCTAAAATAGGGCATTATAATATTTGTACATATCATTCATATTCTACAAGTCATTTCAATATTAAACTTAGAAATTTCAATAAAAACTCAATGCTTCCCTCTTTGGCTAGGTGATGCATTAAAAATTCTTGACTTATTTTTAATATACACATTTATTCTTTTTATAAATATATTGCATTCTAATTCAATCCTTCAGCACTTAAACTTTTAACATTTTCTATATATGACTTGACCATTAAAAGTATAGACTCAACCTCTTTAGCATATATTTTTTAGATCTAAATTATCCACTATTAATATAAAACACTAGGTTTTTATTATTATATAATATTCAGGCCTAATACAATTATAATAGTGGTTAAGAGGAGTAAGAAGTCATCTAACCAGAATGGGATGTTACTGGCTCATTACAATTCAACTACTAAAACGATATGGAGTCCACATATAGGTAGGATGTTGTCAAAATTTTCTAAACTAGATGTAGGAAAAATATATATACATAATCAACAATTTTATTCATATGTATATAAACACACATAATTTTAAATAACAAAACTTACCTCTATTCTAAAAATAAAAAATAAACTTACTGTCGTTTGCTTGGCTTTTCACCAAGTACGACCCATTCCTTCTTCTCTGTGTCTCTTAATTTTTTTCTCCCTTCTGAATTTTCAATAAGCTTTATTTATAAATCTCTTACTTTTTCTAAATGTTGTTCCATAACTCCTTGCATGAAGATTCTTTATTTTCATTATCCCTTGCATGCTAATTTTATAACAATCTAATTTTTATCATTATTATATAAAAACATGCTAATTAATTTTACTACGTTTAAGTTGACTCATTATTATAACTTTTCAATAAATTATTGAATGCTAATCAAGATCACATTCCACTCAATTTCTAATTTTATTATCCTTAATTAATTTCTTTTCTTTCACTAAACCCTATCAACTAACATGCTAAGTTTAGTAATAGTAAAATCTATTTTCTAAATTTTCAAATAATTTTCATGCATAATTGTAGTTTTAATAAAATAACATTCACCAGGATAATTATGCCATTAATTAATTTTCATTTTCTAGATAATCGTATTTAAGACAATAATTCTTTTATTATAAATAAATAATTATTTTTTGGATTTTAAATTTAAAAACCAAATCAATTAGGCTAAATAAATTAAATGCATACTAAAATTAATTCCACATGCACAAGGTATAATCATAAGTAACATGCAAAACATTTTAATGCAAATATTATATAGTATCTACTATATGTGTGTAGGGTCACTAGAATTTCCCACTAATATGTCCCCCAATCACTCCATCTATCCAACCCTCTTTGATGATGCTCTCCCTTATCACACCCTGATGGTAGGACCTATCATGCATCCACCTCATAATAATTAGGTAGTTAGTCTGAGTCATCATAAACAAATGATGAAAAATTAACAATTGTACATCCTCTATGTACATAAATATCAAAATATAACTGTTACATAATGTATACTAATCAACAATACTACTATCTCATACCAGTATATGTCAAAATGCTCAAATCAAAGCAATGGTAATTAGATATTAACCACACCAATCAACAAATTAAAGGTTAAAAAGTTATAGGGTGAAATCATAATGTGACATCTAATTCATGTTAGTCAGTGGCAATCATATATACATTCTCCCTTTTTCTCCATCAAATTTCAAAATTGTGTCTCCAATTTTGATAATAAAGTATGAGGATACCTTCTTTAACATTTTCAATATCAATTTAAATTCCAACCATATCCTCATAAGCAATGGCTAAAGGGACAAACTCTATAAAAATATTAGATGAAATATAAAATCATTAGGAGTTACATCAAAATAATGGGACTGAACACACTAAACTATGTCATTTGAATCAATAACAAGGACTAGGATTAAAATAGCTAGATTTGAACTAGTAGGGGTAAAAATAAATGGGGAAAAAGGAAAAACATTTTCAATACCATCAAAATCTTCCTTAGGAAAACTTTATGAAACCATAACTTCACTTAAAAAAATATCCATAGGGATATTACTAAAAAAGACATAAAAAAAGTTTTTAATTAAAGAGTAAAAAGAGAACAATACATATTTCTCTAAATTAACTCCAAATTTGGAGTATTATGCCCTGTCTAAAATTTTAGGCATTTGGGCATCTTGAGTTGCTTTAAATTATAATTTTTATATTTACCTCAATTATTTTAGATAAATTAATTTACTAACATTATACACCCTAATTATGGCTTCTTGATTGTCAAATACATCCATAAAAATGTCATTTTCTTGATGAGGCTAGTGTTTATACTCGATGTTGGCGTTGTATTGTATTGAGTCCACATAATTCTCAATCATCCTGAGAGGATCCTAGGGATAATATTTAGCTTATTTAAAATCATAGGGGACTAATTATTCCCCTCTTATTCTCCACATAATGAAATTATGAAACATACCTTATTCCAATGATGTAGTAAATTTTGGTATCATATCTTGGTTTTTTGGGTTCAAAAGTAAAGTAATTAATGTGTAAAACTTAATGTGGACAACTAGTAATATATTTACATAACAATAAGTCATTATATCACAAAAAAAGGAAAGGCATGAGGGGATAATCTTTATATTCTTATAACCATGTTATCCTAGAAATAAAACCATTCTCCATATCTAAAAATGGTTTCCCTCATAGTTGTAGATATTTTGGGGCACTTGGTATTATGTATGGTTTCATGTATGATAATGAGGAATTCATTAAATTTTTTGTTTTAACTAGGTAAATTTAAATGATTTTACATATTTATATAAGTGGCATGAATTGGATTATTTTCCAAGGGATACTAGGGTCTAAGTAAACTTGTACCAAATTATAATGTATAAAAAATATAACCAACCAAATATGAGGGTAGTCATAAATTATTAATTGCATTCCTTTAATTATTTTATGATATATAATGAAATAAACTCACCCCAATTAGTGGGGTTCCCTTATTTGAGTATATTGTGGAGTAGGGACACATAAAAAACATTGGCATAATCCATCTAAGCTCTCTAAAATAATTTGTAAAGTAAGGCCATGGCCTCCCTGATAGGTACCTTAAAAATCCTCAAAAAATAATAAATTTCTTATTTGATTCTCCATGAACATGGTTCTCGATCCATTTATTAAAAAAAAAAAACCCCTTATTTTACTGATTTTAAAATGACTCTTTTATGAATAGTTGTTGGTTAACTGGTAAAGTTGTTTGGCTTGCAAAGAACCCTTGAGGGGTCAATTCTTGTTGCTAGAAAAACCTAACAAACTATAAGGGATGAGGCTGAGATATTGACCTAGGTGAATTTTGTGGAATGGATAACCCTCAAACCTTGTAACTTAGCTTAAGATCACTGCATAAAATAATGGTTAGCAAAAAAAGTACTCTTTTGAATAAATTAATGTAGGTTAAATTAACCTCAACATTTCCTAATGATAAATCCTATAAAATCTCAAATAAGTCTACCATTTATGGAAAACATATTACCATCCCTAATATCACATTATCTAAATACATCTATGATCAATTCCTTATAGGGAAATACTTCCTATTTTACATCTGCCCTATGCATAAAGGTGTTCCTAATCTTCCATATTAGCTCTTTTTATTCATCTAAGTCTTTAATATCTTTTAAATTATGTAATAAATAGTATAAGTCATTTAAGTTACCTATACTATACATATATGGCACAAAACATATGTCTCTTAGTCTCTTCCAAGAACTAAAAAACTTTATATGTTACCATTTTCAAACTAAAGGCGTACATTAACTATTTAGAGGATCCTATGTCAACTTTGATTTGTTCCTTGGTGTTATTTTCCAAAGTACCTTAAAATATTATTTAAAAATAAAATCAAATGTTTATTTTCAATTCTCATTTAATTTAGAACACCCTTATAAATTTAAAATAATTATACCATGGTTTTTCCACTTTAATCACCTCTCATTTCACCTGTGTAAAATGATCAATCAATCAAAGTAATAAATGACCAGTTAAAAATCACCAAGATAAAACAAAAATAAAAAGTCTATAATATTTCATGTAACATTGCATATACATGGTACATGCATAGTTTCCTAGAGAGGAATGGTGGTAATAAATTTGAGACCTGACTCTCTCATGTTTTGGGTGAACATGATTGAAACATGTATGACATATGATAATTTACTTATGTTGAATTAATTTTCTATAGATTTGAAATTTTATATAGGGAATAAGGATACAAGAGTTCACCACATGGCTTCCTTCCAATTTAATGTAAGAAAATAAAACATCACGTTGGATGAATTTAATTTAAACACGCATCTAGGGTCTAGGACATAGGAATATAATAAAGACATAATTAAGATAAAAAATATAGAACCTATTAAACCTCATAAAATAATCATAAACACCAAATTAAGGTATGTGAAAATAAAACCCTAGAATCATTTAAATTATTTATAAAATATCATTATTTAATAAATTCAATCAAAATACACATTGGATTTGGAATAATAATATAAATGACATTAAAAAATTATAAGAAACATAACCAATCGGTCCATTTTAAAAGATGAATTTATAACAATGTTGGCCACCCCAAAATCCTAATCTAAAAGCACTCATGAGATTTAGTGTTCCAAAGAGAAAAATAGTGGCCAATGCATGGGATAAAGATATCCCTTTGTTAATTTTAGGATTGATGTTGGTTCAATCCAAGGACCAAGAAGTTTAACCAAGTTTACTCTAAGATAAGCAATTGTTACCATCATAAGTTCAATTGATATGAGCATTAATGTTCATTTACATATTTTATTATATCATGTTGTATACTTGATTCAATTGATAAAATAATTAAAATCTACTTCACTGCAATTCCAATCACAAACTAAACTAGAACATGACATCATCCAAAAAAACAAAAATTAGAGAGGGTAGGGTATAAAAGAGAGGTTTTATTTGACCTAAATGAGCTTCTTTATGCCAAGTAACTAAAATCGTGCTTGACCATAGTTACACTTTTTATCAACGAAATTTGCACCCTTGGAAGGTAGTTCAATCCTTTGAAATTTGGAATAACATTGAGACAATTTGGAATAATATGAAACTAAAGAAATTTTTGAGGTCAAGTGTGAGGGGTGACTAAAATAGGGATTTTTAAGACTATAAACAATGATTGCTTTGTAAGATATTTTAGACTAGTACATCCACTATGTCTCCTGTGCGCGTGCTCCTAAAGAATTTGAAATCGACTGTAGTGAATCTGCCAGTCAGTGTGGCTGTGGCCACTATTATAGGTAGGGTTTTTCCTACTAGTGAGGGGAGGGATCAGAATACCCTTAAAGCTATTTCTTTTGTGGGGGCTGGAGATACAATGGCCTTACATCTAGCCTATGTTCTTGGTTCAGGGTATGGACCTGGGGGGAAAACCTTTGCAGATGTGGCAGCCTTCGAAATAGATATACATGATGCATTACCTAATGCAACATTTGGGCCAACCCGCGTAATGCTTGTAAGTGCTTTAAAACCTATGAGGGTAACTCTAGACCCTAAATTAGTGGAAAGTATTGGCCAATCAGAAGAACGGTTTTCTTTTTGTGCTGCCATTTTTCTTTTTTGTGGTTTCTGGCCCTCTCTTGTAGATCTACAGAATTGGATTTCAAAGAACTGGTTGCAAATTAAATATGGTCAAATCCATCTTTGTGCCAAGGGTTTTTTTATAGTAATATTTAAAAGCCCTGAAGATAGAAAATCTATATTGTGTCACAATAATTTTTCATGGTAGGGCAGATTTCCTCTTATGGCTAAACCTTGGCATAAGGATTTTAATCCTCTCTTGGAATCCTTTAAAAAGCTCCTTATATGGGTGCGGCTCCCTTATCTTCTGATACACCTGTGGCAAGAGGTGGTTTTTAAAACCATTAGAAATGCTATAGGGGATTTTTATATGAAGAAGATAGTCTGACTCTTCTCCATTCGACTTGTGCATGATTTCTGGTAGATCTGGATGTTTCTAAGGGCCTTCCTGAGGTGATTTGCCTTGAATCCCCAAGGGGTACCTAGACACAAATTTTGGATTATGAGGGGATCCCTTTTTGGTGTAGGAAGTGCCACCAAACGGGACATATTACTGCTCATGTTGCTAGGAAATCTCATCCCAGACATTCACCTTCTTAGTGGCCTAAGGGTTCCTCTGAACAGAACTTTGACAAACAACCTTCGGAAGCAACTTCAGATTTCGAGACTAAGAATGAGGAAAGTTCACAATCTGAACCGAAAGATGAAGAGGAATCTTTGGTGAATCATTCTAACAAAGCCCCTGCGGTGGCTATGGTTAGTGATACTGTTGAGCCAGAGGAGGAGGTGGTGGTCTCTTCCCCTATTCTGGAGGATCCCTCAAAGAGCTAGACTATGTTTAATTCTCATAAGGATTTTATGCCCTCTAGAATCCAAAGATCATTGTCTTCTAAGGCATGGGTTGCTGAGGCAGCTAAGGTAGAGGACGGATGGATAGCAGTTAGGAGAAGGAAGTCCAAGCCTTTGGTCCCTCCTCTTGATATGAATCTTTGGTCATGTAAAAAAAAAATCTTAACTTAAAAGATTCATCTAAAGTTCCCTTTTGCTGACTAGTTTTTTCAGGGGCAGTAAACTGGTCGGGTTTACTGGTTACTGGTCTGAAAGGTTGCTCAGCTAGCTGTTCCAATTGGTTAACTTTCAGATCAGTGTTTTGACAACTATTTTTTATGGTCATATTTGATGGTTATAGGTCCCTATAAAACCTGGTATTGGTTCTTTTCTATAATCAGGTTCTATTGTTAACCTGGTTGTGCTTTAAGGTTTATCTTTCCCCTTGTGTAGGGTTTTTGGGGTCCCTTCAAAACCTATTTTTACCTTAATCTAAAACATTGAGACAATCTTATGCTATATGTGGCCTAATTTTAGATTAAATCTCTAGGTTAAATGGATAGCTCTCCTTGATGTATCACTTAGGATCACAAAATACTCTACAAAATTGCTAGGAAAAGAGAGAGAGAGATATTCTAATGGAGGTGATGCACTAGATGTACTTAGCCATTACATGTACACTTTAACCATATGACTAAATTTTAAAAAACACTACTCCTAATCTACCTATTTACATCAACACTTCATTGTGGAGGTAGTGAAAGATGTTTGGGCTTGGAATACTAAATAAGAGGTCATATCATGACACTAGTGAATAGACTACTCACTCAACCTTTCACATTTCACTTTGACACTTCACAAAACTTGAAAAAAAAACTTTAAAACTAAATATGAATGCTATACAAGGAAAACAAACCAAGGAAGCAAAGATAACCACTTGATAAGATTAAACTAATCATGCATGCACACTAAAACTAGTCTAAAGAGGAGGTAAAATAAGAGTTTCTCATTGCTTAAAGACTTACAAATGGGAAGGGATTTTCCATATCGAGGTAAAGGATAAAATCATAGCCTATCAAGGCTAAATATATAGAGAAAGTGAGAGAGAAGAGGAGAGAAAGGAGTAGGATATAGGTGACAAGTGTCTCTCAAGAGAGTTACAATCAAGATGGAGTTAAACAATATCTCAATAGGTCTTTAATGGAAAAGTGTTCCTCTTTTGAATATTCTTTATCTCCTAAGTGGCATGGATTTCCTTCTTGTTTTTTGACACCTTGATCTTCCACATGAAAATTTCCCTTTATCTTGGCTCATGATGGATAAATCACTTGACCATTAGCTCATGTTTAACTAATCACTTTATCTACTCTTTAACACCTTTTATCTACTTACAAACTATCCAAACTAAAATCTCAGTGGTAATCATCAAGTAACTCCTTAGGCATCTTGAAACCTCTTTATCTCAATAGGCCTTTCTTGCCAAAATAGATCAAAACTTGATTTCATCTTCACCAAGGAAATATTTATCCATGAGAGGCATATTCACATCACTTTTATTATGCAGATAATACCTTTTAAGACCATATTTTCATAGGTATCCCATAACACAATTTTCAAGCATGGGTACTAATTAGAGAGCTAGTACAGAATTGTCAGTCATGATGAATGATCTTGAAGGAGATGGAAAGATGATGGAAAACATGCAACCATCACTTTTATATACTAGAACCATGTCAAACCTTTGAAACTTCAAATGAACACTTGTTATTTATATATATATATATATATATATATATATATATATATATATATATATATATATATATATATATATATATATCATGGAGTCTCCCTTTGCAACACCCAATGCTCACACATGCCAATATAATAGAGGAAGCTATGAAAGGGGTTTTTAGACTGTATAAATTCTCCCCTATTGCTCTCATGATTTAATGAGTCCATTCATGCAATAAAGATTGCCAAAAACTGAGCCATTGGGTTTTTTCACCTCAAAAAAGCACCTTATCTCCTTATTGATTATTCGTAAAGCTAAGGATATCAATAAAAAAACAATGCCACTAATTGAGAGGTCATAAGGGTTATCAAATTTGATCAAGATCTTGGGCTATAAATCTACCTATACATCACATACCATACACTTGAAATTTACCCTTATGAGATTTTGGAGAGAATGATGGAGGTTCTAAAGTAAATTTTACATCTTTGAGACTTGTACCTAAAATCCAAGCATGGATTTAACCTGAAGAAGCTTAATAGACACCTCTATAATGTTTTCATTTATAAGTGGGCTCTTGGAATCCATACAAGTGCCTTAAACTACTTATTTAGAGTTGAAACTAAAATAACTAATAGTTTTTTGACATCTTGACATGTGTGGTAGTTAAATAACTCCTACAAGAACCTTGGAAAGTATATTGTATAGATTATTATTTTTGGAATATTTGACACACATGAGAGTTAGCCAAAAAAACATTTTTTTCTTCATAAAAATTTACCTTAAAGTTTATAAAAAAATCTTAACTTCCCCAATCCAACATGAAATGTTTGTGTAAGTTGATTAGGGAAAGAAATGACCTTTATAATAAACTAAGTGCCCTATGACACCATTTGACTAACTCTCATCACACTATGACATGATTATACCATTACAAGACCAATATAATATATCACATTAATTTACTCAAATTTAACTTAAACATTGCTAATGATACCTTCTAAAAACCAATTAAAGACTATCAATCAAGGCATGTAATGGGATATGAATAATTTTGATAAGACATGAAAAGCAAGTTTCTACCTATAAGGGTTGATATTCTGACCTTGGGGTTCAAAATTAGTCAACAAATTGGTGATTTATGGGGGGTAACATGCCTACAATGCTTACTAGACTAGTAGCCTTGTCCTTCCATTGGGAAATGGAGTCACTTGCACTCAACCTTAGACTTGATGAGAACTTGACCAAGATACAAAAAAAATAATTGACCTAAAAAAACACACAAAATAAGGACAACACACACACAAATTAAATGAAATAAGACACACACATATGCTAACTAAGTACTTAGGGAGCACAAAATACAACATAAGCAACTAATATATACAAATGCCATAAAAATAACTTCTTCCTCATAGATAAAAGGAGAATATTTTGACATATTTTCTCCATGAGGTGAATAATAACATAAGATAAGTTGTCTCGTGGACCTTTCTCTTGTTGGCTTCATCCTCATATTAAATGCCAATCATCTTGGCATGTCCTCAAGTGAATAACATCATTAAAATTAGTCACTTATAAGGATTAAATCTTCATGTGCTTCAACATATTTCTTTTTATCTCTCTTGATTTTAGATGTCAACTCAAGCATGACTACTTCTTGGTTCATAGGGTCAACCTCAAACTTAGTACCTTGGATATTCTCACATTATATTTCAAGAAGGAAGGTAGCCTAAAAAAAATCCTCAATTTGTCTAATAGGAGATATATCCCCTTAAAGAGTTTCAAACTCATTGCAAACTTTCCAATACTTATGCTATATGTCCTCTTGGTCCATGAGGGCATCAATAGCCTTAACCTTTATTAACTTTTTCAATCCAATCTCTTATTTATATTTAAGAATGTATTCATCATAAATTTATCTATCATGGACTTGAAATTATTGGTGATTATCTTCAAGACATATTGGCTCACTATGAACCTTATATTCTTCATCATCAACTTGATCTTGTTCTCCTAGAGGTTCCAAATTATCAAAACCTTCATATTCTTTGAAGATGTACAAATAGTTATAACACATGTCCTTCAAATCTCCTTGAAACTTGTCATTTTCATACTCAATCAAACCAAGTGTAATCTATTAAAATAAACCAACATCTCCTTTACCCTCTACTACAAATTCTTCCATAATTTCTTACTCATTGGGAACCATTTCAACTTCATCCTATACTCTTTCTTCAAGATCAAATTATTTCTTATTTGAATCCATGTCACATTAATTTAAGACCTCACCTTGTTTAGATAATATGTATTCTAATTCAATATCCTCTTTTACTCCATCTCTAAAAACTAAATTATTTCTTTCTTAACCAAGTGGAGTGCCAATGAAAATAACCTCATCAAGATCACTTAAAGTATATTCATCAACTGTAAATATAACTTGATCTTCTTCACTTTCCTCCCATAGGATAGGTTCTTCCTAAATAAGGGATATGGTGTGAGGGTGATGTATATTCTCATGATTTTGAGAGGGGGTATTAGGAATGGAAGGTTTCTCATGAATAGGCTTGAGAATTGAGTGAGTTTTATTGTAAATTGAGGTCTTGGTAATGGAATAATATTTTGGGAATTCTTGGAATGATAGAGAATTTATTTTTTCTATGATTTCCCCAATCTCTTAAACAACCACCTCATCCTTTTCATAACCTTCTTGAGGTTATTATATAGCTACAACTTGATTTTTAAACTTACCAACTAGGACTTATTTATTATCTTGAAATCCTTATTAGATAAACCTCCAAGATGGAAAATATTTAGGTTATTGAGAAGAGGGAAATGGATCTTGAATAGGCATAAATATTTCTTTGATTTTAAACTCTAAATATTGGCTTGGTTCAAGTTTCTTTATTTTCAACTCTAACTCTTCAATTTTCTTGTCTATACTCTCTTTAAATGGCTTTTCTTGAAGGCGGTTAGTTACTTCATAAGGATAAGGAGCACAAGAAGGCTGATATGGGATATAAGAGGGTTCTTTATGAGGTATGGGAGAGATTTTCATACACTAATATTATTTATATACTTCAACTCCCTAATCTATGCTTTTCTCACTTTGATTATTCCATGATTTCACCACTTGATTCTAACTTGGAATCTTGAAAGAATTCTTTTGGGGTTATTTAGGAAGAGGAGTAGAGTTTTTTGATAAGGTGGCTTCACTAGATTCCCTCCATGTGGTAATCAAACCTTCTAATTATGCTTTGTCTTGGTTTTCAATAATAGGATACTCAACAATAATCTCTCCCTTCTTTTGAATTTTCTCTTAGATTGATTTACAAGAAGGGAAAGTTTGAGGAGTATGTGAAGGACTTGGAATACTTTGAAACTCATTTAAAACTATTTCTTGGGGAAGAATAAGTGTAACATATTAGGGTTAAAGTGGTATATATGAAGACACATGGGGTTAATAAGATTGAATGTATTATCCTTCATGAACTTATAGTTTATCCTCTATGCTTTGAACTATATCACTTACATCCATTATCTCACTTGAGAGTATTTTCTAATTTTCTCTCTCAATAGGTGTATATTCCTACTTAATTATTTATAATGAGTCTTTCACATTATGAATGAGATGACTAGAAACACCTTGACCATATTCCCTTTGTGTGTTAATCCCTATCATATACCTCTCATAGTCTAAGAAAGTTTACTTGAAACTTGAAATATATTGGTTTGAAACATTATTATGTTGGCTAGGGATAACATGGTCTTGAGAAGGCTAATTATATGCAACTTCATAGTCATTTAGGGTGAGTGTAAATTAATCATATGACTGATAAGAGTCATAACAAGGCTAATAAGGATCATATTGAGGCCGATAAGGCTCATCATAGAGATGATAGTGAATATCATAGGCTCGATATGCCTCATAAAATTGCATGAAACTAAAATTTAATTCAAACATAGCCATACAAACCTCATCAAGATAGTGAATTAAAAGCACAAATTATCTTTAAAAAGTGCCTAAGATACTAGAACCAATTGAATAAGAAATGAGTCACCATTAATGTTTTGAATGCCTATCTTATATGTAGAAGAACAACACCAAAAATCCTTACACTACTTTGGACCTTAGTCCCACTAAGTGTGCCAAAACTTGTATCAACTATATTTTCAACCTTTTAAGGTATTTCAAGCCTTCCAAATTTATAATAACATTGAGACAATCATAGGCTATGGGTGGTATAATGTTAGAAAGGGCTAGCTCCTTTTGATGGATCACCTAGGCTCACAAACTACTATACCAACTTTCTAGAGAGAGAGAGAGAGAGAGAGAGAGAGAGAGAGAGAGAGAGAGAGAGAGAGAGAGAGAGAGAGAGAGAGAGAGAGAGAGAGAGAGAGAGAGAGAGAGAGAGAGAGAGAGAGAGAGAGAGAGAGAGAGAGAGAGAGAGAGTTATTCTAATGGATTTGAATCAAAAAATGTACTTGACCACTAATAACCATCTACATTTTCACTTCAACCATAATACTAACCTACAACACTATTCCTAATTTTCCTCTTTACATCAACACTTCATTATGGATTTAGTGAAATATGTTTAGGCTAAGAAGACTAAAAAATAGGTCATATCATGACACTAGTAAATAAAATTCTCACTCAACCTTTCACATTTCACTTTGACTCTTCAAAAGACCTAAAAAAAAACTTCCAAAATAAATATGAATGCTAAGCAAGGATAATATATCAAAGAAACAAAGATAATCACTTTATAAGATCAAACTAGTCATGTACACACATTAAAACTAATCAAAGGATGAGGTAAAATATAATTTTCTCATTTACCAAAGGATTGGAAATGGGAAGAGCTTCACCATACCTAGGTGAAGGATATAATAATAGCCTATCAAGGTTAAATATATAGATAAAGTGAGAGATAAGAGGAGAGAATGGCATAAGAGAAAGGGGTGAAAAGTGTCTCTAAATAGAGTTAAAATCAATAAGGAGTTAGAAATTATATAAATAGGTCTTTAATGGAAAAGTGTTCCTCTTATGAAGATGCTTTATCTCCCAAGTGGCATGGAGTTCCTTCTTGTTGTTTGATGCCTTGATCTTCCTCATGAAAACTACCCTTTATATTGGCTTGTGATGGACAAATGACACACTTGACCATCAGGTCATGATGAAATGATATATTTTTCTACTCTTTGATACCTTTCATCTACTTAAGAGTTATCTAAATTGACATTTTCGTGGTAATCATCAAATAATTCTTTAGGTGTCTTGAAACCTCTTTCTCTCACTAAGCCTTTCTTGCCCAAATAGCTCAAAATTTGATTTCATATTCACCAAGACAATATTTATACATGAGATTCATCTTCAAATTAGTTTTATTATGTAGATAAGACCTTTTTAGACCATATTTACGTAGTCATCCCATAACACAGTCTTCAAACATGGTTACCATTTGGAGAGCTAGGATGAAATAGTGAATCTGTTGAATGATCTTGAAGGAGATGGAAATATGATGGAAAACATGTAACCATAACTTATATATATATTAGAACACTATAAAAATTTTCAAACTTCAAATGCAAACTTGTGATATATATATCATAGAGTCTCCCTTTATAACACTTAATTCTCACACATGCTAATCTAATAGAGGAATTTATGAAGATTTTGTGTAAACACTCTAGACTCTCCCTTATTACTCTTATACTTCAACAAGTCCATTCATACAATAAATATTTCCCAAAATTGAGCCATTGGGTTTTTGTACCTCAAAAAATCACCTTATCTCCATAATGATTGTTCATAAAGCTAATTATCTCAATCAAATAATAAATTACACTAATTAAGAGGTCATAAGGGTCATCAACTCTGATCCATTACTTGGGATTTAACTCTATCTATACAACTTATACCATCCACTTGAAATTTACCCTTATGAGCTTGTGAAGAGAATGATGGAGGTTCTAAATATCTTTTTGCATCTCTAAGAATTTTACCTAAAATTAATTCATTTTTTTAACTTGAAAATTTTGAAGAGACACCTCTGCAATGTTTTCATCTAGAAATGGGCTCTTAGAGTCCTATAAGTGCCTTAAACTGCTTGTTTGGAGTTAAAACTAAAGTAACTAACCATTTTCTAACATCTTGACATGTGTGGCAATTAAATAAATCCTCAAAAATCTTGGAAAGTTTATTTTATATATTACACTTCTTATAATATTTGACACATGTGGGAGTTAGACAAAAATATATTTTTCTTCATAAAAATTTAACTTAAAGTTTGTAAAAGAACCTAAACTTATCCAAACCAACATGAAATTTTTGTATAAGTTGATTAAGAAATGAAATGACTTTTGTAATAAACTAAGGTACCTATGACACCATTTGACCAACTCTTATCACATCATGACATGACTAGACCATTACAAGACCAATATTAGATTTTACCTTCATTTCTCCAAATTTACCTTAAATAATGATAATCAAAACTTATAAAGACCAATTGAAGACTTAAATCCATGTAATGGGATATTAAAAAAAATTATAAGACATGACAAGCATGTTTATACCTATAGGGGTTGACATTTTGACCTTGGGGGTCAAAATTGGTCAACAATACCACTGTGTGCCTAGTCTAGAAATTACATAAACACAAGCCACTCAATGGGAAATATTCTAAGGACACTGATATGAAACTTTTTTATCCATTGAAACCATTATAAATATATTATAATTTAAAATTTTGTATATATTTCACATAATGATTTGGAAAAGACTAAAGTAAATCATGAATAAATCTAATGGACCATTTAAAATACCTAGTGCACATCATAACTGAGATACGCATCTACAAATATCAATGCTCAACTTGTAAATCCTTCACCCAATTTAAACTCCAAAATATTTTCAAAATATTTCAAAAAAATATTTTGTAACACATTATAGTTGAAAGCACATAAAGCATAGAATATTCAAAAAGGAAAATGGATAGAATAAGCAAGGAACTAGACTAGCATAAACACAATATATATGTTGCATTCATGTCTACGATCAAGCAAAATATCAATCCTAACATGAATTAACTAGATAAATTAAAATAATGGAGGAATTTTATGGAAGAAAACACAATCAAAATATTTATTCAACATTATAAAAGCATTCTATTACAATCCATTTTTACAAGTAGACAATCAAAACAAAACATGAGGAATAGTAGGTACAATCTTGGCACCATTTCAATAACATTTTGAACCCAAAAAATTCTCACCCATTTCAAAATTTAAAAAAACCTCCCTTATAAAGACATATTTATCTATTAAGCTCACTCAACCCACTATTGAGGTAGTTATAAATACTCAATGATGATTGGGGAATGTGGTTGAGCTTCTAACAAATTCACTAGTTTGACCACAATTTGTAGTTAGAGACCACACCTCTTAAAATTAGAGATTTTGTATTTTATGCTCATTATTTCTTAGACTTATTCCATGTGCATCCATACTAACTATTTTTCATTTAAATTTGGGTGCTAGTTGTAATCATATTCAAATATTACTAGTAGATTATTGTTAGGATTTTCTTGGGACTATTATTCCACCATGCCCTACATAGGCTTATGCATTCAATTTTAGGGGCTGATTAAATAAAATATCCATCCATAAATTTATTTTAGTGTCTCTTGGATTATTTCACTCCTTTATTAGCTCAAAATATATCGCTTCTAGGCCTTTTAGTTTTTGGGGAACTAACTACACTTTGACTATACTTTCTAAATGACACATAGTCCTCTTAGGACTCTTGATAATTTTTATAGCCAAATAGGCCATCAATATTAGTTTTTGGGATCTCTTGATTTCATCACTACCACATGACTCTTTCTCAACTTTACATTCATTTTCCTTTATTAGGCTATTGGTTTTTCCTATTTGGTCTAACTTTACCCCTAGGTAGCTTGTTAGCATTCCTAGGATTTAGCTCGCCTTTACCTTTGTCATCATTATGGCTGCATGGATTCTTCCCAATCATATTAGGTTTTAGTTTGTGATTGTTTATTCATTAAAACATTTCTTTGTCTCTGCCTCTCACACTCTTCATGATTTGGGCCAATGTTATAATCACTTATAGCTCTTAGGATTCTTATAGGGTACCATGTGACATTTTCTTGGGGACTTAGGGGCATGAATTTTTATTAATGTTGATAAAAATTTAGGACATCAAGCTAATTACTTAAATCTTCTAAGTTCCCCAAGTTTCAAGGTTTTGAGGCACTAGGTCATCAAGATCATGCCACATGGGACAATCTCAGGGCCCTAAGGATTTAAAAAGACTTAGTCATTTTTACCAAAATATTTGACTCTAAATCTTTGCATAAAAAATATTTGGATGTGTGGAATAATATACAGGGCCCTAGGAGTCTTTGAAAACCTAAGAGAAAACAATAAAATTGACTATGTAATTTTTTTTGATAAAGTGGATTCTCAATCAAATTTTATACATGAAACAGTAAATAAATATAAGAATTAAAACTAGTCATTTGTATAAAAACATATATTTAATCCTAAAAATTCATAGAATAAATTATATATAAAATATGACAAAATAATCTAAAAAAACAAGTAAT
Organism: Torreya grandis; assembly: GCA_037957365.1. NCBI lineage: Eukaryota > Viridiplantae > Streptophyta > Pinopsida > Cupressales > Taxaceae > Torreya > Torreya grandis. The sequence goes on from JARHVA010003026.1 coordinate 475,973, forward strand.
GGAATTTATTTACACCTAGGCAAAGGACATCATTATTTTTAAATATTTGGCTGAGTGGGCAATAAGATGTACAAGCTACAATCTAAATAAAGTCCACAAAATATTCAAACCATTTTTACTATGAAATAATGTAATCATTAGTTTCATTGTTAAAATGAATCCATGTAAAGGTCTTAATATATATATATATATATATATATATATATATATATAAACTTGTATAAATTTGAGATCCAACATTCAAATGGGTGAATACTAGATCATTTAATCATGGACTAAGACTTCATAAATGTACAAGTTAGAATTTGGTGTTCATAGGTGAAATCTTAGAGTAAAATTAAATTAAAAAAAAAATTGAAAATAATCATGAAAATTCATTTGTAACTTATCATCTAGCAAGTGCCAATTAAGGAAGGGTTCAAGTAGATACACTCAAAACATTCTAAAGAGGTCCTCTAAGCCAAGTAAAACAAACATTTGCCTAAAATAAAGAGGGTACCTATTTTTATCTTGAAAATGGAGCATGTTTTTTGAGACAACAAAAAATGGTGACATCTATGGGGATAATGTTGTCAAGCAATTATGATCCAGAATCTATGGTTAAAACACTTGAAACTCTAGGCTACAAACATTCACACTTGAACACAAATATAAATTGCAAATTATTATCTTTAGATAAAATCATAAATATAAAGGAAATAAATTATACCTTAACCTATGGCATACTAATTTTCAATTATATTAGAGGCCATTAATTTTTGAAACTCATTAATTTCTTATAGCTCTTGAATTCACATAAAGCACTTTAAACCTCCTTAAACAACCAAAAATTTTGAGAGGAAAAAATACTTATTATCATGTTGGATGGAATGGCATAGGCATTAATCTATTTATATCTATGTGTCCATAGCCCTAATAGATATACCTTTGGTCCCACTCAAGGCCTTATCTAATAATTTCAAGTTTTTAGAGATGGAGTAAAAGAGGATCTTGAATTAGAAGACATATTATCTAAACAAGGTGAGGTCTTAAATTAATGTGACATGGATTCAAATAAGAAAGAATGTGATCTTGAAGAAAGAGTATAGGATGAAGTTGAAATGGTTCCCAATGAGCAAGAAATTATGGAAGAATTTGTAGTAGAGGGTAAAGGAGATGTTGGTTTATTTTAACAGATTACACTTGGTGTGATTGAGTATGAAAATGACAAGTTTTAAGGAGATTTGAAGGACATGTGTTATAACTATTTGTACATCTTCAAATAATATGAAGGTTTTGATAATTTGGAACCTCTAGGAGAACAAGATCAAGTTGATGATGAAGAATATAAGGTTCATAGTGAGCCAATATGTCTTGAAGATAATCACCAATAATTTCGAGTCCATGATAGATCAATATATGATGAATACATTCTTAAATATAAATAAGAGATTGGATTGAAAAAGTTAATAAAGGTTAAGGTTATTGATGCCCTCATGGACCAAGAGGACATATAGCATAAGTATTGGAAAGTTTTCAATGAGTTTGAAACTCTTCAAGGGGATATATCTCCTATTAGACAAATTGAGGATTTTTTTTAGGCTACCTTCCTTCTTGAAATATAATGTGAGAATATACAAGGTACTAAGTTTGAGGTTGACCCTATGAACCAAGAAGTAGTCATGCTTGAGTTGACATCTAAAATCAAGAGAGATAAAAAGAAATATGTTGAAGCACATGAATATTTCATCCTTATAAGTGACTAATTTTGATGATGTTGATTCACTTGAGGACATGCCAAGATGATTGACAGTCAATATGAGGATGAAGCCAACAAGAGAAAGGTCTAAGAGACAATTTATCTTATGTTATTATTCACCTCATGGAGAAAAATATGTCAAAATATTATCCTTTTATCTATGAGGAAGAAGTTATTTTTATGGCATTTGTATATATTAGTTGCTTATGTTGTATTTTGTGCTCCCTAAGTGCTTAGTTAGCGTATGTGTGTGTCTTATTTCATTTAATTTGTGTGTGTGTTGTCCTTATTTTGTGTGTTTTTTGAGGTCAATTATTTTTTTTGTATCTTGGTCAAGTTCTCATCAAGTCTAAGGTTGAGTGAAAGTGACTCCATTTCCCAATGGAAGGACAAGGCTACTAGTCTAGTAAGCATTGTAGGCATGTTACCCCCATAAATCACCAATTTGTTGACTAATTTTGAACCCCAAGGTCAGAATATCAACCCTTATAGGTAGAAACTTGCTTTTCATGTCTTATCAAAATTATTCATATCCCATTACATGCCTTGATTGATAGTCTTTAATTGGTTTTTAGAAGGTATCATTAGCAATGTTTAAGGGAAATTTGAGTAAATTAATGTGATATCTTATATTGGTCTTGTAATGGTATATTCATGTCATGGTGTGATGAGAGTTAGTCAAATGGTGTCATAGGGCACTTAGTTTATTATAAAGGTCATTTCATTCCCTAATCAACTTACACAGACATTTCATGTTGGATTGGGGAAGTTAAGATTTTTTTATAAACTTTAAGGTAAATTTTTATGAAGAAAAAAATGTTTTTTTGGCTAAATCTCATGTGTGTCAAATATTCCAAAAATAATAATCTATACAATATACTTTCCAAGGTTCTTGTAGGAGTTATTTAACTACCACACATGTCAAGATGTCAAAAAATTATTAGTTATTTCAATTTCGACTCTAAATAAGTAGTTTAAGGCACTTGTATGGATTCCAAGAGCCCACTTCTAAATGAAAACATTATAGAGGTGTCTATTAAGCTTCTTCAGGTCAAATCCATGCTTGGATTTTAGGTACAAGTCTAAAAGATGTAAAATTTACTTCAGAACCTCCATCATTCTCTCCAAAATCTCATAAGGGTAAATTTCAAGTGTATGGTATGTGATGTATAGGTAAATTTATAGCCCAAGATCTTGATCAAATTTGATGACCCCTATGACCTCTTAATTAGTGGCATTGTTTTTTTTTAAATTGATATCCCTATCTTTACGAATGATCAATAAGGAGATAAGGTGCTTTTTTGAGGTGAAAAAACCCAATGGCTTAGTTTTTGGCAATCTTTATTGCATGAATGGACTCGTTAAATCATGAGAGCAATAGGGGAGAATTTATACAGTCTAAAAACCCATTTCATAGCTTCCTCTATTATATTGGCATGTGTGAGCATCGGGTGTTGCAAAGGGAGACTCCATGATATATACATATATATATATATATATATATATATATATATATATATATATATACACACATATATATATATATACACACACACACACACATATATATATATATACATATATATATATATATATACATATATATATATATATATATACATATACATATATATATATACATATATATATATATACATATATATATATATATATATATATATATATATATATATATATATATATACATACATACATATATATATATATAACAAGTGTTCATTTGAAGTTTCAAAGGTTCGACATGGTTCTAGTATATAAAAGTGATGGTTACATGTTTTCCATCATCTTTCCATCTCCTTCAAGATCATTCATCATGACTGACAATTTTTTACTAGCTCTCTAATTGGTACCCATGCTTGAAATTGTGTTATGGGATACCTATGCAAATATGGTCTTAAAAGGTATTATCTGCATAATAAAAGTGATGTGAATATGCCTCTCATGGATAAATATTTCCTTGGTGAAGATGAAATCAAGTTTTGATCTATTTTGGCAAGAAAGGCCTATTGAGATAAAGAGGTTTCAAGATGCCTAAGGAGTTACTTGATGATTACCACTGAGATTTTAGTTTGGATATCTCGTAAGTAGATGAAAGGTGTTAAAGAGTAGATAAAGTGATTAGTTAAACATGAGCTAATGGTTAAGTGATTTATCCATCATGAGCAAAGATAAAGGGAAATTTTCATGTGGAAGATCAAGGTGTCAAAAAACAAGAAGGAAATCCATGCCACTTAGGAGATAAAGAATATTAAAAAGAGGAACACTTTTCCATTAAAGATCTATTGAGATATTGTTTAACTCTATCTTGATTGTAACTCTCTTGAGAGACACTTGTCACCTATATCATACTCCTTTCTCTCCTCTTCTCTCTCACTTTCTCTATATATTTAGCCTTGACAGGATATGATTTTATCCTTTACCTTGATATGGCAAATCCTTTCCCATTTGTAAATCTTTAAGCAATGAGAAACTCTTATTTTACCTCCTCTTTTGACTAGTTTTAGTGTGCATGCATGACTAGTTTAATCTTATCAAGTGATTATCTTTGCTTCCTTGGTTTGTTTTCCTTGTATAGCATTCATATTTAGTTTTAAAGTTTTTTTTCAAGTTTTGTGAAGTGTCAAAGTGAAATGTGAAAGGTTGAGTGAGTAGTCTATTCACTAGTGTCATAATATGACCTCTTATTTAGTATTCCAAGCCCAAACGTCTTTCACTACCTCCACAATGAAGTTTTGATGTAAATAGGTAGATTAGGAGTAGTGTTTTTTACAATTTAGTCATATGGTTAAAGTGTACATGCAATGGCTAAGTACATCTAGTGCATCACCTCCATTAGAATATCTCTCTCTCTCTTTTCCTAGCAAGTTTGTAGAGTATTTTATGATCCTAAGTGATACATCAAGGGGAGCTATCCATTTAACCTATAGATTTAATCTAAAATTAGGCCACATATAGCATAAGATTGTCTCAATGTTATTCCAAATTTCAAAGGATTGAACTACCTTCCAAGGGTGCAAATTTCATTGATAAAAAGTATAACTATGGTCAAGCATGATTTTAGTTACTTGGCATAAAGAAGCTCATTTAGGTCAAATAAAACCTCTCTTTTATACCCTACCCTCTCTAATTTTTGTTTTTTTTGGATGATGTCATGTTCTAGTTTAGTTTGTGATTGGAATTGCAGTGAAGTAGATTTTAATTATTTTATCAATTGAATCAAGTATACAACATGATATAATAAAATATGTAAATGAACATTAATGCTCATATCAATTGAAATTATGATGGTAACAATTGCTTATCTTAGAGTAAACTTGGTTAAACTTCTTGGTCCTTGGATTGAACCAACATCAATCCTAAAATTTACAAAGGGATATCTTTATCCCATGCATTGGCCACTATTTTTCTCTTTGGAACACTAAATCTCATGAGTGCTTTTAGATTAGGATTTTGGGGTGGCCAACATTGTTATAAATTCATCTTTTAAAATGGACCCATTGGTTATTTTTCTTATAATTTTTTAATGTCATTTATATTATTATTCCAAATCCAATGTGTATTTTGATTGAATTTATTAAATAATGATATTTTATAAATAATTTAAATGATTCTAGGGTTTTATTTTCACATACCTTAATTTGGTGTTTATGATTATTTTATGATGTTTAATGGGTTATATATTTATTTATCTTAATTATGTCCTTATTATATTCCTATGCCCTAGACCCTAGATGCCTGTTTAAATTAAATTCATCCAACGTGATGTTTTATTTTCTTACATTAAATTGGAAGGAGTCATGTGGTGAACTCTTGTATCCTTATTCCCTATATAAAATTTCAAATATATAGACAAGTAATTCAACATAAGTAAATTATCATATGTCATACATGTTTCAATCATGTTCACCTAAAACATGAGAGAGTCAGGTCTCAAATTTATTACCACCATTCCTCTCTAGGAAACTATGCATGTACCATGTATATGCAATGTTACATGAAATATTATAGCCTTTTTATTTTTGTTTTATCTTGGTGATTTTTAAATGGTCATTTATTACTTTGATTGATTGATCATTTTACATAGGTGAAATGAGAGGTGATTAAAGTGGAAAAACCATGGTATAATTATTTTAAATTTATAAGGGTGTTCTAAATTAAATGAGAATTGAAAATAAAAAATTGATTTTATTTTTAAATAATATTTTAAGGTACTTTGGAAAATAACACCAAGGAACAAATCAAAGTTGACATAGGATCCTCTAAATAGTTGATGTAAGCCTTTAGTTTGAAAATGGTAATATATAAAGTTTTTTAGTTCTTGGAAGAGACTAAGAGACATATGTTTTGTGCTATATATGTATAGTATAGGTAACTTAAATGACTTATAATATTTATTACATAATTTAAAAGATATTAAAGACTTAGATGAATAAAAAGAGCTAATATGGAAGATTAGGAACACCTATATGCATAGGGCAGATGTAAAATAGGAAGTATTTCCCTATAAGGAATTGATCATAGATGTATTCAGATAATGTGATATTAGGGATGGTAATATGTTTTCCATAAATGGGAGACTTATTTGAGATTTTATAGGATTTATCATTAGGAAATGTTGAGGTTAATTTAACCTACATTAATTTATTCAAAAGAGTACCTTTTTTCCTAACCATTATTTTATGCAGTGATCTTAAGCTAAGTTACAAGGTTTGAGGGTTATCCATTCCAAAAAATTCACCTAGGTCAATATCTCAGCCTCATCCCTTATAGTTTGTTAGGTTTTTCTAGCAATAAGAATTGACCCCTCAAGGGTTCTTTGCAAGCCAAACAACTTTACCAGTTAACCAACAACTATTCATAAAAGAGTCATTTTAAAATCAATAAAATAAGGGGGTTTTTTTTTGAATAAATGGAGCGAGAACCATGTTCATGGAGAATCAAATAAGAAATTTATTATTTTTTGAGGATTTTTAAGGTACCTATCAGGGAGGCCATGGCCTTACTTTACAAATTATTTTAGAGAACTTAGATGGATTATGCCAATGTTTTTTATGTGTCCCTACTCCACAATATACTCAAATAAGGGAATCCCACTAATTGGGGTGAGTTTATTTCATTATATATCATAAAATAATTCAAGGAATGCAAAAAATTAATAATTTATGAATGCCCTCATATTTGGTTGGTTATATTTTTTATGCATTATAATTTGGTACAAGTTTACTTAGACCCTAGTATCCCTTGGAAAATAATCCAATTCATGTCACTTATATAAATATGTAAAATCATTTAAATTTACCTAGTTAAAACAAAAAATATAATGAACTCCTCATTATCATACATGAAACCATACATAATACCAAGTGCCCCAAAATATCTACAACTATGAGGGAAACCATTTTTAGATATGGAGAATGGTTTTATTTCTAGGATAACATGGTTATAAGAATATAAAGATTATCCCCTCATGCCTTTCCTTTTTTTGTGATATAATGACTTATTGTTATGTAAATATATTACTAGTTGTCCACATTAAGTTTTACACATTAATTACTTTACTTTTGAACCCAAAAAACCAAGATATGATACCAAAATTTACTACATCATTGGAATAAGGTATGTTTCATAATTTCATTATGTGGAGAATAAGAGGGGAATAATTAGTCCCCTATGATTTTAAATAAGCTAAATATTATCCCTAGGATCCTCTCAGGATGATTGAGAATTATGTGGACTCAATACAATACAACGCCAACATCGAGTATAAACACTAGCCTCATCAAGAAAATGACATTTTTATGGATGTATTTGACAATCAAGAAGCCATAATTAGGGTGTATAATGTTAGTAAATTAATTTATCTAAAATAATTGAGGTAAATATAAAAATTATAATTTAAAGCAACTCAAGATGCCCAAATGCCTAAAATTTTAGATAGGGCATAATACTCCAAATTTGGAGTTAATTTAGAGAAATATGTATTGTTCTCTTTTTACCCTTTAATTAAAAACTTTTTTTATGTCTTTTTTAGTAATATCCCTATGGATATTTTTTTAAGTGAAGTTATGGTTTCATAAAGTTTTCCTAAGGAAGATTTTGATGGTATTAAATTTTTTTTTCCTTTTTCCCCATTTATTTTTACCCCTAATAGTTCAAATCTAGTTGTTTTAATCCTATTCCTTCTTATTGATTCAAATGACATAGTTTAGTGTGTTCAGTCCCATTATTTTGATGTAACTCCTAATGATTTTATATTTCATCTAATATTTTTATAGAGTTTGTCCCTTTATCCATTGCTTATGAGGATATGGTTGGAAGTTAAATTGATATTGAAAATGTTAAAGAAGGTATCCTCATACTTTATTATCAAAATTGGAGACACAATTTTGAAATTTGATGGAGAAAAAGGGATAATGTATATATGATTTCCACTGACTAACATGAATTAGATGTCACATTATGATTTCACTCTATAAATTTTTAACCTTTAATTTGTTGATTGGTGTGGTTAATATCTAATTACCATTGCTTTGATTTGAGCATTTTGACATATACTGGTATGAGATAGTAGTATTGTTGATTAGTATACATTGTGTAACAATTATATTTTGATATTTATGTACATTGAGGATGTACAATTGTTAATTTTTCATCATTTTTTTATGATGACTCAGACTAACTACCTAATTATTATGAGGTGGATGCATGATAAGTCCTACCATTAGGGTGTGATAAGGGAGAGCATCATCAAAGAGGGTTGGATAGATGGAGTGATTGGGGGACATATTAGTGGGAAATTCTAGTGACCCTACACACATATAGTAGATACTATATAATATTTGCATTAAAATGTTTTGCATGTTACTTATGATTATACCTTGTGCATGTGGAATTAAATTTTAGTATGCATTTAATTTATTTAGCCTAATTGATTTGGTTTTTAAATTCAAAATCCAAAAAATAATTATTTATTTATAATAAAAGAATTATTGTCTTAAATATGATTATCTAGAAAATGAAAATTAATTAATGGCATAATTATCCTGGTGAATGTTATTTTATTAAAACTACAATTATGCATGAAAATTATTTGAAAATTTAGAAAATAGATTTTACTATTACTAAACTTAGCATGTTAGTTGATAGGGTTTAGTGAAAGAAAAGAAATTAATTAAGGATAATAAAATTAGAAATTGAGTGGAATGTGATCTTGATTAGCATTCAATAATTTATTGAAAAATTATAATAATGAGTCAACTTAAACATAGTAAAATTAATTAGCATGTTTTTATATAATAATGATAAAAATTAGATTGTTATAAAATTAGCATGCAAGGGATAATGAAAATAAAGAATCTTCATGCAAGGAGTTATGGAACAACATTTAGAAAGAGTAAGATATTTATAAATAAAGCTTATTGAAAATTAAGAAGGGAGAAAAAAATTAAGAGACACAGAGAAGAAGGAATGGGTCGTACTTGGAGAAAAGCCAAGCAAACGACAGTAAGTTTATTTTTTATTTTTAGAATAGAGGTAAGTTTTGTTATTTAAAATTATGTGTGTTTATATACATATGAATAAAATTTTTGATTATGTATATATATTTTTTCCTACATCTAGTTTAGAAAAGTTTGACAACATCCTACCTATATGTGGACTCCATATCATTTTAGTAGTTGAATTGTAATGAGCCAGTAACATCCCATTCTGGTTAGATGACTTCTTACTCCTCTTAACCACTATTATAATTGTATTAGGCCTGAATATTATATAATAATAAAAACCTAGTGTTTTATATTAATAGGGGATAATTTAGATCTAAAAAATATATGCTAAAGAGGTTGAGTCTATACTTTTAATGGTCAAGTCATATATAGAAAATGTTAAAAGTTTAAGTGCTGAAGGATTGAATTAGAATGCAATATATTTATAAAAAGAATAAATGTGTATATTAAAAATAAGTCAAGAATTTTTAATGCATCACCTAGCCAAAGAGGGAAGCATTGAGTTTTTATTGAAATTTCTAAGTTTAATATTGAAATGACTTGTAGAATATGAATGCTATGTACAAATATTATAATGCCCTATTTTAAAGTGGATAAGATACTGAGTCATATTTTTTTATATATGTGCTTACTTTTAAAATAGCTAACTATTTATTAAGTCTCTAGATTTAATTAGTAATTCACTATATAATATATATTTAACTTAATTATATTAGTTTGTTGTAGCCTTATTAAGATGGTAAGTTCCAATTAGAAGTAATTGAGTTTTATTTTTATGTTGCTAGATATATAATTAAGAATGATGAGTGTATATTTGTGTTAGATGAGTATAAAACTTAGAACACCTAGCTTAATAGAAGTGGCTAATTTTTTGGACTATAAATCCTCATTGCCCAACTTCCTTTATAAAATGTCTAGACAATTATTTCTTAAATTACTAAGTCATTTTTTTGTTATAACATTGGGTGTGTTGTCATAGATGTGTGGAAATAAATAAGTGTGAATTTATGATCAAATTCATCATATATAAAAGAGTTTGATGAGTTATTATTTTGAAATAACCTAGTCCTTTTAAAAATAAAATGCCAAGTCTATTTGAAATTGCCTAGTCAATATTTGAAAAGCCATTTTAGTGAATTGGAACGACGTCCTTTTCTTTTTAGTTGTGAGTCTTTTTAAGAAGCCTAAATTTTATTTGCCAAGCTACATATATTTATTTTAGATGGTGTTATAAATGTCATTGGCCACATTTTATTCTTTTTTGACTGTGTTGTTATTAGGTCATGTTCCTCACTTTTATCTAGCATGAAAACCCAATAACCAGTGATTTGAAGATTATATGGTTGTGATTTATTTATTAACCTACCTTTTAGGTTATAATTTGTAATATTATGCTGGTCTTTTTAATATTATTATATAATATAAACATATGGTAAGATGTGTTTTGAATTCCTTATAATAGTTGTGTTCTTATTCCAAGTGGCTGGCATCTTTGAAAGCAAGAATATTTTTAATGACTATGTTGACATTGTTATGATAGATCATTATTTATATGGGGTCTATATTTTTATTCTATGTAGTGACATTTTATTTGGATTAGGTTGTGTCTTAATAGCATCATCTCGTATCCATTGGCCTATGTTATTTATTAATATTGACAACATTTATCTTTAGGTTGCATCATATTTTTAATAATGGTATTTGGGTGAGTTGGTTAAGGGAATAGTCTTATGTTTAAAACTATTTTCAAAATGGTGAGTTTATTCTTTAATGCAAAGTCTCTAGGTACTTAATAAAAAATTTTAAGTCTCTTATTTTTAATACTTTTCAATAAATTAGTGTTGGGTTCTATGAATGATACACTCATGAGAAGTGTTGAATATTTATATATAAATTAAAATGCAGAAGTCATTAAAGAGAAATGTTAAAGGACATGGAATCTTTGGGTATTCATATTATTATGTAATTGGTATAAGGCATTAGATACTATGGGTATATCTAAAATATTAGATTGGTAATTAATTTTAATGAAGTGAGAAACTTCAACCAATTGAAAAATGCCCATTAAGTCCAATCTCTAAAAATTATAACTTGATTTACAGATATCCGATATTAAGATAACTGTTGAAAACTAAGATAATGTGTGATAACTTTTTGGTGTGTATATTTATATGCAAAAATTAATTTTACTGTTAAAGCATAAATTGGTGTATCAAGATATGTACTTGGGTATTATTTTACATCTAATTATTATGCATTAAAATCTAAAGATATATCTAAACGGTATAGTCTTATACGGTATAGTCTTAGATAATATGTTTTGAGGAAGATTTTAGATTTTGCATTTTTATTCAATTTTATTTGAATTTTTTTTATGAAATTATTTCTATAGTGATATCCATTGAATGTTGGGGACCAAACCATGGTTAAAATAATAGACTCATAAAATTTATATTACTAAGACAAATTCAAATTGAATCAATGTTTCTTATTTACTTAAGATGTTCAATTAAGTGTGATTGATGTCTTTAGATAATAAAATAAACCTTTCTAAAATCCACATGTTTTGTTTATAATCACAAGCCTCAAAAATTTATAAGATTCATAAAATAAAACTAAAGCATCATATGCCATTTTTTGAATGCTACTTTTCATTTTCTATCTTTTAAGGATTAAATAAATTTCATGTTTTCATAAAAAATTTGAGGTCCTTTATCCCACTAACACAAGTAAATGAAATTAATAGGGGCCAACTCTCCTCTTAATGCTTTTATTCTTAGGACATGACTCACCATTGTAAAGGGATGTCTAGAACAAGGAACATACAAAATGTTGAAGCAAAACCAAAATAAGAAAAGTAAAAAACATGAAGCCTACTCTAAAACAAGTATATATACACACATGAAGCTAATAAATAAAATAAGGAAAATAATATAAATAAATAAAATAGAAATCTTGGAAAGCACTAAGAAATCCAGTGTATAAAATAGGAAACTATGTACACTATTTTTTTTAAAAATGCCCAACACAATTGGGAGGACAGGTCTGGAAACCCAGTGTAACATGATTTATACTAGATAGTAGTAACAAGTTTATTATAAATAGTTTCCTTAAGAATTTAAGAACGTCCTTTAATTCACTTAAAAGTTCTTTGACTTTCTTTCCTATAAAACCAATGTTATTATCAAGCCTATGTTAAAAGAACTAGGTGTCTCAATTCCAAATTTAGAATCAACATAGGCTTAGAAATAATTCACCTTAAAGTCTAGATAATTAAAAATAAGATATTCATGGCATACCTCATGAAATTTAGAATCAATTAATCCCATATGTGGACACATGTATGAACCATTTTCATGAAAAAGATAACCACTAGTTAAATCAATATTCCTAGGGAAGGGGAACACTCTTACAAATTGAAACATCAAGACATATATTTCCCTGTGGATTACTAAGGTTTATAAGTTCATCATTTTTACTCACATCCATAAGAGGTAATACATTATACAAGCAATCATAAAAGCTATCACTTAAAAATGAAGTGTAATTAGAGCTATAATCAAATAAATAATCGATGTTTTATTTAAAATATGCCATCTAAGAATCATTGACATCTTTATTCATGTATTCAAAATTCACACTTGACATTCCCAAATCTATTGTAGGCATCCTAAAATTTTCATAGATAGTGTACTAAGTGATCATATATTACATGCGTGACTCTAGGTAAACTAAAACTTGAATGAGATCATCATCCTTATTTGCATTGTAATATTTTTTTTGCAAGTGAATCTAGTTTTAAGATCTTACCTTCCCTATCTAAAAGGTACTTCTCTTCAATCATATCATAATCTAGATGATTATAAGATTTTTATCTAACCCTTTCCAATACCATATACTCAGGATATAGACTTTCTTGAAGTGGACCATGACCTGGATCTTCATTACTGACATTTAAGTCAATGGAAAGAACAAAATTATATTTGTATTCAACCAAAATGCCACAAGGTATTAGGGATAAATCAATCCATCACTGCATAAAACATATTTTTCCTTCCACAACTCTCATTTTATTCACTTTTATCATCAAAAAGATATACATACATGAATTTGGGATAATCATTTCCCCTTACTTCAAAAGTAGAATCGACATAATCATAAACAAGATATTTATATAGTTCTCAGTTTTGAGAACTGTCATTGTAATTATAAGAGTTTACCTTATGTTTGTGAAATTCATACAAAAGGGATACATTTACCTAGGGTTTAATGAATATTCTATTGAGCACAAGAGGATTTGTGACTATTAGTTATTAAAGGGTTAGATCATTATAAATAACAATATTTTATACTTTGTCCTCTACATCTATATCTTGTAGCTCATTGAATTCTTCTTCTAGGGGACTGTAAGAGGTTTTAGAATCTTCTTGTTTTTGGAATTCTAGTTGATATTGAAATTTTAATGTTTCTTATTTAATGTTTGAAATTCATTTCCCCACTTCAATCATGTTATAAAAATATAATCATGTAGCTCATACAAAATGATCTATGATGTGATAGTGATGGGATCCTAGTTATTTTTATTGTTAGGAAACACACTGGGGAGAGAGGGAGAATCTTTTTCTAGGCTTCCAAATTAAAATTGGAATTGATTTTGTAGACTTATATAATTGGTAATATGATTTGGTGCTAATCTTGAATACCAATCATATGATTCTCCTTTTAAATTTAAAGGAAACATTATGCAAGATACTTCCTTAAATTTCACTTTTAACACATGCATATCCACTCTGTAGGCAATAATGTGGTCCTCAACAACGCCTCTATGGTCACTCTAAAACACTAGGAAGAAATCAAAGGGAACCTTAGGTAGGTCATATTGAATTCATGGGATGTTTATGGTTGATTCACCAAGCCAAGACATAGTGAAATATATGGAATTTAATGAATTAGGTATAGGCTAAAAAATTATGAAATAATATGCACAACAAGTTTATCCCTAGGGTTTTATTCCTCTTATGCCTCAACAAGTGAAATAATAAGGGTAATAACTTAAATCTGGACCTTGTGATTCTTCTAGTGGGGTCCAAGGTTTTTATAAATAGAAAATATTAAAAATAAAAATAAAAAAATAAAATGGTTATCAATATTAAATCAATGAAAACACTATCCCTCCTAACACAAACTATTGATCACCCCAAAATCTTGGTCTAAAATCACTCATGATATTGAGTGTTCCAAAGAAAAAATTAGGGGATAATACATGGGATAAAGATATCCCATTATTAATTTTAGGATTGATTTTTGTTTAATCTAAGGATTGATAAGGTTAACCAAGTTTTCTGTAAGAGTAATAAGTACTGCCACCAGAGGTTTGATTGATATGAGCATTCATGTTCATTTACTTAATGATTATTTGTCTATATCTTACTATCCACTTGATTCAACTAATAAAAAAATCATAATATAATTCACTACTATTCATATCAAAACTTAAACTAGGGAAATAATTCATCCTAAAAAAGTAAAAAGGAGAGAGGGTAGTGAAGAAAAGAGAGGGTGTCTTTAAACTAAATGAGATTATTGATGCTGAGGAATTGAAAGTATGCCTGACCATAGATATACCACTATGTTATTAGTCTAGTAATTACATAAATGTGATCCACTCAGTGGGAAATCTTATAAGGACATTGATATGAAATTAATTTATCCATTGAACCCATTCTAAAGATAGTATAACTGATGGTATGTAGTTGTTGCACACAATGAATAGGAAAAGACTAAATTAAATCATGAAAAAATAAAATAAACCATTTAAAATAGCTATTTCACATCTTAACTGATACAATCATCTACAAATATGAATGTTCAACTTGAAAATGCTTCACCAAATGTAAACACACAAATATTTGTATAATATTGCATAAAAAGATTTTGTAATACTTTATAGTTGAAAACACATAAATCACAGAGCATTCAAAGAGAAAATTAGATAAAATTAGAAAGGAAATAGACTATCATAAGCACAATATAGATGTTGCATTCATGTCTAAAATCAAGCACAATGTCAATACTACCATTAATTGACTAGATAAATCAAAATAATGGAGGCATTTCAAATGAATAAAACACAACCAAAGTTTGTATTTAGCATTCTAAAAGCATTTTATTACAATCCATTTTTCTAAGTAGATAATCAAAGAAAAATGTGAGGAATGGTAGGTGCAATCCTAACACCATTCCAATAGTATTCTAACCCCAAAAGTCTTCCCCCTTTTCAAATGGAAAATAAGTTCCATTATATAGATATATTTTTACATGAAGTTCTCTCAACCCACTATGAGGATAGTTATAGATATTAAATGATAATTAGGGAATATGGTTGAGAATATGATATATTCATCAGCTCAACAATGATTTTTAGTTAAATTCCATACCTCTTTAAAGTAAATCTTTTGTTTTTTATGCTCATTATCTCTCCCTGGCCTTTTTCCATGTGCATGTCATGTTATGACTCACACCATACTGACTAATTTTCATTCAACTTAGGGGAATATCTACAATCATATTCAAATATTACTGGTAGATTATCATTGGGACTACTATTCCACCATGACCTGTGTAGGCTTATACATTTAATTTTATGGGATGATTAAATGAAAGAGCCATCCCTATATTGATTTCAAGATCTCTTGGATCATTTCACTCCATAAGCTTGAAATCTATCATTTATGGCTCTTTTAGTTGGTGAAGAACTAACTGCACTTTGACTCCACTTTTTAGACTTGACACTTAATCTTCTTTGGACTCTTGATGATTTTTACATCCAAATAAGCCATCAATATTACTTCTCAATATCCCTTGACATAATCATTGTCACATGCTTTTTTTAGAATCACATTCCTTATCTTTTGCTAGGATATTAAATTTACATGTTGGGTCCCACTTTACCATTTTACATCTTATCAGCATTTCTAGGCTTTAGATTATTATCCACCTTTATCATCACCATGTCCATGTGGATTCTTTTCAATCATCCTGGGTTTTAGTCCATGTTTGTCAGTTATCATCATGTGGATTTATCTCAACCTCTTGGGATTTTAATTCTTTGGGATAATGTTTTAATCACTTTGAGCTCTTGGACTTCCAAGAGAGTGTCACATGGAATATTTTCAAGTAATAAGAGGCATAGAGATTTACCAATTTTGATCAGCATATGGGTAGTTAGGAAAATTCCTTAATGATTCTAAGGTTTTAAGGTTCTCAGGTTCTAAGTTTTTAAGTGGTTGGGTCATTGGGATTGTGCCACATGGTGTAATCTTAGGGCTCCAAGGATTTCAAAGGAATTAATAAATTTTTCCAAAATATTTGACTTTGAAGCTATGTGTCAATAATATTTGGACATGTGGAAGAATTTAGAAGGCCTAGAGAGTCTTTGAAAACCTTCAAGAAAATAAAATAATTGACTAAGTAAATATTTTTTGTAAATAAAATTATTTTATTGAGTGAATTTTATGTGAGAAGCTGTCAATAAATATAGGAATTGAAACCAACTATTCACATAAAAATAGAGATTTAAGCCTAAACATTCGTAGGATAAAGTCTATTAAAAATATAATAAAATGACCTAAAATAAAGAAGCAATAGAATTTATTTACACATAGTCTAAGCACATCATGATTTTTAAATATTTGTCTAAGGAGTGTATAGTGAGATGTGTAAGCTATGATCTAAATGAAGTCCACCAAATATTAAATCCATTTTTACTATGAAATAATTCCATGTAAAGGTATCAAAATATAGATAAACTTACATAAAGCATATGTCTAACATTAAAATGGGTGAATGATAGAGTATTTAATCATGGACTAAGACTTCATAAACCTAAAATTTAGAATTTGATGTTCATATATGAAAGCTTAGAATAGACTTGAAATGTAAAAAGCATTGAAAATAAGCATGGACAATCATTTTTAACTTATCATGTAGCAACAACCAATCAAGGAAGGGCTCAAGTAGATACACTCAAAACATTTTAAAGAGGTCCTCTAGACGAGGTAAAGAAAAAAATCATATAATAAAGAGGGTCCATGTTTTCAACTTAAAAATGGGGCATGTTGTTTGACACATCCATAACCTAGATTTTAAATTTGTAACTTTAATGAAATACTCATTATTTTAGTGGCTTAAAATTATTGGTTCCAAATTATTTAAGAATAAATTAGGTCATTTGGTGATAATAATAAATTATCATTTGATGCACAGTCTAAAAATATGCAATAGAAGGCTCTAAGATGTTGTTCTAGATCAGATTTACCATTGAATTATGTAATATTAGGTGAAATAAATACTATAGTCAATGGATAAGTGTAAATATTTAGAGCCAAAATGTTGTGTAATAGTTCACTAGAGTTTACCTAATGATCTACTCTATGAAAACTATGATCCATTAGATTACCCAACTTGATCCATTAGATTAACCATGGCTTGGATATTTAACAATTTTCAAACTTGATTGGTAGACACATTAGATTGATTATAAATAGGTTTTGTCATGATTTTTAAACCTAGGAGGTACCACAATATGTTTTATATGAATAATCATAGAAATATGTGTAGGTTGTGTTACCACCACACTAGGTGTAGGCATCACTTGTGTAGTCATACGTGTAGACACAAGAATAGTATAAATAGTCATAATAGTCAATACACCTATTTTAGGATATATGGCTCTAAAAGGTGGGTTTGTTCCATTAAAAATTTCATCATTTTATTCCTAAATTTTGGTTTCTTAAGTATTTTTTTCATTTTAAAACTCTAGGATAAGTTTCAAGATAGTATATATGTCTTTACCTCACTAAATAATCATGTTTTAAAAATTTGAAAGTGCATATTATTGTTTAGGATAAATTATCACCAAAATTTTCACCCCTAAGGAGGGTATTCAAGCCTCCTCACTTAAGGTAATACATGGTAACAATCCTAAGTTGTGGGTGACCTAAAAGGTGAAATGAAGCTCTAGATAAGGGCTATCTCCCTTTGATGTATCACCTATAAACACTAATAATACTTTTATTTTAAGGTAAAGGGTTAGAGGTGACTGAAAACATCCTAACTAATGATGTGATACAACAAACTAATTGATCACTACCAACTAGTTTTATGTGCACATCAACCATGAGAATAGTCTAAACATACACTACTTATAATCTAACTCTCCTACATCAGTGTTTCAATATGAAGGTTGTTAAAGAGTGTCATCTATCTCCTCATTTAATCAATATTCAATTGATATCTTATCAACTAGGGCTAGTGTCCAAAACTATCTATAGTAAGGTATGGGATGGTAGATCTAGAAGGTTGGTTATGGGGGTGCTTGTTAATCCTATTCTAACTTTGAATATAGAAAGGAATGTGTCTTAAACTATGTGATTCATGCTTTTTTTGAAAAAAAGAAATAAATCAAATCAATCCACTCTTTTGATGAAAGTAAAAGATCACACTCCTATTTTATGTTTGCAGGGAAAGTAAATTCACACTCCTACTTATGAAAGGAAATTTGCTTCACACTTCTACTGTAAAAGAAAACATACTTTGTGTAGAAAATAAGTGAAATAAGAAAATGCTCTTTTTAAACGATGAATTTATTTTTATGTTTTTATAAATAAATTCAAATAGTAACAAGATTCTAATTAATTATAACAATGAATTAATAAAATAGAACATAAATACCGTACACAGTTCCTAGTTCCAAGGAGAGTGGGCCCTTACTCCTCTCAAACTCAAGAACAAATATTAATCAGTGATAAAAATTGAAGTATTAATTCATAGAAATGAAATGATTACAATCTAGCTGAAACTTGTATGCTTTTATAATATCTAATTCTTGATTCTCTATTTTCTCTATATCTTCTATTATATTCATAGTCAAAAGTCTTAAAATTTATACTAATACAATGAATGCAAAATAGGATGCAAAAGAATATGAATCCTTGGTCGATCCCTTCATCTAAAGATAGGATATTGGATTTCCAAGAGATCTAATTATTTTGATGAAATAAATATCCTATCCTATAATAGTCCTAAAATCTGATTACATACAAGTTTATAAAAAACAAGTCCTTCAAAATAGTAGGCAGTTATTTTCCTTATTTGAATCCAGCTGGAATGGTTCTTGCTTATCCTATCTAGCCTCCAACTTCCTATTTGTGGCTTTATCCTTACAGAATTCTCAAAATTGACCCTACAGAGTCAAGAGAAATGAGGCTATAGAGTCCATAGAAACAAGCCTATTGAGTCTATAGAAATATGCCTATGGATTTCATAGAAACAAGCCTATGTCTTTTTCCTGAGCATTATTCACACCAAAGATCACTAAACACATGCTATGTATTATACATTAATGACAAAGTAAAGGTTTAGTCTTTGGTTCTATATAAATAAGACAAATATTTTTTTTCCATGTAATAGCTATCTAAGAAATTTGCATAAGATAATATCATTCGAGAGATGGATTGAAGGAAATATTATGTCAATAATGAGCCATATTCTAAGCTCATCATCTCCCCCAAGCTTTACCTTTTACAAGTCCCATTGCAAACATTTATTGGCATTCATAACTCTGGCTTCTACTTTCCATAATCTGACTCAAGTTATATTCATCATATTCATCTGTTATATGTATATCTAAATTACTTATAAATCCCTAATGTGTTTGAATCATTTGTTTCCATATACTAAATTACTCCTCTGATTGTGGAGCCCAACTCTACCATCTTGGAATAGGTATGATTAGTAAAGGGGGTCTATATTTCATGCCAATCCATTTCTATTCTCCCCCAGAGTTGATTACCTCTATTAAAATTTATAGAATTAAGGATGCTCTCCTCATACTCCATCTTAAGTTATTTGGGGACATGACCTCTCACCTTTTAAGATGTACTAAAAGTTGGTCCCATCTATTTACACTTACAGCCACTACTAAATCAAAACTCTATCTTGAAAACAAATGAAGATAAATAGCACAATCATATAGAGCCTATAAATAATGTGTTTTAACCTCATCATTTAACAAAGCATAGTTAAAATTCTATTTGATCAATTTGGGAATAGGAAAGGCTACTCTAACACATGATCCTATAGTCTTAGCATGATTTGTATAGTCCTCAAATCTACCTTTCCATGCGATTTGATTTTTAAATTTAGAATGTAATGCTCTCAGTTGAAATTATCCTACATGAAGCTTTATCAAAAACTTATTGTGCTCATGATCTCCTAGAGTCAAGTCATGCAAATAAAATTCACAAAGAAAATCCTGCTAATCAAGTTCAGCACTATAGAAAATTTCTAAAATGTTATTGGCTACAAAATTTTGTAAGGAAGATGACAGGAGATCCACAAAAGCTACTATCTATACAATTATTCAAATAAAAACAAATTGTATGTAGAAAAAGGATTCAATACATGCCAAAAGAGTTTCCCCTAATTTGCATGCATCCTAAAAAATTTATTCTAACTCTTATACTTTAGCTTTTACTTCTTTCTTTTCATTTTCCAAGAGTTTGTTTGAAGAAGTTGCATCTTTGTTTATCTATTTAATTATAGAATATTTTTCTTCTATTTGATATAGTATTTACAAGGGAGGAATACCTGGGTCACTTTTTTGACAACCATGGTCAACAAATACTTGAGGAGGAGAAGATGCAATAGTAGGTGCTTCAGAAGAGTTTACAAATTCTGTAATCTCCTATTTTCCTTCTTTAGACTTTTTACATATATCCAAAGATCTATCTATTTAGCTTCATGTTATTTTATTATTTTCTCTAATCTATGAATTTTTGTTACATGATTAGCAGACACTGTATCTAATTTCTACACCAAAGATGAGTTGAGATTATCCTTATTTTTCAATTGAATGATCAAGTCAGTAATGTTAGCTGTTTGTTGTTATTCAAGAGCTTGAGCTTGAGAAAGCTGTAAAGTTAGCTGCATAATAGGATCATTTAGATTATATGATTCACCTTTCTCATTGGTACATATATTTTTCCCTTTATCCATTGTAGTTTCAACTGGAATAGGTGGTTATCCTGCCATACTTAATTCCTCTACCATGTGTGGCTCTTCCTCTAGATTTGGCTCCTTTATTATGATTAGAGTTTTCCTTTCAAAAGGAATTTATTCAATATCTATAGGTGCAAGAATATTCTAATGTATAAGGAAATGAGACACTATTTTAAGACTATCTAAAATATCTATAGCTTCTTATTCATCTTCTTTTTTTAAAATGAGCCTTCTCCTTCATTTAGTTACTCTTTGAGCTACACTTGGTTAGCTTTCCTTCTCAACTACCAAACCCTTGGTCTTCTCAAGTTCTGTAGCAACCTTTCATCTCAATTTTCTTCTTCCTAACAAGGAAATTGGTTGTACAATAGACTCATGAGGTTCTCGTGGGGACCTTAAAACTTTAGGGTTTTGAGACCTTATGATTCTTCTTAAAGAAGAAGAAGAAGTATTTTTTGTTACGACTGCAGTCTGTGATTTCTTCCTTGGTGTTATTTTCTTAGCTAATATAGCAAGTGAAGATGAGCATTCTTGTGGTGAATTTGGGGTTTCTTATGCAGGCAAATCTAGAATTTGTTGTGCTATACTATTCTAAAATTCCTCCCAAACCTTTTGACCTTGCTGAAGGAAATGATGCTGGATAATAAGCTAAATAAGGCCATGATGCCTAAGAGCAACATTAGGGGTTGTAGACATAACATGTAGAGCACCACATAAGAAATATGGGAGGTTAATTTTGTACTGAGGGTTTTGTCTCCCATGCTTAAGATGTATTAACATTTTCATGGCATCTCCCCCTAAAAGACTGTGTTGCCCTTCACAAATGATATTTAAGTACCCACTTGGCTACATATTTCCAAGGTTTAGGAAGTGAATTTATTTTAATCCTTTTTTTATTTTCCCTTGGAATATACTAGACATGAAGTTCTAGTCTGCTCATTACCATTAAATTGACTAATTAAATCACTAAATGAAACTCTACTTGTATCTCTCATTCCCTCTCCTATAACTTGTATAATTTGGATTATAATTTGAGTTGTAATAGGAATAACAATGCCTTTCACAATTGAAAATTCAGTGGTGAGATTGGTAATGAATTCACTTACCATTATTTCATCGAAACCTTAGAACTTTTCAATGAAAGGTAGCCAGCCATTGGCTCTAAACACTGCTATAGAAGCTTTGTCTTCATGAAACTTTTTTGGATCCTTCAGCTCTGATCTTGTCTTCTATCCTATTTTTATGTAGAGTTACAGTTAGCTTGATTCCTTTAACTCCAATTAAAGTGTAGACTGATCTTTTGTTGAAGTTGGTAGGCAACAGTCACTAAGGATTATATACTAGCTTCTATTGAATTTTGTAGAAAGGAAATGGTTCATTTGAAATGCTAAAGCTGCATGAGTCCATAGTTTGGTATGATGATTTGATATAGTTAGGCACCACACATTTCTATGAAGTGTGCTAGCCATTTTGTCTCATCAATATAAGTTATGTGAAATGATGATGTGTCATATTGATGGTGATAGAAATTCATTATTTCATTTAAAACCCCTTTTTATGACATCCCATCATTATGATACTTGATGACTCAATTGATGATATCAAAGCTACACACTTATCCATATACCTTTGGGGGCTCGGTTGGATGCTTTTTCATTATGGCATGTGTCATTCCATTTTGGAAGATTCAAATTTGAGTCATCTCTAGAGAATAGTGTCTTAATCAAATCTAAGATAATTATTTAACTAAACATAGATAAATAAAATATATGTCTTACTTACTTTAACCTTAGATGTTATGCTTTGCTTATCATGTGTCATGTACAAATAGGTTTACATGGATTAGTTTATTGCATGGAGATGACCAATCATAGTGTCATGATGAGTTTTTCTTATAATTTTTTTTTTTTGCCCTTTAGCTAGCCATTGCTAGTTTTCTAGCCAAAGCCCTTTTTTTTCAATGCATAGCTAGCCAACAAGCTAGTTTTCTAGGCATGCATTGTCAATAGCGTCCCTGGAAGGATTTTCACTATAGATTATTTTTTTTACTAGACTGTAGGATTATCAAGGAGCATGTTCACTAGAAGAAGCAGAGCTTTCTAGAATAGCTACTTGATCCTTTACTTTTTGAATAAATTCATCTTTATTGAGAGATAGAGCTTCAATTTATGTCCATTGACTAACAGAGCTCTTCTACTATCATCATTAGGTATCAACTTAACAAAACTATTTTCATAGACCTCTTCAATCTCATAAGATCATAACCATATTGTTTGTAGTTTTCCTTTAAACTGTTGAAATTTAGAATCAAACAATAGTGCCCAATCTCCTTTCTAAAACTTTTGTTGCTTGATTTGTGCATCATGCTAAACTTTTATTTGATGTTGTACCAGTTTAATTCTATGTAGTGCTTCCATCCTCATTTCATCAAGTTGATTAAGCTATAGGAGTCTTTCTTTCTATATTTCTTCTAATTTAATTCCTACTTCTATAACTATTTTCAAAGTTTGTAATTAAAATTCAACAAAGAATAAAGGCTTCTTACCATAAACCAATTCATAAGGTGAAAATTCAGTGGTTTTTTTCCAAGTAGTATTATAAGCCCAAATAGCTTTTGGTACCTTATCTACCCAATTCTTTCTACTGGAATTAACAACTTTGGTTAAAATAGTTTCCAATTCTCTATTAGTGACTTCAACTTGTCCATTAGCATGTAGATGGTATGGAGATGTTTTTATATGTTGAGTTTGATATACTTACATGAAATGCTTTATCATGTTTGACATGAACTATGGTCCTTGATCTAAGACTATCACTCTTGGAGCACCAAATCTTTGCATGATTTTGAAATATAAGAAATCAGCTACCATCTCTTCTCTTGCATGAGTTAATGCTTCCACTTCTATCCACTTGGTCATGTACTCTATACATACTAGGAGATATGTTTTTCCTCTAGAAGGAGGATCCACTAGACTGATAAAATCAATTCCCCATTTCTCAAATAGTTCTAAAACCAATTGAGAATGAGGGTGCAGAGGTATCTATGTTGAAAGAGTAGGTTATCCAATTCGCTGACAAGCATCACAGTGTCTGACATATCTTTTTACTTGTTGATGAAGATGAGGCCAATAATATCCTACTCCCAAGATTTTATGTATGGTTATTTGAGTTGGGTAATGACCTCCTCCTGATTTATCATGACAAGCTCTGATGATATCATAAGCTTCACCATTTGTCACACACCTACAAAACACATGATCAGGTCCAAGTTTAAATAACATTCCATTAATCCATTTAAAAGAAGAATTTTCTTTGATTAAATGTTTCTTTTCTTTTTGTGAAAAGTGCAAAGGAAACTTCCTTATGGTGAGGTAATTGGCTATATCAGCAAACCACAGAGATTGTGCTAAAATAGAAAATAATTGTTCATCTAGAAAGTCATCTTCCACTAGTTCTTCTTCACCTGTAGTGTTCATTATTGACAAAAAATCAGTAACCACATTAGACTTCCATGGTTTGTCTATAATAGTAACATCAAATTCTTGTAAGAGAAATAGCCATCTAATAATTCTACCTCCCACAATTGGTTTGTTGGTAAGATATCTAATAGCTAAATGGTCTGTATAGATAAATAACTTGTAGCCTATTATGTAGTGTCTAAATTTTTTAATTACATAAATTATAGCTAAGAATTCCCTCTCAGTTGTGGTGTAATTTCTTTCAACAGGTGTCATATTTTTGCTAATATAATATATAGCATACATGTTACCCTCTTCATCCTTTTGTCCAAGAACTGCTCCTAGTGCTGTATTGGGAGCATCTGTGTATATATGGAATGGCTTAGTCCAATATAGTCCTCTCAATACTGGAGTAGTAACAAGTTTAACTTTGATGGTCTCAAAGGCTTGCTTGGAAACTATCACTCCATTCGAATGTATTGTCTTTTGTAAGCAAGGTAAATATAGGGGTAGTTATTTGGCTAAACTTATCTATGAAACATCTGTAGTAACCAACATGTCCCAAAAAAATCTTAACTCCAGTTTGTGTTTGTGGAATGGGAAAATTGGAGATTATTTTGACTTTCTTTGGATCTACTTGAATGCCTTTTACAGAAAAATGGTGTCCCAGGACTATTCCTTCATCCATCATCAACAAACATTTCTCATGGCTCAAAGATAATTGATGTTCCTCACATATGATCAGTACTCTTTCCAAGTTGGTAAGAGATTCTTCATAATTTTCACCATAAACAATGAAATCATTCATATATACCTCAACACAATCATTTATAAGGTCAAATAATATTGCTAGAACT
Source organism: Torreya grandis (assembly GCA_037957365.1). NCBI lineage: Eukaryota > Viridiplantae > Streptophyta > Pinopsida > Cupressales > Taxaceae > Torreya > Torreya grandis. The sequence continues at coordinate 501,612 of JARHVA010003026.1, forward strand.
ACTCTTTGAAAGGTTGTTGGAGCATTATAGAGTCCAAATGGAAGTACTCAGTAAGCAAAAGTTCCCCAAGGGTAGGTAAACATGTTTTTATCTTGATCTTTAGCTACTACCATTATCTGGTTATACCCACCAAACCCATCTAGGAAATAAAAATATTTCTTTCCTACCAAGTTATCAGGAACTTGATCAATTAAAGGTAAAGGAAAGTAATCTCTTAATGTTGCTTTGTTCAATTCTCTATAATCTACACATACTCTTAACTTTCTATTTTTATTGGGCACAATTACCAAAGGTGACACCCACTGGCTGTCTGAGATGGGGTAAATAAACCCAACTTCTAGCAACTTTTGGATTTCTATTTTGACTATTTCCTTTAATGTTGGGTTTATTCTTCTTTGTTGTTGTTTGACCGGTTTAACAGATTCTATGTAAATGTGATGAGTGCATATGCTGGGATGAATTCCTTTCATGTCATTATAATCCCAAGCAAAATCCTTGGTATGTCTTTCCAATACTTTAAAGAGTTGATCTTCTTCTTCATTTGTTAACCAACTATTGATGTTCAAAATCTTTATAGGTAATACCATGATTAGTTTTGTACTTGGGTAGTTGGATTCTATTTGCTTAAACTCACTAATTAATGAGTTTAAAGAACATAGATGAGGAAGTATCTTATGAAACATAGTTACATTATCAACAAACTCTTTTCCAAGAGGAATCAAGCTTGCTAAAGAATAATGAAATGCATCTAAGAAATGAGTTTGCTACTGTTCTACCAATTTCCACACACTTTCCTGAATCAATCTATGATTATATGATGATGAAGTACTAGAAGAAGTATAAGTGGAGGTTTCAAAATATTATATTTGACCAAAGAATCCTGAACTAAGGTAGTCCATTATTTCTGGATTGGCTGAGTCTATAGCTTTCAGACTGGTAGAGTCCATAGCTTTCGGCCTTACAGAGTCCATAGTTTTTAGACTAGTAGAGTCTGTAGATTCTGGGTATATGTCTCCATTCAATTATTCTAAGTGTTTTTTAATTGTGATCATGACTAAGGAGGAAATGTTGTTTAATGTGTTTTCTGATTCATCCATCCAAAGTTCTTGTATGCAATTTGTTGATGGTTTTACAAGAGGATATAAGGATATACATTTGGATTTTAACCCATTAGAAATGGTCATATCTCCTAACTTGCAATCAATCAATGCTACTAAAGTAGCCAATAATAGTATACCTAGGATTATAGGATATCCTAGATTCTTTGTTTTGGGTTGTAAGACCATGAAATCTACTAGATATTCCCAAGATTCTATTAGCACTTCAACATTTTCTATAGTCCCCTTTGGTTTTGTTATCGACTAGTCTGCCATTTGAAGAATGGTAGTTGTGGGTTTCATTTTCATAAGAGATAATGCATGGAGAGTATTAGTTGTCATGACATTGATTATTACTCCCAAATCTACCAAGACATTAGGAATTTCTTTTCCTCTGATTGTAACCGTGATCACTGGGCTTCTTGGATCTGCATATTTTGGAACTAATTGTTTTCCTACTAATAAATTATCAAATTTGACATCAACATGAATGGTTTTAGGATATTTTAATTTCCTCCCAAGTCTCTCAATACAAAGGTTTTTGATGATCTTATTTAATTTAGGTATATCCCTAATAGCTTGTAGAAGGGGTACCTCAATATTGATCTTTTGCAACTCATGGACCAATTTTGAGTCTGGTTTAATATTATTTTCTCTTTATCTTTCAAGAAAAGTAACTACTAGTGTAGTAGTGTTTCCTTTGTTTACTTTAGGGGTCATTTTTATTTCAGCTTCTCTAGTGCTTAATTGAGATGATTCTATCTTTTCATTTTCATCAGGTATCTTATAAATGAGAACTAGAGGTTTTTATATAGTTTTCCTTGATCTCAAATGTATTTTTAAACACTCAATAGCTCCAACATTGATTGTTTCTTCTTGTTCATTAACATAAATAGGTACTAGTTATTTATTTTTTGGATTTTCTATTAGTTGTGTAGGCATTGAGGGCTGATTGATTTGTCCTTGTTGCTGAATAACTAGGGGTGGCATAATGATTTAATATTGAAGTGGTCTTCTTGTTGGGTAAATGGTGACTCTGGGTTCCACTACTAATTCCATTATTGATATGGTTGTGGCATCCATTGCTATTGTGGTACCCATTGTTGTTGTGGCTATGGCACCATCCATGGAGGTGTTGGCATCCAATCTTGTCCTGTCCATGGATTTTGAATTGATAGAATTTGGGGTTGATTCCAAAATGGTGAAGGAACTAAAATATTCCATGTTGCCATCCATGGATTAATTAGATTTCTTACATTAAACTATCCTTGAGCTTGGTTTTGTGGGGCAAAGCTTTATCTCTGAATATAATTTACTTCTTCAGTGGACTGGACTTGTGTTTTCATTTGATTCTTTAAAATAGGCAAAAGGGTGCAATATTTGGTATCATGATGTGTTGCATCATAGATCCCACATCATGAAACATTGGTTCTATTTAGGGGGCAGTCTCTACAGGCATGTTTCTATCTGCACTTAGGATAGTATATTACTAAGGGTTATATTGCATTTGCTTTAGCTTGAAGGCCATCCAAAGTATTGTTTAGTGTAATCAAGATATTTGTCTTTAGATTAGAAAAAATTTCCATTAATTTACCCACTTAATTAGATTTAATCAACTTTTCTTTCCTAATTCTAGGTTTTGTTTGAGAGTAATTGGTACAAAGCTAAAAAATCTGATCGAAAGCCAACTTATTTATATCTCCTCCACCCATCAGATTTAAGGCATCTCTAGTGTCTTCATCCAAGACTTTCAATAAAAATAATTTTTGAATGTCTTCAGTGAGTGGATAATTACTTCTTTCATGAGTGAACATGAATCTATCCAAATAATCCTCTAAAGATTCATCCTCATTCTATTTGATTTTTAAGAAATCCTCTTTTCTTTATCACACTCAGTAGTAATCTTGGTATTTGTTCAATAATTTTGTTTCCATGTCATCCCATGTTCTAATATAATTTCCAGGTAAACCCATGAACCATCTCATAGCTGCATCTTTAAGTGTAGAGGGAGATAGTTTTAATTTTTGGCTATCAGTTATGTAATCATAGGTTTGACATAACACCTTAAACTCAAATAGGAATTGACCAAGATCTTCTATAGATCATCCCTAGAAATTTGGTAGATTAGCTGGTGAAATATTTTTCATGGGGGTTTGATCATTAGGATCTGAAATAATAAGAAAGGAAAAAGTCCTTCCTGGTTATGCAAATTGTTGATTTTATTGGAGAGCCATTTCTTCTTCTGATGATATTTCAAAGCCAAGATGATCTTCCCACTAAATGTTTGTGGTCTTAGTTATGGGTTGTTCTAAGTTCTCTAAATTTTATTTAGTTATATATCTTTGAAATGCTTCTTTTAAGTCTTTGGAAATCTCTAAATAATGTCTTCCTATAAAATATTGATCTTGAGGAATTTGTTCTATGGGGCTTACGTGTGGCAATGGCCTGGTTTTTATCCTAGTTTCTAAAGATTCTTACAAATAGGTTTCACTTGTATCTTCTGGTTCACTACTCAGAGATGTTGAAGAAGTGCCCACTTGTGTTCTTGGTGGAAAATTTGGAATCAATCATCCTTTAGAATCTCTAGGATGGTACATCAATTTATTGACTATTTTGGGATTTTTTTTAATGATTTTTTACAAATTTTTTTTCACTCTAGATCAATAATTATTACCTTACTAACACCTTGTATTCCCTGGCAACAATGCCAAAAATAATGAGTATCATCTATCTCCTCATTTAATCAATATTCAATTGATGTCTTATCAACCAGGGTTGGAGTCCAAAGCTATCTACAGTAAGGTATGGGATGGTAGATCTAGAAGGCTACTTATGGGGGTGCTTGATGATCCTATTCTAACTTTAACTAAAGAAAAGAATGTGTCCTAAACTACATGATTCATGCTTTTTCTAAAAAATTAAATAAATCAATTCAATCCACTCTTTTTCTGGAAGTAAAATATCACACTCCTATTTTATGTTTGCAAGGAAAGTAAATTCACACTCTTACTTACAAAAAGAAATTTGCTTCACACTTCTGCTGTAAAAGAAAACATACTTTGCGTAGAAAAGAAATGAAATGATAAAATGCTCTTTTTAAAATATGAATTTGTTTTGATTTTTTTATAAATAAATGTAAATAGTAAAAATATTCTAATTAATTATAAAAATGAATTAATAAAACAAAACATAAATACCACACACAGTTCCTGGTTCCAAGGAGAGTGGGCCCTTGCTCCTCTCAGACTCAAGAAAAAATATTAATCAGTGCTGGAAATTGAATTATTAATTCATAGAAATGAAATGATTACAATCTGGTTGAAACCTGTATACTTTTATAATATCTAATTCTTGATTCTCTATTTTCTCTATATCTTCTATTATATTCATAGTCAAAATTCTTACACTTTATACTAATATAATCAACTCAAAATAGGATGCAAAAGAATAGGACTCCTTGGTTGATCCCTTCATCCAAAGATATGAGATTGGATTTCTAAGAGATCTAATTATTTTGATGAAATAAATATCCTATCCTATAATAGTCCTAAACTCTGATTACATACAAGTTTATCAAAAGCAAGTCCTTCAAAATAGCAGGTGGTTATTTTCCTTATTTGATTCCAACTAGAATGGTTCTTTCTTATCCTATCTATCCTCCAGCTTCCCATTTATGGATTTATCCTTAAATAATTATCAAAATTGACCCTACAGAGTTGGGAAGAATGAGCCTATAGAGTTCATAGAAATGAGCCTATGGAGTCCATAGAAATGAGCATGCAGAGTTCATAGAAATAAGCCTGTGGAGTCCATAGAAACAAACCTACAGAGTCTGTAGAAACAAGCCTATAAAGTCTCTATAAATAATCCTATAGAGTCTATATAAAAAATCCTATAGAGTCTGTAGAAATAAGCCTATAGAGTCTGTAGAAACAAGCCTGTAAAGTTTATAGAAACAAGCCTGTGTCTTTTTCCTAAGCATTATTCACACCAAAGATCACTAAAACATGCTATGTATTAGACATTAATGATAAAGTAAAGGTTTAGTCTTTGGTTCAATATAAACAAGACAAATATCTATTTTCCATGTAATAGCTATCTAAGAATCTAAGATTTGCATAAGATAATATCCTTCGAGAGATGGATTGAGGAAAATATTGTGTCAATAATGAGCCATATTCTGAGCTCATCAGTTGTGATATATGCTTAGGCTATGAAAAGTAAGTAAGAGATATAATATAACACTAGTGAGTATATAACCACACTTAACCATGAAACCTCACTTAAAAACTTCAAATTACCTATAAGAGAAGCTTTCTAACTACATATAAGTATTAGAATAAGACAATATGTCAAGGAAGACTAAGCAAATCACTTTAAAATATCAAATATCCATACATACACACTAAGTACAATCATAAGAAGAGGTAAAACTAGTAGTATTCATTGACCAAAGGCATAAAAATGAGTAGGGATTCACCATACTTAGTTGGAGTATCCCTTACAAAGCTAAATAAAGCTGTATATATAGAAGAGAATGTGGGAGTGTGAGAAAGAAAGCATTGGAGAGACTTATGCCAAATGTCCCCTCATGAAGGAGTAGGTTACCAATAAGAATGCATGCAAGTGGGAAGTTATGGAGTCCTTTATCAACATGTTTATACTAAAAATGGTATTCTCTTCATCAAGAGTGGCATAGATTTACACTTGATCTTCTTGATGACTCATCCACTTAACTATGCAACTACCTATTCTTGTTTCTATGAGTGACAAGTGGCATTATTAATCATCAATCTCACCTTGAGATACCCTATACCATTTTTATTTACACCTTTATTATCTTTAGGAGTCTTATATACTATTATTTCAGTGATCATCATACTCCTTTAGGTGTCTTGAAACCCATCAATCTCATTACACCTCTCTCCTAAGGCTTTTTAATGATATACTAATATATCATGTTTAACCTACTCATAGTCACCTGATTATACTTATACGTGATATTATAAAAATCCAAAGAGTATCAATAAATGCTATTAGTGTTGTTCCAAGGGCTATCAACCTCTCCATAGTCTTCTGTAGGTATGCAATTAGGTTTCTGTCATGCCAACAAGAGAAGATTAGTCATCTTAGCTTGTCTCAAGGACTTAGAACATGTTACATCCTAATATAGACTTATGGAGTAACTTATATAAGACTCCTATACCTCTTCCCATGCTTCACAAGTATTTTTAATTGATATTGGTGCTTTCATACAACCAAATCCTTGCATAAAGGTATGTAATTGTGAGTTTTAGGCCATTCCATACACTCTATCCTTGGGATGTGCTATAAATATACATAATTAAGGGCCTAGGAGAGGAATAGAGGATATTAAATCAATTTCAAGGTCAATCTCACCCATGTAAGTAACTTATAGGATTCATTTCTCCCATTGTGTCATTGTGAGGTCTTAAAGAGGGTTTTAAGTAGCATGGTTTCTTAACAATTGTTCATAGCGTATAGGTATTCAATACAAGAAATAATAATATATTATGAAAGTATTAATAATTAACCAAAATATCCAAATTATAATTATACCCATTCAAAACCTATTATAATTTCCAAGCTTTAAAAAGAGGTTTCTCGGGCTCTTCATAAGGTAATATGGGGTTTTAAATGGTTTATCTTCTAACTAATTACTCATATAGACCAAAGACCTAATAAATGAATTTATGTCTATATTTTTAAGTAGGATACCACTATTACCACATCCAATTTCTATTTTATACCATGCATATCCTCCATGAAGTTTTGAGCATCAAAAGTTAGCCTCTTGGGCAAGTAAACTGAGCATGAAGACCAAGAAAGGACTTTTAATCCTTAAGAGCCTAAAAAATATGAATTTTTTTAGATATAATTATTTACAATGAATTAAGGATATCCATATGAAGTCCTATAATAAGTTTCCAAAATGTGGTTTCTCTCCAACTTGTCCTTAGGCCTAACTTGCTTATACATAGGGTTTGTAGGCAAATTAGTGTTTCTGACCCTAAGTATCTAGCTTTGGTCATTTCTTCTTCCTTACAATGGATTTGAATCTTGTGATAATATATAATTAGGTTTTATAAACCTTTATATCCAATTTATACTTAAAATCACAATCAACACTTGCATAATTCATCCCACTTTAATGAACAAACCTATAAGTGGTTCTTTTAGACCTATCCCTTGTTTAGGCTCAAGAATGTTTTCTTGAGTGTTTTTTATCCCCATAAGAAGATTGAAGTCCTATACCATATTATACATAGAGTCTCTCATAATTATAATTAAATAATGGTTAAATTAATGGTCAACACCCTTTCATCAACTTCACCTAAAATCTACTTACATGTGTTAACCATGTCTACTTGATTGCAAGTTTGAATTAACTCTTTGACTCATTAAAAATTTAGTGTTTTGGGTGATATCAACATGGATCCCAAACCCATATTTTATCTTTAAAGTCTTATTAATAAATTTTTCTCATCACATATATCTTTTTACTCTTTATTTTCTTATGGTAGGCATGTGTGTGTCAATCATGACTTCCTGACTACATCCTTTGGTCTTCAATAGGTCCTAGACACTCATTCATAAAGGAGGTTGATATAATTTGAGCCATTATCAAACAAGGTATCTATTTGATTTTTTTTAATTTTTAGTCAAATTGGATCAACCCATACATATTTAAACTTTTTCAAAGGTTCCTATATGTCTTATAGAGGTCTCATATTGGTCTAAATATCTTACCTATCCCTGCTCTAGCCTTGGTCTACGTCCACCTTCCTTGTGCTAGTTTAGTCAACCAAATTAAACCCTATTAAACCATGGTAAAACATGTTAAAAGGTTCAAATTATCTGATATATGTCTTAATGTGGTCATTTATATGTTTTAAATTGTTCCTATGTCATAATTTTGTCCTTCACCATGTTTCATATGCAAAAGGGCCTTTTGGCCACATTTTTAGCTCATATAATGACTTGTATGGACTTTGAAAGGAATAATATTTGTCACAAGGTTAGATTTAAATGTGGAATAGGTCATATCATGTCAATATAAGTTATATGTCAATTTAATAAATAGTTTCATGCTTGAAAATATGAGAAACTCCTCAAAATTGCCCCTTAATGGCACTTGTATAGACTTGGGAAGTCCACCTTTAGCTAAAAATGTGGGAATGTGACTCTTAATCTCCTTAAGAAATTTAACATACCTGGTTTGTATATATTTCATCAGATAAATTAGTTTTTGCTTCTTTTTCTTCTTTGATGCCTTCATAAGCCAAGAAAGGTCAACTTTGGATGTATAGTACAAGTTGTACAAGTGGAGTTGGGAGAAATGATCTTGGGGGTTTAAATTAATCTAATTATACTTAAAATTCATGTTAATAATTTTTAGTTTCATTATTCCTCCTTTATGAACCATTTCTAAGAAGCCATACAACTTTTTATGCACTCACATCCATGAGGGGTCCTTTTTTGAGCCTGTTTCAGAATATTTTTCTTTGGTATGATGGATTTGATTATTTAAAGTGTTTATCAAGGTTTCATAACACATATCCATAGTTTTTTCATTGTTTTTTATTTTGGAAGCCTCAAGAAATCAATGAATCTCTTCTAGACTTGTTTCACTTAGGCAGTTAGGAAAATACATTACGGACATTAGTATGAGGGAAATATCACATTGAGTATGAGTTATAAAAAATGTTTTTAAGATTCCCATGATGTTAATTCCTATTTCAAGGACTGATAAAAGAGATAGGTCTACCCATGAGGCCTAATTTTACACATTGTCCATAATTTCCTTCTCTATTTGCTCTTTTCACCTACAGGCAAGTTTCCATGTGGAGGACGATGTTTGAAGTTGATTTAAAAGTGGTATTGGTGGAGGTCATCCATTTGAGGATCAAAAAATACATTTTTGGTATTATTATTATTTTAAAAAACTTTTATTTCTTAATTTCATCCTCCTTATCTGCACTCAGTCAGATGCATACCTTCAGATGGCCTGAACAGAGAATATGGAAGTCATTTAGTGACCTTGAAACACTTAAGTAAATATTCCTTTGCCTTGATATTGTGTAATAAAAAGATAAAAATTATGATAAGGGTTTATTTCCAAAATTTTTTGAAGGTCATCATCAAAGAGTGTTGACTGTGATTTCAAGCCTATCTGCCTAGAAAACACCAAACAAAGGGTAGGGAGCTTTTACAAAATGAAATATAACATGTTTGACAGGGTATTAAAACAAAAAATTGATTGAAATTTGTTTTATATAACATGGATAAGGCTTTTTTAAAATATGGACTCAAAGGAATGAGTGTAAGGTAGTTATTAAGGAACCTAAAGATGCCTTTTGATCCACTAAAATTAAATAGTGAATCCTACATGTTTGAGCCTCAAGTAACCATTAGCCTTAAGAAGAATCAATGCATGTTATTATGATTGGGTGATCCCATGGTGAGTAATAAACACTATATATCATGAGTTTCATCTATTTTAGGTTGATATGCAATACCTTATACCTTCAAGCTCATACTTTGTCCATACATAAGGCAAAATCAACACCTACAAATAAGCATTGACCAAGATGAGCAGTGAGCTAAAGAGGAATGGTTACTTGGTAGTTATAATATTTAAAAACAATATTTAGTAGGTATAATTCATTATTTAATATTTTATAGGTTTAAAGAGGGTCATATTTTGCTTCACTCTTCTTAAATGTCCTCTTATAAGCCTCTTTCAAGCTTAAATTAGACACATATAATAGTCAAATAGAAAGGCCCCAGTCAAGAGTGAAAGGCACATGTTTGAGTCAAATGGAGTATATAAGTGAATATATAAGTGATATTTTAATTTTATTACTTAAAAGGATGTTCCAATAGATATACGAGTATCATTCCCTAAAGAAAAGAGTGAGGGAGCACCTACAGGTGTCTCAGTCTAGCCATGTAGGAAAAAGTAAATTTTATGATAACTTGATGGTGTTTGAAGAGTATTTGAGGTATGAAATAGATAAAGTGAAAATATTTTGACCTTATGAGATGTTTATATAATTTATACATACCTTAGAAAATATTTATCACATTCATCCCCACCTACAAGCATGTTTACAGGGTTGTCTCAATCTAGACAGTTATAGACCTAGTCTTATGTTTGCAAGAGCATAGAGATGGTTTAAGAGGTCAGGGTATTTGAGAGAGATTTTAGGAACTAAATGTGATATTATAAATATTTATATTTAATTTACGTGGGTATATGGTAAAATAAATATCCCCAAAACATGAAACATAATCTACTTGCAAAACACCTTGCATAGACTATCTTGAAAAGGTCTACCTTAGAAATTGGGAAAGTTCAAGGGTCTAGAATAATCACCAAGAGATAAAATATTTTAAAATTAATCCTTGTGAGTTTTATTATATTCTAAAATGTTTCTTTTTGTGAGGAAAATAGGGGAAGTGCCCCATATTTTGTCTCAGATAGGAGGCACTTCCTTAGGCTCATAAACAAGTAGTTTTAAGAGAAATCGTCAAGGAGGTGAACCAAAAGCTAGGGTAAATTTTAAATGTGGTTTAAGAATATAAAATAAATAAATTAAAACATGGGTGAAAAACCTATAAATATTTAAACCAGATAGGGTGTTCTAGACAAGAACGTTTGCATGCAAACCTAGTGAGAAAAGTACAAACCTAGCTCCAAATAGGGAGTCACTTCTAGTCCTAGAATTTGAAAAACATTATAATATTTTGGATCATATTAATGGGGGTGTAAATTATTTTTTAAATATATATAAATTTATGGAAAGTGTCAACATGGGTAATTCAACTCAAGACTACAGGGTAGATTTACTAGGCAACATTAGGCCTAATGCCAAAGGGGTTGGTCTTTTCATTTCTATCTCTTGATGAGATATTATGATGATTAGAGAATGTTTTCAAGGTGTGTATTTAGGTTTTTGATCATTTTTTTATATATAATTTCCTAAATAAGCCATTTATTGGATTAAAATACACTCAAACCTCATAGAATGCATGGAAAAGAACATGAATGGTAACTTAAGATGATTGTATCTCTCATGACACTTTTAATGGTGGCCTAATATTATAAATGATTTTATATAGGTTCATAAATAATCCATAAGTTTAATTTTCTTATAATTATAATGTTTGGTCTTTATAAATAAATGTTAAGACCTAAAACTGCCAGAAACCCTCATAACCCCTCTTTAAGGGCCCGATTGGGAAGATGAAGAAAATGGAGTATCCAAATAAATTGTAAAGGCCATTAAACTAATTGTAAGTGAAATATTAATCTCCAAGGATTCTCCCCATGTAATTGAGTTGAACCCTATCTATATAGAAGTGGTAAAACATGGCTTATTTTGACAAATTTGTGTGTTTTGTAGGCATAGAGAACTTTCAAAAGATACAACCAACTTTAGGAGATATATTAGTAATTTTTATAAGTAATAATGTTCATATATTTATTTATATAATCTCCCAAGTGTGCCTACCATCTTCCTCATCTCAGCCAGTCATAGTGAATGAGTAGTGAATACTTAGTGAAAATGGTGAAACTCCAATTAGGAATCCTTTTAAGGCTTGATTAATGAATATGATGAATTTGACACTATTGATAAGTTACATACTTCCTTATTCATGGATTATATTGTATAATTTTAAATGTTTTGGGTTTCAAGTGTGAGAGGTGCATGAGAATGAGTCATTTTGTAACTATTTGAAATGATTGCTCATGTACAGAGGAATAGGAATGATTGAAGACCAATAAAATGCATGTGATTTCTTGTTCGTAACCCTTAACCTTTATATAAATCATAATATCTGATCCTATTTAGTGGTCAGGTAGTTTTGTGAAGGAAAATCAGGAAGGCAGTTTCTTGTGCAAGAAAAGAGAATCTATGCCACATATGGAAGAGTTAGCTAAGTTGAGGGACATTTTTCCTTATTTTACATATAAGAAATATCTCATGCATAATTATATTATTTTCATAACTCCTTATTCTTTCTTTACAAGTGTCTTAGTGACTCTTGAGCTTCACTTTCTTTCTCTCCTCTCACAATTGTTATAAATATTGGCCTTTTTGGTTGTTGTACGTATCTCTCCACTTGGGTATGGTGAAGCCTTACCAAATTTTTGCCTTGAATTAATGAATAATTTTGTTTTACCTCATTTAATATTACACTAAGTGCATGCTTTGGTTATTGGTCTTGTGCAAGTGTATTTTGCTTACCTTCACATGTTACTCTTCTTAGTGCTTTGTGTGAATTGAAAGATCTTTTTTATAGATCAACAAGAAGTTTCTAATTTGGATTGAAATTATAGTGAGTATATCATTAATTAATGTTTATTGAAGACCTATTTTCTAAGTCCTCCTAGCCTAATCTCTCTTCAAGATAGTGAGTAGATCATTCATTAATGTTTCTTGAAGACCTATTTTCTAAATCCTCCTAGCTTAATCTCTCTTCAAGACCACATGCTTGAAACATTTATGTAGAAGAAGAGTTTTGAATTGGATAAAGTTTACATGTAGGCTTTTATTTGGTTTCGAGTGCATTGCAAGTGGTGTTAGCAGAGAAACTATTTGGTGTATCACCTCCCATATATTATATTTTTTTAATTATCCTTCTTCCTTTTCATCCCCCCAAAATTTAGTAATAGGTGTGAGATATAATGATACATCAAGGAAACTAGCCCTAATCTAGAGATCCACTTAAAATTTGGGTCACCCACAACCCTGAGGTGGTTCCGTTGTGCCACTTTAATGAGGAGATACTTGTCATCTCCTTAAGGGGTGTAAGTTAAAGTGATTTTTTTTTTGGCATGCTCAGTGGGACTAAAAATTCCATTCCTTGATGATTTTTGGTGTTCTCCTCAAGATATCATCCTTTGGAGGTAATTTCACTAAGCACCAATGGTGAATCCAAGGATAAATCTACTACTTAATCAGCCTAATACTCTATTTGAGGTTTTTTTAATTTTTATATACAGTTATCATGAGTCATTCATGGATTATTTTGATGTTGACTTTGTTTTAACACAAGTTGGGGAGACATATCCATCTTTGCTTATTCCTTGTCATTATGAGCAAGTCCTTGGTCAATCTTGTCATGATCCATATCAATCATATGTTGCCTATGATCAACCCTATGAAGCTTGTGCTTCACTTAGGCCACCTATTTCCTCTTCAAGTTAGTCCATTGTAAGTTTCAAGAAGACTCTCATTGGTTACAAATACTATATGTTAGACCTTGATACTAGAAATGGTTGTGGTCAAGTCACCCCTAGTGATTATATCAAGAGTTTGAGAAATGCTTTGGAGCAAGTCAAGAAAGAATGGATGCCTATAAAGAGAGATAATTGGCAAGGTCTTAATAATGATATATTTGATGTTTGTGGTCTAATTTTACACCTAGAGGAGAGTTTAAGAGATCATGAACCAACTCAATCTTGGTAGCTCCAATATATCCCACATCAACTTTCAAGTGTGTCAACTTTTCCCGCTAAAGATGTTAATCCAATCATGCTTAAAAATGCCCCAAGTCCTTCATGAATTACCCAAATTTTCCCTTCTTGGAGGTTCATCCAAGAGAGAATCCAAAGGAAGGAGGACACCACTATTGATAAGGTTGATTTATTTGGAGAATATTTTGAGAAAGGAAAATTGAGTTTTGAGGCCCATCTTGATAAGGAGATTGAATTGACAAACTAACTTTTAAGGAAATCCATCATGTTAAAAAAAAATGGAGATCTTCCTAAGCCTAGATTTCTAAGTTATATAACAAGATACCAAGCCTAAGGAAACCCCAAGTTTCTTAAGCCTATAATTTACCCCTCTATTTTCATCTCAAGCCCATGAATAACTCTCTAAGCCTACCTTCCCAAGATGGAAAGAAGTAGTGGCAGCTTGTGGAAAGAAGAAAAAAGCATGTTTAAGTGGAGAAGTTATAAGTGAAGATAAACTTGAGAATACTCAAATCCCTCCCACCCCTCCTTAATAATCCATTGAACCCATATTTCCACCTCTAACTAATCTATTTTTCCCTTATAATGGTGAAGATTCCATTTCTCCTTGGGAGCCTTCTTGGGCTAAACTTCCTACTTTTGAGATTCCTAGTATTGGAATCACTAAGAGGGAAAAGGAGATGGAGATTTTAGATTTGATTAATGATGAGAAAGAGCTGACTCCTTGTGAAGAAACTTTAGATTATAATGGTAATGAAGATGACATTCCTTGTGTTGAAGAAGATGCCTTGGAAGAAGTTATTTTGGTTTCCAAAGAAGAAGAGGAAGAGGTTTCTCTTGTTTTCCCCTTTTATGATGCTAATAAATAGAATGATGATGACTTGTGGTAGATATTTGATGATATTTTCATTGAAGTTGAAGGTTTTATGGGGCCTAAGAGTCCTTTGGAGCTAACTACAAGACATGGTAATCAAGAGGATGTGTTCCAAGAAGAATACATGTGGCACACTTATATGAAAATGTTAAAATAATTTGAAGATAATGAGAGGATAGGACTCCTAAGAACACAAACCCAAGATATTAAGGAATAAGTATATGTTGAGAGGTATCATCATCAACATGCTCTAAACCATGATGACTATGAATCTTTTGAAGAAGGTTTGAAGTTTGATTATATAACCTCATGGGAATTTGATCCTAAAACCATGAAGGAAGAGTTTAAAAAATAAACATTACTAGAGTGATATAATACAAAACTTCTTGAACGCTTTGAAGAGGCTGTAACAAATGATAAGGACAATGAGGCCTTTTAATAATATATAGACTTCCAACAAGATATCACATGCATAGAGATGTAAATTTACCATGATGAGATAAATGGATAGTCATATGAAGCATGTTTCCAAGGCTAAGAAGACATAATCTACCTTAGAGGCTTGTTTGAGATGACTCCATCAAAAGACATGCCAATACAAGGAGAAAAAAGGGAGCATGAGTCATCTAATACTCCATCCAAGAAGAAACATGCTTGGCACACTTATTCATCTCATGAGGAGGGATAGTAAAGGTACTTACCTTTTTATTTAGGAAGGGAAGTATGTTTGTTTAGATGTACATAATTAGTTTTCTTGATGTTGTGTCTTGTTCTCCCTAAGTTCTTAGTAGCACAAGTGTGCCTTTACTTTATGTGTTTGCTTGGTCTTATTGTGTGTTGTGTTTCCTTTATGTGTTTTGAGGTCAATCAGTTGTCTTATTGGTCAATTCAAGGTTTGATCCTATTTTTTTAGAGTGTATTTGAATCCCTTTGCCCAATGGATGGGATAAGGCTACTAGTCCTTAACATAGGCAAGCATGTTACCCCTAGGAATTGCCAAAAGTGTTGACCAAATTAGAATTTTAGTCAAATTAGGTCAACCCCTCCATATTGAAACTTTTTAAAATGTTCCTATATGTCTTATAGAGGTCAAATGTTGGTCTAAATATCTTACCTATCCCTTCTCTATCCTTGGTCTAAGTCCATGTTCCTTGTGTTAGTCTAAGTCAACCAAAGTCAACCCTAGTCAACCATGGTAAAAAGTTCAAATTATCTTATAAATGTACTAATGTGGTCATTTAGATGTTTTAAATTGTTCTTGTGTCATAATTTTGTCCTTCACCATGTTGCATATGCAAAAAGAGCCTTTTGGTCACATTTTTATCTCATTTAATAACTTGTACAGACTTTCAAAGGAAGCATATTTGTCACAAGGTTAGATATAATCATGGAGGAGGTCATAAAATGTTAATATCAGTTATATTTCAGTTCAATAAATAGTTTCATGCATGAAAATAGGAGAAAATCCTCAAAACTACCCCTTAATGGCACTTGTATGGACTTGGGAAGTCCACCTTTAACTAAAAATATAGTAATGTGCCTCTTTATCTCCCTAAAATCTTTACCACACCTAGTGTGTATATATTTCATTAGATAAATCATTTTTTTCTTCCTTTTCTTCTTTCCTAACTTCACAAGCCAAGAAAAGTCAAATTTGGATGCATAGTACAAGCCGTATAGGTTGAGTTAGGAGGAATTATATTGCGGGTTGAAATGACTCTAATTATACTTAAAATCCATGGCAAGAAGTTTTAGTTTCATGGTTCCTCATTTATGAACCATTGCTAATAAGCTAGATAAATTTTTATGCAATCACATCCATGAGGGGTCCCTTTTTGAGCTTGTTTAAAAATATTTTTATTTGGTCAAATTGATTTGATTGTTTTAGGTGTTTATCAAGGTTTTCTAACACCTATCCATAGTTTTTGCATTGTTTTTTTTTTTGGAAGCCTCAAGAACTCAAGGAATATATTCTAGACTTGTTTCAGCTAGGCAACCAGGAAAATACATTGTAGACATTAGTATGAGGGAAATATCACATTGAGTATGAGTTATAGAAAATGGTTTAAATATTCCTATAATGGAAAAGAGATAGGTCTACCCATGAGGCCTAATTTTACACATTATCCATATTTTCCTTCTCTATTTGCTCTTTTCACCTACAAGCAGGTGATTTCCATGTGAAGGATGGTGTTTGAAGTTGATTTCAAAGTGATATTGGTGGAGGTAATAAATTATAGTATTTAAAAATCCACTTTTGGTATCATGATTCTTTTAAAAAACTTTTCTTGCTTAATTCCATCCTCCTTATTTTCACTCAGTCAAATGCATACCTTCAGGTGGCCTAAGTAGAGAATATGGAAGTCATTAAGTAACATTGAGACACTTAAGTAAATCTTAATTTGAATTCATATTATGTAATAATATGGTAAAATTGTTGATAAGGGTGTATTTTCAAAAAAAATTGAATGTCATCATCAAAGATTGTTGACTATCATTTCAGGCCTGTCTGCCCATAAAACACCAAACAAAGGGTAGGGAGCTTTTCCAAAATGACATATAACATGTTTGAAAAGGTATTAAAGCATAAAATTTAGTTAAATTTGTTTTTTATAACATGGATAATTCTTGTGAAAAATATGGACTCAAAAGAATGAGTGTAAGGCAGTTATTGAGGAACCTAAATATGCCTTTTGAGCCACTAAAATTAAATAATGAATTTTACATGTTTGAACCTCAATTGACCATTAGCATTAAGAAGAATAAATGAATGATATTATTATTGGGTGATCCCATGAATAATAAGAGACAATATAGATAATTATTTTCATCTGGTTTAGGTTGATATGAAATAATTTATACCTTCAAGCTCATACCCTATCTGTATACAAGGCAAAATCAACACCTACAGCCAAACATTGACCAAGATGAGTAGTGAGCTAAATATGAATGGTTAGTTTGTAGTTATCAGGTTTAAAAAAATATTTATTAGGTATAATTAATTATATAATACTATTAAGTTTAAAATAGGGTCATATATTGCTTCATTTTTCCTAAATGTCCTCTTACATGCCTCTTTCAAGCATGAATTAGACACATAGAATAGTCAAATAGAAAGGTCCTAGTCAAGAGTGAAAGGCATGTGTTTGAGTCCTAATGGAGTATATAAGTGAATTTAAAAGTGATATTATCATTTTATGAGTTAATATTATGTGCTAATAGATCTATGAGCATTATTCCCTAAATAAAAGAGTAAGGGAACACCTACAGGTGTCTTAGTCCAACCAAGTAGGAAAAAGTAAGTTTTCTAATGACTTGATGGTGTTTGAAGAGTATTTGAGGTATGAAATAGATTAAGTGAAAACATTGTGACATTATGAGACTTTTATATAATTTATACACACATTAGACAATATTTATCACATTCATCACCACTTACAAACATATTTTTAGGGTTGTCTCAGTCTAGACAGTTATAGACCTAGTCTAGACAGTTATAGACCTAGTCTTGTGTTTGTAAGAGCATAGAGATTGTTTAAGAGGTCAAGGTGTTGGGGAGAGATTTGAGGAACTATATGTGATATTATAAATATATATATGTCCTTTACATAATCATATTGAAAAATAAAGATTCCCAAAACATGAAACATAGTCTAATTGCAAAATACCCTACATAAACTATCTTGAAAAGGTCTTCCTTGGAAATTGGGAAAGTTTATGGGTCTAGACTCATCACCAAGAGATAAAATATTATAAAAGGCACTATTTTTATTTCTATGAGATTATAAAATGTTTATTTTTATGAGGAAAATATTGGAATTTCCCCCTATTTTGTCTCAGATAGGGGGTACTTCCTTGTGCTCATAAATAGGTGGTTTTAGGAGAAATCATAAAGGAGGTGAACCAAAGGCTAGGGAAACTTTACAAGGTGGTTTTATAATATGTAACACATATATTAATACATGTTTTACCAAATTATAAATATTTAAACTAGATAGGGTATTCTATACAAGAAAGTTTGTAGGCAGACCTAATGATCACAGTACAAACCTAGCTCCAAATAGGGAGTCACTTTTATTCCTAGCATTTGAAAAAAATTATAATGTTTTGTATCATATTAATGGGGGTTGAAATGATGTTTTAAATATACATAAATGAATTTAAAGTTTCAATATGGGTAATTTAACTCAAAATTCCAACGCAGACCTACTAGGCAACATTAGGCCTAATAAAAAAGGGGGTATTTTCATTTATAGCTCTTGATGAGCTATTATAATGATTGGATCATGTTTTTAGGGTGTGTATTGATGTTTTTTATCCTTTTATTAATATAATTTCCTTAATAATCCATTTATTAACTTAAAATACACTCAGACCTTATAGAATGCATTGAAAATGACATGAATGGTAGCTTAAGATACTTGTATCTCTCAAGACACATTGAATAGTGGCCCAATGTACTCAATTATTTTATAGAGGTTCATTAGGAAGACAAGTGAAATTTTTTTAGAATTCCAATGTCTAGTTTTTATGAACAAATGTTAAGACCTAAAACTACTAGAAACCCTCATAAACCCTCTCCAAGGACCTGATTGGGATGATGAAGCAAAAAAAGTATCCAAATTAACTGGAAAGGATATGAAACTTATTGAAAGTGATATAATAATCTCTAAGACTCCTAACTTATTATTGATTTGTACCCTTCCTATATGAAAGTGGTATAATAGGGCTTATTTTTAAAAAAATTGTGTTTTTTAGGCATGGAGAACTTTCAAAAGATTCAACCACATTTGGGAGAGATATTAGGACTTATTATAAGTCATAATTTTCATATATTTAGTTATATAATATCCCCAATGTGCCTACCATCTTCCTCATCTCAGCCAGTCACAGTGAATGAGTAGTGAAAATTTATTAAAAATGGTGAAAATCTAATTAGGAAGCATTTTAAGGCTTGATTCATGAACCTGATGAATTGGAAACTCTTGAAAAGTTTCATCCCTCCTTTTTAATGGATTATATTGTATAATTGGAAAGGTTTTGGGTTCCAAGTGTGAGAGGTGCACGAGGAGTCATTTTGTAACTATTTGAGATGATTGCTCATGAACAAAGGAATAAGAATGATTAAAGACCAATAAAATGCATGTGAGGGATTGTTGGTAACCCTTCCCCTTCATACCTAAACTTATTTAGTGGTGAGGAAGTTTTTTGAATGAAAATCATGAGGGTAATTTCTTGTACAAGCAAAGAGAATCTATGCCACATATGGAGGAGTTGGTTGAGTTGAGGGACATTTTTACTTAATTTACTTGTAGGACATATCTCATGCCTAATTATATGATTTGCATAACCCTTATCCTTGCTTGATAAGTGTTTTAGTGACTCTTGAGATTAACTTTCTTTCTCTCCTCTCACAGTTATTATAAATATTGGCCTTTGTGTCTGTTGTATGAATCTCTCCACCTAGGTATGGTGAAGCCCTACCAAAATTTTGCCTTGAATTAATGAAGAATGTTATTTTACCTCATTAAATATTACACTAAGTAAATTATTTTGTTGTTACTCTTGTACAAGTGTATGTTGCTTACCTTCACATGTTACTCTTCCTAGTGCCTTGTGTGAATTGAAAGCTCTCTTTTGTAGGTCAAAAAGAAGTGTCTAATGTTAATTGAAAGTATAGTGAGTAGCTCATTAATTAGTGTTTCTATAATACCTATTGTATAAGTACTCCTATCCTAATCTCTCTTCAAGACCCCATGATTGAAAAATTGATGTATAAGAGGAGTGTTTAATTAGATGAAGTGTATGTGTAGGCTTCTATTTGGTTCCAATTGCATTGTAAGTGGTGTGAGTAGATAAAATATTTAGTTTATCACATCCCCTAAATTATATTATTTTTTATTTATCCTTTTCATCCCCCAAAAATTTAGCAATAGGTTTGAGCTATAGTGATACATCAAGGGAACTAGCCCTAATCTAGAGGTCCACTTCAAATTTGGGTCACCCACAGCCCTGAGGTGGTTCTATTGTGCCACTTGAATGAGGACATACTTGTCATCTCATTAAGGGGTTAAATTTAAAGTGACAATAGTATTATCATCACTCATATAATTTTACCCAATCCTATGCATCTCTCTTGGACTCTCACTTTTAGGTCTCAAGCATAATCATACCACTTTTAGCTCACATTTTCAATGCTAGCATGTAGGTGGAAGTTTAAGTTTATTGACTATTGTTATTACAGGTGATATCCATGAAATTAAAATACCTTGAAATCTTATCATGAATCTTAAAACACTTCATTTATCTCTATGATAGTTTTCTTCATTTAGGTCTATAATAGGCCTGTGTGTCTCTTCAAGAAAAGGCATTTTGTGTGGTTGAGTGTACTCCTCCTTATGTATCTTCCTCTCATATTAATAATTCAAAATATTATATTATAATACATAAATACTATATTAAATTTAAATAAGACTTTATATCTCAACCCATTTCACTAGTTGCATGAATTCCTCATGTTCTTAGAGGTAAGTGTAGGTGTTCATTATGAGCATTTACAAAACTAACTTGTGTGTATCTATGCAGACTCTAATTTTTTGAGACCCAATGGTGTCTTGATGAGGTATGAAAAGAATTTATGGAGTAAAAACATTGTGAATATCTTGATTTAGTTTTTCTATGCTCAAACTTCTCATAACAATATGATGTTGCCCCTTCATTCTTCACCTAACACCTATAACCTAAATAGAGCACAATGCTTGTGAAGGGTTTTATTATTTTTAAGATTTGAGGGACTACTAATTGAACTTTTGGATCATTTTAGAGATGCATAAGTAGTGTGAGAACCTTTAAAATAATATCTCAGTAGCTTGAAACTTTAAATTCATTAAAACGCCATTTTCACCAGCCTATAAATTGATCAAACTAAAGATTTATTAATTTTTTATGGCTCACACATGCAAAATAGGAATGGAAACTAATGTGGAAGAGTTTTATATACCTATAAGGTCTTACCCAACCTAAAATTCTTCCTTCATTGATCTTAAAGATAGAAATATAAAGGTAAACATGTGCCTCTAAGAATGAGTGAGACATTTTGAGCCCCTTACACTCTTAGTGTTTGTTTATTAAGTTAAGGGCTTAAATAGGAAATTAATGCCATAAATTAGATGGAATAAGGACCCCATAATCTACCTAATATATTATGTCTTAACTCTCTCCTCTATATGGACCAAGCAAAAGCTTGACTGGCTATTTTGAGCTACCAAGAAGATCAATAGGGAAAATGAGTAGGTTTTTGCACTATTTGTGATTATACCTCTATTTATTGCATGAATTTGGGTTTGAGAAGATCATGGGGACCTTTGGAAGTGTTTTCACCTTTTGAACAATTAGTAAACCTCTATCTAAGACCTATAAAAACATTATTTCTTGAAGAATCTGAATATTCTAAAGCTTTTGGACATGGTGAAATAGACTATCCTAAAGTTTCCCCTGACCTGTAAGGATGTGAAAGAGCATAGAAAAACGTTTCACATCCTTATTTTCCTTAAAAACCTTTAATGAATCCTTATTTTTACATTAGAAACATGATGGATGGTAGTTATAAAGATACTCCAACATTGAAAAAGCATTATCAAGATATTCTAGAGGGCGAGTATGGTCAAGTATAAGTACTAAGATATGTCACAAGTGTTAGATGAATCAGAATATCTTTATCCAAGGCTAAAACCTTCATAGTTGTTCATGACTAGAAAGTGTCATCTTTAGAATTAGAAATAATAATGAGACTAAAGTATTGAAGTACCTTAATCTTATCAAAATTACCTTAAATTCTCCAAATAATCTTAGAAATAATGTGATCCACTTCCTAGTTCTTCTTCTTTAACCAATTTGACCAACTTTAGACCATGTTTTCTCCTTGTAGGGTTAGTACCTTGTCTTCTTTGGTATGTATTCACATTAAATTTATTTCTCACTTACATTAAATTTATCAAATTTAACTTAAATAATGTTAAACACAAAGTGAAAACCATGAATAATGAACACTTGATGATAGGACAACACGACTAGACCTAGCTTCCAATTAGACCATCTTATATGACCTTGAAATCTACCAAGGAAGACATATTACATATCAACTCAGATATCAATAACTAATACAAAGTTAAGACCAAGTGAAAAGTTTTAAATGATCCTCATTCAATGTAGCCAAATTTTGGCTAACAGGATCTACACCATTAAGCTCATTAGGATGTATTATAATATGATATTCATCCTTATATTCCACATCATCTTCATAATAATTTTCAAGATCAAGCATAACATAATTGATAACATGTTCATATAAATCTATGAATTCCTCATTGATATGTGTATCACTACAATTTTAAACATGTATATAATGAATTTCCACCATGTTAGATACCACATAACTATGCGATTGTTTCCAAAGGAATAATTAATATGATCAATTGCAATCCCACTTAATATATCACTTTTTAGTACAACTAAAGTATACCTAACATTATTATAGGTCCTAGTATATATTCATAAAAGTAATAATATATCTTAGGGCAAATGGGAAATTTTCAAATTTGTGTATGTGATCAAGGGAAATTATAAATTTGATCTAAAATTCAAACCTTAATAGAATATACATATAAAACACTTTGAAAGTATGAAATCCCAAAGGATGAAGAAACATATGGATTTTTCATACTTAATTCAATGATCAGGTTCACTAAAAAATTTATTCTTATTTTATATTGATGTGATCTATATATTATAAAATTAGCAATAATTAAGATTGTGAAAATTATAGAATTAACACCTTAATAGGAACTGAGAAATGGATATCTAGATATTACACTTAGAAGATTTAAATTTTAAAAATAATAGGACAGGAGGTATACTTATATTATTTATTAATTATGTCACCCATAACATTATTCACTTATTCTAAAAATATCTTTTGTATGTTTTATCACTACTTAGATCTAAAAATTGTAGCTAAATCATAGCCTTAATGCTACTAGTAATAGTGAGACCCCTATGGTAAATAGTATTTTTTTGTATCTATTGGTAGTGACCCTATAGGCAATTAAAATATATGATACCACATACTAGTACACTTGTACTTCTATATGTTTCATGTGTGTATACTCACCTTATGTCATGTGTATTGATATTTTTACCCCATCCTTCCTATGAAACCCTAATTACACTTTTGAGTACAAGAAGACTTTGAAAAATGTGTTATCTCTTTGGGTTGGATAACCCAAAATAGTACCCACTAATTGAATAAGTATTTCCTATGTTCCAAGTCTCTAAAAATGGCTAAAATTGCATACATTTATCTAATGGGAACCCATGCTACCCCTTCTCTTTACTTTTTTAGTATATTAGTTGTTATGAAGATATATGCTTTGTAAGTCATCCCATGAGCATTTTGTTTTATACCACATTCATGGGAAGTAGTAGTTTCTTATATTAGACTGAGTATATAAGTGTTGAGGCCAATGAAGGCATCCATGAATTGTATTGAATTGAGATTGTTCAAAGGAGGTTGCCCCTCAAAGAGGCCAATGAATCTACAATTAAGATATTTTAATTTAGTTCTACTTATTTGAATTAATATATTATTGATTTTCATATTTTATTTCATATATTTGCAATTATTTGCTAACTTGTTTAGGAAGGATCCTCTCATCTGGTATTAGAGCATTTTCTAGGGCTAATTTTTTTCCAAAAAGTCTAAAATCTATTCTGATACATAATTCATTTAAATATTTTTCTCAGAAAGGCTTAACTATGTTCTACTACATAATTCATTTAAGTATTTTTCTATATTACAATAATCTATTTCAGATCAGGGTTAAAACATATCCACATAATTATGGGAGAAACTTAGGTGAAAGCCTAAAACTCATTGTGAAGAGTACCATAAGAACCCTAAAGTAGCTGACCTAAGAGGATTTTCCAAAAAAAATGGGCAATGGCTCCTTCTCGATTGAGTAGTTCCCACCCATGAGAAAAACTAAGAGCTATCACTTAGGGGTAAATCCATGGTGAGAATTTTTTTGGAGAGTGGTAATCACTTAGATGACATTGGTGGCCATATAGATCTTTAAAATCTTAGTTAGATATTGAAACTTAGGGCCCATTTCTATAAGTTTCAAAATATTTCTAGAAAACTATCAAAAAATCACTTATTAGAGTATCAAAAGACTCTTAGAGGACTTACGGCTATATATTTGATAGAAAATAGAAACCACAAACAAAAATGTTTTTTAATTTTTTTTCTATATCTCTCCATTTGTAGCCCCATTGATCCTCAAAATTTATCTAGACACCTAAAATTCCATTCTCCATATTTTCTTCCTTGAGGTCCCATATCTTGATTCCACTCCTAATTTCCTCAAATCTCAATTTACCTTTTTTTGGGTTTTGCCATAACTTCCATTTTTGTCTGTTTACCTCAAAAAAGTTCTATAGTGTTCATCTTCCTTTTCTACTTCTTTGTCCCCATTTGATAATTTTTCTAGTTTTTCCATTTTCACTTCTGAAATTGCTCACCTTCATCAATCATACTCCCACTACACAAAATTTAGTAAAAGTTCCTTTACCCCTTCTAATTTTTCCCAAATTAAAAAATTTCCTTACTAAACGTGTCTTAACTTTACTTTTCCTACCCATTTCAAAAAATATATATCTTATTCTATTCATGGTAATAACCTGAATAGGATTAAAAAAACATGGAAGATAAAATCAATTCCCTCAAGACCCAAATAAAAGATCTTGATGAAAAAATTATCAACATCAATCTTCAACATACCACATTGAATAACAGATAGTATCCAGAGTCCTCTTTTGATACTGGGTTTTCTTCTAATAATTTTTGTGAGCCAAAGATTGATTTTCCTTAATTCAATGGTGTAGATCTAACTGGATGGATCTATCAAGTAGAATAATATTTTAGTCTGCATAATACTTTTGATGCTAACATGATTCTACTTGCATCCTTTCACTTGGAACATGAATCCTTTCAATGGTATTGTTGGTATACCAAGGCTCATAATGAACCCATATAGACCAATTTTTTCACCCTCATTTTACAATGGTTTGGCTTGAGTACTTTTGATGACTTCACTGGAGCACTCATTAAACTTTGTCAAATAGGAATTATGAGAGAATATCAAACAAAATTTAAAAAATTGGTTAATCACATAGAGGGGTTAACCAATGAATTCTTATGGGTTTATTTTGTCAATGGACTAAAGGATACAATTTGATCTGAGGTCAATTTTTTTTAGCCCAACATGATGATGGAAGTCCAAAGGTTTGCTAAGTTGGTAGCAAACAACATCACAACTTAGAAATTATTCATATCTAATTTTGATCCATTCAAAAATATAACTCCACAATGATCTCAAATGATGTCATCCCCTAGAACCACTTCTATCAAACATTTGACTAAAGCAGAGATGTGAACACGTAGAGAAAAAGGACTATGTTATAATTTTGATGATAAATTCACTCAAGGACATTGATGTGTTGAGAAAAAGCTCTACCTACTCGATGTGGACTCTCCACATAAAATTAAAATTTTAAAAGATGTTCAAGATACAACAAATGATCTAGAAGAAGCTTCATCAACTGTGGAATCTACTTCTCAGGAAGATCAACTAAAGATCTCTCTCCATACCTTAGTAGGAGTCACCACCCCAAAAACTAGGTAGGTTAGGGTTTACTTCAAGAATATCCCTATCATAATAATCATTGATTTAGGTAGCACTTATAACTTCATTAACCCTTAGATTTCCAAATATATTGATTATTTTGTCCATCCTTACTCCAAATTTGAAGTCATGATTGCCAATGGGGGTAAATTAACTTGAAAAGGGAAGTGTCATAATGTGTGTATCTCTATTGGAGATTATAACTTGTGTTTTGACATGTTTGCCTTGTCCTTAGGTAGATGTGATGTTATTTTGGGAGCCTAGTGATTATGCACACTTGGACCCATCTTATGGGATTTTGCTAAACTTTAGATGTAGTTTTCAGACAATGGGAAAAAACACACATTGAAAGGCTTACACTGTGGGTCTCTCATCATCATAATTTCACATCACATATAAAATATTATTAAGAATAATTTACATGGAATCATTTCCCAACTCCATTCCATTAAAATGCAACCATCAATTATTTCCACTACTCCTGATCTATAAACTATTCTATATAGGTATACATGTGTCTTTGTCAAACCAATGGGATTGCCACCTTCACATCTAAAAAACCATCATATTTATCTCCTTCTTGGAAGTGTTCCTCCTAAAATTAGGCCCTACCACTACCTATTTTAGTAAAATATTGATATTGAGATGCTCATTTGAGACTTACTCAAGCAAGGCATTATTCACCCTAGTACCAACCCATATGATTCCCTAGTTCTCTTTGTTTAAAAGAAATGGGTCATGGTACCTCTATATTAACTTCCATGCACTTAATCACATCAAAATCAAGGATAAGTTCTCTATCCATATTATTTATGAGATTCATGGTGCACATTTTTATCCAAGTTGAATCTCTGCTCTGGATATCACCAGATCCAACTTCAAGAAGATGATATCCCTAAGACATCTTTTTACATGCATGATGGCCATTATGAGTTTTTAGTCATGCCCTTTAGCCTTAATAATTATACTTTGACATTATAAGCATTTATGAATAAATTATTCTATCCCTACCTATGGAAATTCATGTTGGTCTTCTTTGATGATATCCTCATCTATAGTAAAACATGGTTTGAACATCTCCAATGTCTGGACCTCACACTACAACTTCTCTCTAATCATCATCTCTATAAAAAAATTCCAAATGTGATTTTGGAGAGGATGAAGTGGAGTATCTCAAGCATATTTTTTTATCACAATGGGTTTAATTAGATCTTAAAAAATAGTTGTCATGATAAATTGGCCTTATCCTCAAACACTCAAGAGCCTCTATGGTTTTTTGGGACTTATTGGAATAATTGTTAATGTAAAAAGTGAAAAATATATCCATTACTAATTCACCCCCCTCTTAATAATATCCTATGCTTAACAATTGGTATTAGAGTGGGTTCCTTCAGATATAGTTTAACCGCTAGAAGGTAGATTAGGTAAATCACACATGGCTAGTTCAATAGGTTAGGAAGGTTTTTGCACAAATAAGGCACCATTGTTTGAAAACACCAATTATGATTTATATAGAATAATAATGAGGACATATCTAATGTCCCTTGGGTTTGAAATTTGGAAATCTATTGTAAATGGATACATAGAGCCATAAACACCACCAATACTTACTACTGGAAAGAAGGCTAGTGAAAACAACGCTAAGGCAATGAATGATATTCTATGTGGTCTTTCTAAATATGAGTTTGTAAAATTTATGCAATGTAAGTTAGCACATGATATTTGGGAGAATATTAAGACAATATATGACGGTGATGGAAATGTTAGACAAGCCAAACTTTAGACTCACAGGAGACAATTTGAGAGTCATAATATAGAGGAAGAAGAAGAAGCAAAAGTGAACCTTGAGGAAGAAATTATCTGTGCCTTAGGGGAGATAAATTTTTTCAAGAAAATAAATTTGAGACAAAAGATTAAAATTTATAAATATGAAAAGGAGAGTCAAGACTTAGAAGCTAGATTGGCACAAGGCCTAGAAGAATCAAATAAGATGATTACTGATCTACGAGCTTAGATTGAAAAAGCTAAAAAAGTTGAATAAGATCAATAAATCAATTAAAGGAGAAAAGTGAATATTTTAAAAGGTATGAATCTGAGAAAAAGATCTTGAAAAGGTGAATAATAAAGTAGTTAATGAATTAAAATCTAAGAAAAGTACTCAAGTGCTAACTAAAATTTTGGGAAGTCAAAGATCACTATCAAACAAGATAGACATTAGATATGAAAAGGAGAAAGAAAAGACTACAACTTCCATGGAGCCTCTATTAAAAGTAATTATAGAAAATAATAAAAACTATACTGAATCCAAGAACATGAAGACTGGCTCTAAAAAATAAGGAAAAATAGAAAAACACTACAAAAGACCACTTGTTCCAAGATACACTAATCAAACCAAGTTTGGTAATTAATTTTATGGTTATTTATATTATTGTAACCATTTTTGTCACAATAATCTAGATTATAGGAAGAGATCTAGGGATAATGATTTCAAGATTGGAGACAAGGGAACTCATAGAGCTTCAAACAGAAGATCCAAGTCATTTGCTCCCTTATCAAGCATTGATGAAAAATCTATTGTATGTTATAAGTGTAAAAATTATGGACACATGGATCTCTATTGTAGGAGTGTGTTTAAATTAGTTAATAAGATCAAAGATTCAAGGCTCAAATCATAAATAAGAGGGATCAACTAAATACATAGAAGAAGAAGAAGAAAGCTAAAGATTCCATGATCATCTAGACAACACTTCATGCAAGAGATAAGGGACAACCCTAGTTCATTGATAGTGGTTGTTTAAGACATATGATAGGAGATAAAATAAAGTTTATCTCACTAAAGAAGATCAATGGAGGTACAATGAAATTTGGAGACAACACCATAGCCAAAATTGTGAGAAAAGGTATGGTTAGGTTGGATAATGATAAAACTAAAACCAAAAATGTATTATATGTGGAAGGCTTAAGCATAATATTTTAAGTGTGAGCTAGATGTGTGACCAAGGACACACACTCAAGTTCTTCATAGAAGGATGTGAAATCAAAAAGAGAGACAAAAATTAATTGATTGGAGATGCTCAAAAGATAGGTAACAACGTATGCATGTTGGTGGATGTCAAAGGAGAGAAATGTTGTTTAAGTTAGGTCAAATAAAGTTGGATTTGGCATAGAATAATGGGTCACATAAAATTTGACAACCTTTTGAATATTATCAAGAATCAGGTGGTAAGAGACATTCTAAAAATTATAAATCCCTCAAGCATGCTTTGTAAACAATGTCAACATGAAAACTAGACTAGAGCATGTTTTAGAACAAAGGAGTATTCTACCACCAAGATGTTAGAACTCATTCACACTAATCTATGTGGACCCACCAAAATATAGAGTACTCAAGGTGAGAGGTATTTTATGCTATTAATTGATTATAATTGAATGACATGGGTGACATTATTGAAAGAAAAATCTAAAGCATTCAATAATTTCAAAGCATTTAAAGCTTTGGTTGAAAATGAAACTAGCTTGAGAATCAAATGTTTAAGGTTTGATCAAGGAGGAGATTTCATGTCTAGTGAATTCATTGAGTATTATGATGAAATAAAAAGACATTACTCAATTGCTAGAACCCCATAATAGAATAGGGTTGTAGAATGAAAAAATAGAATAGTTCAAGAAATGGCAAGAATGATGTTGAACAAATCCAAGCTACCAAATAAATATTGGAGAGAAGTATTACACACTACAGTACATATCTTAAATAGAAGACAAATTAGAGTCAATAGTGATAAGACTCCGTATGAGCTATGCAAGGGGAGGCAACTTCTGTCAGCTACTTCAAAGTATCTGGTAGTAGATGTTTTATCAAGAGAATTGAAGAAGACTTGGGAAAATTTAACTTGAGACTAGATGAAGGAATATTCCTTAGACATTCTTCCAAGAGTAAAGCATACAAATTTTATAACAAGAGGACTCAAAAGATGATAGAGAGTGTGAGTGTCATAGTAGATGAAGTTGGATTTAGAAAGCAAGTGATCTATTAGAGGTACCTAACATTATTTAAGAAGAAGACATTGAAGTTGAAAAAATGGATAAAAATGAGGGACAAGACACTAAAGATCCATCTTGATTCATCCAAAAAAATCATTTCGAGAGCCAGATTATTAGAAATTTAGATATTGGAGTGTAGACTAGAAGAAGGTTGGTAAGTAATCCTGAGCAAGTAAATTTTTCATTATTAACTAAAATTCAGCCCAAAAACTTTTTAAAAGCTAGCCATGATGAACATTGGGTGAAATCAATGAAAGAGGGGTTGGACTAGATTGAAAAAAATGAAACTTGGGAGCTAGTGCTAAAACTAATAAATTATAATGTGATCAACATAAAATGGGTGTATAGAAACAAATTGAATGAGGATGGTCAAGTGACCCAAAAAAAATTAAGATTATTGTGTAAGGGGTATGCTCAGATCAAAGGAATTGACTTTAAAAAAACTTTTGCTCCAGTAGCTAGTTTAGAAGTAATCATAGTGTTTCTTGCCTATATGGTATTTAAAAATTTCAAAGTATATCATATGGATATGAAGTCTACATTCTTGAATGAAAAACTAGAAGAGGAAGTATATATTGAGTAGCCTGAAAGATTTATCCTTTCAGATGATAGTATATATGTTTACAAATTGAAGAAAACCTTGTATGGCCTGAAGCAAGCCCCCAGAGCTTGGTATGCAAGGCTTGAAAAATAATTTCAATATCAAGGTTTTAAATTAGGTTTCGCCAATAGCAACTTATATATCAAAACTATAGGTTAACATCAGTTAATATTTATTATCTATGTTGATGACATAATATTTGGAGGAGATAGTGAGAAGCTGATGAAGGGATTCACTAAAGACATGCAAAAGGAGTTTGAGATGTCCATGCTTGGAGAGTTATCTTTATTTCTTGGATTAAAAATATCTTAATCCAATAAAATAATATTCATTTCTCAGTATGCTGAAGAAATGTTGAACAAGTTTGGTTTTGAGGATTGTTCCCCTGTTAGCACACTAATGGCCACCCAAAATAAGATAAGTAAGGATGAGGAATCACTAGATGTAGATCAATCTCTCTATAGATCAATGATTGGTAGTCTTTTATATCTAATGACTTCTAATCCATATATCATGCAAGAGATAGGCATGATGTCATGATATCAGTAGCCTCCAAGGAAACTCATGTATAAGTTGTGAAGAGGATATTTAGATATATAAAGGGGACCTTAGACTATGGATTATGGTATCCTACATGGAAAGATTTCACTTTAGTGGCATATACAGACTCATATTGGGTAGGTTGCCTAGATGACATGAAGAGGACAAGTAGAGGTACATTTTTTTGTGGTGATAGATTAGTATCTTGGATAAGTAAGAAATAGAATATAGTTTCACTATCCATAGTAGAAGCCAAGTATATAGTGGTAGTTTTGTGTTTCACTCAGGTGATTTGGATGAAGTATACTCTAGAAGATATCAAGGTGAAGTATGATCAACCTATCTCTATATACTATGACAACACTAGTACCATCATTATTTCAAAGAATATGGTGATGCACTCCAGAATGAAACATATTCCAATCAACTACCATTCATTAAGAGAGCAAGTTGTAGATCATTAATTCAAATTGTAATACATTAATGCAATAGAGTAGATAATATATATTTTCATGAAGTCACTTTTGAAGGACACATTTGAGTACCTACATGAGAAGTTGGGACTAATTTCTTTGCTTCTTTCCACTGAAGGGAAGCATTAGCTGAGGGGGAGCTAAGTACTAGTTCTTGGATAGACCCTTTGCCATTGATGTTAAAGGGGGAGAAGTACAAAAAAAGGATGTCACAAAAAAGAGGAGATATAACAAAGAAGAATTTAGATAGAAAATATAGTGCAACAAGGGGGAGTAGTTTCAGTATGTGGTTGCCATCAATAACAAAGGAGGAGATTGTTGGAATAATTGTCATTGATGTCAAATAGAATTATTTCTAGAAGTGAATAGAATTATTAATAGAAGTGAATGGAATTGTTATCAAAATTGAACATAAATGTTTCCATAAGTGAATGGAATTGTTCACAAAAGTGAATAGAAGTGTTAATGGAGATGTTAACAAAAACGTTGATATAAATGTCAATGATAACTGTAGACACCAATATCATGTCACCCCCCCCTTGGTCTCTTTCTAAACGTTAACACTCCTAACCCACACTTGCACACCTTATTAATTTAAAAACTACTTATTTTAAATTAATTACCTCACCTTAGACACCTCACCTAGACACCTCACCCTAAGACCATTTCTTAACCTATGAGTTAGCCTAAGACTAGGTCCTCCAAATCCTAACTACCCATGACTGATTCTCACCCCATCTTAACTACCTAGCTAACTCTCATGTCTCATAAGCCCTTGTTTTGACCATTTTCTAATGGAAAAAGGCACTTGGCGGGTGGAGAAATGGGCAAAGAGCTAAAAATAGCCCTTTTACCTATTCTCTCTCCACTGACATCGATCAACCCATGGCTGATGCCAGTGAGATCATTGACGTTGGTTACATAAGCCAAGATCTAAACATTGAGCTAGCCCCCAACCTTCTCATAGATTGGCACGCACATTCTAATTCAAGCACCAGAACTCGACTATCATTCTCCTGGCTATCAAAGATCTACACAAATCATTCCAGAGACTGGATTGAAAGATTGTATGAGGACCTTGAGCTACTAAATTGAAGCAATCCATGTTCGATTCATTAGCTCACAACACTGGTCATATCAGCCACAATAGGAATCTCCATTCTGACACCTCTGGGTCTTCACCCTATAAAGGTAATTACTCTAGTATTCATTTCAAAGTTTTAGAATATATTGTTAATTAGTTTTCATTAATATTTCTAAATACTATTGAGAGGCCTAACTTCTTTCATGGAGGGGCTGAAAGGCCTTCCCCTTATTCTTATCCTCTTTTCACATGTATCCTCTACCTTTTACCCTTCCTCAGACCTTATTCACCTTCCCGCAACCCTGCACAAACCTTCAAATTTACAAAAAATCCTCTATCCACCTTGGAGACATCCTAAAAGTTGTCCAAGGCTAACAACCCCGATCGACATCAGCAACCCAATTGACACCAACATCATTTACCTGACTGACCTCAGCAGACCCACCAATGTCGGTGATTGTGTTTTGAACTAATAAACTAGAAAACCTATCAAAATAGCGTATAGACCAGAAAAAAATCTTTGGCCAACTTTCTATGAAATTTTGAGACTACAAGGAACATGTACACACCATCTACCTTTCCATTTATTTAGTCTTTTATCATTTATTTTTATGCAACATTTTTATCTTTAAACAGTGGACTGTCATCCTTTACAGAACTTCACGCTTCTAGGACTGAGCACGTAGCTTGGCAGTCCACCATATCCTCTTTTAACATTTTCCTTGTTTGAGTTTTATTCTTACTGTAGGTGTTTCCTCCATAGCTAAAGAGGAGCTCCCATAAAGCTTGGATACGGTGCACACTAAATCTAGGTAACATCAAACCCACAACCCCTTAACCTTAGTTTCTTCCTCATTTGAATGTAGTTAGTGAAAATTTAGAGAAACATTTTTCCACGCCCAGTGGGACCCTTGGAGTTTTCCTTGGGTTCATTCTTCTTCTTTTAAAAATCAAACTTTCATATAAATGTATTAGAAAAATATTCTCTTCTTGCATCACCTCTTCTATCTTTTTGTTTCAAAAGGAAATCATTAGTAGAGGTTAAAAAGAACATCTATTTTTCTTCTTGTTACTTCTTGCATGCATTATAGAGTAGTGAAAAACTCATACTCTTTACCTCTTCTCCATTTGTTTGCATTTGAATAACATATTTTGATTTGGGTTAAAAACTACTACATTTCATTCTTGCTTGGATGCAAACTTATCCCACTTAGTAATTAAATCATTATGAATGAATCGTAGTTCACAAA
The DNA here is from genome assembly GCA_037957365.1 of Torreya grandis. Lineage (NCBI taxonomy): Eukaryota > Viridiplantae > Streptophyta > Pinopsida > Cupressales > Taxaceae > Torreya > Torreya grandis. The sequence continues at coordinate 535,821 of JARHVA010003026.1, forward strand.
TGTGACACAACCAAACCACAATCACTTCAAATCAAACACATAAACTTACTTGAGACAAGGCCTATCTAGGATTTCATCACCTAGCGGATACCTTACCCCACCCGGTGATCCTACTTGGATTTCATCACCAAGAGGAGGACCCACTTTGTTCTCTGGCAGAGTATAAACTATAGGGAAGGTATATATTAGCTAAGTGGCCTAGCTCAGCTCTAGGTTCATGAAGTGAAGGGAGCAAGCCCTAGCACTAGGCCACATACTAACCCTAACACAAATATTTTTGAGCACCATAACACAACTTGAAACCAGCCATAGACTTCCTCTCTAGGCCCTGTTCTACAAGCCCAAATCCTAACACATTCTCTTAAGGCATAGGCCACCGTGACTTTAAAACTCATTCCTAGGAATCTAAAATTTTAGAGGTTGCTTGCCTAATCACTTATTCTACTAGTTTTATCTGAGTGTTTGAGCTGGTAAGGTCATACAATTTTGAAGTCCAAAACAACTCAGAATATCTTCTTCTTCTAAAAACTATCAATCTTCTATGTTTTTTGAATTACACAAAAACTGACATCAGTTTCTCCACCGATGTTGGCAACAAAACCTTCACCGACATTGATTAACTGACCGACATTGGAAACATTTATAATCGATATCGATTAAACAGCTGACATTGGTCACTGTCAATAAATTTTTTTTCCAAACAAAAAGCTTAAAACCCAAATTTCTTGTTGTTTAACATGAATTCTAGTTTTTTAAAACTAAAACACATAGGTTTTAGAACCTAAACCCATTTCACCTTGGATGGTCCTGACAAGCAGTCAAGCCAAATTCTTTGTTGACCACGTGAGTCAACAACCACTCCCACCTTCGCCCTTCATGCCAACTCATCTAATGGAGTATACTTCAGACATCGAGCATACTCCTATCCAACCTACCCCCGATCAACCTCCTATTATTCCCGAATGGGATAAAAATTTTGAGAGATTCCTTGACCACAACATCAAGGCTCTCCAACATTATCTCACTAGAAGCCAAATGCGAGATCCTTTGGGTAACACTATTTATGGGATGCTAATTTCTTTGGTTAAAGTGGAAAAGATATCAATAGCAGCTGCTACCCAACCTATGGTCACTTAGGCCACTACCTCGACCAGTAACCCAACCATGACTAATGTTCAAGATTTGGCCTCCCCTTCTATCCTTTCTTACCCTACCTCCATTAGGGTTTTTGTACCCCCTCAACCGCAAACAATTCAACCAAGTTCAACACCTTTTTAGAACTTGATTGTCTCTATCCCATCCACTCTTGCACCTATAAACATGAGAGTGACCACTTATCTTTTAACTAGTGTCACCACCATTCAACCACCCTTGGCAGCATCTAGTCAAGTTGTGCCCTCCAACTTCACGACATAAGCCCCCTTGGCCTCGACATTGGCCCCTATGATGAACTATCAGTATGTTTCACCTACTCAAATACAACCAAGTACATCATACACCCCTTCCAACACCTTCTAGGTACCCTATAACTTAGGGGGTGCCCCTCATGCCAATCCATCTACCGATCTAATTAATATGTTGATGGATAAGATGTATAACCTTGAGACATCTATTTCAGGTTTGAGGAGTGTTCTTTCATATGAACAAATCTACAACAAATTGATCCACCCCTTAGTTCCTATTTGGCCATACCCTAGCCAGTGGGAACTCTCAAAATTTACTCACTTTCAGAGTAAAGAGGACCCACAACAACATTTGCAAGCGTTTAGACACGCTTGCTACCTCATAGTGCATGATGATGCATTATTACTTTGCATATTCCCTATGTCACTTTCTAGTGCTGCCCTTGACTGGTATAGCTCCATTACTAGTCATTCTCTCTTCACCTTCATTCAACTCACTTAGTTATTACTCAATCATTTCTCAATCAATATTACTAAGAAAGTCTCCATCACAGACCTTTATTCCATTAGACAATTTGAGGATAGGTCAATAACAGACTTCATCACTCATTGGAGAGGTTTGATCAACCAACTCTCCTTCTCACTACCTCAACCTGAGCTCATTGAGCTCTTTTCAAGAGCATGTGCCAAGCACATCTCATCCACTCTGTGAGTTTAAACTTTCTACACATTTGATGAAGCTTTCACTATGGCCCGAAAGCTTGAACTTCGTGCAATCAAAGAAGATAGGGTCAAATTGTGTAACAAAAGTACCAACACAAAACCCAATGACCCTTCTTCTTCTAAACCTTCTTCTTCTCACTCCAAGTCCAAGGGATCATCAAATGTTGTCATCCTTAGGTCACCATCTTCTACCACAACCAACCAATCTGAGCCCTCCACTTCGTAAAACATCACTAGACAATTCCAACAACGATATGAATAGCAACTATACACTCCAATAGGAGAATCATATGCTTCCATATTGGATAAATTAGTGAAGTAGGGAGTCCTCAACCTCCCTCAAATCTAACCACTTGTCCAATTTGATCCCTCATGAGCCATCCCTGAATGGTATAGGTAAAATGAATTTTGTAACTATCATTGTGCCAAGGGTCATGACACAAATAACTGCAAAACCCTAAAAAACTTTGTTCAAGACATGTTAGACAAAGGGGACCTTATTTTGGATAACCCTAATGCGCTGGTCAACCAAAACATGGATGTCTTTAGGCAACAATTTCCTAACCATCCCCCAAGTCAAAACAATGTTTAGACCATGGCCGATGACCCTCAAGAATGCAACATATGCATGGTCAACATAGTATTTCCTTTTATTCCTAACCAACCTCTCCCACAATCTAAAGAGGTTGGTCAACCCATTTCTCCACTATGGGTAGAAGAGCCTATTTTACCCATACCACCCCCACGTGATGAAGAGCTCCCTTTGCCTCGCTCTCTTCCTCGCGTGGATGAACCTGTTTTGCATGTATCACCCCCATGACATCAAACACCTCCTCTACCCATTCTTCTACCTCATGAGGATCCTATATTACCTATTCCTCTTGCCCCCACCTTCCCTCTTCTTCTATCATTGGAAGAATTTACCATTCATACCCCACACCCTCATGTAGAAGGAGCCATCATCCCTCTGCTTCATCCTTTAGAGGAGTCTTCCTCTCCTATTTTTCCTCCATCAATGGAGGATAGTCCTCCATCCACTCCCCTTTCACATGTAGGAGAGTCTACTTTGACCTCTCCCACATTGGAGGATTCTTTGATGGTACCAATGCCGGTGGCCCCACCCTCATCCTTCTTATTACCAATGGAGGATCATACTTTTCACACTCCTAGACCACATGTGGAAGGCATGATCATTCCTATGCTCTATCCAATTAAAGCGACAAATTATCCAATCCATTCTCCACTGAGAGAAGAACTCACCACCTCACCCACTTCAGTCGAGGAAGATCTGGTGATGGTTCTCTCTCGCCTTTGGCCCATCATCGCTGCATCCAACACATTTCTACTCTTACAATCACCCAAATCCTCCAAAGGACCGATTGTAAGGCCTCATTCGATGTCATCTAAACCCTTCTCTCAATTGGAAAAAAACTTAGGATTCCTCCATTCTAAGAACCTAGAGTATGAGGCATTATGGGAGTGACTTAGGGATCCTTATCCTACACATCCCGCTTCACCTTATACTGCCAATCCTTCTATGATGATTTACCCCAAAGTCTCTTATGAGGATCAGGCTTCCACTTCTAAATCATCAGAAGCTCAGCCTTCCACATCTAAATCCAAACCCTTGAAGGTGTCCATCATGCTGAAACAAATTAGATCTCTGAATAACCCTTGAAGGTGTCCACCATGCTCAGATTAGATCTCTCAGTGTTCACCTGTATCAAGCCTCACTCACCCACAAGTGAAGTTAGATATGAACCTCGCCATGCACAGTAGTGGTCCTCACACCATACTAAAGAAGGATGCTAAACCACATCAGTCTACTCCTCTCCCACCTTCACCATTTCCCTCTATCTTGGGTCCACACCCTTCCACTTTAATAGGAGTACTCCCTATTCCAACACCTCATAAAGACAAATTGCCTCCATTACTCCCTCTACCTGTTAAAAACATATTTCCTCCAATAAATTCGACACCTCTCATCAAGAAAGTGCCATCTACACATGTGGCCACACCACCAACCAAAAAGGTGGTACGAAAAACTCCCCTTACAACTCCTAAACAAAAGTTGTCAACCCCTATTGCAACAATAAGTGCAGACCCATTAGTGGGTTCCTATGCTTCACTGTTACGCTGATTGTTGTAGTCTTCTAGCATCATTCTCCCATGCATTAAGCCATACCAAATTTTTGGATCAAAACCATCTTAGTTTGATGACACTCAAATCTACTCATACCATCGCACACCTGGGCATGATACTGAGAGTTGCAATGCTCTTAAGGTTGTCATTCACCAACACCTGGAAAAGGACACCCTTCTCATTAAGGATTCTCTTGACCACCTTTTTGACAAACTACTGACACCATCCCATACCTCCCAAACCTCCTCACTTGAATTAGTATCCCAACGTGAGATTATGGTCCCCCTACCACCTTCTCCACCTTTATTCAAAATCAACACCATTAATGTAGCCACTAGGTCCCAAACCCTAAAGGATAAAGGAAAAGAGCAGGTTTCTACTCCTTGGACATATCCATTCGCCAAGCCCTCTCCACCACCAAAGTTTAAGATTCCTATCTTGGGCACATCTCAACCAACATCTTCGGGGGCAATTCCTCGTGACCTCTCTAACCAACATAATGTTTGGTATAAACAACTTGTTAACTACTTGACTTATTATATCATTCCTCTTGACCTCTCTAGTAATGGATAGTAGGCTTTTATCAAGAGTAATACTCGATACACCATGCTAGGGGGTCTTATCTACAAATGAGGTTTCAATGGCCTCCTTCTCTAATGCCTAACTACCACTGAGACATCTCATGCCATCAAACAAGTCCATGATGGGATTTGTGGAGGACATTTCAGTGGTAACTCAGTTGCAAAGTGCATCCTCTGCCTGGGCTATTATTGGCCCACTCTTAACCAAGATTGCAGTGACTATGTTCGACATTGTATCAAATTCCAACAACATGCTAACCTACTTCACATCCCTAGCCATGCCACTCTTAATAATCTTCATATCTACCAAGATCGCATCAAGCATGCCTACAACAAAAATTTGAAAGAGCGAGACTTCAAAATCGAAGATCTCATCCTTAAAGAAAACCAACACGTGACCAATATGGAAAGAAGCAAATGCAGCAAGTTTGCTCCTAATTAGCTCAGACCTTATATAATAATGCACAAGTATGGATCAGGCACTTATCATTTGTCTTCTCTCAAAGGCTAGCCAGAACTTGATCCCCTTAATGCCTTACATCTGTGACCATTCTACTGTTAACCAAGTAATCATTCACTTGATGTTTAACTTAAGCTTGTCCCTTGGAACAAACCCTGTCATCCTCATTCCTATTCCTTTTAACCCTTTTTCCCTACAAACAATTAGTTAACCCTTTTTTAAAGCATTAATGCTTTGTCTTAATAAAAGGGAAACCCCAAAACCACTATAGTCTAGTCCATGACTAAAAGTTTAGTTAACAAAAAAACATAAAACTAGGATGCCTAACAAAATATTAAAAGGTCATAAACTATAAATGTAGACTACTCCCTCAAAGGATAGCTGCATTATTGCTGTAATTAATAGACTACTCCCTTAAAGGACAGCTATTCAAATAAATCTAAACATACAAATAAAAATATAGACCACTCCCTCGAAGGATGGATATAACCAAATTTTGCTACAACAACACCCTCTTAGAATCTTCTTGCATCGATCAAATTCACATGACCATAAAACAAAAACAACATCCCCAAGTAGACTTCTCACATTGATCAGTCTACCAAAAAAAATGACTGACAAACTATTAAGTCATGGACTTGCCTATAGTCATTCTCAGGGTCACCTATAAAAGGGCCAAAGTTATCCCTACTAAAAAGGGTTACGCTATCCTGACATATCACATAATCACACCTATTATGCCAAAATACCCAAGGGATTTTGAGCTCACTTAACGTCAAGTGATTAGGGTACTTCTCTAACAAAAACCAATGGTCAACAACGTAATGCATGAATGGGGATTTTATTTGCAAAAACCCTATCTATGCTATCATTATGGTCCTTGTCAATGAAAGAGCAATGCGCCTTTCACTTCTTACACACCTTCGTCACATGCCAATTTATCTTTTAGGATGTAGTGTCTTAAAAATTATATGCTCGCATATTGTCATCTCATAATTTTCACCTAACATTCAACTCAATTTTATCATAAATAACATCACATGTTTCAAAACATTTTCTAACCACTAACATAACATCATGATTTATTTAATGCAAATACCAATTTGTGTTATATAAATTATCATAGCCCATTCACATTAGTTTCTATGGAAAATAATACACATGGAAACTATCAACCAAACACAATTTATGTCAAGCATATACCATCACCAATATGGAAACCTGTTGAAGCATAAATAAACTCATTTCATTTTTAGCATACACCATCACTAATATGGAAAATTGATAGGGATGAAAAACCACATAACCTATGTTACAGCATACACCATCACACAATATGGAAAAGGCTATAACATCATCATACACTCCTCATTTCAAGTATATACCATTAAGCATATGCAAAATGATAAAAACACTAACATAACCAAAAAAACTAACAACCTCTTTGACTCTTCTTTCCTTTTGGGAGAACTACATTGGCCTGAGGCCCTTAAAATAGGGGGCTATGTAGGTAGCACTTAGTTGACATGGGGTCTTCTGAGGTTAGCTTGGCCATTCATTTGTTCATCTACCTAATGAACCAACTATCTAAACCCTAAGCTCACTGCCTACTCTGAACCTTAGGCTCACCGCCTATCCTAAACTACCTCATTTTTAACCATCTAACCTTTAACCATGACCTAACTTAGTCAAACCCAATCCATCACCTACCCTCTACTTTCCCTTTCTAGGAGAACTACATTGGCTTGAGGCCCTTAAAATAGGGGCTATGTAGGTAGCACTCAGTTGACATGGGGTCTTCTGGGGTTATCTCGGCCATTCATTCATCTATCTACCTAATGGACCAACTATCCAACCTAAAAACATAGGTCTTCTCTAAAAACTGCCCAAAATTATGACCAAACAACCAGCCCTGACACTGTAGAAGTCACCTTAGAATTCTCATGGGGCACATTAGAGATCATATACCTCTCCCTAACCACAACAAACAACACTCGAGATCACTTATATCTCAGCCTGACTTGACAAATGACCTCAGAGATCACGACTATCTCCTCAGACCACAACCACTTTTGAGATGACTTTGCCTTGGTTGTTTTGATTGCATATGCTACCTCATGAATAGTTAGAAAATTATATGTGCCCCTCTCACCTATTTTTAGATCACAACCGAGTTTATCCCCAATATCTGTGACATTTTTGTGTTTTCTAGGATTACTTCCTAGCCCAGATACTTGGAACACGATGCCCATTGGAGATATAGCTTTGATCGATATAACCCAATCAACTACCACTAATAAGCTAGGGATTGGTTACTTTGATTTTATTCCTCCTCAACCATTAGAGCTATAACTTTGATCATTCTAACCCAATCAGCTACCACTAATAAGTTGGGGACCGGTTACTTCAATTTTAGTCCTCCTCAACCTTGCCTATGATAATTTGACTTGCTTATCAAGTGAAGTGGTATACGTGCAATCTCAACTATTGGAATGTTCACACTCCAACCTCACCCTACCCATCCACTGCCTATCAAATCAGCACATGATTTTAGATTACCTTGTTTCAAATCCTGCTTTGAGGGGGAATACCTCATCACATACCTGGGGTAACCTACATCTATTTTTGTCTTGTAGTTTGTTAGAACAAGCCATAAGACAAAAAGGGGAAAATATAGACACCAATATCATGTCAACCCCCCCTTGTTCTCTTTCTAAATTTTAAAACTCCTAACCCAAACTTGCACACTTTATTAATTTAAAAACTACTTATTTTAAATTAATTGCCTCACCTTAGACACCTCACCTAGACACCTCACCCTAAGACCATTTCTTAACCTATGAGTCAGCCTAAGACTAGGTCCTCCAAATCCTAACTACCCATGACCGATTCTCACCCCATCTTAACTCCCTAACTAACTCCCGTGCCTCATAATCCCTTGTTTTGACTATTCTCCAATGGAAAAAGGCATTTGGCGGGTGGAGAAATGGGCAAAGAGCTAAAAATAGCCCTTTTACCTATACTCTCTTTGCTGACATCGGTCAACCCACAGTTGATGCCAATAGGATTGCCAACATTGGTTACATAATCCAAGCTCTAAACATTGAGCTAGCCCCCGGCCTTCTCACAGATTGGCACGCACATTCTAATTTAAGCACTAAAACTCAACTATCATTCTCCTGGCTATCGAAGCTCTACATAAATCATTCCAGAGACTAGATTGAAATATTGTATGACGACTTTGAGCTACTTAATTGAAGCAATATATGTTTGCTTCATTGGCTCACAACACCAGTCATATCGGCCACAACAGGAATCTCCATTCTAACACCTCTGGGTCTTCACCCTATAAAGCTAAGTACTCTGGTCTTCATTTCAAAGTTTTAGAATATATTGTTAATTAGTTTTCATTAATATTTCTAAATAATATTGAGAGGCCCAACTTTTTCTGTGGAGGGGCTAAAAGGCCTTCCCCTTATTCTTATCCTCTTTTCACACGTATCCTCTACCTTTTACCCTTTCTAAGACCTTATTCACCTTCCTGCAACCCTACACAAACCTCCAAATTTCCAAAAACTCCTAGTCCACCACGAAGACATCTTGAAAGCCATCCAAGGCCAACAACCCTGACCGACATCGGCAACCCAACCGACGTCGACATCATTTACCTGACCGACCTCAGCAGACCCACCGATGTCAGTGACTGTGTTCTGAACTAATAAACTAGAAAACCTATCCAAACAACCCATAGACCTGACAAAACCTTCAACCAACTTTTTGTAACATCTTGAGACTGCAAGGAATAGGTACACACCATTTGAATTTCCATTTCTTTAGTCTTTTATCATTTATTTTTAGGCAACATTTTTATCTTTAAATAGTGGACTGTCATCCTTTACGAAGCTTCACGCTTTTGGGACCGAGCGCGTAGCTTGGAATTCCACCATATCCTCTTTTAAAATTTTCCTTGTTTGAGTTTTATTCTTACTACAGGTGTTTCCTCCACAACCAAAGAGGAGCTCCCACAAAGCTTGGATACGGTGCGCACTAAATCTGGGTAACATCAAACCCACAACCCCTTAACCTTAGTCTCTTCCTCATTTGAATGCAATTAGTGAAAATTTAGAGAAACAATCACATCTCTTGGTGAAGAGGTACCTCTTGGATGGGACATATACTTTAATGGATATATAAAGGAGAAGAGATGTGTAAGTATAACAAGCATTTAATTTGATTGAAGATCATATAAGTGTGAGAGAGAAAGAAAAAAATAAGAATAAAAATATTTGAGATGAAAAGTGGTTTTTGAAACAAATTAGCGTAAGCAAAGTATAAAGACATATAACAATAAAGATATATTTTAATTGATTATATCTAAAAGAGTGAAGAAGCAAAGTCCTATCATCTATTGTGTAAGAAAAAAGTTAAAGATAGAAGTGTTATTTCATCCATAGGATTGGTGTGTTAATTCAAAAGGGTTGGTACTCCTATGAGTTGGTGATCATGAAGTTTTGTTGAGTTGGTGCTTGGCATACGAGTTGGTGCTCTTGTAAGTTGGTGTTTAAAAAAAATTATTGGGGTTGGTGCTATAATAGGTTGGTGCCTATGAATTTTTATATTGAGATCTATTTCTCTATGGTTTTCTCCTGAAAGGGTTTCCATGTATAAATATTATGTCACTATTAATTTATGCTATGTGAGTTACTATTTGATTATATTGAATATCTTAAGTGGAATAATTGTTTATGTAAAAAGTGAAAAATATATCTATTACTGATTCACCCCCTTTAGTAATAGCCTATGCTTAACAAGTCTAATTAGATATTATCACAAGTTTATCAAGGACTATAGGAATATTCTAGCTCCACTAACATCTATGTTTAAAAAGGATATTTTTACATGGACACAAGATGCTAAGTGTGCATTTGAAGAATTGAAACAAGTTATGTGTACTACACCTATTCTAGCTATGCTAGATTTTTCCAAGACCTTCATGATTGAGAGTGATGCTTGCGATAATAGACTTGGTGTTATTCTCCTCAAATATGGATGATCCATTACATTCACTATCAAATCCCTTTCTGGAAAGAATTTAGTACTCTTTACTTATGAGAAGGAAATGATGGTCTTTTTGCATGTAGTTAGAAATGATGGTCATACCTACTAGGGAATCATTTTTGCATCAAAACTAATCACTAGAGTCAAAAATATTTCTTAGAATAATGGGTCTCCACCCCATCACAATATAAATGGGTCAAAAAACCTCATGGTTTATGACTATAATATCACTTACAAGAAATGTAAGGACAATATTGTGATTGATGCTCTATTTTACATAGTTATGGACCAAGCTTCCCTTTCAGCTATTTACATGCCTAATCTGAATTGGTTAGACACTATACAACAAGAGTATGTCAAAGACTCATCACTATCTAAAATCATTTAATAGTTATCCACTAACCCCTATATTATATCACATTATTCTTAGGATGGTGCTTCTTTGCAATATAAGGGTCATTTGGTGCTTCCCCAAAGCATAGATCTTCAGCAGGTTGTATTCTATGAACTCCATGATTCTCTATCTACATGGCACTCAAAGTTTTTTAAAACTAATGAATGGGCATGATGAAAATTCTTTTGGAAGGGAATGAAAAAGGTAATTTACTATATGGTGGATGAATGTGATACCTACCAATGCAACAAAGGTGAAACAACACTCATTCATAGGATGTCAAACCCTTGCCCTCCCTACCAAGATTTGGATAGATATTTATATGGATTTCATTGAGGGGTTCCATAAATATGGAGGGAAAATAGTGATCTTAGTTATAGTTTATTTCCTCTCTAAATATAGTCAGTTTTGCGCCCTCAGCCATCCATATACCACCTTCATAGTCACAAATTTTCTTGGATCATGGATTTCCTTCTTCCATTATATTAGATCATGATGTAACCTTCACCAACCATTTTTGGATAGAACTATTTTGATGCACCAGCACCTAACTGAATATGAGTTTCAAGTATCATCCATAAATGGATGCGCAAACTAAAATTATCAATAACTGCTTGGAAACTTTCATTCCTTCACCTCACGACAACATCCGTGGGAAAAGTGGCACCCTCTCATCAAATTCTAGTATAATACCTCTTACAACACTTCAACTAAAATGAATACATATTAAGTAGTCTATGTTTAAGCACCACCAATGTTCCTTCCATACACTTTTAGTAGTTTACTAATTTAAGTGGTTAACATGCTTCTCTAAACCTAAGATCAGATCCTTAGCACCCTACATGACAATATTCATATGGAACAAAATAAAATGAAACAATAAGTTGATTAGAACCATTTTTATCACACTTTCCAAGTAAATGATATGGTTTTTCTTCACCTGCATCCATACAAGTAATCCTCCATAAAAATAAAAGGGAATTATAAGCTATCTCCCAAGTTCTATGGGCCATATAAGGATCTCCATAAGATTGGGTTGATTTATTATAAGATGGATCTTCTACCTTCTTCCCTAGTTCACCTAGTATTTAATGTCTCTTGTCTTGAGAAAGTTCTTAACACAAACATCAGAGTTATACTATTTTACAAAAACTTGATAATGAAGGATCCATCCTTCTTGAGATAGAGGCAATCCTAGATAGGCACAAATACCAACTTTGTTCCCACTCCATCATAGAGTTATTAATTCAGTGGCATGAAATGCAACTAGAGGATGCAACATGGGAACCATTATTTCATATTCATCACTAGTTCTAACATTTGAATCTTTAAGGATAAAGTGTTTTCTAAGAGGGAGGGGATGTTATGAACCCATGCTACTCTTTCTCTTTACTTTGTTAGTATATTAGTTTCTATGGATGCATATGCTTTATAAGTCATCCTATGAGAATTTTGTTTTATCCCACATTCATGGTAAGTATTAGTTGCTTGGATTAAACTTAGTATATAAGTAAGTGTTGAGGCCAACAAAGGCATCCATGAATTGTATTGAATTAAGCTTGATCAAAGGATGTTTCCCCCTCAAAGATGACAATGATTCTATAATTTATCTATTTTAATTTAGTTCTACTTATTTGAGTTAATATATTGTTGATTTTCATAGTTTATTTCATGTATTTTCAATTATCTGCTAACTTGTTCAAGAAGGATCCTATCATTTTCCCACCTGTGTGTGTGTGTGTGTGTGTGTAAAACATAATGATCAACCTAGAATGTAATTTAATGTTTTTATTTCAACACTTGGCATCACACAACTTTAAATTTTATGTGTGTTTATAATTGGATCTATTGTTTATCCTTTGAGTGGTTTTTATATATTTATGCCTTTGCGATAATGTCTCAAGAGATTTTTTATTGACACCTTAATGTGTTCAAGTGATTCTTAATGTGATAGCCAATTTACCCAATTAATGATAACATTAAGATTCATTTGTATTTATAATTGACTATCTATTTTTTCCCATTATGACAAACCCATGAAATGTGTATAGTTTTACCTAATGTACACTTTAGAATTTGAAAAATATCTTATGATCACTCTGAGATAACTGTCAATAAAGGCATACACATATGGTAAATTGTAACTATCTAACTATTGTTAAGACTGCCATGGGAGTGAAAATAATTGATTTAAGATATATATAATGTTGATGTAGGATTATATAAGGAACTTGGGTAAACTAGATTGATGTTTAATAGGTTTGTTTGATGAAGAGAATTTTCCAAGATAACATTATAAGGAAAGTGTGCACAAGAGTCAAATGTGTATGCAATGTCCAAGTATGCCAAAGTTTGAAATTTTTTATGTTTCCAAAGTTTCTAATAAAATATTTAGGTGTCTAAACAAGTAAAATTTTATAGTTCACATCCCTAGATATCACTTGACATTATATGGATAACGTTTGTATTCTAATAGTTATGTTCAATGTATTTATTCCTAAATCTTTTCTTAGTTGATTTCTAATTTTTTTTATAACCATATCTAAATGTATAATAGAATGTATTATAAGACCAAATGGATAAATAAATATCTAAATAAAAATATTAAATCATAAACCATTATCTATAATAACACATTTAATCCCTTTCATTGTGAATGATAGTTTGATTTTACAAAGGTAAATGTTGGTCCAAAATCTCTTAGGAGGTAAATCCTTGAACTCAAAAGAGATGAGATTATCACTATGTTTAAAAGTTTTAACATTATAGGAAAATTATGTTGGTTTATTATTATGTGGTAAATCAATATCACATAAGGTAATATAAGATTTTTCCTTACAAACATTATACATCATCAAAAATTATAAGATATAAATTTTGGCATTGGTATTCTTAAGCTTTAAGTGGCATATGCTCTAATTACAATAGATTAAGGAAGGTTAGGAGGGATATTTTTGACAGCCCTACCTTGAGGTTAGGACTAATAAAAAGAGATTTAATTTTATGTGCTCTACCCATCTTGGTTTTAATGATGAATACCTCATAATGATACATCATACAATAAACCACACAAAATGTATCACTAACTAAGAATTATCAATTTCAATGGAATTTTCACTTAAATCATCACAATAAATATAAACCTATCATACTTCAAATCATATACTAACATTATATGATACATTTAAGGAAAGAAACATGCAATCATTATCATCATACCTAATAACATAAAAAAGATACAAACCCTTAATGTAAACATTATCATAAAAACACATGCCATATATGAATCACATTTCCCATGAGAAAAGGAGAGAAAAATAAATAAAATTAATCTACCAAGGTTAATATAAATAAGGTAACTGAGAATCAATGATGTGCATAGATGTAAAAATATTCTATCCTTTTTTAAGGCTCAATTTCACAATAGAAAACATAAACATTGGTGTTTTTTTTGGAGGTAGTTATCCAAACCACTCATCATCCTTCCATATGCAACATATTTATATTTTAGTCTTAGTACTCATCCATGTTAATAAGATAGATTGTGAATCTATTTCCCACCCCTGATAGTATGAGACATAACTTCATAAAATATAACTACTGTTGGGATATTTTCCTTTAGTATAACATGATATTTCCTAGTCACACACCTAATATAATAAAATTTACAATGAGTTAGCACACTATCATATCATATGAGAAAGGTTCCTATGCACTTACCTAAAGCACACAACCTAAGACTAGTTCCCATTGGTTTCATAGTGCAGTGGTGTATTCATTTACTTTCTTAAGCTAGGGTGCTCAAACATGTACTTAGTTATAAATATATACTTGGTTACATGTCTATCCCTTGACTCTTCATTCATTCCATAGTTAACTAATCATAGAAAAATATGGGCATAAACTAAGAATAAAATAGTATTGATCCCATTGTATTCATAACAATACTACATAAGGTAGTTCATCAACACAAGTAATTTCTCTCATTTCATATTCAAGTCACATCTAGAATTATGACATCTCAAGATTAAAATTACCAACTAACCCACTAAGTAAAATTAGGGGGTATTTATACATGGTTATACCTTGACCATTTAGTTATAGAAATAATTTCACAGTGATGAATTTCCAAGAACCATTAGCAATAATGAGTAATGGAAAGCTATTATATTGAATTCTTAATAACCTAGACCTAATTTCCCCTATATTTTATCTATATGTTGGATCGTTATTACCATGCACCTATATTCTCATATATCGGTAATGGATCCATGCTTGACTATTCTCTTTTGATGTTTGTGTGAACCATTACCTAATCATCTCTACTTACTACACCCTTCCCCAAGTCTTCTACTGTTGTCTGAGTCATTCATTCTTGGTTTCTCCATTTTTTATGTATCCTTATTCCTCATGACTTACCTCTTCTATGCCATAATCTTCTATTTCATGTCCCTTTCATACCTATGATTCATTTTGCACCTTTATCTTCAAAAATTACTTAAAATAATTGGATATAAAATTTAGGTCCCAACATCACCCCACACTAATCCAATAGTCTATTTTAGACTATGTATTATCCTTAGGTCACTCTAACATTAAAAATTAAGGTCTTGTGTGATAGACTTGTCATTTTAATTCCTCCTGATAATTTAATGTAGTCTAAAGCTTGGAATTATTCTCTTCTACTTCTTATTTTAGCTATTTTCTCTCCTTAAGTTATTCTATAAATTTACCCACTTCAGTTGTTAAATGCTCAAGTGATATAGTATAATCCTTGTGAACATATTCAACTAATATAACCTCTATCAAAACATGTCCTCAAATCACTATGAAACTATTTTTTAGCTCTTGACAATGAGTGATTATCTTATTCTCATGTTCTTCTACATCTTAATAAGATTTGTCACACTTTTTTCTATCCTTTATTGTAAGTACATTCTTAGCTAGTTGTCAGTGTTGAAGTACTTCTGCTTGAATCCTAGCCTCCAAAATTTTAGCTAATTTTACCAAAATTCCATCAAGGATGGGAACCATATCACCAAATCTAATAAAAAATCTTTTAAATACTTCAATAGCCTTATTAAATTGCTTTATGGCCTATGTCTACTCACATTGGGGATTTACCTAGTCTTTACATTTTTTAGCAAAAGTTATACTGGGGTCCCCTATTTATTAACAACTTTTCCTTTTAGGATAACTCTATTAACAAGGGTTAGATCCTATTTCAAAATTAAGTTATACAGTTTTATGTTATTCACTCTAGATATCATTATTGCTTATAGCTAGGGCTTGAGATTTTCTAATTCCTATTCAAGCTTTATTCATTCCAAACACTCATGGTACTATAGAAAAATGACCTCTTGATGCTTATACTTAAGTTGATTCACATTAAAATCCTATAAAGCATTCTGCCTTGTCACCTCGAGAGAAAAATTAAAAAGGTTTATGCTTGCCTAAGCCAATGTACACTACTATGGATCCACCAAAAATGTATTAGGAAGATCCATCTCTTATAGAGCCAAAATAATACAATCTAAAATAAATTTAAAGTGGTGTTCTTCATTAAATACATCTATATAAAAGTAAATCTCTTAATGAGTCTGACCATTTGAATCCTCTTTGGGGAAATAATGCCAGATATATAGGTCCTTTTCTTTGACATTCTATTAGAATTGGGCATGAATAAAAGTGTTAGCATGAGTAATTGGTAATTTTTGCTACATGGATTCATAAATATGATATTTCCCTCTATTGAGGTCACACTCAAGTACTTAAATATCTAGTTTATCTTGTTGGAAACTTGTGCTAGCATCTAGGTCACCATTGTCTAAAGTTGTGCCTATTATATCCCCCTCTTCACAAATGGGACTCCCTATATCCACTTATGTGTCATCAAGGGTATAATATTTTTGATGCATTATGGAGGGTCCCTTCTCTAGTTTTGGGGAGGATTCCTTTTAATCCTTAGGGGAAGATCCCCTCTCAAGTGGATATTTAGGAGTCACCACTCTCTGTTCAAATTCCCTAAATTTATCATAAAAAAGATATTGTTCTGAAGGAACAAATGTTGATGTGGTGGAATCATGGCCTTCTTTTGTTGACCTATAGTCACCCCTCAATCTCTTGGTGGTGACAAGGTATCCTTTTGTCACTTTGATCATTCTTGTTGGGTGCTTGAACTGGCATCATGCCCTGGCCTCTTCTCCTTTTCATGTCTTCCAAGTTTAGTGGGGGGTGGTTTCTTTTTTGACCTTGTTACTCCCTAATGTCTTCTTCTTTGGATTCAACATATAGTATAATAAATGAAATTTGTCCCCAAATAGGATCTAATATGCTTTAATATTATTGTTATCTAATTTTTACTTCTCTTGATAAGATTTATTTCTTGGATATACATATAATTATCTAAGAGTAGGAGGCTCAATTTCCTTCTTATCAGCATCAATTTTCACTAGGTACACATCATATATTTTATTCATAGAATTTATGAAATACCTAGTTGTGAAAGCATATGGTAGATTGAGCCACCCAAATAAGTTATCTATAGATTTTATCTATAAGCATGCTAATAAATAATGTTGATTCAACATAAACTGAGATTGATCCACCATCTGTTAAATAAATTCTTTAGGGATGCATGATTCATTCCTAAATGCTTACTTCATCTCGTTAAACCATCCTTCATTCTAAGCTTGTGGGAGGGGTTAATAGCACCAGGGAAATGAACAATTTGAAATGCTTGGTTGGGGACTTGTTCTCAAGTGGGTAGGACCAATTTTATTCACCATTGATGTATTTAGGCACACCAATATCATCAAATACTAAAAAAACAAGAATATACCCCAAAAAAATCTTTTACTTTGGAAGGTGATGGCCTTTTCTACATCTACAATGATTTGCTCCGTAAAGTACAAGGAATAATTATACTTAAGCCCCTAGGCTATCTATTTTTATAAGTAAAGGTGTCCCATATCAATTTCATTCTATTTATCAACTCCTCCAAGCTTGGTCATGGCCAAGCACATAACTATTTGAAGGGTAGAATACTAGAGACTAGATATATACATGGCATGGCCCTACTTCTTATACTCTAGCACCATGGCCATTTTTTCAATTTCATCTTAGTCATCCAATTCCCCATCAAGTTTAGTTCTTGAGCATTGTAAACATGTGACCTTGTTGATTCTTTGTGTAGTGATCCTCATCCTTCACCTTAAGAATTAAATGTAGTCCTAGTAGATGCATGAGATTGAAAATCTCACAACCTCTGTAGGCTTCCCAAAATAAGGTAAGTGGAAGATATGGAATACTCTCACATCATTAAGAATATTGAAAACCATGAGATCATAAATTATTTCATTCCTCATCTTCTAGAACTCAACCCTATAATCACATTATAATTTTGTCTCATTCCTAGGTTGTTGGTGATTATAATCAAATAGTTGACAGGTTAACACCTTATATTCCTAGTTCTTAGTGTCACACTAACTTAGGGTATTTAATTTATTCAGTAGACATAAGGGTGGAAGAAGTGTTTTTATTTTATTCTTTACTTTATGTGTTATATTTAGTTCCTTTCTAATAAATGTTCCCTCTACATATTGTGCCAAGTTTTCCACTTGCATGTCAAACTCAATAGGAACTTCCTCTCTAATCAAAACCAATTATCCTTTCAATCCCTCAAAATCTTCCTCTTCATGGATCACTAGTAAAGGATCACTTCTTTGGGCCTTCTTCTTTACTTACTTCAACCTCCCAAGAGCCTGAAGGTTGAGGTGTGGTCCTTTGACTCTCTTGAAAGAATATAGGTTTAATATTTCAAAATCCTTTAGATTTCCTAATTCAACATCTATTAATGGTTGATGTTGACACCTGTAACCTAAAAATCTTGAAACTACACTCTTTTTATCATAATTTCTCTAGTCTCTTCATTCATGATAATCACTTTACTTCACAACTATGAATATATTACTAAAATTTGATGAATGTTTCTTCTAATTTCTTGAAAATTCTTTGCTTGGCTTTGTAAATTTGAAAATTTATAATAGTAAATCATTAAAATGAAGACTTTTTAACATTTTATAGCTTTAATGGCTATCCCATATTTAATTATTCATGACTTCATCCATCATTTCACTCATTAATGCCTTTAATGGTATGGCATGATGTCCATTCGGCATGCTTTCCATTACACTTATTCATTTTTCACATTTAATGCATATATCCTATCATGTACTATTCTTGTAGTACATGATAGATGTAAGAAGAATTTAAAAGTTTCTATTTCCAATGTGGGAACCTAATTTTTCCATATTGATCCTTTCACAGTTATTACATGCCAAATCTTACATATCTTCTTGTCCTTATGTGATTTTACTTTCATACCCCTTTTTTACACACATTTCCTTCCACTATTTCCTTTACACTCTCTAGCTTTACTTCACCTTAAAACTTACCCCACACTAAAACATTTTTGTGGCCCTCCATGATATGACAAATAAAATAAGATTGAACCAAGTGTTCATCTAAACCTAAGAAAAAGTCACACAAACAATGCCACACTTTATTAAAACATGAAGCAAAATCCTAAACTAATCTATTGGCATACACCTTATTAATAAAATGAAAGTATCACTCAAAATGGTAGGGTCTAAGCTGACTACCATTGAAATGGCCTAGAAGGAACTAGTCATCTAACCTATTCAACTTGAACATGCGTATGGTATGAATGATATGAATGATGAATGGGCCATCCTAATGGACATGAATTTTACCATAATGGTTCATAATCTTAGAGTAATAACCCAACACATGCAATATCAAGAGAAAAAAATTATTCTTAAGATATATATCGTGCCAAGCTTTTTGTTTCTATTTGTCCACTATTTGACTCCAATGTGTGAGAAAACCTATTTCATCTAGTTGATTAAAACATCTAGGTACACTTTCAGATATTCTTCATCATCTAACCAACCAACATGCGTAATACATAAATATAGTACAAAGAAATCAACTAGGACAACTTCCTTACCACCAAACATAAGGTTAAAGGGAGTGATATTGTTCAACATTTTATACGTGGTTTGATATTCCTATAATACTATAAAAACTCAATCATCCCAATCAATGTGACCAATATTACAAATCTTTATCAATGTCTGACTCAAGATTTTATTAAAATATCTAGTTATACAATTAGCCTAAGGATGATATGGTGTAGTCTTGTGTTTCACACTCATGAACTTAGCCAAAAGGATGTGTATTGTCTTGTTAAAGAATGAGTTCCATGATCACTAGTAAAACTTAAAGGAAATCCATACCTTATAACGATATTATCCAAAAGAAACATTCAATAATTAATAGTAATGCAATCCTATGTGGGCACTGCTTCAGCCTAATGAGTGAGGTAGTTAGTGGTGGTAATGATATATCACAAGCCAATATGCCTCATCATAGGAATAATGGGCCCAAAAACATTAATAGCCCATTTATCAAAGGGTTCGTGATCAAGAATTAGATGAAGGGGAATAACATACCTCTATTTTGTTTTACCCACATGTTGAAAGATATCAAATTGGCATGCATAAGCTTTGTCATACTTAAATAAATGGGCCACCACAACCTTGTTAATAGAACCTTATGAATTATAACATCACCATCATAATGTCCTCTAATGACACCTTCATGAACCTCCTGAATAACTTCAACTTCAGCATGATCTTGTTGTATCATGTATATTTTTAATACTTCATCACATCCAAATTTATATAAGTCACCTATAATTAGATAGAAAGGAGTAATGTGGATATCCAATTCCTTTTTCTATTGAGTGTTGAGGTGGGCTAGTGTTGAAACTATGTTAAGTAAATTTATGATATATTCCAATTACTTAAATACATGTTTGACTTGAAAAGTTTTACGTCATGTAATTCATCCTCTATGCCACATGCTTTCTCACTAGATTCAATGTGTGATAAGTGATCTAGTTTATAATTATTCTTACCATGTCTCACCATCATAGAAAATTAAAATTCCTAAAAGAGAATAATCCATCTATAAATGTGTCCATGTAACACTAGCTTATTCATGAAGTACTTAAGTGATTCATGATCTATAAATAAACTAAATAGGGTGTCCAAAAATATTGGTAAAACTTATAGAGTGTGTACACCATGGACAAGGCTTTATGTTTTATAACTGAGTAATTCCTTTCAACTAAAGTGAGATTCTAATTGGAAATGTAGATGGGATGATTAAGACTTCCCTAACTAGGCTATGTAATGATAGTTCCAACTACCATACCTAAAGCATCAACATGTACATGAAATGGCTTTATCTAGTTTATAAATTGGAGAATGGGCACAGTGATTAGTTTGTCCTTAAGTACTATGAATGCCTATTAGTGAGCATTTTTCCATAAGAATTAATAATTCTAATTAAGAATTTCTTCTAGTGGTTTTGTGATATTAGAATATCCCTAAATGTATTTTTGATAGTACCTCATGTGTCCTAAGAAATCATGAATCTCATGTTAGGTGGTCAATGTTAGAAGGCAAATAATGACTGCAATCTTGTCTAGATCTACCTATAGTCCATCATGACAAATAATGTGACCCAATAAAATTCTAAAAGGATTAGTAAAGGCACACTTATTTAGATTCAAATAAATTTGAAGTTGATGGAAATGATTAAGCATGAGGTGAAGAATAGCATAATGATCATGTACTAAACCCATATACGGTCTAGTCATCGAAGTATACTTAAAGGAACTTGTGAATAAAATACTTAAAAACTTCTATCACAATACTTGAAAACATGGATAAGGTATTATTCAGACCAAAAGGCATCACATTGTAGGTGAATTAACCCCATTTATTTGTCAATGAGGTCTTTAGTTTATCTTATTCTATAATTTTGACCTAATGATAGTTGGAAAAACCATGGTTTTTGATTGGTGTAAATTTTGGACCCATTAACTCCTAAAATTTACTCTATGAAAGACATTAGAAAAGGGTTAATGACACAAGTAGAATTGAGTACCCTATAGTCTATAAAAATTCAAATGAATCCATCCTTATTGATACTAATCACCATGGACTCACCTTTCATATTTTTCAATAGGAGTGATAACTCTAATGCACAACATATTATCAATATCTTCTTTAACTTGAGCATGTAGATTAGGTTTTATTTTATATGGTTTTATTCTTATTAGCTGAGTGTTTTCAACTAACTTGATGTGCTTCTTGACCAAATATGGATGCATTCATTTCATCTTTGTGTAATTACATGGGAAAATGTCTTGATACTCCTATAAAAGTTCAAAAATCTTGGTTGCCTCAGTATTAGACCAATAATTCCCCATAGTGGCCATCTTAGGCACATCCTATGTTTTATTATTGTGTTAAAATATCCAAAATGTCTTATAATATGGTTACTACTCAGTCTATAGGGTTTTTCAAAAAATGCATGCCCCATATTCAATATGTAAATCCAAGTGGTTAATGGATGGATCGTGTGGGTTAGAGCTAGTAACTTCCTCAACTTTGTAGACAACCTTCTACTTTCCCTTTCATATATGTTCCCTTAGTGCATGGTATAGTTGAGATTAAATATATAATGAGGATGGGGTAGGAGTATCAAGTTATTGAAATGTGGACAAGTTATTGAAATGTGTTCCATCTATATGTTGTATGCAGTCTTCAACCAGTGATAGATCACCTACAATAAATTGATAGATCACTTACAGGGAAATGTATAAATCCAAGTGAGGGGATGAATAATATAGTGATAAAATCATATTACTTCTAATGTTACTCTAGGAAGATGTGTCTAGGCATTATTCTTGATGAATGTACGATGATCTATCCCAAGTGTGTAAAGTACCATAAAATGCATGAACCCATAAATATTCAAGAAAATATGTCTCAGTAGCATTCCAAAGTTTTTCATAGTCCTCAATATGAGATTATAGGTCATTAATACCATCATATCTTAGAGTAACATGAATGTGATTATCATGATGGAAATAATAGTGTATGGCAATGTACACTCAGTCCTAGGTTAGCAAATTATGATGTTGAGTTACCCACCATCAAGTATATGTCCCTTGAAGAACAAGGATAAGTGAGTGCATCCATTCATCTTCAAACACATAAAAATATTCCAACTATTTCATAGACTCTTAAAATTCCATTTCACCATGAAACTTAGGTACTTAATCTATATGTAGGCATGGTCTAAACATCAAATGTCCACCAGTAAGGTGAACAAATTTATGGTGATAAAGCATCCTACATAGAACATCCTCTCAACTACCAATTGTGCCATAAGTTCATCCCATAAAATCATATTCTCCATGAGCCCAATATTTACAGGCATTGTTGATAGTGTTATAAATGTCAGGAATCTAGAACAGCAAACATGATCTGATACCAATTGTTAGGACCCGCAAAAGCACAATTGATTACCATGTACTAGCAACTAAACATGTAGAATTTAACCAGAATGCACAAGTAACTAGAATTTAAAAATAACACAGAATATGAGAGACAATACCCAATTGTATTAATACTCTTCCAGAAGGAAATACAACAAAGAAGATGCCACAGTTTTCTTCCTTACACACCTCTAGGGCTCCCACACCTCTAGGGTATAAACAGTAAATCTCTTCAAGAGCTCACTCTCTCTCTTACGGTCCCAACACACAACTCAAACATAGAGTTGGTGTTAACCTCCAACCAGTCAGTATCACTATTGCCAATACACAAGTGCTCCATGCACTCCAAAACTGAGTACTCCACACACTCCAAGTACACAACATACTCCAAGTAGATCTCTCCTGATCTTGCTACCTATTGTGTTGCTATCACCTTTGATCCTGCTACCTCGCAAATCACTTTTGACCTCGCACGCACACACACCTACAAATAAATGATCCTACTTACCATGTAGATCTCTCTACACCCTGAATAACCCTTGTCCTTGCCTCGCCAAGTCCTTATGATTCTCTAAACCAGTACCCTGGTGGATCTTCTCCTTGATCTTGCAACAACCTACAGATCTACTTGATCATACACACTTGGCACCCCTGTGGAACTAAGAGGAGCTACCCTTGCTCTCTTCACTCTCAAAAGGAGCTAACCAAGCTCAACTCAAACTAGAACAAATTACAATACATCCCATGAGTCTCTTAAATAGATCTCATGCAAACAATAATTAGACATCTAATTACAATAATTAGATCCATAGCTCCAAGACTAAAATTAGCCTTTATCATGCAAACAACCAATTCATTAACAAACTATCTGTGAAACTCATAGTTTTAAACCACACAGGCGACCAATGTCGGTCCCTATTTGTTTGGAGGTGACTGATGTCAGCCGACTCCTAACCAATGTCAGTTTACTCTGCATTGGATATGACCGACGTCAGTTGATCAGACTGACACCGGTTGCTCTGCAACTCAGCAACCTCTCAACAACATCCTCCATGTCTACATTAGTGAATCTTCTAGCTCCACAACCTAACAATCTCCCACTTGGAGATAAATAGATGCACTGTACCTATACCTATACCTCGTCTAATCTGTTTCCTAGCTTGTATCCCTCTTCAAGCTAATTCCTAAAGACCAACCACCACACAACCTATGGTGCAACACCTATCATCCAAGTAACCTACCACATTTGAACCTACAAACCCATGTAGTGAAGTCCTGACCCTGCATAGCATGTATACCTACTATTGGTCCCTCTCAAATACCTGAGAACCCACTTCCCTGAATTGGCTCCTAACTCTCTAACATCTCCCACTACTGGGGAAAACTCAGGTCTATACCAAACCTCATGTGATTTTAGACACTAAACTGTCTAGCCCTTGGTGTGCTCTAGTTCTACATCCTATATATTGAACCTCACCAACACTTGATTCACATCAACTCCCACTAGAGACAAAATCAACCTGTGATCTTCCATGTCTCTCATGCCAAAGAATTTCACTGCTCCCAAATCCTTCATGGAAAACCACTGAACTAACCTTACCTTTAGCTCAGTAAAACCTTGTATGTCTAAACTTGCAACAAGCTCATACTCCACATATAATAATAGGATAATGTCGCAACCATCATCCACCTAGTAAGACAAACACAATGGTTACAATGACATTGACTAAAGCCATGCATTGTCATCCACCTGTCAAACCTGTACCACTGTCCTGCAGCTTCCTCAAGACCATATGACCTAGCCTTCCATCTCACGTATCCATTCTCTCTATTCTTTAACCAAGGAATCCATTCATCTCTCACTGCTTTCATATTAGCTAGTAACCCTACCAAATCTCCCATTTGGTTTTGCATCCTATTCATGCCATGCTCCCATTATTTCCTGGATCCTTCCTACTCTACAGTGAGCAACTAATATAAAGAAGAGGAATAATGAATTTGAGGCTTACTTACCCTTTCAATCCTCCACATGGGCATTTGAGACTCCTTGACAGCTTGCTGTCTACCTAAAATCTATTCTAGTGATCGACCTCAGTCACCACACAGTTTGTATCTGACTGACGTCAGTTCCATGTGATTGTCCAGGTCACCGATGCCAGTTATTCTTCTAAAGTCAATCTCCACCTACCCGACACAATAGACTCCTCTAGTCTACATATGATCAGTGTCTGTGCCTATTTGTTTGATGCCAATTTTCCCTAACTGATATCAATAACTGTGTTTTCTTGTGAGTGATGACTTTTTACTCGTGAGCTCTCTTTGGATCAAAACCCTATCCAAACTGCCCTGCTCAGAGTTACTCAGCCTTCTCCACCGATCTCTATCCATCATCTTCTCCAAAAAATCTAAGGCTTTCTAGTTCTTAAGTTTGTCAAATACATCTGACTTTTGCTTAAGAACATGCATCTCCTTCTTGCTCTTGTGACCAAGCCTATAAAGCCACGTCCTTGCAATAGAAGAAGAATAAGTAATACAAGCAAGTAGATAAAGAGTAACCTGACTTTCTTACCACCTGCTAATTCAAGTGCATTCACTGTGAGTGTTCCTATGCATCTCTCATCACCCAAATTTCTTGAAGAAATTAGCCACATCTTCAAAACTGGGACTTGCATGACCTTCTTCAACACCCATGTGTTGGTTGCCTGCAATTTCAGCAACACTTCCCCTTTGCCAATACTTTGACAAGGCACACCAACCCCTCTATATGGGGTTGTATGGAAAGAGGCAATAGAATCTATAAACCAAGATTCTACTTTATCTAAGGAACATCCCAGAGCATCCTATGCAACAACACCTACAACATATGCTTCTTCAATTCCTTCATGCTGATCTTCTACCAACCAACAATTTTTATTTACCTGCTCTTTCTTTCCATAACACCATAATTGACCATTCATGCTTTTCAATTCCTCCATTCTTAGTGTAATTTATTTTGCCATTGCTATACTTCCACTCAATTAGAAACCCCTGAGAGTGACCTATAATCAAACACAAACCTGCTCCCTGCAACCTTAGCTCTGATACCAATTATCAGGAATCTAGAACAACAAACATGCTCTGATACCAACTGTTAGGACCCGCAAAACACAATTGATTACCATGTACTAGAAACTAAACATGTGGAATTTAACCAGAATGCACAAGTAACTAGAATTTAGAAATAACACAGAATATGAGAGACAATACCCAATTGTATTAATACTCTTCTAGAAGGAAATACAACAAAGAAGATGCCACAATCTTCTTCCTTACACACCTCTAGGGCTCCCACACCTCTAGGGTATAAAAAATAAATCTCTTCAAGAGCTCACTCTCTCTCTTACAGTCCCAACACACAACTCAAACACAAAGTTGGTGTTCACCTCAAACTAGTTAGTATCACTACTGCCAGTACCACCAGTCAGTATCACTACTGCTAGTACACAAGTGTTCCACACACTCCAAAACTGAGTACTCCATGCACTTTAAGTACAAAATGTACTCCAATTAGATCTCTCCTAATCTTGCTACCTATTTTGTTATTATCACCTTTGATCCTATTACCTTGTAGATCACTTTTGACCTCACACACACACACACTTGCAAATCAATGATCTTACTTACCATGTAGATCTCTCTACACCCTGAAGAACCCTTGTCCTTGCCTCACCAAGTCCTTATGATTCTCCAAACTAGTACCCCAGTGGATCTTCTCCCTGATCTTGCAACAACTTGTAGATCTACCTGATCATACACACTCGGCACCCCTACGGAACTAGGAGGAGCTACCCTTGCTCTCTTCACTCTTAGAAGGAGCTAACCAAGCTCAACTCAAACTAGAAAAAATTATAATACAGCCCATGAGTCTCTTAAATAGATCTCATGCAAACAATAATTAGACATCTAATTACATTAATTAGATCCATAGCTCCAAGACTAAAATTAGCCTTTATCATGCAAATAACCAGTTCATTAACAAATTGTCCATGAAACTCACAGTTCCAAACCGCATAGGCGATCCGCATCAGTCCCTGTCTGTCTGGAGGTGACCGATGTCAGCCGGCTCTTGACCGATGTCAGTTTGGTCTGCACTAGGTATGACTGATGTCAATTGATCAGACTGATGCTGGTTGCTCTGCAACTCAACAACCTCTCAATAACGTCCTCCATGTCTGCATCAGTGAATCTTTTAGCTCCATAACCTAACAAGTAATGGATTATGCATCCAATCACTATAATATACCATATAGACAAGGATTAAGATGCTTAGTTCTTTGAGATATGACATTATAGATTTGATTGATATCCTCCTCAATGTTAATTGATTAAATAATAAGAGGTCCCTAAGCATTGTCTAGGGGAATCATGACATGATAATAGTCATTTTCAAAATTTATGTAGTGATTTTTGAAGGTAAATTCAACATTGGTAACATAACACCATGGATGACCTAAAAGATCTAGGAAACCATCAACTTCAGTTAACTCAATAAATTCAAAGTCAACCTTGAAAGTGACATGCAAAATGTTGATGGTGGCATCCTTAATAACTCCTATGGGCAGTGCATGAGTTTTATTAGTCATGAACAATATGTGTGGAGATGGTTTTAGAGGAGGACTCACCATATTTATCCAAGCATCCTTAGTAAAATTACATCTCCACCAGTGTCCACTAGTATATCTTTAATTATCTAGCCATTGATAGTTGTGTTTACTAGGATTTGTTTTTCATACTCTGTATTAGGTTGGACATGTGCCTCTTATTGTCATGCATGGCTCAATCAATGATCTTCTAAAGGTTTTAGTGTTTGATGACTTAGCTAGTTATTTAAAAGGGGAATTATATCTTCATCAATAATTAAATTTCATAATTCATAAAACTCATCACATGTTGAGTCTATGAGTATCAAGGCTTTCTACATTTTAATGTACATAGCAATATCTCTATCCTTAAGGATCTCAATTTTACCTTGTAGTTCCCACACCAAAGTCATTGTGTCTTATAACACTTCTTTATGTTGATGAGCATTTGGTTAGTTCTTTGCATGAGGCTCTTAATGTTTAACCTTATTAGTAGGTGGATTTCAAACTGACTGGGAAGAACACCACTTTATGTAATTATATTTACCTTAGTTCTAGTTGGAGTGGTAGGGCATGGTCTTCATTAAGTAGTTGGAGTTTTTTAAATTCATATTATCCCAGTTCCTTTCTCATTCCATTATATGGTACTAGCCACATACAAGTATTGTCATTCTTATAGATGATGCTCATTCTTAAAAAAGGCACAAGTTAGATTGACTATGTAGTCATGTTGGTAATGATCTAGAGAGATATACATCTTGTGGCAATGATATAGTTTGAATTGTTTTCCATACATCCATGTATTTTGGTTTTTTCAAGCACCTCACTTCAATGGATAATTATGAGACACATATTAGGTAAACTTAGAAAAAGTGATAGCAAGGCTTAAAGATGCTCATAAAATGGTGACAGCATTCAAACTTATATTATTAAAAAAATGATGAGAGCATGGAAAAGGAGTGACTAAGATGACCTCAATGTAAATTGAGCATTTTCTAAATATTCTCGATTGATACCTCTAGTTATTGTAGTTCCACCCTTATAGTAGAAGAATCTGACTAGGTAGTAGCATGTTCATGAATTAGGTAAATGGCACAGTATGGCATAGGGATGCGACAATGCATGGTAAAGGTGTTTCTCCAAATTTTCCCATGGGTGGTTATAATTAAGAAATAATGACATGGGTCAATTATACTAATTTTCTAAAAGGTAGTTATAATTAGTAGCATTGGTAATCAGATAGAATGTGACAATAATGGCATAGGCTACTCCAATTGGGAAATACTAAATCAACTGCTAAAACTTCATATGAATCCCATTATTGAAGTTAATAGAAGTATTAATAGATCATAACCAAGGTTAAAAAGGGTGGGGAAGGGAGGGTAAATAAATTAGCTACTAGGGAAGGTATGGTAGGAATGGTATATGGTATAGTATAAGGAAGATGATATTATAGTATGATATAAATGATCCTCATAGACAATTCCTTAGATCTCTCAAGTAAAATAACACTTGAGATGGATTATGTTAATGGGCTCATCAAGTTAATCTCCTTCTAGTGTAGTTAACCTATAATCTCTATATTCATAATTAGCAATAATGACATACATGCCTATCCAATTAAGCTTGAACTTCCCTTTCTTCATTTTCTCAGTTATGGTGTTCTGTGAGAATAATATCACCAATATAAAACTCTTTGTTCTTGACACACATATTATACTAACCACATAGTCAGTTCTAATATACTTGAAGGATGTTTATAGTGGTCATGAATTTTTCATCCAGTAACTCCAGCTCTTGTACATGAACAACTCTGTAATCCTCATCATCAAGTATGTGCTTCAATGAAATATGCAAAGAAGGTAACTTGACTTCAATGGGAAAAATAGCCTCAGTTCCATATATAATGAAATATGGTGTGGCCCCTATTGGAGTATGGTAATTAGTATGGTAAGCTTAGAGGGTCCAAAATATATATAAGTTCTAATCATGGCCAACATCATTGATAATATTCTTAAGAATATTAGTAATGGTCTTATTATATGACTCTACTTGGCCATTAACGTGTGGGTAATATGTAGTGTAAAAGTGTTGGGTAATGTTCAACTCAACATAGAGTATTATGACATCCTTTTTTTTAAATGATCTACCATTATCAGATATAATATCGAATGGGATACCATAGTGGTAGATGAGATGGTTGAAGATTAATTTGGAGATTTAATTTCTAGTAATGTAAGTGAGGGGTATAGATTCAACCCACTTATTGAAATACTCGATGGTGGTAAGGATGTGTTTATGGCCATAAAATGAGGTAGGGTTAATATTCTCAATGATATCAAGTCCCCACATTAAAATTACCATGGTATAGTCATTGGTTTAAGTTTTATAGCCAGAGCATGAAGTAAATTTTCATGCCTCTAACATTTTTTACATATTTTTACATAATCAATTGCATCTGCTTCCATAGTTAGCCAATAATAACTAGCACGTAGGAGCTTTATGGAAATGATGGCCCCATTAGTGTGGGCTCCAAAAAATCCATTGTGAACATATTTTAATACTAATATAGCTTCTATCGAATTCAAATAATGAATAAGAGTTCCATGAAACTTATTTGGTAAAGGGTTGGTCTAAGTAGGGTATATCAAGAGGCTCGATGTATGAAATATTTTTATTGTTTTTGAGAAAGGTCTAGTGGAATGATGTGGTCATGAAGGTAGTTATATAAGTCTGAGTATCAAATAAAATTAAGACTAATAATATCACAAATCATTTTAATAGTCGAAGGTTCATGAGTAGGTGCTAGAAGATGGTCAATAAAGAATTGATAGTCTTTTGCTTTGTTTGTGTTATAAATAAAATAACTAATGGTATCCATGACATTGACTATCATATTATTTTCCCTAGGTTTGTGTTTAATTTGACTGTGGGTAATCTATTACTTGAAAATGTCTACCATGGATTTATATGGTACCAACTTATCATCTTTAGTCTAAAATTGGTCTATAACTTGATTGATGATTAGCTAAGAATGACCAAAAACCAAGAGATGTTGAATGTTTCATTTTAATACTTCATAAAACCCTAAAATGAGTGATTCATATTCAACAATGTTATTAGTACAATGAAAGATAATATAGAATGGTTTGGGAATGAGGCCCCCCTATGGCATAATAAATAATAGACTTGCTCTTATTCCATGAGATGTGAATGACCCATCAAATTATATCTTATGGCACTACTCCTTAGGAGGTGTTTATATGATGGTCATGATGGAATCATTTGGGAATGTAAAACTGAGTGGTTTAGTATCTAAAATGGGAGATTCAACAAGCTTGTCTACTAGTACTCATCCCTTGATAACCTTTTGATTGACATATTAAATATAAAATTCACTCATAAGTATGATCCAATTGGCCATGAGGCCTTGTAAAGTTGTTTTTGATAGGAGATACTTGAGTGGATCTACTGTGGCTATGACTATGGTCTCAGTGTTAAACATGTAATAATGCAGCTTCTAGGCTGTAAAGACTATAGCTAAATAAGATTTTTATATTCTCATATATTTATGTTTATATGATACTAATTTATAACTTAAATATTACATGGAATGCTATTTCCCTTTTTCATCATACTAAGCTAAGATTACCCCCAGGGCTTTGTCAGTGGTAGATAGGTATAATAGAAATGGCCTCTCTAGCATTGGTGGTAACATAATAGGTGGATTGGCTAGGTGTTCCTTCAGGCACTCAAAATATTTCTCACATTATTCATACCAAATAAATGTAATACATTTATTTAATAAGTGAGTGAAGGGATGAAATCTAATAGCTAACTTCAAAATGAAGCATTTGATAGACTTGATTTTTCCCTGTAAACTATGGAGCTAATTCAAAGTGAAAAGTGGTGATATCTTAGTAATGGCTTGTACCTTGGAAATATCAACTTGAATGCCTTAATGAGAGATAATAAATCCTTAAAATTTTCTTGAAGTGACACCAAATATGTACTTCTTGGGATTAAGTCAGATCTTTCACTCACCAAGCCTTTCAAATATCCTTTGTAGTAAAAGTAAATGACCTACATGGATCTTAGATTTACCTAATATGTTGTCAACATAGTCTTCGATAATATCATGCATCATGTCATGAAATATAACTATTATATCCATTTTATATGTGACCCCAACATTATTGAGGCCAAATGACATGACTTGATAGAAAAATGTTCCCTAAAGGGTGGTGAACATTATTTTATGTTGTTCCTCTAGTACAATCTTGATCTGATTATATCCTTAAAAATCCATCCATGAGGGAAAGAATTTCATACCTAGTTGTGGACTCAACTACCATGTCAATATTCAACAAAGTAAATTTATACTAGGATAGGCCTTATTGATGTATCTAAAATTAGTGTAGATTTTGATCCCTTCTAAATTTTTTTATAAATAGGTACAATGTTTGAGATCCGCTCTGAATAATTAATCAACATGATGCATCTCGCTTCTAATATTTTTTATAACTCTTTATTAACTAACACAAAAATATGATAATGTATATTATTAAATTTATGTTTCATGAGTTTGGCATCAAGATGTACAACAATATGGTGTACAACTAAGGTGGAGTCCAAACCTAGCATGTCTGAATAGGCCCATGTAAATATGTTAAAAAATTCCCTTAAAAGCATTGTAAAAACTTCACATTCCTCCTTAGTGAGGGGTGCACCTAATTTTATCCATTTCATGTCATCTAGGGTCCCAATTTATCTTCTAATAAGAGATTCAAACCATCTTCTAGAATAGTTGGCAAGGATGTGAATTGGCCAACAATGGGAAAGTCCCATGGTGGGACTAGTTATTTTAGCCCTCCAAACTAAGATTAATCTAAATCCCCTAATGGTAGCAATGGCCACATAACAAATATTATAGGACATTCTTGGATAATTTTATCAAATTCATGTTATTCTTTTATTCATTTTTGGTGGTCTCCCAAGATTCATTCAAAGAAGAGTGAATATACCTATCTAGTGGTGCCTAAAATAGGTTTTCACCAAGAGACTGACCTTTTTCTTTACTTTTAACCTTATCCAAAAGTGCCTAAAATAAGTTTTCACTTTAGGACCTCAATTATTTATAGATAACCCTTGTTTGTGTTATAAATGTGCCTTTTTCTTTGTTTATGTCTAAGGGTGTTCACCCACTCTCTGAAATAAGATGTAATATCTAGTTAGTGAGAGAACCCTTGTTTTTGGTCTCTAAATGGAATATTATCTCTTAGGCCTAAAAAATCACAAAAGGCCTCATCATTCTCAAACTTATCTAAAGAAACTACAGATTATTTTTGGTCTCAATCTATTAGTTGAGGATGATAAATGGGAAGTGGGGAATGCCAGATTACTGGTATAATGGTATATGGTTCAAATATGTTGGTACTGATAAGGTATTAATATATGTTATGATCAAACTTTGCTTTAATGTTATCATTGTAATCATTATTTATTGGCATTAGATCATGAATAAGATACATGGGGTCACCCCCAAGTAGTTTAAATCTGAGACCATGACTTCCTTTATATCTAGTCATAAAAATGGGCTCAATAGTACCTTACTGATTTGGCCCTAGGCCTCTACAATCATATGATTAGTTATCCATGATCATGTTAGGGATGGGATAATTTATACTATGAAAGCAATCAGATAATTTATCATTGTATAACCATGAATCATCATTGGGAAGTGGGTCCTATTCTTAGCTAGTGACAAGTATAAAAAATAATAATTGTTCTGTTATTAATCTTTCCTTTTCCCTTTTGTCTCCATTCTATGTAAACTGGCTTAGCTTTGGGCCTTCCATAGGTCTTGGGATTTTGTGGAAGCTTGTATATATGGAATGTGTCATAGGTAAAATACTCTCTTGGACCATTTCTCAAAATGGTAAACTTATTAGACATTTCAATAGGAGGGGTATGTGAGGTTGAGGTAAGGCTATCAGGTTCCTATGAAATTGGACTCTAGAAATTCAAAAAATATCTATTTGTCTTTGTCCTTCTTTGGTAATAGGTCTAGACCAAAATAGTAATTGTAAATTTCATATTCAGCCTCCAAATGTTTGTAGTGTTTATATGCCTCTAAATCTCCATGGATAATGACCTCCATTCCTAAGTGAGGAAACTTGATACATTGGTGTAATGTTGAAGGAATTTCATGTATCCATGGTCTACCCAAAAGTAAATTTTATGATAAATCCAAGTCTATCACATGGTAAAGTGTATCATGGGTCAAAGGCCCAATGATCACTAGAAAAATTATGGTTCCTTATGATTCTTCCTCATCATTATCATAGGCATTAATAGTAATAGTCTATGGTTGAAATTGAAGCAGATGTATATCTTAGATACTTGATTAGCTTCAGAGACATAATATTCATTCCTGATCCATTATCTATGGGGACACATTTAATCTTATGCCACATGACAAAAAATTCAATATATAACAAGTTATTATGGAGAGGTCCAAGGGATGACATATCACTTTGTTCAAAGGTTAGCTATTGGTCTACAGATAGGTGTCTAGCCAAAGCTTGAAATTTGTTGTGTGTAATGTCATTTGGCACATAAGATTTATCTATGATTTATGTAATGATGTTCTTATAGATATTTGATGTACATAGTAAATATAGGATGTAAATTTTTGTGGATGTCTTTTAGAGATATTCCATAATGTCATATATTTTTTATTTAACAATGGTAATTAGCTTATTCCTAGCCAACATAATGAGTTGGATTGGCTCATTGGTATGGGTTTATGGGCCTGGTATGGTGATTTTAGAATTTCAAGTTTTTATTTTAAAATCTAGATTAGATATAGGACAATTATCACTAGAAAAGGATGGAGATGGGCCATAGAGGATAATTCTTGGCTACATTCATGTGGTAATGAAGAGTAATCAACATAGGGTCCTAAAATGGTAGTCCTTGGTTGTTGTTTTTCTTGAATATGATCATAGGTCAAGGAAGGATTACTAGAATTGGTAGGTTGATTGTCATTATTAGATAATATTCCTAGTATGTTGGCATTTGGTCTAGGATTGATGGTAATGGTAGATACATGACCTCCCACAATATGACCTACAACTTTATTGTATTAATTTGCAACTATGTGGTAATTTTTTTGATTTTTTGTGTCATTTTGGCCTTGGTCCCTTATATTTTATAGTTGGCATTGTTATTTTTATTGCTAATACTATTATTTTTTATATTACTATTATTGTGGTTGAGGTCATTGTTTTAAATATTGTTGATTGGCATTGTTATTTTTGGAAAAGGATTTTGGTAGATACATAGGTTTTTATTGGAAGTATATTCTCTATTATCCAATTTCATCTCTCCATTTTCCAAAATACTTTGAATGAGCAGATTTATCTTCACACTACAGTGTATAGAATGCCCATGAACATGATGGTATTCACAAAATCCATGCTCTATGTACCAATCTAGATAAGATATTCCCTGAGGAAAGTGTTTTGGAATCATCAAACTAATCATATTTATCTTGGCTAATTTATGATTATATGGCTTAAGTTTTTCATAATTATTATAGCTTGAGTGGGTGTAATTTCTTGTTCTTGGACTAAGCTAAGGTTCTGAATTAGGCCTAAATTATGGTTTTGGCTCTAATTTTGGTTCTAGTTTGAAGAAGACAACTTGATAATCCCTTTTTTGATAAGGTCCTTTTCAATATATATGCCTTTCTAAATGATTTCCTTGAACATGTGAGCACATTAAAGCTCCAAGTGATAAAATATTTCATTGTGTAAATTTTTGGTAAAAATAACTACCAATTATTTATTTGGAAAATTATGGGTGAAGTGACTAGTAAGCACTCTCCATCTCTATAAATAGCTTGCAAATATCTCACCAAATTTCTACTTAGCCTAACTTAAATCCACTACTAAAATATCATGCTTGAGATTTTAGGATAAATGTTGTACAAACTTATCTGATAGATCATCAAATTTAGATATTAAATTCTTTGGAAACTGAAGAAACCATTCTAAATCCTACCCAACTAGACTCTAAGGAAAAATAAGAAGTAGGTAGATGTAACTATATGATAGTGGATGGAAAGAGACAAAAAAATTAATTAGATGCTCTCTAGGGTCTCCTTTAACCTTGTACGTGTCAAATTTTTATGGATCATAACCTAATGGAAATGGTATCTATAGATACTCTATGTTAAATGGGTATGAACACATTTCATCTAACTTGAACTTCTTGGTTTGATTTCTTATTTGAATGGCCATAATTACATCCTTCATTTGTTTCAGTTCTTAGGCCTCAAAACTTGATGGTACATTTGGTCATGGTTATGGTTGGGTGATCATAGGTGGATTACCTTGACTAGGGAATAATTGAGGTATGGAGTATTATGTAATGTTGTTTTGATGGACCAATTAAATAGGAATATTCATCTATGTATTAGAATGAGGTTATTAATACTACATTCATTGTTGGTAAATATTCTTGTTTAGATTTAGAACATGGCCTTAGGTCTAAGGGAATTGGGATTATGATGGAAATATGTGGCTTTGTGGAATGTATTGTGCCTGGTGAGTTTGAGTAGGTAACTATTGTTAACTAGTCAAACCTAGATATATAAATGGTATTTATTGTTAACTAGGCCCTATCTTTGGATATGTGGCAACTATTGGGTAAAAAGCAATGGTTGCTTAATAGGTACTTATTGGACATTGGCACCTATATTTTGAACAAAAACCTATTGTGAACTAGATGCTTATTGTGTTTTGGAATTTTTTATGGACCAATAATAACACATTATTTATTAGACAAAGTTTGTAATTATAGAGGTACATTCATCACTACCTATTGAGGTGGAACATTTATTTCTATATATTAAGGTAGAACATTTGTTGCCACCTATCGAGGTGATGTAGTGTTCTCCCTTTTTTGAGTTGGTAAATTGTTTTATGTATATGGACATGAGATATTAGCCATTAACTATTGAAGTGGGATAAAATTTGTTGCTTTTTGAGGTAAAACATTGGCTGGCACTTGCTTATTTATGCCCTATTTTTACGTGCTTGAAGAAATAGCTAGTTGAGGAGTAAGAGTAACTTGTTGTGGTTAAGAAGTAAGCATTTATTCCCCCTCTTATTTTTAACCACTAATGATATTGGTAAGAGGCACTTGTTTTATATTATCTATCAATGCATTTAACCCACCTTGACCTAAATTAGAAGATAATACATATTATCCACTGTATTTGGCACATGGTCTTGAGTAGAATACGTAGTCACTTATTTAATTATTTGGATGTTGAACATGTCACCTAATAGATTAATTTTAGAAAATGGTTCTATGCTTGGATTAACATGACCTAATGAATAAAATAACACTTATGTTGAAGGGTTTAGCTCCATAAGTGGAGTATTTAATATGGGCATAGTGTTAACATTCCATGCTAGATTAACAT
Source organism: Torreya grandis (assembly GCA_037957365.1). Taxonomy (NCBI): domain Eukaryota; kingdom Viridiplantae; phylum Streptophyta; class Pinopsida; order Cupressales; family Taxaceae; genus Torreya; species Torreya grandis. The sequence continues at coordinate 573,137 of JARHVA010003026.1, forward strand.
AGGTTTGATATGTTTTTTGGATTTTTATGAATTGGTCTATTATAGCACCCTTTATTTTCTCAATCATATTTGGATCTTAGTGTGACATTGGTATGAATTCCTATGGGTAACTGGTAGAGTCCTTTTCGATGGTTTGCGTATAAGGTACATTTCTAAGCACTTTAATTATACTAGGTAGGTTTTCAAGGGGAAAGTATTCTAAAAACTTGGCTCCTACCTCTACGTATCTAACCAAAACCTCATCCTTGTTTTTAATCAAGTGACGATAGAATAAGTATGGGTCATAGATTGATGGCATGGTAACATAGTAATGCTATTATTAGACTTGTTAATTAGATGACAGACAAGCAAGGTATTGAGCTATTTGTTCTTATTCGTGACTTGGTTATGGAGGTAAACTAACAAAGTAGTGTGTTAATGGATCTTAGCTTTATTTTTCATAATGAGTAGTGTTAAGGGGATATGGATCCATCTCATAAACTACATCATCACCATATTAGTCTTGAACAAATGCATTATTTGTGACAAAATTTTCATAATATAGATTGTACATGTTCCCACTATGTGTGTAGCAAGGCATATCTAAATCCACAACTAATGTCTCTTGAATAAAAGGTATAGAGTTCAAAAAAACTCTTGAAACATGGTATAAAATAATTAGTCGATGTTTGGCATGTCTAAAACTTAGTCTTAATGGAAAACTTGATCTATTTTTGTAAATGGTCTAAATTTGGCCTAGAAATGGAGCTCTTCTTCAAAATATTAAATGATAATATTAGTCTAAAATACCTCCAAGGTCTAAGTTATTGCATAAAAATGGTCCAATGAAAGGTAGTTTTAAATCTTCATTTTGAAAAAATGTTTCAAAAAAATATAATATAGTTCTAAAAACTAAAAATGGTGTTAGGTCTTTGGAAAAAAGGCACAAATTTAGAATCAAAAGGCACGAATTAAATCTAAAAATGTAAAAGCAAATTCTAGGTCTTTGGAAACAAGGCATAAATATAGACTTGAAAATAAATTAGTTCTAAGGTAAAAACTTACAAGTCAATTAATCTAACTCTAAAATAATTCAAAACACTTTGACTCAATATAGGCACATAGATTCTAAAACAAATTTGAATTTGGTATAAGGCATTCACTCTAGGCACATGCCTAAAACTAATTGCTCAATTCAATCTCAAATAATTAAAATAAGATAGATGAGTAAACCAATCAATTTTGAATCTAAACTTTGCAACACCAATTTTGACCTTGGTTTAAAAGACTTGGATTATTCAAATGGATAGCATCCTAGACTTGAATATATGTCATAATGACACTAATTTTAGACCAAAGGAATACATGGTTTTGAACTAGTTTTGAAACAAGGTAATGGTTTAAAATAATGCAAGTAGTGTAATTATGTTAGTTTGATCAAAAGGTATGACAATGGTTTTCAAAACTCCAAGGAAAATACTTGGGATGAAATGTAATGTAATGATGCCTTATTTAAATAAGTGACACACACATTCAAATGTTTAAAAAAAATTCTAAGGTAAAGTTTGACACTAAATGGATAGAATAACACCTCTTAGGCTAAAGTGGTGGAAAACATGTGATGTTATGACTCATTTTGACAAACAAACAAATAATTCTTAGTCTTATAACACACATGTAAGTCAAATAAAAATAAAATTAGCAAAAATGGATTATCCTATCCATATAATTGATATGTTTGTGCATAGCTTTAGTCAAAATTTTCACTGATATACCAATTATTCTAAAAAAATTAAGTGGTAATCCAAAAATTAAAGTACATGTGTAGGTAGATTTTTTATGCCCCCCTCTATCTCTCAAGAATTGGTACATGGAACAAACTTATAGTGAGGAGAAATCAAAATTTGGAAATAAATTTTGAGGTAAGTGGGATTTGACTAAAAAATTATAAGTTTTACATGTTCTAGATGGTCCTAATTATGGTTAAAACAAGGGTGAAATCATATCAATTGAAACCAAATCACCTAAATTACTATTCAAGGGTCTATTACTTCAAATAACAACTCAAAATGTGTATTAATTAGTGGAGTTTGATGTTTGGATGCTATATGGCTTGGGTACCAATTGGGATGGTTAGGCTAACCACTCACCACCATCCCATCCAATGATTTGCCAAATTTTTCTACCCTACCATAGAGTGGGGTTGGTATTATGCTTAGAGATAAATCCCTAGGTCAACATACCCCTAAATAAATTGAGGGAAGGCTATGAAATCCCACTTAGAAGGCAAGTGTATAAAATAAATAAATGAAAATAATTTATTGGTCACTTTTGAATCATCCAAGTTACTTAGAGATTAGGGAGAGCATACACAACATTCTTTCTAACACAATTTTGACAAGAAATGGTAATAAACTAAGAATTTTGGTCACCTGAGTTCCCTAAAGGGGATGGGGGAGATCATACACACTAAAGTTTCCTTTTAGTATAAAATAATAAAATTTAATCTAAGCAATTTGAAACTAGACTAAAGAATAAACAAAAATAAGAAAAGCCCTTAGGGGCTCTAACTAAAAATGTAATCTCTTTTTACCATTGCCAAATTGAAATGTATTTGAAATATTTTTTTCATGGCCCCTTGGTCATGTTTGCACTTGTAAAATCTTGAAAAATGCAAAAAGACAAAATATTAAGTGAATTTTAAACACCTTAACCAAATATGAATGAGTTTTAACCTTTATTGTTGTTAGAATAATTAATGTCTAAGTGGTTATTATTAACCTTTGGCTTACATTGGTAAGTAATTAAATAAATAATAATCTTTTATTTATTTACTCAAAGTGGAAGCTTTAGAAAAATAAATAATATTATTATAGGTATTTAATATTTACCAAATATTTATTAATTAGATTTAACAGGGTGGATAGACCTATTATTTTCACAACGGTCACATCCCCTCGTGAATCATTATAGATAGGGTTTTAACCTTATTGTAAAATATCTCAAACACAAAAAATATTCAAGTATTCTTGCATGTGATAAATACTTTTCTGAGACAAACTTGTGAAGAATTTATCTAAGTGAGATGAAGAAGATTTGATGTATTGAGGTTATTATTGTTTCTCAATATTGAATATCACTTTGTTGGGTTTTTTTTACCTCTTTGAGGTTTTCCTAGGATAAATACATGTGTAGTGTTTATTGATCTGAGATCATTATATATTATGTTTTACTCATTAAATCTCTTCTAGATCCATAATTAGTACATATATATTTTTTATCATGGAATCAAAGTCACTGGAGAGGATTTTGATCAGTAAGCATATAGAATATTAAATTGATATTTCAAAATATTCAAATCCTAGGAAATTGGATGCCATTGTATGGCTTTGACACTTTAAAAAATTGAAACTCAGGTTTTTGTGCATTTAATTACCTTCTAAAAGTTTTATTCATTTATTTTTGCAAAGATAAGGACCCGTGTAATTTTTCAAGGCCTCTAGATCAGCATATTCAAATCTCTCTCTCCTAATTAACATTCTTATATGGCTTGGGAGGCTATAAAAAAATATTTTTGGCACCAAATTTTTTTTCTAAAAATCTTGTTGGCATTGTGAAAGGATTTTAGGAAGGTTTGCAAATTTTGAAGGCCTAAGAAGGTCTCTATCTCCCTCAAGTTTTTTTTCTCTCCTCCAGACCTATGCCATTTCCACCTATAGTAAATATTATAAAATATTAAGGTAAGTATAAATTTATTTCAAATATTTAAAAAATAATTTGCTTTTTAATTTTACAAATTTTATTTACCTTTTATTAAATTATTTCACCAAAAAGTTAAAAAACAAGTTACTTGTTTTTACTTCTATTTACATGCATAATAAGTAAATATTTATTTTTAAAAATATGATAAAAATAATTAAATATAATATTTTGCATGTAAACCTTTAAATTCACTCTTAGATAAGTTGGTGATTATAATTTTTTTGGTAAAAACTTGTAAAATATAAGTCTAGTGTTCAATTATCACTAGATTTTTTTTATTTTATCTTCTTATTGAATTTAGTCAAAATTAATTACAAATTAATTTAATTTTAATTCTATTTCTTGAATTTCATGCCTTCTCTTTCATGTGAAAACCTCCTGACCTATTGACTAGTCCTTCTTTTGACACTTGATCTAGTCTAAACCTAGGCAAGTATAGTCATCCAACCAATCGATCTTAAGGTTTTGGCATGTTCTAAATGCATTGGAGTGGTCCATATTTTGTTTTGAATAATTAGATTATTATTATTACATGTTTTTTAATAATCATTCCTAGGTGGTCATTGTGAGTGCGACTCTTTCAACACCTATAATTATGCAACTTTATTTCAATTTTTTATTTGGTTAGCATATATATATATATATATATATACATATATATATATATACATATATATATATATATATATATACATATATATACACATATATATATATACATATATATATATATATATACATATATACATATATATATATATATATACATATATACATATATATATATATATACATATATATCTATATATATATATTCATGCTCAATTTAATTTATTTAGAAATAGTTCAAAAAATTTCATTTAAAAAAGTTATTTCATAAAATTATTCTTATTTTTAATGTATTTTGTGACACTTGCTACACCTTGCTTTGTCACAAATTTGTGAAAATTTCTTGCTTTATCAAGCTTTAATTTGAACAAAAAGTGTGTATTTACTTTTTTTAATTTATTTTAATTATAAATACTCTTAAATTCACACTTAAAAGGTTATTTCTTAAATATTTGGATACTATTGTGTTTAAAGGGAAGTCATGGCTTCACCTTATTTTTCTTTAGACAAATCTCAAATGCTTAATGGATATAATTATAACATTTGGAAAATTTGTGTCAAATATGAATTCATGACCCATAAATTATGAAATATTTTCATTGGGATTGAGAAATCCTTGGCTAGATGATATGTGACCCCTGAGCTTACCAATGCATTTCAACAGAAATCATAGGAAGCTATGTCTATTATATTGTGAATTGTTAAAGATGAATTCATTATCCACATTAGTAATCAATAGTCTCCTTAAAAATCTTGGAAACTTCTTGAATCCATGCATGAGGGCATTCATCTCTCAAATATCATTAAGTTAATCATTGAATTGCTGACAACACCTATGAAGGGTGATTAAAAAGTTATGAATTTTCTAGTCAAAACTAAGAACATTAAATTTCAATTAGATGTATGTAATTGTAATTTGATTTAGGATCAATTATTTTATTTTGTAATTTAGTTAAATATTCATGAAAAATTTAGAAATTTCATTTCAATTTTGAATTCTAAGTATTAAACTGAGCAAGATATCTCTGACCTTACCACCTTGTTTGCTCTCCTAATTTAAGAAAAGTTATGACAAATTATGATTCCAAGAAGAATGCTACTCAAAAAATTCTCACTCATTAATGTTTTTGATAACAATAAAAACCAAAATATAACCCTAATTCTATTAATAAAAACCTTACACCTCAATTTAATGGAAATTAAAATCTATGTGGTAAATTTGTTCATAAAATAGAAACCTCTTATAAAACTAAGGATAGAATTAACAATAAATCTTTTAAAAATAAAAAAGGGAAAAAAACTAATCAAAACAAGAAAAAAAATAAAAACCCTAATCAAAACAATAATCAGGATCAAAATATTATTACTTTATATGCTGCTTTATTTACTTTAAATGAAAATGAATGGATTTTAGATGATGGTGCATCGCACCATATTACATGCTTATCTGATATTTTTTATGATTCTAGAGACATCTTTGAAAGAATTTACTTATGAGATAATTCATTTTTAGAAGAAACTAAATATGGAAAAGTAAAATTTTTAAATATTGTTATTAATGATGTTTTCTAAGTACCTCAGCTTAAAAATAATTTTCTATCTTGTTATCAACTTACTAATGATAATTTCATTATAATTTTGCTTAAATATAGTTGGTCTATTATAAATAAATATGGATCATTGATTGTTGAAGGTGTTTAAAATAATGGTTTATATATCTTCTCTCCTTCTGTATGTATACTTTCATCACATAATAAAAATGAATCTTCATTATAGTATGAAATATTAAGACATGTTAATTTTATAAGTTTACATGATATATCTATAAATAATATTTATATTATACTTATTTATGTCCCCTCTTATCATAAAACTTGTGAGGGTTTCTTACGTGGTAAACAACATATTAACCCCTTTCACAAGAATCATGATGCAAATTTCTCACATCTTTTAGAATTAATTCATAGTGATGTTGTAGGTATTTTTGAAGTTAATTTTCTTAATGGTTCATTATATACTATTACATTTATTTATTATTATACTATAATGATCTAGTCTTTTTTCATTAAAAAAAATTTTGAAGTTTTTTCTAAGTTTAAAAAATTTAAAGCTTATGTTGAAAATGCATCTAATTTGTCTATTAAAAGATTAATAATTGATAATGGTGGTGAATATGTTAATAAAAAGTTTGATTATTTTTTTATTAATTATGGTATTCAAAGGGAACTAACATCTCCCTATTCCCCTCAGTAAAATAGTATTACTGAAAGGAAAAACCACACCATCATAGAAATGGCTTGAACAATGTTGTAATTTACAAATATTTCTAAGTTATTATGGGCCAAAGCTATGAACCTTACTATTCATATTCTAAATAGAGTCCCTACCAAAGCCTTGCATCTTTATACCTCTTTAGAAATATGGACTAAGAAGAAACCTAGTGTAGCTCATCTTAGGATTTTTGGAAGTCCTACATCTATCTTTTTCCCTAAAGTTAAAAGGAAGAAGCTTGACCCCACTTCTTATTCTTGTATTTTTTTAGGATATGGAGGTAAGATAAAATGTTTAAGAGCATATGATCCCTCTAAATTTCAGATCATTGAGAATAAGAATTTTCTTATTCTTTAAAAATCATTTTGTGAGCCCTCTATGGATCCTCCTCAATGTTCTTTTGTTGATGAACCTGACTCTCATATTTCTCCTTGTGATGAAATAGATGCCCTCAAGGATGTTGATCCAATTTTGGATAAATTAGAGTTTGAGTAACCCATAAGTTTCATGTTTAATATAAAAGACTTAAATAGATAGAATCCCTAACTCAATCTTTTAATATTGATAACTTTAATAAATTAACTAGAAGTCAACATTCTTATCATGATTTAATGACTATATATGATTGTGAACCTCAATTTTTTAAGGAAGCCACTCAAGATGATAGATGGAATGTTGTTATGAAATATGAATATAATGCCTTAATTAAAAATCAAACTTGGGACCTTATCCCTCCTTCACTTAAAAATCATATTGCCAGTTGTAGGTGGCTTTCTAAGATCAAATATAATTCAATTGATAAAATTGAAAAGTTTAAAGTTAGATTAGTTGCTCATGGGTTTACTCAAAAACTTGGGATTGATTATGTTGAAACCTTTTCTCTTATTTCAAAAATGAGTAAAATTAGACTTCTTATTGCTCTTTCAGCCCAAAATGGCTAGGTTATCCACCAAATGGATGTCAAGAATACATTTCTAAATGGTAATTTAAAAGAAAAAAATTATATGACTCAGCCTAAAGGTTTCGTTGATCCTAATAGAGAACATTATGTGTGAAAGTTAAATTTTTTTTTGTATGGCTTAAAACAAGCTCCTCAAGTTGTATTCTAAAATTACTTCTTTTTTCAAAGAATTATGTTTTTCTAACTACTATTTAGATAATGATCTCTTTGTGAAAATTGAAAATGGTCATTTGATTCTAATTGTATTGTATTTTGATGATTTTTTGATTACTGGTGATCTAACTTGTTTAATTCATAAAAATAAGGATAAACTAAGTCAAATGTTTGAAATGACTGATTTAGGCATTCTACATCATTTTTTAGGAATGGTTATATTTTAGGATAAAAATTTAATTGTTGTATCACAATCTCAATATGCACACAATATTCTTGTTAAGTTTAATATGCTTGATTGTAAATCTACCACTACTATTGAAATTGGTATTAAACTTGATCCTAAATATGCATGTGAAAAAACTAACCCTAATTTATATAGATAGCTTATTGAAAGTTTAATTTATCTAACCATTACTAGGCCAAATATTTCATATGCTATTAGTGTTGCTTTTATATTTATGCAGGAGCCATATTTGGATCATTAAAAATTAGCTAAACATATCCTTTGTTATATCAAAGGAACTATTAATTATGATTTATTTTAATTTTTCCATTGATAATTCTAAATTATGTGGTTATTGTGATGTTGATCATGTTGGTGATACTTTAGATCACAAATTTACTTCTGGATATGTGTTTAAGTTTGGTGCATGTGATATCACTTAGAGCAACAAGAAGCAACCTACTATCTCTCTTCTACAGAATATGAGTATAAAAGTGATATGGAAGCTGCTAAATAATCCATGTGGCTATGAATTTTATTAAAAGAAATTCATTTGGATGTTTTTCAGAGTACCATCCTTCATTATGATAATCAAAGTTGTATAGCTCTTGAAAAAAATCAATGCAACACCAAATAACTAAACATATTGAAGTTCATATGCATTTCATCCAAGAGAAAGTCCTCAATGGTGATATTAATCTACAATTTTATCCTACGAATGAACAAGTGGTATATATCTTCACAAAACCACTTTATACTACCAAGTTTTATCATTTTTGTGCAATGTTAGGCCTCTCAGAGTTGCCATTGAGAGGGAGTGTGCATGACAATGCCACTTCCTAATTTCCATGTGTTTCTTCTTTTTCTCTATACTCCTCTTTGTAAAGCATTGTAAATTTCATATGAAAGTTATCTGATTTGAGTAAACTTCATAGTTTTACTTGTGTACCCCAATACATTTAAAATCATAATTTGTAATGGAGGTCCTTATGTTATAAAAGGATCTAAATATGCTTAGTGATTATTCATGAGAAACAGTGAGATGTAATCTCACAATCATGCTAGCCTAAATTTATTTTTGAGTGTTTTATGGATTATAATTCTTTTTGTTTCAAAAGGTGACCTTTGGCATGAAAAAGGTTTTTAAATCCTTCAAATTTTGCACATAGTATAATTCCTTTATGGTGACTATGGATTTTATCCCCACTTAGCATTAAGGGGGAGTGTTAGAACAATTAATGTCTAAGTAGTTATTATTAACCCTTGGCTTACATTTTTAAGTAATTAAATAAATAATAATATATTATTTATTTACTCGAAGTGGAAATTTTGAGAAAATAAATAATCTTATTATAGGTATTTAATATTTATCAAATATTTATTAATTGGATTTAATGGGGTGGATGGACCCGTTATTTTCACAATGGTCACATCCCCTTGTGAATAATTATAAATAGGGTTTTACCCCTATTGTAAAATATCTCAAACATAAAAAATATTCAAGTATTCTTGCATGTGAAAAATACTTGTCTGAGACAAATTTGTGAAGAATTTATCTGAGGAGTGAGATGAATAAGATTTGATGTATTGGGGTTATTATTGTTTCTCAATATTGAATATCACTTGGGTTTTTTACCTCTTTAAAGTTATCTAGGGATAAGTACATGTGTAGTGTTTATTGATCTGGATTAATTATATATTATGATTTTCTCATTGAATCTCTTCTATATCTGTAATTATTACACACACACACACACACACACATAAGCAATTGTAAAATTTTGATTTTACAAAATGGAAAAAATGATCTAAAAGTGCCCAAACTTATTTTTCCTTTGATTAATTTTCTATAAAAATAATTAGTAGATTAATTTTTTCTTTAAAACAAGATGAAATTTTCTAATTTAGCTCAAGAAAACACAATTATCTCTCTAAAATGTTATTACAATTATGAAATACAAAATTGTTCAAAAATAAAAAGATAGAAAAATCCAAATGAAACAGATTTATAATGAGCAATTTCATGGTTCTAGATTGATTTCACAACTCAAGTGAATAATTTTGCATCTTTGGTGATTATTTTTTAACTCAAGTGAATGATTTCATAATTCCAAAAAAACTTGTGCAAAATATAAAACACATAAAGGAATAATTTCACTATTTTCTAGTGTTTTCATAGTTATAAAATGATTTTGCAACCCTGAATGATGATTTTGCAACTCAAAAAAGTGATTTTCCTGTTAGAAATGATGATTTCATAAGTAAATCAAATTATTTCATAGATTTTATAAAATTTCACAATTATCCCAAAAATTAAAAGAAAAGACTCATTTCCCTATAAGATGAATTCATGGTTTTTCTCAATGATTTCATTGTTTCTAGGCCCATTTTCATAGTTCCACATAGCCAAGGTCAAACCATGATGATTTCACAAATTTTCAAGATGATTTCATAGATTTAATCAATGATTTTGTGGTTTATCTTTCCAAATTTGCAATTCCATAGTTATGAATTCATAAATTTATAGTCACAAGCCAAACACAAAAAAATCAGCCAAAAATCAAGAAATTAAGCTCTAAAATGAAATCTTCTTGGATCCAAAAATCTCCCAAGATAATCCATTTATGCTTGTAGGGTGCATGGTCCCATTGGGTGTGATATTATGTGATCAATAAGAATCTAATAGGGGAGATTAGTATGGTGTTAGTATGATTAAAATCAAACAAAAACATAATAATAAAACTAACACCTCAAGCCTAGACACTCAAGGAGCAAGAGAAGAATATAAATAACTATCAATAGAAGAAAAAATAACCATTATTACCTTCCTTGATAGAAAAAGTTGTATTTTGGCCATGGATGGATGTGCTTGGTCATGTGATCAAAGAATCTTGGCAATGGTGATCCTTGCATCATCTCTCCTTGTTACCTTGCCAATGTTGAGCTTGGCTTTGAATTTGGCTTGGTTCTCTATCAAAAATGAGCATTATAACACTATAAAGAGGTTATTTGAAGGTATTTTTGCATCATAACATTACAACAAAAGATCTTGTTAAATAATTGGTGAAGCCTTGTATTTATAGCCTTCAAACTAAATCTAACCTAATGCAACTAAGTTAGAGTTAACCATGTATAGGTTTAGATTTATCCTAGTTGAGTTAAGTTTAACCTTAGTTGATTTGAGGAGGATACAAGAAATTAATATTTATGATATAGATCCCATTTATTAAGCATGGCTCTCCATTTTTGAATTTAAGGCTTTAAAGGAGATATTTTCAATTCCTTGACTTTAAGGATGATGACATCATCATGACCTCATTTTTAATGGAATTTCTTTTTTAAAAAATTCATTTTCACTAATTGCACATGGAAATTCCACTTAAGCATTTAATTTTATTTTCTTAGTTAAATTCATTCTACACTTTAAGAATTGTTTAAGTGCCCCACTTAATGTGTCATACTTTGGGACCTCAATGTTTATAGAGAACCCTTGTTTGTGGTCCAAAAGTGCCTTTTTCTTTGTTTTTATCTAAGGGTTTTACCCACTCTCTGAAATAGGATATTAGATATAGTTTGATAGAGAACCCTTAGTTGCGGTATCTCAACAGAATACTATCTCTTAGGCCCAAAAAATCACAAAAGGCCTCATCATTATCAAACTCATCTAAAGAGACTATGGATTCTTTTTGGTCCTAGTCTAGTAGTTGAGGATGATAAATGGGAAGTGGTGAATGTCAGATTACTGGTATAATGGTAAAAAAGGTACATGGGTTGAATATGTTGATACTAATAAGGTATTTGTATATGTTATGATCAAACTCTGCTTTGATGTTGGCATTATCATCATTATTCATTGGCATTGGATCATGAATAAGATATGTGGGGTCATCCCTAGGTAGTTTAAATTCCTTTATATTTGGTCATATACATGGGCTCAATATTACCCTACTAATTTTTCCCTAGGCCTCTACCTTCATATGCTTGGTTATCTATGATCGTGTTAGGGATGGGATACTTTATACTATGATAACAATCATCCAATTTATCATTGTATAACCATGAATCATCATTGGCAAGTGGGTCCTATTCTTGGCTAGTGACAAGTATAAAAAATAATAGGTGTTGGGATATGAATATTTTATTTTCCCTTTTGTCTCCATTCTATGCAAACTGGCTTAACTTTGGGCCTTCCATAGGTCTTGGGATTTTGTGGAAGCTTAGCTATATGGAATTTGTCATCGGTAAAATACTCTCCTAGACCATTGTTAAAATGGTAAAATGATTAGACATTTCAATAGGAATATGTAAGGTTGAGGCAATGCTATCAAGGTCTATGAAATTGACCTCTATAAATTCAACAATTATCTCTTTGTATTTATCCTTCTTTGGCACTAAGTCTAGACCAAAATGGTAATTATAAATTTTATATTTAGCTTCCAAATGTTTATAGTGTTTATATGTCTCTAAAATATCCATGGATAGTAACCTCCATTCCTAAGTAAGGAAACTTGATACATTGGTGCAATGTTGAATAAAATTCATGAGTTTCATGTATCCATGGTCTACCCAAAAGTAAATTATATGATAAATCTAGGTCTATCACATGGAAAAGTGTATTGTGTGTCAAAAGACCAATGATCAGTAGAAAACTTATGGTTCCTTATGATTCCTACTCTTCATTATCATAGGCCTTCTTAGTAGTCTATGGTTGAAAGTCAACATATATATATATATATATATATATATATATATATATATATATATATATCCTAGATGTTTGATTAGCTTTAGAAACATTATTCATTCCTGATCTATTGTCTATGAGGACACATTTAATCTTGTGCCATGTGACAACAAATTTAATATATAATGGGTTATTATGGAGAGGTTCAAGGGATGACATATAACTTTGGTTGAAGGTTAGGTATTGGTCTAAGGCTAGGTGTCCAACCAAAGCTTGAAATTTGTTAGGTGTAATGTCATTTGGCATATAGGATTTGCCAAGGATTTCTATAATGCTATTCTTATGGATAGTAGATGTAGAAAAAAAATCTAAGGTGGAAATTTGTGTGGGTGTCTTTTAGAGTTATTCCATAATGTCATATAGTTTTTACTCAATAATGGTAATTGGCTTACTCCTAGCCAACATAATGAGTTGGATTGTCTCATTGGTATGGGTTTGTGGGCTTGGTATGGTGATTTTAGAACGTCAAGTTGTAATTTTAAAATGTAGATTGGATACAAAACTACCATCACTAGAAAATGATGGAGATGGGCTAGAGAGGATAATTTTTTATTATTATTACACTTAGATATAGTCATGAGGCAATGATGAGTTATCAGTATAGGGTCCTAAAATGTTAGTTCTTGGTTTCTATTATGCTTGGATATGATCATAGGTCAAGGAAGGATTACTAGAATTGGTAGGTTGATTTTCATTGTTAGATGATAGTCCTACTATGTTGACATTTGGTCTAGGATTGATGGTAATGGTAGATATATGACCTCCTACAATATGACCTGCAACATTATTGTAGTAATGTGCAACTATGTGGTAATTTTTTGGTTGTTGGTGTAATTTTGGCCATGGTTATTTCTATTTTGTATTTGACATTGTTATTTTTGCTACTAATATTGTTATTGTTTCTATTACTATTATTGTGGCTGAGGTCTTTGTTTTTGATTAGGTTGATTAGCATTGTTATTTTTGGAAAAAGATTTTGGTAGATACCTAGGTTTTTATTAAAAGTATATTCTCTTTATCCAATTGAATCTCTCCATTTCCAACATATTTTGAATGAAAGGATTTATCTTCACACAACAGTTATTGAAGACTCTAGGAGGAGGGGTCTATAAAGCTAGTGGCTATAACATTTGAGGTGTTGGCCTAGGTTGAGGCATATGTTGTTCTTATTGGATAGGCTACATTTATGGTAGAGGTTAAGAAGATTATGTTTGCACTATTTGAACATGGCATGACTCAATTACTCCATTATTGAAAAAAAAATTGTTATGATTATATGGCTTAAGTTTTTCATAATTATTAGCTTGAATAGGTGCAAATTCTTGTGTTTGGATTGGGATAAGGTTTTGAATTGGGCTTAAATTATGATTTTGGCTCTAATTTTGGTTCTAGTTTGAAGAAAACAACTTGATAATTCCTTTGTTGATAAGGTCCTTTTCAATATATATATGCCTTTCTAAATGATTTCCTTGAACATATGAGTAGATTTAAGCTCCAAGTGAAAAAATATTTCATTGTGTAATTTTTTCATAAAAATAAATACCAATTATTTATTTGGTAGATTATGGGGGAAGTGACTAGCAAGAACTCTCCATATATATAAGTAGCTTGCAAAGATATCACAAACTTTCTACTTGGCCTAACTTAAATCCACTACTAAAAATTGTGCTTGAGATTTTAGGATAAATGTTGTACAAAATTAACTTATAGATCATCAAATTTAGATATTGAATTATTTCAAAACTTAAGAAACCATTCCAAAGCCTACCCAACTAGACTCTAAGGAAAAATAAGAAGTAGGTAGATGTTACTATATGCCAGTGGATGGAAAGAGATAAAAAACTCTATTATATGCTCTTTAGGGTCTCCTTTACCCTTATACTTGTAAAATTTTGGTGGATCATAACCTAGTGGAGATGGTATCTATAGATAATATATGTTAAATCGATATGAACACATGTAATCTAACTTGAAATTATTGGTTTTGTTTCCTATTTGAATGTCTGTAATTACATCTTCCATTTGTTTAAGTTCTTAGGCCACAAAACTTGATGGTACATTTGGCTGTGGTTGTGGTTGGGTGATCAAAGGTGAATTACCATGACTAGGGTATAATTGAGGTATGGAGTATTGTGTAATGTTGGTTTGATGGACCAATTGAATATGAATACGCATCTATATATCAGAATGAGTTTATTGATACTACATTCATTATTCATAAATATTCTTGTTTAGATTTAGAATATGGCCTTATGTCTAAGGGAATTAGGATTATGATAGAAATATGTGGCTTTATGGAATGTACTATGCCTGGTGAGTTTGAGTAGGTACTTATTTCTGACTAGTCAAACCTAGCTATATAAATGGTATTTATTATTGACTAAGGCCCTATCTTTGTATATGTGGAAACTATTGGGTAAAAGGAAATGGTTGCCTAATAGGTACTTATTGGACATTGGCACCTATTTTTTAAACAAACACCTGTTGTGAACTAGATGCTTGTTAGGTTTTTGGAATTTTTTATTGACCAATAATAACACATTGTTTATTGGACAAAGTCTACAATTATTGAGGTACATTCATCACTACCTATTGAGGTGGAACATTTATTTCTATCTATTGAGGTAGAATATTTATTTCCACCTATTGAGGAGACATAGTGTTCTCCCTTTGCTGAGGTGGTAAATTGTTCTATGTTTATGGAAATGATATATTAGTCATTACCTATTGAAGTGGGATAAAATTTGTTTCTTTTTGAGGTAAAACACTGGGTAGCACCTACTTATTTATGCCCTATTTTTACATGCTTGAATAAATAGTTGGTTGAGGAATGGGAGTAACTTGTTATGGTTGAGAAGTAGGCATTCTTTCCCACTCCTATTGTGAACCACTCATGATATTTTCAAGAATAACTTATTGTTTTAGATTATTTTTTAGTATATTTAACCCACCTTGACCTGAATTGGAAGACACTACATATTATCCATCGTATTTGGCACATGGTCTTGAGTAGAAGTCATAGTCACTTATTCAATTATTTGGCTATTAAACATGTCACCTACTAAAGTAATTTTTTAAAATGGGTCTACACTTAGATTAAAATGACCTAATGAATCAACTAACACTCATATTAAAGGAGTTAGCTCCATAAGTGGAGTTTTTGATATGGGCATAGCATTAACATTCCATGGTAGATTAACATAGGTTTGATATGTTTTTTACATTTTTATGAATTGGTCTATGATGGGGCCCTTTCTTTTCTCAATCATATCTGGATCCTGGTGTGACATCAGTATGAATTCCTATGGGTAGTTAGTAGAGGCCTACTCGATGGTTTAGGTATAAGGTACATTTATAGGAATTTTAATTAGACTAGTAGGTTTTCATGGGGAAAGTATTCTAAAAACTTGGCCACTACCTCTACATTTCTAACCAAAATATCATCCTTATTTTTAATCAAGTGAAAATTGAATAAGTATGGGTCATAGGTTGATGGCATGGTAACATAATAAGGTTTTTGTTTGACTTGTTTAATAGATGACACACTAGCAGGGTATTGAGTTATTTGTTCTTGTTCCTAACCTAGATAAGGAGGTGTATTAACCAAGTAGTGTGTTAATGGATCTTGTCTTTGTTCTACATATTGAGTAGTGTAAAAGGGATATGGATCCATCTAACAAATTACATCATCATCATATGAGTCTTGAACAAAGGCATCATTTGTGACAACATTTTCATAATCTAGATTATACATGGTCCCACCACATGTGTAGCGAGGCATATCTAAATCCACAACTAATGTCTCATGAATAAAAGTTATAGAGTTCAAAAAAAATATTGAAACATGGTATAAAATAATTGGTCGATGTTTGGCACGTCTAAAACTTGGTCTTAATGACAAACTCAGTCTATTTTTGTAAATGGTCTAAACTTGGCCTAGAAATAGAGCTCTTATCTAAAATATTTAATGATAATATTGGTCTCAAATACGTCCAAGGTCTAAGTTATTACACACAAATGGTCCAATGAAAGGTAAATTTAAATCTTTATTTTGGAAAAGTGTTTTGAACAAATCTAATCTAGGTCTAAAAACTAAAAATAGTGTTAGGTCTTTAGAAACAAGGCACAAAGCTAGAATCAAAAGGAATGAACTAAATTTAAAAATGTAAAAGCAAATGCTAGGTATTTAGAAATAATTCACAAATATAGACTTGAAAACAAAATAGTTTTAAGGTAAAAACTTGCAAATCAATTAATCTAACTCTAAGACAATTCAAAACACTTTGACTCAATCTGGGCATATGGATTCTAAAATAAAATTGACTTTGGTATAAGACATTCACTCTAGGCACATGCCTAAAACTAATTGGTAAATTCAATCTCAAGTAAGTAAAATAAGATATATGATTAAAGCATTCAAACCCAAGTGATAAGCAAGACTCTAATGTAAACTAATTGTGCTTTAAGACTATACTTGAAAAGAGAGTTTCTACCTTAGTTCAAGGCAATAATTTGAATTGAGGTACATAGAAATAGACCACTTTCTAGATATAGGAAAAAGGGTCTTTAAAAAAAGTAAGGAATTGGTCCAAGTTACACAATTCAAAGGTAAGAGGCAAATTCCCAAGCTAAATTTAAGGAAGACATAGGTGTAAACCAAATAATTTTGAATCTGATCTTTGAAACACAAATTTTGACCTTAGTTTAAAAGACTTGGATTCCTCAAATGGATAACATCCTAGACCTGAATAGATGTCATAATGACACCAATTTTAGACCAAAGGCATATATGGTTTTGAACTCATTTTTAAACAAGATAATGGTTTAAAATAATACAAGTAGTGTAATGATGTTAACTTTATCAAAAGGTATGATAATGGTTTTCAAAACTCCAAGGAAAATACTTGGGATGAAATGTAATGTAATGATGCCTTATTTAAATAAGTGACATACATATCCAAATGTTTTGAAAAAATTCTAAGGTAAAGTTTGACACTAAATAGACAAAATAACACCTCTTAGGCTAAAGTGGTGTTAAACATCTAATGTTATGGCTCATTTTAACAAACAAACAAACAATTCCTAGTATTATAATATACATGTATGCCAAATAAAAATATAATTAGCACAAATGTATTGTCCTATCCATATAATTGACATGGTTGTGCATAGCTTTAGTCAAAATTTCCATTGATATACCAATACTTTTGAAAAATTAAGAGTTAATCCAAAAATTAAAGTACATGTGTAGGTAGAGTTTTTATGCTCCCCTTTGTCTTTCAAGAATTGGTACATGGAAAAAAATTAGAGTGAGGAGGAATCAACATTTGACATGAAATTATGAGGAAAGTGGGGTTTGACTAAGAAACTATATGTTTTGCATGTTCTAGACAGTCTTAATTGTGGTTAAAATAAGGGTGAAATCATGTCAATTGAATCCAAATCACCTAAATTACTATGCAAGGGTCTATTCCTTCAAATAGTAACTCTAAATGTGTATTACTTAATGGATTCTGATGTTTGGCTACAACATGGATTTGGTACCAATTGGGATGGCTAGGCTAACCACTCACCACTATCCCATCTAATGATTTTCCCAATTTTTATACCCTACCATAGAGTGCAGTTGGTATGATGCTTAGAGATAAAACCCTAGGTCAACTTACCCATAAATAACTCAAGGGGAGGCTATGAACTCACACTTAGAAGCTAAGTGCATAAAATAAATAAATGAAAATAATGGGAAGACTTTATAGGTCACTTTTGAATCACCCAAGTTGCTCAGAGATTAGGGAGATCATACATGACATTCTTTTCAACACAATTTGGACAAGAAATGGTAATAAACTAAGAATTTTGGTCACTCAAGTTCCCTAAAGGGGATGGAGGAGATCATACACACTAAAGTTTTTTTTTATTATAGACTAATAAAATTTAATCTAAGCAATTTTAAACTAGACTAAGGAATTAAAAAAATTAAAAAAAGCCCTTAGGGGCTTTAACTAAAAATGTTAGTTCTTTTTTCCATTGCCAAATTGAAATGTATTTGAAATATTTTTTTTCGTGGCCTCTTGGTCATGTTTGCACTTTTAAAATCTTGGAAAATTCAAAAAGACAAAAATTTAAGTGAATTTTAAACACTTTAACCAAATTTGAATGAGTTTTAACCTTTGTTGTAAAATTTTGATTTTGCAAAATGGAAAAAATGATCAAAAAGTACCCAAAATTCTTTATTTTTCACTTAGTTTTCTATAAAAATGTTTAGTGGATTAATTTTTTCTTTAATCCAAGGTTAAATTTTATAATTTATCTCAAGAAAACACAATTACTCTCTAAAATTATTTTGTAGTTATGAAATAAATTGTGAACTACAAAATTGTTCAAGAATAAAAAGATAGAAAATTCCAAATGAAATAGATTTATAATGAGCAATTTCATGGTTCCAGAATGATTTCACAACTCAGATGAATTATTTTATATCTCTATAAATTATTTTATAATTCAAGTGAATGATTTAATGATTCTTAAAAAACTTGTGTAAAATACAAAACACAGAAATGATAATTTCACTATTTTCTAGTGATTTCGTAGTTATAAAATGATTTTGTAACCTTGAATGATGATTTCAAAACTCAAAAATGTGATTTTACTGTTAAAATTTATGATTTCACAACTAATTCAAATGATTTCATAAATTTTATAAAATTTCAAAACTAGCCTAAAAAGTAAAAGAAAAGACTCATTTTCCTGTAAGAAGAATTCATGGTTTTTCTCAATGATTTCATTGTTTTCTTAGCCCATTTTTATTGTTCCACATAGCCAAAATCAAAACAGGATGATTTCACAATTTTCTAGGATGATTTCACAATTGTATAGGATGAGTTCATAGATTCAATCACTGATTTTATGGTTTACCTTACCAAATTTGCAATTCTACAGTCACAAATTCATAAGTTTATAGTCACAAGCCAAACACAAAAAAATTAGCCAAAAATCAAGAAATTAATCTCTAAAATGAAATCTTCTTAGATCCAAAAATATCTCAAGTTACTCCATTTATTATTTTGGGGTATGTGGTCCCACTGGGTGTGATATTATGTGATCAATAAGAATCTAAGAGGGGAGATTAGTATGGTGTTAGTATGATTAAAATCAAACAAAAACACAATAATAAAACTAACAACTCAAACCTAGAAACTCAAGGAGCAAGAGAAGAATATAAGTAACTATCAGTAGAAGACAAAATAACCTTTATTACCTTCCTTGATAGCAAAAGTTGTATTTTGGCCATGGATGGATGTGCTCGGTCATGTGATCAAAGAATCTTTGGCAATAGTGTTCCTTGCATCATCTCTTCTTGTCACCTTGGCAATGTTGGGCTTGGTTCTCTATCAACAATTGATCATTATAAAACTACAAAGATGGTATTTGAAGGTATTTATTCATCATAAAATTACACAAAAATAAATTTTTAAATAATTGGTGAAGCCTTGTATTTATAGTCTTGAAACTAAATCTAACCTATGTGAAGTTAAGTTAGAGTTAACCATGATTACATTTAGATTAACCCTAGTTGATGTAAGGAGGGGACAAGAAATTAATATTTATGATAAATATCCCATTTATTAAACATGGCTCTCCATTTCTGAATTTAAGGCTTTAAGGGAGATATTTTCAATTCCTCAACTTTGAGGATGATGACATCATCATGACTTCATTTTTAATGAAATTTAATTATTAAAAAATTCATTTTCACTAATTCCACATGTAAAATCCACTTAATAATTTAATTTAATTTTCTTAATTGATTCATTCTACACTTTAGGAATTGTTCAAGTACCTCGCTTAATGGGTCCAAAGGGCAAACTATCAATTTGTTATGCATAAGTTGACTGAAGATGAATCTATGAGAGGTTATTATTGAATACATTATGGTACCCCAAATAGGGATGCCTTAACATGATTCTAAAAATTAATGTCTGATTTGTGGATGAAATTGGGACATTCAATGATTCATAGGCTTAATTCACACTATTTTAGTATAAATCAATCTAAAGTATGGTTGAAACATATTTGTGGCCAAAGTGGGGTGTATACACATCATAATCATACACACTTTTAGTGATTTATTTTTTAATATAATTTAAGGAAAAAATACTCTATTGTTCAAACTCTAAAATGCAAAATTCTCAAAAAAAGGCTACCTTCAACTATTCGTAGTTTACCGTAACTTGTTTTAGATCAAACTTCTGATACCATTTAAACATGATATCTAAAAGGGTAGTTTTAAACTAGGTTTCCTTATATTTATTAGAAGTTATGCCTCACACTCACTAAATGATTTCACACTTATGAACATGTTTCACTATATTTTCAACACCATGATATTCAAGTAGATGAAGTATAATATTTTAGTATATTATAGGCAAACTAGGCATTAGAAATGGATATTATTGAGACACCCCTCTAGTTCCTCCTAGACCCCATGTGCAAGGTCCACCAATGCTTTTTGTGCCACCTCTAGATCCTCTAGCAGAGCCATCATCGGTACCACCTCAAGCACCTCCTATTACAATAGAATCACCTGATACATTGGGCATAGAAATAGGTTGATTAACTATTGATGGGATTGTACTCTACCCATTATCAATATTTGGTCCACCAAACATTCCAAATTAATTTTTAGGGTTCACTTGTAATGGAAAATAAATTATTGATGAACTATTTATAGATGAAATTTTGAGTGATTGGGTTTGATTGTGAAATTATATAAAAACACCGAATATATCAATCTACTTAATAGGAAATATTATGAAAGAAAATAAAAAAATATGAAGATCTTACAAATTCCTTACTTATATCCTCCCTCCAAGATATTCAAACCAAATTGTTGGATTGTTGATTACAATTAGACTCAAAATTTGGACATGGTGATGGATTGATTCATTGGTTTTTTATTATGGATTGGTTGATCGACATGGATTCAAAAAGGTCTTATGGCTTCAATAGATTGATTATTATTTATTTCCATGGAGGAATGGCTTGTATGTATAAGCTAAGGAGGGAATATCTATGGCTCATATTTAAGGTTGAGCCATGAGGATCAAGGGTAGAGGAATTTCTAAGGAATTAAAATTTCCTCGAAAGCCTCTAGAATAGAGACTTATAGAGAGGACAAACCAAGTTAGAGGAGGCTCTATAATTAGAGAATTATATAATCTCCTTTAGGGATAAAATAGAATTCATCAAGGATTAAGATAGGGATTAGGTAGGTGATTAGGGACTAGGGGTGTAGGAGAGCCTATGAATAGGCTTGGTAAGTGGGTAGGTGGGTCATGGGAATTTTAAATTCCCAAATAATAGATAAGTGGGAGTAGGATAGGATAATATGGGATTAAGTGAATTAATTGATTTTTGGGGTAGGAATAAGGTTAGTGGATGTAGGATGAAGAAGGGTGATGTTAGATAAATGACTAGAAAGGGTGATATTAATATATAATTAGAGGGGATAAATGAGATAAGTGGAATTAGTGTTGACTAATATTAATATTAGTGATGATAAAAGAAGTGAGTGAATTTAGGTGTGTACACTATTATTCTAATTTTGTACTTTAAATTTTTTTTCTATAGGTTCATACTCTAAATCCACACTATTTATATCCCAATTTCTTACAAAAAATTCATCCAACTGAAATGCATAAGCATGCATTATGGGTAGGGAATTGGGCCTATTTATGTTAGGTTCCATAATCACCAATGCTTCACTTATTTCTTATGCATGTACCTATATTAGCATAGGGTGTAGTCCTCTGGTTGGGGAGTTCTCATTATGCCTTATTGCCTCCCTTGAGATTATCATGGCACTTAAAAAGTCATTTTGTTCCCTCCCTGGATCACTTACAACCATATCCCTTCACCTATCCATCATACTTATGATTACAAAAATCCCACTGACTAGCTACCATGTTGAACCAACAATATCATGCCAATATGTGCCCCTTCATTTTCCCAATGGTTTTGTTACTCACATGAGGGATATTTTAGCAATCCATGTGCAAGTTTATAAGTCAAGTTAATTATAATATTTTTAATTTCTAACAAAAATTTATTGAGATACCTTTTTCACAACTCTCAAAGGAAGTTAAACTAGGATTCCTCTAGATAAGAGTATGTAGAGATGGCATATCTAAAATATAAATATTAAGTGTTCCTATCCACCAAATTTCCACTATGTACATCCATGGATTCTAATATTTCCAAGGTTAACTAATGATCTATTGACCAGGAGCCCTTTTGTTTGTAATTCCTTAAATAGTATTACATGTATGCCAAAATTCAAACATGTAAGTGAATAGGCACCTCTAAAAAGAAAGCTTCATAGAGTAAGTAATAAATATATTGTTCTACCCATATGCATATAGAAATTCCTATTTCAAGATACTAAATTATAAAATTCTCTTCTATGGTCGTAACCCAAATTTTGACATTTTTTTAGAGATAATCCTTTGATTATTTTCCCACCATCATGAAAACAAGCACACCAAGTCCTAGTAATGTAACCAAAATGTTGGGATCTTTTATTTTAGTCTAGTATGAATTTTCCTAGGCACACACATAATATAATAAGAGGTATAATGATATAACATGCCAACATATCATGTGAGAAATGTTATCACATGTTCACCTAAAGCATGCATCCTAATATTAGTTCCCATTAGTTTTGTCATGTGACAGTGTATTCATTCAATTTATTAAGTTAAGGTTCTTGAGAAGGCACTTATTTATAAATATATACTTTTTTCCATGTCTAACCCTTGATTATTGATTCATTCCCTACTTAACTAATCACAAAAAAATGAGTTCAAATTGAGAATAAAAGAGTATTGATTCCATTGTATTCATAACCAAATTGCATAAGGTAGTTCATCAACAAAAGTGTTTTTTTGTCATTTCATATTAAATTCACATTTAGAATTATGATGGATCAATATTACAATTACTAATCAACCCATTAAGTAAAACTATGGGTATTTGTACATGGTTTTACCTTGATCATTCAGTTATAGAAATAATTATGCATTGATAACTTGATAATGACCATTAATAGCAATGATTCATGGAAATCCTTTACATTGAATTCCTAATGACTCAAGCCTAACTTCCCCTGTATGTTATATTTATGTTGGATCTTCATTTTAATTCACCTATCTTATATTTTACTAGTGATAGATTCATAATTGACTATTCTCCTCTGATGTCTATGTGAACTATTCCCTAACTATCTACTTCTTGTGCCCTTGCCCAAATCTTTATTTATTGTCTAAGTCCTTCATTCTCAATTCCTCAGTGTTGTTTCATGTATCCTTTTTCTTTGTGACTTACCTCTTTTTCACCATAGTATTCCACATTGTGTCTCTTCCATGCCTATGTTTTCTTTCATGCCATTATCTTCACAAAGTACTTAGGATAACTAGATACAAAATTTAGGTCCCAAAAACTATATTTTATTTTTATTAAGTATTATTTTGGTACAAGTATATATAAAAGGAAATAAATAAAACTGATACTTATATGTCATCCTTGTAAGCATAAAATATAATCAATGTGAATTCCTTGTAAGTGAGAATCAATGATTTTGAAAAAAAAATTGGTTGAGGCCACCTTTCATGCTCACTTAGGGGAAATTTTTAGGGAAATTTATTGGTAATGATTAACATTATATATTTTTTTATTTTATTTATCATATCAAGTATTCATGGTATTTTCTATATCTTAGTCCATATTTCATATTGTGATCTTTTTGTGCTTAGTGTATCTGTGTATGTTTGTGTTCATGTTGTAATTAATTTATATTATTTTATGATTGGTTATGTATTCTTTTTTTTTTATGGATGTGTTTTCTTCATATGATTACTAGTTTACATGATTTTCTTATTTACGTTATGATTGATGAATGTTCCTTCATTCCATTATATACTTTGTGTCACCTACTTGTCTTTTTTACTATATGTTATAATTTATTGATATGGAGTGGATTGAGGAAACATTTTACAACACTCTAAATTTTAGAAAATTAATGTGTTTTATTTGGAACCAATTTAATTTTAATTATATATAAAATAATATTGCACAACCATACAAAAATGAATTGTTAAGGAATGGAAATAAATAAACACAAAGAGAATAGATTTTGAGTAAATAGTTTTGTTATTACATTAATTTTGGAGGTATATATCATTGTCTCTAAACTAAGACACAATCTAATGTTTTTGATAATATATGTAATAATTTATCTCTTTTAATATTATTGGATGAGCTCCTGAATCTTGTGACCTATCTTAAGACTATCACCCACATACATGCTATAGATAATTTAAAGAAAGACAATACACATGATTTATCCACATATAATTACTACATATTTATATTAAACTCTTTTTCATAAATATACCAACACAAAAACATAAACTCTCATCCACATATCTACCTTAAACACTAGCCTTCTATGAGCTTTTATAAATAATGAGGCTAAGTTTAGGGTTTTGAAGGATTGTTTACTTGTATAATACATATTATTAATTTAATAATTTATTTTTTAAATTTATTTAATTAAATTACTTAATTAATAATATTCAATAATAATAAGTTATTGATAAGTTTTCCCATAATTAGTACCTATCCATTTTTATATTTAAATATACAAGACAATGCTAAACCTTAGAATCGTGTATGAATATTATATACACTAGCATCCCCTTAAGATGTATCTGGTAATAAAGGAATTAATGAACTATCCCTTTGATGGAAACTTATTTTACTAAAAAATGTTCATGTGTTGAATAAATTGGGCCTTATTCAAGGGCTTTGTGAAGATGTCTACAACCTGATAATATGCCTGATAATACTTAAGATCAACAACCTTGTCATTATGATTTGTTGAATATAATACATATGTTTATAAATGTGATTTTTGAATTAATGATTTATTAAATTATGATAAATTTTGATGAAACTCTAATTATCACAAGAAATTATTATGGGTTGAACCTATATATATCCAAACTCAAAATGTATGTGTAGAATACAAATAGACTTGTGACTAATAGTAATAGATCCACCATACTCATCTTTTGTAGCAAAAAAAAATAAAAAATAGAATGATTATTTCAATACCAAGTCATGAGAATTTTCCTAATAAATATATATATTCTTATATTGACATGAAATCATTTGAATCACCTTCCCAATCTACATCAATGTAGCCAACAACTGATGCTTTTATATTTAACAAATACTCAATCCCATAACTAGGAATATTATAAAGATATTATATAGTGTGTTAGGTTTCCTACTAATTTATATCATGAGGGTATTAATTGTATCATGACACTATGCTAACTATAAAAGACAAATCAAGATTATTATAATTCAAACAAATAATAATTCTCACTATTTTTTTGTAATGTGTACCATCAATTGAAAGATAATAATACTTGGCATAAATATTGACTCTAAACTAATAAGGAGTCACTATAGAATTTTAATCTTTCATGTTAAAGAGAGTGAGTATGCATATAAAATTATTTCATTGATTGAAAAATTGTAATGAAATTACTTATATATATAAATAAAATTCACAACAATGGATGAAAATAGAAATATTAAGAGTAGAGGGGAAAAAAATATCACAATAAGAGCATAATAGAGTAGATCCACACAAATATATGACTGAGCCACTTCAAGAGTGAAAAATCAACAACCTTGTTATGAGAACTATATTCCTAATATGATCCTTTAATACTATTTAATACATCTTATATATCCTTTATTAAGGTTATGGGTACTCTATAGGCTAACACAATTACCAACATGAGAATATATAAATTATCATATGAATAAGTAAAAGGTTATGTTAACCATAATTTGGCCACATATATCCTAATACATATTATTGGTTAATATAATAACATGCCCCTCCCCTTAAAACCAACATTGCCCTTAATGTTTTATGATCAATATATGAGTCTCTAGGAAAGATTTATCATCTCATGTCACATCCTCATTATCTGAATTATTCCACTTGATCAAATACTATGTAATCACCATCATATTTAACCTATTTGTACATGTGTAAAGGATTTACTCATGTTATAAAATGATTATTACCTCATTATCAATATATATTATCTTTTTTTATGTTTAAAATCTTTATTGAATGACCCTTTCCAGAATGAAACATGAAACACTTTATGTATCTTCACTAAATCAAGTAACTCTAGTTTGTATGTTATAATACCTAGCTTCTAAAATGCCTATTACTACCTATAATAATTAGGTAAAATATTATTTTAACCCTTCTATTATTTCAATGAAATTTAATTATATGGATATACCAACACATAATCACAATCTCTTTCTTTAAAATTCTTCCCATACAATGCTAGTCAGCTTGTTGCTTCATTTGTTTTTGTTCCATTATAATTATATATCCATAGAACTAGATAAATGGCATGGTCATAATCCATTTTGGGTGGTATTTCTTGTAACATATATCCAAACCTTACCAAGTGACTTTATACAATTTCTTATAGATATGGTAGTGTATGGCCTATTATTGGTAGTGCTTATAATGAAAAAAATTGTATTGTAAACCCCTTTGTTCCCTTTTTAAGATTATTTTGCATCTAGTGATAAATAACTTAATGTATTTATTTTACACATAAAATAACTATTCAAATTTCTTTTCTTATGAATAAAAATGCATGATTAGATCTTAAAAAATTAAATCGATCATTCCCAAAGTAGTGATCCATTAGACACCCAAAACAATGTCTACACCACCCATGAGAGTGGAAAACATAGGGAAATATAATAGGTAGTATCCCATGGTGATATCAGTACTATGACACTTCATTGTATAATTAAATATACTATCATTTATAATCACAACCTTAAATTCTAGATCTAGATTGAGACAATAAATAAATGGGTAACTAAATTATTATTGATGAATTTGTGGGTACTTCTTAAGTCAATCAATAATTTCATATTCATTTTAGGAAATCCACTACCTTAAGGGTTTTTGGAGCATTAATTCCTAAAAATTCATGGAAAGAAAATTTTGCTTAGGTATAGAATTTCTCTTCATATTTTTTTATCAACATCCTCTAATTCTACTTTTTTATCCTCTTCTTTATTAGTTCCTTCAATTTTAAACAAATTATTTTTAGCACATTTATGCATGTAACTATATTTTCTAACACAATTAAAACATAAACCTTTTACCTTTTACATTTTACCATTCAAATTTTTAACGAATCAATTTGGTATGTTAAAAGAATGGTGGTGTTGGAGTGTTATAATATTTAATGTTTTTGAAGGCATGTCTTTTGTTAGCCAATGTTATCTATTTTGCCTTTAAATACATAATAATATAATTAGATATAGTAATTAGATTAAGCATGTTTATCTGATGTTGGATGTGTTCTTTGGGTTTACCATTAAATAGGTCATTCAAGTTCTCATTTGTGATCACTTACACATATAATGATTAATTATTGAAGACCTAATATAATCTATGACTAGTTTTATTTGATGTGGTTTTTTATCTAGCTAAAATAATTCTTTATCACACTATTGTGATGGTTATTTTGTAATTCCTTAGTAAAATATAGCCAGGTGATACTGAGTCTTATTCTTCTTTTAAGCACACAACCATAAATATCAAATAAATTTATCATGTTAAAATACAAAGATGGTATTATGACCTTCTTTCCACATGGCATATAATGTATATCAAAAACAATTCTATCTTGGTGACCAGATTATTTCCATCAACCTTATGCATGTCTACTTTGGGAAGATTATTCTAAGTACCTAAATCATAATTATATGAGGGTAGGGGTTTTATTGTATTTTTTATTAATAAAATCCTTGATAGAATATGTACCTTTTTTGGGATATATTTTGGTGAATTAAATATGGATTTTAAAATTTTATTTCAAACCAAATAGTTGATCTAATCTCTACTCAATATCATCCAATCACTAATTAATTTTATCTAGATCTCATTTATTTTATATATCATATGTAATATTTTCACATTTTAATCGATCTAGATCACTTTGTGATCTATTTCAAAAAAATCTAGAACTAAACATCCACCAATTTTAGACTCCATATCTTATTTGTTAGGTGTTTTTCTCAATTTCAAAAATCTTGCCTTGACCCTTAGTGTGTAGACTAGAAATATAAATATTTTAGGGTTCAAGGCTAAAAATTAGGGTTACCAAATAATTATAATATTTTGATTGCCTTGCCAAGTCAAATCCACTTAGAGGTATATTATGAAAGGGTAAAATAAAACCAAAAAATAGGTTTTAAAAAATATATATGTTTTTTTTTTATCACCTCACCTTGAAATTTTCAACAACTTAGTTGTACAAAGGTATTTTTTTATTAAAAAATCTTTAACAATACTACATCAAAGAAAAATTTAATTCCTTCTAGATAAAATCTATTTTGTTTAATCCTTAGACAACACTGAACATAATTGATCTCAACCCAAAAAATAGTGAAAAAATATTGCCCAAATCAAAAATCTAATACCACTAGTAATGAAATTAATTGGATGAAATAATAAAATTTACAAAAAATTATGGAAATGTAAATATTAAGAACAAATAAACAACATTATATCACAATAATAAGAGAATAATAGATAATATCCACACATATATTGATAGCAAATTAAATACTATAAATATATGATTAAGCCAATTTAGGGTGTAACCTCCATAACCTTGTAATAAGAACATAATTCCTAATATGATCCTCTTCTACTGATCAGTACCTCCTACATATAGTTTATTAAGGATATGAATACTCTATAGGCTAAGTTTTTTTACCAACAAGAACATTTTAGACTCTAATTATTAATTATATATCACATTAGTCTTGTATACTTGGAAAATACATATCATGGATGTACCTTCAGCTTCTAAACCTTCTTTCTACTAAAAGGCTTGCATCAACTATCTCTATGTGATTATTTATTATCTCTTAGTATAACCATTTGTTATTATGATGACTAAGCCTTATATATTGCCTAAAATGTTATAAACTTACTTATTATCATCCTCTATAAGTTCTAGACATGTACTTGTTTTCCAACTTCCCAAACACTTATATCCTAATCATATGCATACTTTGACACAAGTGTCATATGCCAATGCAAGTGTCTAGTACCCTAAATTCATAAAATTTACAAATTGTAATGTGTATTTATGGTTGGCCTAAGTTATTTAATGCAAGATACTTCCAAAAAAAGGATTATATATATATATATATATATATATATATATATATATATATATATATATATATATATATATATATATAAGATCAATCCTCATTCATTCTTCACCTATCATAGACCTATAAAATCACAAGGTAACTTGCCAAAAGCATTCAATCAAGCATTTGAGTGAGCAAGGCTTCCATATTATTTAATATTTTAATATCAATCATAGGGATAACCCATCTATAGGTTTGAAGTACTAAAGGAGTAACCCATGAGTCCTATTTACCAAGTTACAAGATAGATAAATATTGTACGTTATTTCCACATATTTAATCCTTATGCACACATAAGAAAACACATTAGGTTATAAATACATTATTCTTAAGCCTTATTCAAATTATTGGCTATGTAGGTAGCATCCACTAATAAATGGGTATTTTGGGTTAGCTCAACACCATAAGCCCACTAACCCATTTTTTCCCATAGTCACTTCAAATATGATGAACTAAGGTTTTACTATTTGATAAGGAGAAATATCCCATGATAATGCACCAAAGTGAAGGTAACATAGAACCAAAATATCCTAGGTGGTCACATATAGATTTAGTGGGTATTTCATACTAGACATCTATGTCTAATTTAGGTATTTGTTTTGATGTAACCATCCTAGATTGATGCAAGTGTTTAAGGATATAGGGCACAAATTTACATAATTTGATGATTGATCTAGGGCATTGATCAGTCTATTTTTATTATATTCCACATTAGATCTTCATGCACATAATAAACCAGGTAAGTACTCTTGTTTCCCATTTATTGCAATATCAATCACTAGTTTTACTTATAATTTTTAACATATCTCAATATTTAAATTCAAAATATTTTTTAATCTAAGTTTGTTATTAATTGGTCCGCTATAAGTTTATTTATCACCCTTGGGCTTATTAATTTATATATTATTAAACCTATAATATATTGACCAAATTAAATTTAGGGTTAAATAAATATATATAAATTAACATATGAATAAGTAAAAGGTTACACTAACCATAATTTGACCACATATATTTGAATACATGTCAAATTTAAATTACATAAAAAAACATTTGATTATCATACTGTAAAATATAAAAAATAGGAAAATACTTTAGTGAGCCAAATTCGGTCATCTCAAATTAATTCATCAACCATGATTTCATCTTATGAATATACTTGGTGGAACTCCATATAATGATTGAATCATCAAAATAAAGGACCAACATCATGATTTTTTCCCTACCTTATTTGTGTAGAATGTGGGGTCAGAGTAAATCTGTGTCAAACCATATTTGATGTGAAACCTACAAATATTTTAATACTAATATTGATTATCCTATTTCAATTTGTACAAGTATTTCTTCAAATGACATAGATAGTTGGAGTTCTCATTAATAATGGTCCCAAGAGGCTAGGACATTTATATCTCTTCTTGTAAATTACCATGTAGAGAATAACTCTTGATTCCCATATAATACAATCAGAACCTATGTGATATATCCAAAGAGATTACAAGCCTAATATAATTCATCTTGGAAATAAAAGGAAAAAGATTGTGGTAATCAACAATTTTAACAAATATGTCACTACAAATCATACAACCGAAACAAAGTCCAGATGTGTGTACGCTAGACTTTGTGTCAATATTGAAATAAATAAGACTCTCCCTACAACCATAGAGCTAAACTCTAAATATGGGACCTAGACTCAGCCGATCACTTATGAAAATTCTACCACTTTCTGTCAAATATGTAAGAGAAAGGGACATCTAATGACACAATGCATAGCAAAGCAAAATGGGAGGAAAGATGATTCCTAGATTGAAGGGGAGGATCAGGCTCTCAATTATAGAAAGAACAGCAAGCAGGAAACAGAGAGTAATGTGGAAAATCTCAACAACATAGAAAAGGGAGAGGAGGAGATGGGAAAGGAGGATATCACTAGTAGTGAGGGAAAAGTTGTCCCAAAGGAAAATATAGTATCAGCTAATAGTCAGAAGACTATATTTAACACAGCCAGCCCTCTAGAAAAATAGACTAATATGTCTAAGGAAGGAGAAAGAGGTAACCTTTTGATAGAGGAAGTCAATGAAGAAGACAAAGTTCTAAGATTTGGATATGAAGAAGTAACTCCAGAAAGTCCCATTAAAGGATAAGCAGATCCATAGCTAAATACAGACACTTTCCATGCTCTGGAAGTCAGAGACCAAGTAGGAAACTACTTACCAATAGGTGTAACAGGACAAAGCGGCAATAATGAATAAGAGGAATGGGTTACCCTAAATAAAAAGAACTGAAAAGGTAAAAAATCTATAGATGTTGGCACTAAGCCCAAACAAGGGAGGTCAACCCTAAGAGCAACAAGACAAAGAGAGATTACTAGGGAGATTACCAGTGGTAAATAGAATACACTAGAGACCCAACCCCCCAAACCTTCTAAATGAGAATATTATCTTGGAACCTGAGGGGCTTTAATAGTCCCTCAAAGTAGTTTGAGGTTTAAAACTACATTGTATATAATAAATTAGATATTTTATTACTCCAAGAAGTCAAGATGAATGAGGAGAATTTTATGAAAATTGTTGCCTATATTTTGCCTAAGGTGGCTTTTTACATTAGTCCTACTGAAGGGGCTTCAGGGGGATTGTCACTATGTGGAATAGTGCTAAAATCTAGGGGTATCTTATGACTTATAATAATCACTTCTTGATTACCAATTTTTCTATGAAATCTTTGAACTGGTCATTGATCAATGTCTATGGACCGAATAACAGAGCTTTGAGATAGAAATTATGGATAGACTTGAGTAGTTTCAAGAATAATCCCCAGAAAATTAGATGGATGTTATCCTAAGATTTTAACACTCCTCTATACCCTTCTAAAAAATAGGGTGGAATTATGGATTACTCGGATAACATGTTCGACTTTGCTGAATTCATCAATGATTGGGGATTATTGGACATAAAGCTGCAAAACCAAAATTTTACCTAGACTAATAGAAGAAGAAGAGATCAAATGATTCAGGTTAAATTAGATAGATTTATTATATCAAGCGACTATAAGGATTATCATAATATGCAGGCACATGCTTTCCCTAGAACCATGTCTGACCACTGCCTGATCTTCCTTAGTTGGAGAGAACAGGGACATTCTGGACCTTCCCCATTCTATTTTGAAGCTATGTGGATCAAACACAAAGAATTTAGACAAATGGTGGCCCAATGGTGGAAAATTCCTATTCAAGGTACTCCTATGTTCAGAATAGTCAAGAAACTCGAACACATTAAACAAGAAGTTCATGGATGGAATAGATACAACTTTGGGCAGGTCTTCTAGTAAAAGAAAAATATAGTGGGAAAACTTAAGGATATACAACAACTGATAGATCAAGGGGATGACTTTGACGACACTTTAGAAGAAGAGAATATCCTATCTTTAGAATGGAAGAATCTTATGGAAAGAGAAGAGGTTTTCTAGAAATAGAAATCCTGTGTTCAGTGGCTTAAAGATGGGGATAAGAACACTGCCTTTTCTCATCTCTCAGCTATGAAAATAGGAAAGCCAACTCAATAACTAAGCTTATCTTAGATAATGACAACATTATTATTGAGGATAATGAAATAAGGGAACAAGCCAGGGCTTTCTTTCAGAATCTACTTATGGAAGAAAATAATAATGATAGAATCAATAGACCTATGAATCAATTTATTGATAAAATCCCTTGTTTGATAATAGAAGAAGATAATCTGGAGATGTTAAAGCCTATATCTAAGGAAGAAGTCCATGTTATTTTATTCTCCATGGGTGCTTTTAAATCCCCAGGTCCTGATGGCTTTCCTCCTATATTCTTTCAGGAATATTGGGAGATAGTAGGAGCAGACCTCATGGCTATTGTGCGTGATTCTTTTAGATCAGGTAAACTTTTGAAACAAGCTAATAATACCTTCATAGTACTTGTTCCTAAAAAATCAAAACATTCACACCTCACTAATTTTAGGCCCATTAGTATATGAAACACTATGTATAAGTTATGTACTAAAATGTTGGTCATGAGGATTCAACCTTTGCTAGACAAAATTATTTCTCTTGCTCAAAAGGTTTCATCCCAGGCGGGCAGATTCTTGATGTTGTGATCACCACACATGAGACTATTAACTCCATGGATAAGAGCAGAATCCCTAGGATGGCTCTCAATCTTGACATTTCTAAAGCTTATGATAGAGTCTCATGGATTTTTCTATTCCAAGTGCTCAAAAAAATTGGGTTTAATGATAAAATGTCTCGCTTGTTATAGAATGCAGTCTCTTCTAAAAAATTCTTAGTGATGGTTAATGGTGTTCCTAGAGGTTTTTTCTCATCCTCAAGAGGAATTCGTTAGGGAGACCCTCTCTCCCCATACTTATTCATCATTATGGTTGAGGCACTAGGAAGATACATACAAGCAGATATAGCCTCAAAAAAGCTAGTGGGCATCAAACCTACCTCCTCCCTTCATCCTATGGTGGTACAATAGTTTGTGGATGATACCATCTTCTTTGGCATCTCATTGGTTATTGAAGCTAGAATATGGAAGAATATCTTAAATAATTATGCTAGAGAGTCGGGACAAAGGATAAATTTCCAAAAAAGCAATGTGTATTTCTTCAACACTCCTAATGAACTTAGACATAAAATCATTGATATATTAGAATGTGTTGAAGCTGACCTACCAACTACCTACCTGGGTCTCCCACTCTTGGTCAAAGAGGTATCTCCTAGATTTTGGAATGGAATTGTGGAAATAATGCAGAGGAAACTTCTTAGTTGGAAGGGGAAACTACTCAGTAGTGCTGATAAACTGCAACTTCTTTGGGCTTCATTGCAAGGTATTCCTACATACTTCCTATCTCTTTTTAAAATTCTTACATATTTTACTAAGAAATTGGAATAGATCCAAAGGAATTTTTTATGGATGGGAGTGGAAGACAAATAGAGAATGTCTTTAGTCAGATGGGAAAAAGTGTGCCTTCCAAAGTCTCATGGTGGACTTAATATTAGGTCCATCAGGAACATGAACAAAGCCCTTCTCTCAAAAGTTAGTTGGAACCTGATCCATAAAAACAATGATTGGGGTTAAATAATGTATGCCAAATACATACATAGCATTGATGATTCCAACTTTCTTCAATAGATGGGATTACCCCAGGGATCTGTGATATGGAATAAAATGCTAAAAATTATAAGCCTTCTCAAACAGGGAATTAGATGGAAACTTGGAAATGGCTAGCATATTAAATTCTGGGATGATATCTAGTTAAAGGACAAGGCTCTCATCACACAGGGAAACTATGGAGAGATTGCTGACTTGACTACCCAATTTTTTGGAGATAGGGTCAGTGATTATATGGAAAATAACAATGGGATGAGGAGCTAGAAAAATCTTTTAGATTATTATGTGCACCAGCCTGAGCTTTTCTCAAGAGTTTGGGATATCTAGCAGTGCATTTAGGAGATCAGAATCCCTCTCTTTCCCCAGGAGGATGAACAATACTGGTGGCCAGATAAGAATGGATCATTCTCTATCAAATTTGCTTGCCATCTACTCATTCCTAAAGCTTAGAATAAAGATGTATGGAAAAAGGTTTGGAATCATAAACTTATTCCAAAAATTAACATGTTTTGGTGGGCTACTGCTCATAACAAAATCATTACTTAGGATAACCTTCAAAAGAGAGGGTTTACTTTGGTTAACAAATGTTTCCTATGTGGTTTAAAAGAGGAATCAGTTTCACACCTCTTTATCCACTGTGAGTTTGCCTAGGAATTATGGGGCACAATACTTAACAACTTTGGTATTGAATGGGTCTACAATTTTGACCTTAAAGAAGTAATTCTCAACTAGAATCCAACCTTCACACATCCCTAGCTTATGGAATTATGAAATCAAGCTCTACCATGTTTGAGTTGGACTCTATGGAAAGAGCGCAATCACAAAAATTTTAGGGACACTTCTAGAAATGCTTCTCAGGTGTTTAACTCCTTTGCTAAGACCATTATGGAAA
This sequence comes from Torreya grandis, assembly GCA_037957365.1. Classification (NCBI taxonomy): domain Eukaryota; kingdom Viridiplantae; phylum Streptophyta; class Pinopsida; order Cupressales; family Taxaceae; genus Torreya; species Torreya grandis. Next base: position 609,220 of record JARHVA010003026.1, read on the forward strand.
GTGTTACAATAATTCATATTCATGTTGCAAAGAAATCCCTATCTCAAATTGAAATCCAAATTTCAGCCAAATGGAGGGTTTTTAACCAGATCCCTAGGTATAATAACTCCAAAATACTACAGAGACTTAATACTAAATGGATCCCCCCTAAACCTAACTAGATGAAACTCAACTTTGATGGGGCATCCAATTTGGATGGTAAATCTAGTGGAGGAGGAATTATAAGGAATGATAAAGGATGGATGTCTATTGTCTATGCTGGTGGAATTGGATGCCAGAGCAACAACTATGCTGAAGCAATAGCTTTACTATGGGGATTAAAGTTAGCTATATTCCTAGGAATAAGGAACTTGAATATACAAGGAGACTCTAAGATGGTCATAGATTCCATTAATAAAGCTTCAAATGTGGGAATCAAGCTAAAATACATCATTACTGATATCCAATTTCTTTTACAAAAGTTTTCTGAAGTTGAGATTTCCCATACCTACAGAGAAGACAATAGGGTCGCTGATGCTTGTGCCAACCTTGGGCAGCAATTTTTAGGTTGGAGGGTGTGGTGACAAGGTGTTCATATTCCCTTAAACATTAGGGAGATCATTCAAAAGGATATGACTTCTAAGGAATGAGGCATATTGATGAACCTAAAAAGACCCCTGTTGATACCCCTGGCTCCTTTGCAAGCAAGAAGGGCAAAAAGAGAAAGGTTGATGAAGAGGAATAAAATATTAAAGAGACTATGGAAGGGACCCACAGGAATCTAGGCAGTGCCATGGGGGGCCAAGGTGGAAAATCTCACAAGCCTTCCAAAATTAATAAGGAAGGATTCCCCTCGAGAGTGCGAAGGTCAGGGTGGATTGCTAGTAAACCAGCCCGGAAGGCTAGACTGATTGATTATTTAGAAAGTGATTCAGAAGAAGAAACCCAGGAGGAAGAGTATGAGGAGCTAGAAATCCAAGAAATTTTAGAGGACACTAGAGGGAAGCAAGCTACTAGGGATTTTGAGGTTACTGAGGAGCAGGGTGCTGACAGTATGGGAACTGCTAACAATAAGGGGAAAATGTATGTCGAGGAAGTTGGTGAGGACACTGAGAATGAGACTAATTATAAAATTGAAATTGGGGCCTTGAAGGACCACATTCAGAAGCTAGAGAAGGTCTTCACCAAAGGGCTTCATAATACAATTCTGCTGAACATGTCTATGCTGGAAGTGGTGGGTAATACTGGGTATGCTAACAATGTAGAGAATGATAAACTCAATGATCTTATCAAATCAATATTTATGTAAGGGGAGACCTCTCTGACTCTGGTCTTCCTGTGGCTTGTGTTTTGTTTCTGTCTATTGTTCTCAACTATGTCATCGTCTCTCTGAAGGCATTTTTTGTTTGTTTGCCTTCTTGTCTTTTTTGACTATATAGGGTTTGGCCCCTGGTTTGCCACCTTAATCAAAAACAATTTTAACCAATAAAAACCATTTATCTACAATCCTATCTTTATATCTATCAATCGACCCATTTATTTTATACTTATAGTTGTATACCCACTTTCATCTTGATATTTTTATTCTCTTGGAACCAAGTCCCAATTACCATGATTATTCAATGAATGAAGTTATATATCCATAGTTGTTTGTCATTCAATATGGTCACAAGCTTCATTGTAAGTATTTAGATCCAAACACATTTTAAACTATGCCAAATGTTTAAAAAAAAAATTATAATATATTCCCTCATGAAATTTTAGGATTACCTACCAATGTACTAACCTCATTATGAACTATGTGGGCCCATTTTGGTTGAGGTTGTGCTAATTGTGTAGGTACATTCTATACTACTCTTTGCACCAATGAAGAATTAATGTTTTTTTCATAGTATTGGAGGGGGGTTTGATTCCTCAAATGACTCATCATCTAAACTATATTGATATTCATAATTTAATTTATCCAAAATATCTTCTTTTAAAAAAGAGAAGTCAATACTTGTGTCTAGAGTGGTAGAAACTAATGGAGGAGGAGGAGGAGATGATGGGTCATAAATTTGTGATTAATCATAAAAAAACACATCCCACTAGTAAATAACTTGAGTAATGCTCTAAACTATAATAATACATGCCTCCACATCTTCACAAGGATATGCACCTATGTATTACACCCTAAACGCCTCTAATCTAATCTTTATATTGTGTGTGTGTGTGTGTTTTTTTTTTTTTTTTTTTTTGTGTGTGTGTGTGTGTGTGTGTGTGTGTGTGTGTGTGTGTGTGTGTGTGTGTGTGTGTGTGTGTGTGTGTGTGTGTGTGTGTGTGTGTGTGTGTGTGTGTGTGTATTTCATAATTTGAATGGTCTCTCATTTATAGTTATTTTTAGAAGGAAATGAATAGCCTATAAATATAATATGAAGTGTGTTGAATTAGAATGTAAAGATTCATGATATAATAATTCTTGCAATAAATTTAGAGGTTTTTTCATGACCAAAAAATCATTAAAAAAATAAAAATATGATTTTATTTTTATACATTATTGTATTTTGTGTTTTTAGGTCTTTGATGCAGAATTTTCACTCTAAAATTTGGCTAGGTTTCCTATATGGATATTAAAGGCATGTTTGTAGGGCATATAAAACAGTTTTCTTGATGAGAATTCAAACACATATTAAAAATTAAAATTTCAATCAACTATCTAGGAGATATGACCCAAACAATATGATTTAGTAATGATATATTAGTTTTCCAATATTATGACCAAAGTATTGTCCCAAACTTCTATGTATAATTTTTTATTTCATTAGTTTAAAATATGGGTTTTAGAGGGTCCCACACCTAGAACATAACTAAAATATATTCAACATAAAATAAATCAAAACATACATAAATCTAGAGCCCCATGGTTTATAAAATGACAAGGCCGAATGTGTCAAAATATATAGTAAACCATCAGAAATTATCCACCAAAATTTAGCAACAAGATTCCATAAAAAAATACCAAGATCAAATATAATATTAAGGCAAAAGATTGAGGGTAAGACTCTTTTGAGTATGTTTATTCAATTAGTCATATGGATTACATATTCATACTACAATATTTTTGGATATGGCCCCAAGTTATCTTTTTGGGTCCCTAAGTAGAGTCTTATGCTTCACTCTTCTTCATCTAAGATAGAGTTTTACTAGTTTCTTTACCATGTTTTTCTTGGCCAGTTCATGTAGGTCTTCTACACTTTTATCATGTTTCCTTTTCATACTTGGGGTAAAATCCTTGCATCCCCCTTATTAATAATTTCCTTCACATTTTATTTTTATCCATTTTGAAATCTTTTTCATTCAAATTGGATGAGCATTAATTAGGATCTCAACTTATTCATTTTATCAGTCCTCTCTGTACACAAAAAATGTTACATGAAATTTTTTATCTCTAGCTTCTCCATGCTCACTTCAAATTTCTATTTTTTTTCTATTAGGGGTAGGGGGCTCTAGGATTTTCCTTTCCTTAATGACCCTCCATTTTCCTCTTGGGGTGATCATAGGGGTTTACTTCATCTCATTCAAAGGCTATGTCACCTTGAATTTTCCTTTATCCTTGTCATCTTTATTAATGTGGGTTGTAGAAATGATAGAGGAACAAATATCCTAGGATTATATAGAATCATCATCCTCCTAAGTTACATTTTACTCCTTGGCACTATCATTTGAATCTTCCTCATTGATTTCACTTCAATGGCTTTGACCATGCCTTTTCCACATAAGGGCTCACCCCTCTTGATAATTAAAAAAAGAGGCCTTAGAGTAATAAGTAAATGGTAGGAATAAACATGTAGGAAGTCATAGTGGACTCCATATATTTTAATGATAAATAGGCAAAACTAATATTGTGTCCTTTAAAGTGATTCATAAGTAGGAAATGGTGAGAGAAAATGATTGTGTGCTTACCCTCTAGCGTGGTGTTTTTCATGATGTACTTCTTGTTGACTATCTTTACCATAATTCAAAATTTATCAGCCCCTATATTAAAAAACTTGATATAGGGGCATTATAATATCTTATAGGGTGTTTCATGGTCCTAGTTGATGTCATTTGATGTGTTATTTACGTTGGTCATAGTCAAATCTAGTCCTAAGTCATTTCATGTCACTTAAGGTCATTATTTTGAGCCATTAATGAGATTTGTATAATTTACCATAGTATAAAAATGTCTAAATATACCTTTATATGTCCTATATGTCATATCATATCATAGGTGGTACTATCTAACTAAAAATGTGTAAGTTACTAAGATCAAGAAAATAATTAGAAAAAAGGAAGTTTTGGGTAGTTATACGGCCTATGCAAGTGTTTTGGCACATGTGGAAGGTTTTGAAATGATTATTTAGATAAATTAACTTATACATTTTATCATCTTTATAAGTCCAAAAATTGGCTTAAAACTATTTTTATCCTTCATCACTCTTCTTGGCATGCAAAATTGGTCAACAGGTTTTCTCATGGTACAACCAATAGGAGAGGAATTGGGCCAAATGCCTCTAATGTATTTTAATAAACTTTGTATAATTCATATTATTGGTATAATTTATAATATTATTTAATAATTATTTATTAACCACTCTTTATAAGTTAATTACTCCTTTCTGTATACTTATCTACACACCATACAAGTTTCCTCTTTATTTGAGCTGGTCTATACAAACCACTTGATGAAAGTGTTTCTAGGAGATGTGGACATCATTATTTCATGGTTTACATATTTTATTACATGTGTGGAGGTTATTTTATGATATAAACATCTCAAGTTTCTATTTGAGATCACCAATGATGTTGTTGTCATGTTTCATTAACTATAGAGGTACTACTTTCCTATCATGGTTTCAAACAAAAGTGTATTAATGTTTCATGATTCTTATATGTCATTAAAATCACCCTTGATTTAAAATATTAGTATCAAATGCTAAAATTAATTAATTTTTGGTCATATATGGAACACATTCAGACCTTTTTTCAAGTACCCATCTATAAGTAGGTAAAGGGAAAGCTACATAGCCATGGTGATGTAATGAGAAGGTTTTAAGGTGGTGAAAACTTTTCCAAGTTGAATAAATATGATGTAATGTACAAATAGCCTCATTTGGATGAATTATCAACCAATTCCTTACCCACTACCTTGTGTCCTGCATATGCACCTATAATGGTTTGACTGTAACTCCATAGAGGTCTATGAGGTTTTAATATAAGTGTGTGAACTAGTTCAAGAGCCTCATCAAGCTTAGAAGATGAAAAATGTCATAAAAACCATTATTAATCCCAAAAAAATTATTCAAAATTGAAAATGATGTCCATAGTTTGACAGAGCCATTTAAGGAACATGTTACCTTAAACTCTCAAAAATAGGGAGCATGCCTTGTTTTTAATCCTTCATGGTAAGATGTATTAAGGTTTACACAGTCCTAAGTGTTTCATCATAGATTTTAGACATGAGAGTGAGATCTTGACCAAAGAGAGTTAATGTTATATCCCAATAAATTATTTATATGAGGCCGCCATTCTAGACATTCTTTCACTATAGGTTCTTAGTGTTTTTTATAATATGTTGAATCTCAAATGACCTCATCACCCAAGGTAGAATGATAGAAGCATTTCTCCATGGAAAGTGAACATATTGAGGTGAGAAGGACACTATTGGTTAAAATAATATTAACAAGAGTTTAATTATAGGGTATTTACCTATATCATCACCTACAAGTGTACCCTTTCTCTCAAAAAGGTCACCTACAGTCTGACTGTAGGTACTTGCAAGCTCATACTATGAACCTAGATATGGGAACCATATATACATGAGCAATTATAAGTTGGATTTGATTAAAATAAATCCAATTATGTTTAACATAGATTCCAATAGTTTAGAATCATCTACAGGTGTTCTATTGACCCTCAGAATGATCACCAATAGTCAACTATAGGATGATAATGCATTAAAGCATAAAAATCTAGAGGTTGGACTAGCATATGAATGATGTGAATAGGTATTAGTGAATATGAAGTGATATTTATGACCTTTATGAATTATTAAATCATTAATTTTAGGTTTAAAAAAACAAAATTTTCACCTATAGGTATGTCTTTTTCTGAGAGAACACATAGTTACAGTTGACTACAAACTATCCTAGTCAAGTAGAGGTGGGTACATTTTGATGAGTTGAAAAGGAATCATGGGTGTTAGAAATGATTATAACATCCTTAAAAATTATTATATATATATTTTTCATGATGATAATCATATGAAAATAGAGTATGGATGGATCTAACATGTGACCTACATCCATCCTCAAAAACCCTACATAGTCAATAAGTTCAAGTAGTCTACCTTGGGTTTCATGATATTTATGGATGATAAGAGTTTGATATAACTCTAAAATTTTGTAAATAATATAAATATTACTTTAAATGGTCTCTCATATCCTTTTTTTTTTAGACAATAGGGGAAGTTCCCTTTGTTCTATCTTGGATAGAGGGCACTCCTAGGTAGTAAGGTCTGCAAGCAAATGAGAATGATGAGAGAAAGATGAAGAGAGGATTATAATATTAAAATAATGGTTTTAGGAGTCTTTTTTAACATATAAATACATTTAAAATTCACCATATTCATGGCAAACCACTCAGAGTTGTTTATGATTAACAAGATACAAATTAATCCTACTAGGCCTAAAGCACTAAGGTGGGTGTAGTCTCATTAATAGAACTAAAGAAAACTTAAAATTAATTGTAACATATTAATTTTTAGATATTAAGTGTGTGAAATTCATTAAATTTCATATATTCATCACATTTTTTCCAAACATAACCTTTTTCACCCCATGCTTGTATAGAATTTAGGGAAGAGCTCAAAAAGGCATCTTTGGAAGCTCACACCAGTATATAAATTTATCATGGGAAATTTAGGAGTTTTTAGATGTTTTATAGAGTCCTAAACAATATTATAGTGTAATTTTTCTAAGTTTTAAACATTAGGATTGTATAAACAATCCTTAAGGGTCAAAACTACTCAAAACCCTCCAAAACCCTTGTTAATAACTTGATGCAAAAAAGGTGGAAATAAATGCATAAAAGAGATATATTATGACTTGTAAATTTATTTTAAATTATAGATAACTCCCTCAATATCCTCAACATCATATTGGTTGGTACCCTATTTGTATGGATAAGGTAAAAAACTAGTTTTATTGACAAATTTTGATGTTTTTTAGGTTTAAGAGAGAATTGAAAGAAATGAATCACTTTGGGAGATAAAGTGGTACCTAATATAACACATAATTTTAATTTATTTATTTATAAAATCACACATGTACCTCTTCTATCTCCTTCACTTTAGGTAGTCCAAACTGGCATAGTGATTGGAAGGTGATCACCAAGTGAGAAGGTGATAACTCCAATTGGAAGGAATTTTAAGGTCTTCCTAATGGATTTAAGGATAGGATAACTCTTTATATGTGTCATACCACCCAATTTATTTATAATATTGTAAAAATGAAGATAAATTGAATGATATGTGTGAGGAATGAGTGAAAGAAAAATGATGGTGACTGCAGGTAATAAGAACACTTATCCAAAAGAAGATCAATGATTAGGGATACATGTTGGAGATTGTTCTTAAACACCACAACCACCACCACCACCCCCATCATATTGAACATGTTTTAATTTTTTATATTATTTTTTGGAGTGCTCAAGAGAAGCAAATGATGAAGGTAGTTTCCAAATAGGCAATTGAAGAGTCCTATGCCATATTTGAGGAGTTTTTATGCTTAGAGAAACATTTTTCAAAAGAGACATTTCATGTTATATTTCATAATCCATTCCTATATATATTTAAATCTCTCTCTCTCTCTCTCTCTCTCTCTCTCTCTCTCTCTCTCTCTCTCTCTCTCTCTCTCTCTCTCTCTCTCAAATTGACACTTGTTCTTGTGACTCTTGACCTTCATTCTTCTCTCTCCTTTCTTATATTTTATAAGTACTAGCCATTTTGGCTCTTGTATACCAATTCCACACATGGTATGGTGAATACCTGATGGTTTGATGTTTAAATTTTCCTTTGAATAATACATTAAATATATTTTTTATCTCTTAAACATCTTTTCTAAGTGTGCAAAGTGATGTATGGTGAGGTCTAATGATAAACAACTATCCTTCTCTTCTCTTTGTCCTTTCATGTTTGGTGCAAGAAGTTGTCATTATAACAAGTCATATGGAGTTTATTTATTGTGTTTGGATTATTTCAAGTGTTAAATTTTGCTTAGAGTCTAAAATCTGACCTCTGGTCCACTTATCTTGAGTAGTCCCATGCATATCAGCTCTATATTGAAATACTAATGTTAGAACATCTTAGAACTTTAAAGCTAGTATTGTAGGTCTTGTTTCTTAGTGTAAGAGTATGATGATCTTGTGTAAATATTTATGTTATATCACACCCTTATAATATTTTAATTGCATACATATTTTTTCCCCTTTTCCCACAAGTAATTAGTTAACATAGGTTATAATCATTTAAAAGTCAATTCAGGGGGCTAGCCCTTAAACCTAGAGGTTTATCTCTACTATAGGTAACCCACAGGCCTAGAGGTATTCCAATGTTGCCCAAATATTAGAGTATTCTTGAAAAAAATCCTCTAGGGCATGATATTTGGTTCCAAATCTTCCATATATAGCACTACTTTGTGTTATCTACTGCTTTTTATGGGACATTTCTTGTACTATATACCATATGTAAAAAAAATCTTACATTATGCCCAATTTTCTCAATTTATTATGTTTTCCTTTGTGATTAGTGTTATTATTATGTGTTTTGTGTGCATTTATTGATTTTTATGTTTACTTTGCATTACTATATGATTGGTTCCATGATCTATATCATTCAAATTTTATTTAATCTTCCATGATCCATATAAATCAAATGTCCTTGTTTACTTTCCTATATTTCCATGATTCTTATCACGCATTTATAGGGGGAAGGATCCATTTTTATTTCCATTGATATATATATATATATATATATATATATATATATATATATATACATACATACATACATATATATATATACATACATACATATATATACATATATACATACATATATATATACATACATACATATATATACATATATATACATACATACATATATATACATATATATACATATATATATATATATATATACATATATATATACATATATATATATATATATGTATATATATATATATATGTATGTATGTATGTATGTATGTAATAGTTTAGGGCATGTGAGTTTTGTGCTTCATTAATTACATATTTTCTTGAGGAATCTTACAATTACCCATTCTTACATATTTCTATATATTTTTCACTTGGGGCATATTACACTTGTGCCTATGTAAATTATACCTTAAAAATGTATGGGGCCATTATATATGACATAAAATATTTATGATAACATAATAATATGTTATATAATAAAATTATTTTATTTCCTATCTTAAACAAGATGTGTATAATTATGTCCTATGAGATATGTGTTTCACAGGTTTTTTCACATCTCAAAAAAAGATAGAGATTATCCATTTTTATTTTCTAAACTCAAAGCCTATAACACTACTCCATTTCTTATTTCTCTTTGAGAGGAAAGTGATATATTTATAATTGAGATATAAATAGTATATTATACTTTTTCCCACTTGGGATGTCTTCATGACATGTTTTAACCCCATATTTTTTAAATTTCATTTACTTAGCTTATATTTTTTTCATTAAATTTTTTATTTATAATTCATGCAATATTTACCCTATGCTATGAAACCTAGAATTATAAAAATAAATTTTAAGATGTTACTAACCATAATTGTATGGTGTGCCATTTCTAGTATTTATATTTTTGGAATTATCAAACTATACTCATAAATAATTATATGTGCATATGTTTCTATCTTATCACTCACAAGACACCCACACTAGACTTTAAAGAGAACATTTTTTTATTTCATGACATAGGAGCATGGATTTTTTTATAAGATATTCAAAAATATCCATGATGTAAATTATTTAATATATCATTTTAAATTTTAGATCAATATAATTCCTATAATGACTTCAAAATCTCTTATAGATTTCAACAACCAATGCATCTTCTAAGAACCTTGAAATATAGTTTGATATGTATGCATGTGCACGCATTTAAGTGGGGAAATGTGTAGTTACCTAAAAATGGTTCCATATAATTATTTAATGTTTTAACATATTTGGATTATTTTTGTTAGTTTTTTTTAAATTAGGCAAATGAGCCTCTTCTTGACTTTCAATGTATTAATTACCCCTTCTCATGTTCATATTTTATATTATATTTATGTCATCATGTGTGTTCCCTAACTCACCATAATATTAATTTTTTTTATTATCCCCTCTCAGTAAAGTGAACTTGCATTCATCCATTCCCCTATTCTTAGGTCCTAACCTTTAGAATTCATAATGGGTATTCATTAATTTAAATTCAAATACCTTTTATAAATAGAGATTAATTGTATTTCATTCACATAGGAGAAAATTTAGAGAGAAATAATTTACTATCTGCAAGAATATATTTAGTATTTTATATCATTCTAGAGGATATGAATCATTTATTTTGTCATTGAAAGTGATAAGGTTGGGTACTTACATTAAATTAAACTACTTGGTTAAATTGCATCACTATTGATAGATTATTTTCAAAACATTACACATTAATAGGGGCTTAATAATAATATAGAGATAACATAGAACGTTAATAACTCCATCCATATTTTATGTTTTGTAGGTTTTTTTTGGGTATGGTATAGATGCAGACTATGGATAGGATTTTCAAGGCAAAACTAATATTCATAATGTTGGAAAAGATAAGATTAAGAAAACTTATTGATTATTATTCTATAATTATAATTACATTATTTTACATTTTATTTTTATTAATTAAATGTATACAAGTAGATGTGTTACATTTTTATGTAAAATTAACTTCCCTTACTACACACTAAAAAATCACTAGTGAGATTTTTTTAGTAGCCTGGTTTATAAAAGTGTTAGTTTTGAGTCAATATTTGTACAGATACCAAAGGCCTTGAGATGCGAATAGGGATAAATGTAATCATCATGAGTAATGTTTGGGGTGATTCCCCCAATGTATATTGTTGTAATGTAATGCACTAATGGCTCATTTTATAAATTTTCAAGTATTTTTATGAATGGGAAGTTATGGGATTATATTCCCATGATTATCCTTAAGTATGTGGGAGGCAGGGGGAGAAGGGAGAGGTAGGGAAGGGGGATTGACTAGGCATTCAAACTAATTTTTTTGGTTCAATTATAAATTTATTTTGAATGACTTGGTTTATAATTAGATAGTTATCATGGGATATGATAATGTCAATAAGGAATTACATGGTTTTTTTATTTTATCTTGAAGTATTGTAACATGTGAATATAATATGAAATATACTATTCTAGATAATAAATTGTTTAACAAAGATAGAGATCATTTGAACATAGTATTTTAACATGGAACGCCTCAAAGAGGTAAAAAAACCAAAGTTTTATGTTATTCAATATAATGATACACTTCACTCAATACATAAGCCTTCTTCTTCTCACTTCTCTCTCAGAGTACTCTTCACAAAAATCTTTGTAATGATATTTGTCACATATCAAATATCATAATGTATTGATAATTAATTCATCACAATGGGTTGAATCACCAAAGGAGTAAAACCATTTATATATTATGGTGTTGAAGTGGATCATTGTAACCAAAGGGTCTAACTTCTTAAGGAACTAAACAATGATAATAAATATAATTTATTTATTTACATGAGATTACCGTGTGTTAATAAATAAAATATATTTATTTAACCATTTTAAAATGTTAAGGGTACTTATTATTACCACTTAAGCATTAATGTTCCAACACTCCCCCTTAATGTTAAGTGGGGAAACATGCCATAGTCACCTTATACTCCATGAACTAAATATAATGATTTTATGAGGAATGTAACATTTTAAGGATTTAAAAACCTTCTTCATGCCAATATCACCTTTTGAAAAAAAGGAATTATATTCCATAAATTACTTAAAGTAATTTTAAGTTATCATGATCATGATATTACATCTCACAATTTCTCATGAATAATCAACCAAGCATTTTGAATCCTTTAATAATATAAGGACCTTAATTACAAAATATGATTTTAAGTATTTGGTACACTGTAAACTCACTTATGGTGAATTTTACAAAAATCACATTTAGTGACTTATTATAATTATTTACAATTAGAATAAGAAGGAAACAAATGAACGTAAGGAAGTGATATTGTCATGTACACTCCCTCTCCATGGCAACTCTGAGAGGCCCAATATTGTATGAAACTAACAGAACTTAGTATCACCAAGAGTTTTTAAATATATATTCCATTTTTTCATCCATAGGATAAATCTAAAGATCAATATCATTATTGAGGACTTTTACTCATATAAAATGCACATGAACTTCAATATGCTTAGTTCATTGGTGCTATACTAAATTTTTTGATAGAGCTATAGAACTTTGACTATCACAAAGAAAGATAGTACTATGAGAAACATAGAAATATATTTCTTATAATAAACTTCATAGCCACATGGCTTATTAATTATCTTCTATAGCACTTATGTACTCTACTTCTATAGAATAGATAAAACAACAGGTTATTTTTTTTGCTCCAAGTGATAACACTTACACAAAATTTAAACACATTTCTAGAAGTAGATTTATGATATTTTAATATGGTTAGAATAAAAATAACCAAATAATAAATATAAATGAAGACATATGTTAATATGTGGTAAAACATATTTTAAACAATCAAGTCATGTTTTAGGAAAACTAGTTTACTACTTTGATTACTACGTTTGTGACCCATAAATTATTATATGAAATTCATTATTGGATGTATCCAATATTGAAAATATGGACATCCCAAACTATCATGTGATGCATCTACAACAATATAAGTTACCCAAACATTAGATATCTTAATAGAAACAACTTTTTTTTAATTTGAGTTTTTTCTTAACTTTATAAGCTAAATATTCATTTTGCCATTTTCCATTGATCTATAATTGGATCTAATAGAATATTGATATATGTGACCTCTCATACATCAAATATTTAAATTTTTAACGTGATATTCAATCCTCCAGTAAAACATATATGATACTTAAACAAATAATTTCATACATTTATGAAAAATGCTTAGTAAAGTAAATGATGAGGAGACAATTAATAATACAAACTCTATTTACATTTTGAATTTAATTAAATATATTCTTATAAAATGAAGCATCTAAGCATGTTATCATGAATTTTCCCCACTTATCAAATGAAATCATACTGACCATTAAAACATGAAATATCCTTTTCTACTAAGCATGATCTTACCAAATGCAATAACTAAACATGATCATCTTATCAAATTAAGCATGATGTTGTATATAATATATTTAAATGTTAACATGTATGAATTTAAAATAATTATTAATGTGATCATCTTGAAAATAAAATAAATGTCTATATATTTTATTCACTTTTCATCTAGGACCAATATATATTATGATATAATTATAATTAACATTTTTCAAGAATCAAACTACATAATATTACTAAAAAATACCTTTGTGTTTAAGACAATATCAATTTAGTTTTTATCTTTAAAATAACTACATATAAAGGATCATTAAGAGATGTAACTTTTGGTGGTCCTATAACATCACTATGAATAAAATCTAATGGATCTGAGGAGTTCATTCATAATTTTTGTGAATTTTTTTAGTGTGTTACTTACCATGTAAGCTTCCCTCAAAAGCTTCATGATGAGAAGAAATAGAATGAAAACCTGTTGTACCCATCATATCCCCATATCTTTTTTTTTAATAGGGTTCCACTGTCTTTCAAAATTAGTCTGTAGTCCTATCTTGAAAATCTTCTAAAAGGGAAAGGCCTTATGTATTACACTAGCTTTGTTATTCGAGAGACCTATGAACATACTTGTTTTCAGACTAACCTACTAATTATTTTAATAAGTTGTGTGTATGCAAGCCTCAACTCATCTCAGTCTTGAGAAAAAATCCTCAACAAAAATACTTTACATAAAAGGGTCTTTGGTGAATCTATTTGCAGTGTTTAGTTAGCAAACTTCTCCAACCCATTTAGGTCTTAAATGATTTTATTTGGATAATTCATTTGGTGAACTTGTTTGAATCCATTATTATCAAAATTAGTTCTTTAAAACAATTATTTAGAGGCATATCTTTGGTAGTTTTTAATCATTCACATTTAAATGAACCTTTGTAGGAATTTACTCTTTGGTGTTTCCTTTTGGAGAAATTATTCAAAACATTTGTTCGGTATTCCTATTTACAAGACCTCCAAATCTTTATTTTCCCTATATCAAAACAATTTAATATTTAATCTTTGGGAACCAAGTTTCCAAATATTTTACACTTCAATTTATTTGGGTCTTCAAAAAAATTATTCAATAAGACCCTTTGGCAAAATTACTCAATACAAAAATTATCTTTGATAAAAGTGTTCAATAATTTTTTTCAATGAATTCCTTTGACACATTTTGGTCTTTAGTGGCTTTTTTAATAAAAATGGTTTGGTATTAACATGACTCATTTAGGTCTTCGGTAAAAGTGTTCAAGATACTCATCTACCTCATAACCATTATTATATATTGACTCATGACTCCTGACTACCAAAATTCCCATGGCATGGCAAACTAAAGCTAAAAAAGTGATGAAATAACACTTGAAAAAGGCAATGATGTGTCACTCCTACTAAATGTCAATAGTGCCTATGTGGCATACCCACCAAATGAAGTGGCAAATTTTGAATTGAATAAACAGATCAAAGTTATAGACATTGGACATTAATGGCACATGAACTAGAAATCAATGTCAAAGATATATTAAAATAATTTAAATGAATATGTGCCCATTTTATCTCAAGCTAACTTTCAAACATAATTATTCCCTTGAAATTAATCCCTAGCTACTAGTGTTTCCAACCTAACACCACACTTAAGAGAGTCAAGTGATTAAATTCCAAACCAAACAAGTATCAACACATTTGATAACAATAACATCTTTATCTAGAGAATTCTGAGATAATATACCCATTTAAGGTTTTATATCAAAGATTCAACTAAGTATAAATATATGTTTTTTGAATCTATAATACTTAACAAGATTATATCAACCACTAGACACTGTGGGAGGTCATACATCAAGTTAATGCACATGTACATGAAGATAATTAGACTCTAGCTCAAATCCAATTGGTTATAGACATCCTCTCATTCAAGCATCAAGGGATACAGTTTGTAGCATTAAAATCATAGGTTATGCCTTGCATTGACCTCTGATGACATTTATTCTTCATTGAGAAGATAACTAGAGGAGTATCCTTGTACTGTTTGGAGCACAAAAAATTCATGGAATGCATCTCTAATCATGTGTTTTAAAGGTACCTCTCCCTCCTTATTTTAGATGCCACTTATGATTTTCATAGGTTAATGGCATGAAAAAAATAAAAATTATTTGAGAGGACACTCAGGAGATGGATGTTCCCTAAAGAAACCATCAATTTAAAGGATAAAAAACCCAAACCAATGACCAAATTCAGAATGGGAATCAAACTTGGGATGACCCTATTAAATATATCATTTTATTATCCAAGCATAAAATTACTCCATCTAGAGTGGGTTATATTGATTGATTTGATAACTACCTCAAATTTAACATTCACCCTAGTTGAAGTGATCATTACAAGGCTGTGAGACTAGATATTTTATAAAGATAAGAGGCCTTTAGGAGGTTATTTCTACATGATGTCCTACCTCTTTGATGTAGTATTTGGCATAATATACGTTCATAATGGCTCAATATGAAACCCTAATCTAGACTGTATAAAGAATTATAACTATGATTCTTACTCATTAATTCACATATATGGGTACACTCATAACATTATGTGTATCTCCGAGGACATCTACTCCTAGGTATGGATGGTCATCTATGATTCCCCCCTACCTAGGATATCAAATAACATTTTAGATACATTATTGATTAAGGGAGAATACTGGTTATACCCTAATTACATTGTTATCATGGTTATATCCCACAAGGTGTCACCTCTATCTCCCCAAGTATGTCCCCCATAAATTGGTAGAGTAGGAAATGACCTACCATTTTTGGTGGGGTATTGATGAAGACATGCACAAAATTAATAAATATTACTTTCATGGCTCTCATCGGATGATTTGAAGTGTGTACTACTCTAATTAAAAACACTTTTATGAGGTAGGTAAGTACAAATAATATTATTCCTTGGCTACATTACCACATAGGGACTGGGATCCCCATTGTTAGGTAAAAAAATATCAAGGGACTAGGATCCCATCCCCCATAAAAACCAGGAAAAAGGCCATAAAAATGCAACAAAGAAGGTAAGGGGAGCTATAACAAGTCTCTAGCTCAATTTCTCATCTACATAACTAAGTCTACCAGTGTTCCCTCCTAGTTCCTCTCAATATACAACTATGATAATAACCAAGAAGATTGATAAGAATAAGCTAGTTTACACAATCCAACCACTACCACAATATGGTGGAGTGGGATAGTTTAAAATCATCTAGTATTCACTTCCTAATCCCCTTATAGAGGAAACTCTAAGGTAGAAATCAAGACAAATATTGGGTGAGACTATAGTTTTAGATACTCAATCCATAGATCCAACCTAGCTATTCCTCCCATAGTGGGAAATAAACATGGAATTGGAGCTTTCCAAAAGGCCTAATCTAGTAATTAAATAATTGAGTACTATAAATTATGTATTTGAAAAATCTATTGGGGGTATGTAGAGGGTCAAAAAGATGAAGTTGGAAGATGAGACTATGAGAACAATCATAGTAGAGGAGAGTTAAGAAATGTTTACCTTATCTAATAGGAAGAAAATAAAATTAGGGAAGTCCTCATATATAGAGGATTTTAAATACTATTTTGAAACAAAAAAATATGCTCTAGTAGAGATACATGAAGGAACTAAAATGGAAATGAGATAACTAGAGAAAGAACTAGAATAAATAAGAGAATGATAAAAAATTGTTCATGTTCAAGTGCAAATAAAGATGTTTTTCCAAAGTGTTGCATTCAAGTTGTATAATATTCTTGAGGATATTGTTGCAATGAGGGCATAATTAACACCTCATATAGTATATCCTACTAAATTCTTTAATTCTTTGAAAATAGATGAAAATAAATTTAAATTGCTTACTATTTTTACAATTGGCAAAGTGTATACACACCTAAATATCATGAAACTATTAGAGGCTAAAAATTCCCTTAATTTGGTAGTCATCAGGACATAAGAGGCTAGGGATTGGATTGATGCAAGTGAGGTAATAATGCCTAAGTACTCAGAACATGAACTCTCAATTTGCATATTTTGGATGAATTGAAGCTTTCATAGGCCAAAGATTCCACAAGAAGGCTTATCAACAAGGCCAATTTTGACCATATTGTAAATAAATATTCAAAAAACTTAAAATATAATATAAAGGAAATACCTTAGAATTAATATATGTCAATCTCAATTTTGATAGGAAAAAGGTCATTAAGGTTGAGATCTTCACAACTAACTTCAAGACTGCAAAGATTGAGCATATAAGGATCCTAGAATAGGTAAATAAGGTACATGGTCCTCTATTACTTAACATGGATATAATTAGATACTAGTATGACATCATACATAATCACTATCAATATTTGGAAGTAAATTATAATGTTATTTCTTCATTTCTTATTTCAACATAAGTATGTGCTTCAATGACTCCAACAACCTTGCCCGGCATGCAAACACCTTGTCATCCTTGAGTTGAAAGATAATTTTAATAGTATACATGAATATAGTACTTAATTTTTCACTTATAATTTACTTAAACTTAGAGAATAAATTCAAAGTGTCTTGAACTATTTGTAGTCATGCATGCATTATATTGCTTTGTATAAGCTGACTAATCTTGACATAGTTGTAGTTAACTATGAGCATGAAAGAATGAAATTTTGAGGATAAAATTATAATTAGGGTTCTAATTATATAATGTAATTATGTGTTTACATGAACTTAGAATATGATGCATCCCCTCCCCAAGTCTATATATTTATGTAAGTTCACATTTCAATGTAACCTTAGATGTACAAACTCTATTGAAAGTTAGTAGATTTCAATGATTATTAAGTAATTAGTCCAAACTGTGTTAGTATTCTTAGTATGAAGGAGTATTTTATTTTGGTATAGTTTTCTAAATGTGTGAAATATATTCCTTAGATGCCTTCCTAATTTGAGATATAGCCTTCCAATTAAGGGTGTGTAATAGCAACTCTAAAGGGAGCAACCTTTAGTTGAGACCCTCAATTTTCCTATACCTTTCCTCCCTAGACTTCATAACTGTGTTGGACTTTGATTTTACAAGTAGTAAGCACTAGTTTTGAAATCACTTGTCCACCAATAAACCAACTTAGGAAGTGATCTCTTGAGATCACAAAACTTTCTTTTCTACTCTACCCTTCCTTTTGAATTTTATTTTATTGAGATCTACCCACTATAAATTAGGTATCACCCATCCATCCCACTCACTAAGTTTTGATTTCTCTATTAGGATTTATTTCACTATAATAAAACCTATTTAAAAACTTGCATGCTCTACTTTATATTCCACCATAAGGTTGTTTAACCCATACCTGTAACTCATGCCCTATCATGGAGTTTACCTCCTTTGAGACACTAAAATGTTAGAGGCTACTTCATTTAAATTTGGCACTAGAAGGAGGGCCACTTTTATACCTTTCCTAGTGATAGGTTACCCCCTATGTTGAGTTTCACTAGAGACACCCAAGAGAGTTACTAGGTTTAGGGCTCAAACCAGTCTTTTGGTTTCACCCTTATCAGCACATCAAAGTCCTATATCTACACTAGTTGTTACCAATATTCCTAGGGCTAGAACACCATCTCTAATTAGAAATATCCATGTCATCAATCACTTTATGCCCCAATAATACCCTTGGTTAGTTATATCTTCCATTACCATCCCAAAAGATGTGCACCATTTTCCCATAAACCTAAAGAAATATCTGCCTTCTTTATCCCCTTCAGGAGGAAGAATTGTAGAGGAACACATTAAGTCTTTCAAGGCTACTTTAAGATTAATTAATGTTACTGATGAAGATTTTGCATGCAATATTTTATTATTTACCTTATAGGATGTTTCCTATGATTGTTATCTCAATCTTTAAGAGAACATGATCACTTCCTAGAATGCATGTCAGATCACATTTATTACCCAATTTGGATAATTTGCCATACCTAGACTAGTTTATGAACATTTTACCAACATGAAGAGGAATACTAATGAGCTAATTTAGGATTTCAATGGTATATTCTAGAATGTGTACACATCACTTAATCTAGAGTATAGGTCAGATGAACCATTGGCATTGGAGATGCATAGAAATACTTTTGACCCAATCATTACATTATTCCTATGGAGAGTTGTTGCTACCACCACTCTAGATTTAACATACAAAGAGGCTAATAAAAATTGATATGTAGTTGAACCCTCAAATACCTAACACTCCCAACATCAATATTAGTTTTACATCCCTTAATTTATTCCC
Source organism: Torreya grandis (assembly GCA_037957365.1). Classification (NCBI taxonomy): domain Eukaryota; kingdom Viridiplantae; phylum Streptophyta; class Pinopsida; order Cupressales; family Taxaceae; genus Torreya; species Torreya grandis. The sequence continues at coordinate 628,975 of JARHVA010003026.1, forward strand.
TTGTGTTAATTAAAATGTCCCTGGTTTTAATCAAAATCAACTATATGCACTACCTCCCCTAATGAAAAAAATTCCCAATTAGAATTATGGTTATATGAATAACTAGGTGAAAATGAATATCCATCAAATTAATCAACATTAAATGCCTTCAAACACTATATTTGCACAAGGAATAGATTCTATAAAAGTGGAACCAGATTCTATCCAAATAATGGTCTAGAAATTGAGTAATGACTTCCTAAATATGCAAAGGAATATGGGAAATTATTCTAGATAGAATAATAAACAAAATTCTAGGTTTCAAAGATAAAATAGGCCCTTAATAGGCTTATAAATAATACAGAGCAACATGCCAATAAGTTTTCAGATATCAACATAGTAGAAATGGATATGCCTAATTAGTGTAGATTTCACAATACATCACAACATGGTGAACTTGAATGTGTGGAATTATGTGCAACATTTGAGATGTTCCATAGGGAGATGGTAAGTCAAGACTTGATAAATAACCCACCAAATTTCCATCCAGAAGTTGGGTCTTTAAATACTACAATGGTATTTGAAACACATGAGTCTTTCTTCTTATAATAACATGATAATGAACCTAAGAATAACTTTTATGAAGTGTAGGATTTCTAGAAATATCAAAAGAAAAATTACAATTTGAGGAATAAACAACCCTTTACAACATCTACTCCTCTGAATAACACTACTATTCTTCTAAATGTAAATGATTAGCTCTAGAGTAAAGAAGAGCAAGGACAAAGAGGGTATAACATAATTTAAGAGATGCAAAAGAGTAAATCTAATATTAATTTTCATGAATAAGCCCAAATTATATAATAAAAGGAGCTCCTATGGAGGTCTATTATAGGGGAAATAACTATTGAGAAGACTAAGGCTACTCACACCAATGTCATATATAAGAAAAAACCTTGAGTTATACCTTTATTATTCACTATCTAATTATTTTGAAAGAACATCCACAATTTTTTTTTGAGTCTAGAGATTTAGCCATGGTCATGCCCACTTCAATTTTCTAAAAGCTGGGTTTGACTCCAAAGCCCATCAAAGAAAATAATTTCATAATTGGATAAGACTATGGTCCCTATAACAGGAGAGTTGAGCAATGTATGGATCCAAGTATCATCTAAACCATGAGTATAAATGACAATTACCATATTGGTAATTTATATTCTATAATGATAAGGGTTCTTATTCAATAGATACTAGTCTGAGATATTGAATGGGTACATAGCAATAGACTTATCTCACATTTGGTTACCATGGAGAGGTATTCCAAACCAAATTAGAATTGATCAAGAGCTAAGAATGAATCACCTAATTACTAAATACAATACAAATAATTAATAAGTAATTTATAAATCTCCTAACCTTAGGATCTATACCTTCACTACAAAGCATGAAGTGCAAGAACCAGAAGTCTAGGGATTTTCCTAGTTGTGGACTCTCCACTTCAATAGTATAATAGCCAAATAAGGATTGGGTGTTGGCATTGAATTGGTGGACTCATAAGGCAATAAATACTTGGCAACTATAGACTATAATTCCCTTACATCACTTATAGATCAAAATATGAAGCATTAATTTTGGGATTACATTTTTCTCTAAAAAATAATGTCAAATAACTAATAATTTATGGAGATTCAAAATTGGTAATCAATTAGGTCAAGAACAAGAATTAGTGAAATTTATGAACATACATCTTAGGATTTGATTGAGTCTTTTAAGGCCTTCAACATAATGGATATACATAGAGAATAGAATTAAGTTGTTGACTCATTAGCTACTTCACCTGCCAACTTGCCACCCCTATAGGAGTCTAAGGTACAAAGACTCTCCATTGAGCTAGTACCTTGTCCATCAGTTCTAGATAATGTGTATATTTTCCAAGTCTTTGATGATGACCAGCAAATTATCTAGTTTTTTATTAACTTGGGATGATTTTAGTCTCAAATCATTGATAACAAGGAAATTAGTTACATATGCCAAGAGGAATTAGGGGAAAAATAATTACTCAATTGAAGGAAAAATGCCTCCATTTAGGAATGGTTTCCTTGGAAAGGACATTTTATTTGGATCTTCAAGATCAAAATCAAATGAATCTAAATTTAAAAGGGAGAATCGAGGAGATGAGTATGACCCATGTTATATCAACATTGGTATCATCTATACTATAGAGGAATGGTAAAACATAAATATTTTACTTACTCAATACAAGGATGTGATTGCATGGATGTATGAAGACCTAAAGTTTTTCAATCCAAGGGTCATCACCCATATAATTACATTAAAGTTGGACCACAAACCATTTAGGCAAAATTAAAGGCTAATAAATCCTATCCTAGAACTTCTTATTTAAAAGGAAGTGAAGAAGTTATTGAGTGGAAAAATAGTTTGTCCTATCACACATTCTACTTGGGTGGCTAATTAAGTTATAGTCAAGAAGAGTGGAGAGATTAGTCTCTATGATGATTTTATAAACTTAAAATAAATCTTATGAAAAATATAATTATCCATTACCTTCCCTAGATGAAGTCATCGAGATAATTAGTGGTTCAGGAATGATGTCTTTCTTGGACATATTTTCAAGGTATAACTAGGTGTTGGTATAATTAGCAAATATAATGAAGATAGTATTTACCATAAAGTGGGGTACTTATGCATATAACAGGATTCCATTTAGACTAATTAATGTAGATTCCATGTTTTAGTGATATATGGACCATGCCTTTTAGGGGATGATAGGTAAATGTATAATTATTTACATGGATGACCTCACAATTTTCTCAAAAGCAAGGACTGGTCATATAGGTAACCTATAATCTATCTTTGAAACATGAAAAAAGTTTGGCATTTCATTGAGCCTGAAAAGAGCATATTTAGTGTCATAAAACGTAAGATCTTGGGTCATATCATCACCAAAGATAGATTTATAATTGACCTAGATAGAATTCAATAAATATCAAAAATTATTTTCCCAAATAATAATAAGTATCTCAAATATTTCTTTGGGAAGATAAACTTCATAATAAAGTTTATATCAAGATTTATAGAAATTGTTAGACTTTGAAATGCAATGCTCAAGAAAGATGCTAAGTTGGAATGTATAATAGAGGCTTGAAAGTCTTTTCAATATATTAAATATGCAATATTTTACACCCTTGTATTTATAGGTCCATACTTTACCAAAGATTTCTTCTTGTATTCATTCACCTCACAACATACTATTGTTGTCATGCTCACCTAAAATAAAGATGAGATTGAGAATCATATCATATTTATGAGCATAAAATTTAAAGAAAAAAAATTTAGGTATACTATGATATACAAGAAAATATTTTCTCTTGTCAAAGAAGTAGAGAAATTTAAACATTACATCGTGAGGAACAAGATAGTTAACATAAGGGATCATGTTGTGTAGCTCACATTAGCACAAAATAGATGGAAAATTTGTGGGAGTTTAACATAAAAATCAATCCTATCAAGATCGTTAGAGGTCAAGGCATCATTCATCTCATGACTAAACCTGACCCACACATCAATTTTGAATATGTTTGTGAAAACCAAGTATTTAAAGGATATTGGTATATTAACATTATTCAATACTTACTCATAGGTACCTACTCCTCAAAGCTCAAAAGAGAACAAAGGAGAGATTTGAGAATCAAAGGGGATCATTACATGATCATAAAATGGATATTATATAGAAGGAATTATGAAGTAATATACTTGAGATGTGTATCATGAGAGGAATCGTCAGGAAATTATGGAAATTTTACACCAAAATATAGGTAGTGGTCATCCCTCCATAAACACCATGCCCCATAAAATTATCATAATAGGTTATTATTGGATTATAGTCTTCAATGACACACATGTTCATGTTTAAACATTTAATGAATGCTAATTCCTAATGAAAAGAGAAGTACACACAACAATGCCTCTATAGCTTGTGATTGATAGAAGGCCATTCATCCAATAGGGTTTGGATTTCATTGTAATCATTAATCCCAATTCTTTAGCTAGCCATAAGTTTGTGCTCACTACTATAGACTATTACACAGAATGGATTGAAGATGCAAATACAAAGAAATCAAGAGCATAAGATGAAATCAACTTTATAGAGGAAAATATCATAATTATATTTGGTATCCCCATCTCTATAGTTTCTAACAATGGGCTAACATTCTAATCAATTTAATTCACTAAATGGGCCCATGACAATCAAATCACCATCAGATCATCATCTAACCATTACCTAAAATAAAATAGGTTGGTTGTGTTGTTCCCAAAATCCCTCACTCATTTTTGGGGACAACATATCAACTATTTTGGTCTTGTAGGCCAAAATTCTCTCTTCCCTTCTCAAAAAATGTTTTGAGCACTCAAGTTCTTCAATTATTTGAGCATTTTCATCTAAAGAACTCGTAGATTCAATGGGTTCAACAACTTCAGCAGGTGAGCTCTCACAAAGGAATAAGTTCCAAACACTTAGGCAATTTAAAGGTTGGTTTAATGTCGATGTTCAATCAAAAGGTCCATTGGCAGGCTTCAAAAAAAAGATTGAACTGTTGAACCATTGAACCATTGAAACCCACCTTAAAAATTCAAAGGTTCAATGGGTTCAAAGTTTTAATGACATCGGTAGACTTTAAAGAGTTAAGCGCTTCAGCAAGTTCAAAGTTCAATCACATCAAAAAGTTCAATGACTTCGAAGGACTTAAAGAAAAGAAAACTTTTAAAAAGAAAGATTGAACTATTGAACCATTGAACCTTGAACCAAAATTGTTCAACGAGTTCAAAGGTTCAACGAGTTCAATAAGATCAAAAGACTTAAAGAAAAGAAGACTTCAAAGAAGAAAGAATGAATTCTTGAACAGTTGAACCTTGAACCAAAATAGTTCAAAGTTAAAAGGTTCAATGTGTTCAATAAAGTTCAAAAGACTTAGAAGAACAAAGGATTCAAAGAGAAAAGAATGAACCATTGAACTATTGAACCTTGAACCAAAAGAGTTCAAAGTTCAAAGGTTCAACAAGTTCAACAGAAAAGAAAAGAATCCAGAGAGTTAAAAACTTCAAAGGATTCAAAGAAAGAGAATGAACCATTGAACTTTGAACCAAAATGGTTCAAGGTTCAAAATTTCAAAGATTCAATAAGATCAAAAGACTTAGAGAATAAAAGGATTCAAACAAAGAAGATAAACTGTTGAACCATTGAACTTTGAACCAAAATAGTTCATAGGTTTAAATGGTTCAAAGAGTTTAACTAGTTCAAGAAGTTCAAAGTTCATAAGGAAGCTTTGAGTGAAGGAAGGAAGAAGAAGATTCCAGAGACAAGTTTGAAGAGATAGTTCAACCAATTGAACTAAGGAACCAATTGAACCAAGGAGCTGATTGAACTAAGGAGCTGATAGGATCACCTGAACCATTGAACCAATGAACTCTCATGGTTTAAAGGTTCAAGTTTCAATGTGGTTTAAGCCACCAAGTGACTAGTGATGTCCTCATGGATGTTGAATTCAAGGCAATAAAATATCTATTGATTTTCAAATATGGCACAGACCTGAAAACAAACTTAGTGACTAGATAAGGAGGAAGCTGAAAGAGCCAGCAGAAAAGGAAGAGATAGCCTGAGGGCTTAGATCATGAAGAAAAGGACAAAATATAACAAGGAAAGAGGGAATGATGTAGAAAGACTAAAAATATCTATGCAAGAGTTATTTCTAGTCGGTGAAATAGTCCACCAGGTAAACATCAGAGAGTGCAAGCACTCAAGGACACAGCTTGTTTTTCTCCATCGAGTAAAGGCAAAGTGGATAGATGCACAAATATTAGGAAGAGGACCAGGTGGCCTATACTTTGGAGGAGACATTTGAGATGAATTGACATGCCATAATTAAGGCCAATGCCTAGTTCTAGCATGGCCCCTTGACAGAACTGAAAATGCATTCAAGGCATTGAATGTAACATGGGCCATTCCATGAAACAAAGTGCCCAAGTCTTTATTGAAGTGCTATATATTGTAATCTCTTATTTTATGCAAAGGAGATCTCTATGTTATAGAAGCAAAACTATGCCCAAATTGAAATGCATTTTCTTGAGACTTTGAGCTCAGATTGTTTATCATATTTCTTTATTTGAATGAGAAAACAAGTGACCTTTTAGACTTTGTGTTGGAATAACTTGTGTTATTTAGGAAATTGTTCTTGTGCAGAACTAGTGGAAGTAATCAGGGAGGTGTCCTGAAGTAGACTGTGGAGAGACTTTGTGCTACCACAATTGTCTTTAGCATGTTTGTTTTTTTGGTTTCTATGTAAAGGATCTTGGGACAACTTTTTGCCCCCATTTTCCTTCATATATTTCACTCTTTGGCAGTTGAGGTGGAGACTTTGTGCTACACTTCATTCTTCTATGTTACTACACCCTATTTTAGTGAGGGAAGAAATGAAAGACTTTATAATTTCGTGGGTTTCTCATGGTTACTTTTACTACCCAAGAAGAAATTTGGCTGTTGACTAAGTATTACTTCTAAAAGAAGAGAAGTACCTCCATTAATCACCCAAGATTTCTTCTTTGATCTGTGAACATCATCTCTGAAAAAAGAGAGATGGATGGTGTTGTCCTACCTTTGAGTGTTATTTTCTACTTATATATATAGTATATAGCACCTTATAGTTATAGGGAACCTCCCCTTGATGAGAGGAGAGATTTTTCCCCTTCTAATGTGGTCAACCTGCACATTTGGCTGATAAATCTCCCTATGTTGTGGTTGAAACACCTATTTTGTCCATCAGTTAGCTGGTGACAAAATATTCACCCAACAAGTTGAATCAACAAAAAAGAACCTGATTGATGCCATTAAAAATTCCATAGAAGATAAACCTAGAGATTGGCATAATCTACTAAAGTATGTATTATGGGTTGATCAAATGAGATACAAGTAGGCACTTAAAGCCTCACCTTACTTATTGGTATATGGGAGACAACTTATTTTCCCAATCATTCTTAAATTACCAATAAATCAATTTATGTAGGAGTACATAGAACCAAGTGAGAAGGTGGAGTCTTGAATACAAGACATAATAGAGATGGAATACTTAAGGATTGAAACCTTATAGAATTTTAGTAAAAATCAAGATATAGTGAAAATATGGTTTGACAAAAGAGAAAAATTAAAAGCATTCATAATAATTAACCTATTAATTTTATTGGACAAATTCCATGAGAAGAAAGGATAACATGACAAGTTTACCCCATTATGAATTAGACCTTACTATATTTTATAGATCCTAGGTAATAATGTTTTCCATCTAAAGGACCTCCAAGGCACTGATATGACATACCTAGTCAATGGATAGTTTTTAAATCATTACTTTATGATTTTACCATCGAAGAATGCCCTTGAGTAAAATTAGAGGTGATGGTAAGAGTAGGATTAGGGTAGATTTACTTTTTTATTATAATTATTTTGGAATTCATAAAGTAGTTTCCCTACTTCTTTGGATAGCATTCCTAGTTTTAAACAGTTCATTTTATATATTAGCTTCCTAGTTTCTAGATTAGACATTTTTATTTATCATATGGTAATCTAATTGACTTTCCCTAGTATGCTTAAATCAATTATCCAAAATATTAATACCTACTTTAACATGTTCAAAAGCTAAAGATTAGTGTATGGGAAAACATGCCAAGAAGAGGTACACCAATTTGTTTACTTGTAGGATTTTTCACCTTTACATTTAGATTTTTAGAATTTAGATGTAAAAAGAAAAATTGATCATGAATAGGCTAACATTTAATATTTCAATTAAGCATATAAAACCTTCTCTCATTAGTACATACAAATTATATAATGTTTTTCACTTTCCTTGGATTAAATGCACTTATGATATTAACACTTGTTTGAGTAAATAACCATTGACATGGGTATAGCTGGCAGGGACATTATGGTAAACTTATGATTTCATAGATACCAACTCATTGTGGTTTCTTGTTCTCCCTCTTCCAATAATATTCCACAAAAAATATATAGTAAATAATAAAATAAGGATCAAAGCATCCTTAAAAGAGTGATATAACTAGCCTAAATAAAAATCCAAAGGTGATCAAAAGATGAAAATGATGAAATAAGGTCAATGTACCATTCATAATGTAAGAATACAAGATAAGGAAAGATAATGAACACATGGTACCTCTATTAGAACTATGAACACCTCTTTGGCATTAGATCAATACCAAAACTTCTCCAATTTTTAAATATTTTTCTCAAAACTAGATGGAACCTAAAATTGTCCCTATTTTATACTAAAGTACTCATGATAAGTATAAAATAAAATCACATACTCACACATAGATATAAGGTAAATGACAAGGCAAGTATGTTGTATGTAGCTATTTGTTGTCTCTTTTGTATATCTAATTTAATTATTATGTACAGAATGGTTTGTATTTGATCTAAGTTTTTTTAACCAAAGGTTATGTGTTCTCAAATACTTAAGTTTATTTACCATGTAAGTCACCATTTGTTATACCCAACATACCCCCATTCCTTTTTTTAGAATAAGTACCACTATCTTTTAAATTTAGTCTATAGACCTATCTTAAAAATATTATAAATGGGAAAGGCCTTATGTATTTCACTAGATTTGTTATTAGTAGATCTATGAACAAAATTATTTTTGGACTAAGCTACTAATGATTTTTGAAAGTTGAACATACTTAGGCCTTGACTCATCTCAATCTTCAATAAAAATCCTTGGCAAAAGTACTTAACACAAAAGGGTCTTCAGTGACTCTTTTATAGAGTTTGGTTAGCAACTAATTTGACTCATTTAGGTCTTTAGCGATTATGATTAGATAATTAATTTAGTGAACTTGTTGGAGCTATGCTTAGTAAAGATTATTCTTTGGAACAATTGTTTAGAGGCATATCTTTTTTAGTTTTTGGCACTTCACATTTATATGAACCTCCATAGGAATTTACTCTTTAGTTTTTTATTTATTTAATTATGTAGAACATATGTTTGAGATTCTTGTTTATAGGACCTCCTAAGCTTTATTTCCCTGTATCATAACACTTTTCTATTTACTCTTCAATAACTATTATTTGGGAACCAAGTTTCCAAAGTTATTACACTTTTGTTTACCTAGGTCTTTAGAAAATTTATTCAATAAGACCCTTTGGAAAAATTACTCAATACAAAAAGGTTGTTCAGTGAAAGTGATCAGTGATTTCATTTGACAAATTCCTCTAACTCATTTTGGTCTTCAATGGTTTTATTTGATAAAATATTTTAGTAAGAACATGAATCATTTAGGTCTTTAGTGAAAGTTTTCAAAACTTTTGTTCAGGATACTCATCTACCTCATAAACATTGTTATATCTTGAATCCTAACTTCTAACTACCAAAACCCTCATGGTATAGTGAACCAAATCCAAAGAAGTGATGAAACAACACTTAGAAAAAGGAAATGATGTGGCACTCCTATTATACATCAACAATGCTTATGTTTCATACTTACCAAATGAAATGGCAAAGTTTAAATTGAATAAGTAAATCAAAGTTATAGACATTGGACATTAATAGTGCATAAACTAGAAATTAATGCCAAATCTATGTAAAAACAGTGTGAATTACAACATTCCCATTCTATCTCAACCATACTTATGAACTCAATTACTCCCTTGTGATCAAACCCTAACTACTAATGTTTCCAACCTAACATCACAATCAAGAAAGTCAAATGATTAAGTTTCAAACCAAACAAGTATTAGCACAGTTGGATAATAATGTCATCCTCATCTAGAGAATTTTGAGGCACTCTCCACCCTTTAATTCTTTTTATCAAACATTCAAATAAGTAAAAAGATATGTTATTTGAACATGTAATATTCAATAATGATTATATCAACTACTTGATAATTTGGTAGGTTATACACTAGGTTAACACACAAACACATTAAAATAATTTAACTCTAGATTAATTCCAATTAGATACAAACTTAATCTTATTTAATCATTAAGATATACACTTTATATTAGTGAATATGGAGGTCATGCCTTACACTGACCTCCTATGAGACTTATTATTTGTTAGGAAGATAAATGGAACAATATTCTTGCACCATGTGGAACATAAAACATTGGTGGTGTGAATCTCTAGTCATGTGTTTAAAAGGTACATCCCCCTTCCTATTATAGATTCCACTTATAATTTTAATATGGTAATAGCATGTAATAAAAAATAAATTGAGAGGACACTCAGCAGTTGGATGCTTCTTGGAGAAAAAATAAATTTTAAGGACAAGCAACCCAAACCAGTGACTAAATTCAAAATGGAAATCCAAATTGGGATGGCCCTCTTGAATATATTATTTAGTTATCTAAGCATCAAATTATTCCACCTAGAGTGGGTTCCATTTCTTGATTTCTAATTACCTCAAATTCAACATTCACCCTGGGTGAATTGATCAAAGCAAGGCTATGAGAGAAGACATCAAAAAAGATAAGAGGCCTCTGGGATGTCATTTTTACATGATATCCTACCTCCTTAACTTAGTCATTGGAATAGTTTACATTCATAATGGCTCATTCTACAACCCTACTCCAAAATATATAAATAATCATATTTGTGATTCTTACTCCTTCATACACATATACTCATAACATTGTGCATATATCCAAGGGCATCTACCCCATGTATAGATGTCCATCCCTGAGTCCCCCTACTTAATATATCATATAACATTGTAGATATGTTTTTGATTAATTTAGACTACTATTTTTAGCCTGATTACATTATTATCATGGTTACAGGCTATAAGGTGGCACCTTTATGCCTCCCCAAATATGTCCTTAATAAAATGGTGAACTAGGAAATGGCCTACCAGTTATTGTGGGGTATTAATGAGGACATGCATAATATAAAGAAGTCTTACATTCATGTCTCTCACTTGATGATTGCAAGGATGTGATAAACTAATTGAAAACACTTATATGAGGTAGGTAAGTATAAACAATACTAATCCTTGGCTACAATACCATACAAGGACTAGGATCATAATGGTAACATATAAAAACATATCAAGGGACTTGGAATCAACTATCAATATGAGCCCTATGATCATTATTTATTTCTCTTTAATACTCAAAATGATGAGGAATTTAGGGAGAGGGTACAATTGATTGAATTTTAAGGAAGACATTTTGAAATTTATTCAAGGGGAACCTTCCTTATCTATAAAGGAGGCATGAACAAGAATCCCTCTAGTTGAAGGATGGGATTCATCAGAATTTGAGACTAATAGACCCTACAAAATATTAAGGTATAAAGAGAAACCCTCTCAAACACCTCTTGTAACACTCAAAGAAATAAAAAAGGAATCAGGGTGCCTAATACCTTTCTTGGTCCAAAATAAGACGAACCCATTTAGCTTAATTTTTTAGATTTTGAGGGCCCTACCCAATAAGATGTTGCATCAGTTCCATAGGTTATTATTATGGTTACCTTAACCACATAATAATCCCATTCCATATTTAATAATATGACCATATTCTATACAATGAAGCCAAGGGCTAAACCTTTCCATAAAGCCTAGCCATTTAAGCATCATTAGTGAGACCAACCACATGAGAGGTAATTAGAGGAGAGTCTACTAAGGAGGAGGTAGAGTTATAGATAACCAATATCTTGAGTCTCCAAGACATAAAATGGAAGGTACCACTACATAATCAACCATTAGGTGAGTAGGAAACCCCTTTAATTTCCATTACCCCTAGTATTTCTCATATTTCTCTTTCTATTGTTAGTACATTTGATCATGTTTCATTTAATCTTCCTAGTCCCTCTACCCTCTTGGTACCCAAGGTGGAGGTTACTCCTATACAATCCATTTCTCAACCAACCTTACTAGTTCTAAAGGTAGATGATCCTTCTTATACCCTCATTATTCCTATTTCTCCAATTGGTCTTCCTCCAATTACTTCTTCCACATCTATTCCTATGTTTCTTATTGTTATTCCTTCCACTACTATTCCAAATCCCATATGAACCAAGTAAAATGCCACAAAAAGGAAATAAATAAGGTAAGGGGAGATGTAACAATTCCCCATCTCTATGTGTCATTTGCATAACTAAGTTTACCATTGCCCCCTCCTAGTTCCTCTCAAGATACAACTATGATAATAACAGGAAGACTGGAAAGTAGAATCTAGTTTACACAGTCCATCCACTACAATAATATGGTGGAGTAGACTGGTCTAAAATCATCTGGACTTCACTTACTGATCCCCTTCTAGAGGAAACTTTGAGGAAAACATCAAGACAAATATTTGGTGAGACTATAGTTTTGGATACTCAACCCACATATCCAACCCAGCTAGTCCTCCCACAGTGCACAACAAATATGTAATTGGAAGCTTACAAAAGGCCTAATTTAGTAATTATAAAAATTCCCATTATAAGTTTAGTATTTAAAAAATCTATTGGGAGTGTTCAGAGGGTTAGAAAGAGGAAGATAAAAGATGATACTTAGAGAGTAGTCATAGTAGAGGAGAGGTAATAAATGTTTACCTTATCTGAGAGGAAGAATAGGAAATTGGGGTAATCCCCATATATAGAGGATTTTAAATCCTATTTTAAAACACTAAAAGATGATTTAGTATAGATACATGAAGGAACTAAAATGGTCAGGAGAAAATTTGATCAATAATTATAACAAATAAGAGAATGACAATGAATTGTGCATGTTCTAATGAAAATTGAGATGGATGTCCAGAGTGTTGTATCCATATCATATAATATTATTGAGTATATTGGTGAATGAGGGTAGAATTATCACCCATTATAGTAAAGACTACTAAATTCTTTAAATTCTTTGACAATAAATAAGAATAAAATGAAATTTATTATTCTTTTAAAAACTAGCAAAGCGTATACACACCTAAATTTGATGGTAGGTATTATAATCTACCAATTCCCTCAATTTGGTAGTCATCATGACATTGGAGTCCAAGGAGTGGATTTATTTAGATGAGGTTATAGTTCTTAAGTACTCAAAACATGAAACTCTTGTCTAGCATATTTTGGATGAACTTAATCTTTCACAGGACAGGGATTCCATAAGAAGGCTTATCAATAGGACCAATTTTGAATAGCTCTTATAGTAAGCTTCAAAAAACTTCAAATAGAATATACAAGGAAATAACTTAGAGGAAATATAATTCGATCTTAATTTTTCTAGGAAAAAGGTCATTGAATTTGAGATCATCATAACTAAATTTAGAACTACAACTAATTAACATACAACTCCCTTGGAATAGGTAAATAGGGTACATAGACCTTTGTTACTTAACATGGATATAATCATATAACAATATACCATCAAGCAATAACACTATTAGGTTTTGTAAGTAAAGAAGAATGTTAGTTTTAAAAACTCTGAGTTTGGCATAAGCATCTAATTCAATGACTCCAATAACCTTATCTATCTTACAAACACCCATTCAACCTTGAGTTGAAGGATAATTTTGTATGTATACATGTAGATAGTAATTACTTTTGCATTTATAGTTTACTTACACTTAGATAATAAATGTAAATTTGCCTGAACTATTTGTAAGCATGCACACATTACATTGCTTTTTACAATCCAACTAATCTTGACATAGTTGTAGTTAGTTATGAGCATGTAAGCATGAAATTTTTAGGGTAAAATTAGAATTAGGGTTCATATTATGTAATCTATTCACTAGTTTACATGAACTTATAAGATGAGGCATCCCATTCCCAAGTCTAATATTTATATAATTTCACATTCCAAAGGGTTCTAATATTTTATCAGTACAAGAAGAAATCAATTTTTATTGTCATGCAACTACATTGGTGTTCTCTCCTTCCATTCTTTTATTATTAAGCTTTCATTTAACTATTTGTGATAAGATATTAATTTGAATTATGCAAAAACTATAGATAATTTTGATTAATTTATTAATGTATGCTAACCTTATATGTGCAAAAGATATTGAAAGTTAGTAGATTTCATTGATTATTAAGGAATTAGTTCAAACTATGTTAATATTCTTAGTTTGTAGGAATGTTTTCTTTTGTTCTAGTTTTCTAAGTGTGTGCAATAGCTTCCTTATATGCCTTTTTGGTCTAATCTAAAACCTTCTAATTAAGGGTGTCCAATAAAAACTATAACGGTAGAAACCTTTAGTTAAGACCGTCAATTTTCCTATACCTTTCATCCCTAGACTTTATAACTTTGTTTACTTGTGAGTATGAAATAGATACAAGCAATAAGTACTAGTTCTAAAATCACTTGTCCACCAAAAAACCAACCTAGGAAGTAGCCTATTGATATCACAAAACCTTCTTTTCTTTTTTATCCTTCCCTCTTTTTGAATTTCATTTGATTGAGATATACCCAATCTAGATTAAGTATCACCCATTCATCCCACTCATTGTGGTTTGATTTCAATACTAGGCTTCATTTCAATACAAGAAATCCCAGTTAATAACCTACATGATCAGATTTCTATTTCACCATAAGTTTGTTTAACCCATACCTACAACTCATACCATAGAGTGGAGTTTACCTCCATTGAAATCCTAAAATGTTAGAGGCTACCTCATTTAAATTTTGAACTATGCATAAGACTTGAATAAAAAAGAATAATCATAAGATTGTGATGAGACATATCATATAGATTTATAAAATTAGCATGACCTAATATTTCATGCCACAATTGAGTTTCATTTATTCTTTGTGATGAAAGACAACATGTAGAAGAAGTATACAACATGCATAAACCATTCTATTTAATTTTTTTAGCAATCATAAAACTAAATTTATTTATAATATACCATTTATCCTTAATCAAATTTATTATTAAATAATTATTTGTAAGTTTAGAATAATATAACAAGTTTTTATTATGTTTAAGAACATAGAAAACTTCTTTTATGACTTCACTAAAAATTTACCTTTTCCTTGCTTCGTAGCTTCTAAATATGAATTATTGCCTAAATAAATATTTTTAGGTATATTTATAGTGTTAGATAAAATATTTGATAAATAATTCATATGATGTGATGCATCACTATTTAAAATATATTCATTTCATTAGAAGAAAACAAGGCAGGTTAAAAAATAATAATGTTAGTATATTGATCTTGATTGTTGTTCTGATTCTAGTTTTGATTTCTCTATTGATTTTGATTATAACCTTTCTTTATTTTTTTTATTTTTAGAGGTTTTTAAATATTTTTTAATGATCTTCCCTTATATTTCAAAATTTACCACATATATTGTGATTTTTATTAAATTTAACTTTTGATTATTATTATCAGATTTCTTGTTCCCATATTTTCCATTGGTAAGTTTAGATTTAGAATTCTAGTTTTCAGTATTTTCATGAACACTATTAAGCATGAGAAGTGTTTAAATTTAATTCTCCTTAGATTCAAAGTTTAACATCATTTGTTCTATCATGCCCATTTTTCCCCTTAAAGATAGGCATGACACACAACTTCAAATAACAAACCACCGAATGACATGGATAGAAAACCAAAACCATACCAAACACAAAACATAACAAGGAGAATCATGTTACTTCCATGATAATTAATTGAAGCATACCATAATTAATAATTCCATATACTTAACTCATTTGACCAGCACTCAAAATTATTTTATGAGCTCACACAAAAATGGTGATTGTGTTTATGATGTTGAGACATCCATTAAACTCATTCTTAATTGTTGTTGATGCCATCAGGTTCCATGTGACCACCTCAAGTTTTCTCAAGCCTAAGCTATAGGAGAATGTGGATGCACCATGCATCATGATTTCAGGACCCTAAACCCAAGCCTTTAGAAACTTTTTTCTAACAAAATCATAACAAAACTTTCAAAGACCCAAAATTTGAATAGCATCTTTGAAATATTTGTAACTTTTATCTTTTAGTCTTAGCATAAAATTTTCAAAATCATTGGTTTCAAAGACCCCAGCCTAAGTATTTCATTAAAATTTCTTTTGTGAATTTCATTTTAAAGAATTCTTAAGACACACTTTGAAACTTTTGTTCATGACTTTTATTTCAATAAAATTGCAGCAATTTCTATGACAACCTCAAAATTAGAATGGTATTTTTGAAGTCTTCATAACTTTTATCTTCATGTAAAAGTTCTAAAAAAAGTCTCAAAAACTTCTCTAAAGGCCTAAAAATTATAATTATCTTTTTGAAGTCTTCAAAACCTTTATCTTCATGTAAAATTATTGATAAAGTTGCAATAATTTTGCCAAAGACCTAAAAATTATAATGATCTTTTTAAAGTTTTCATAACTTTTGTATTTGTGAATTTTTTAAAAAAAAGTCACAACATTGACTAATTAAAAATAATCAAAATAAAAGGACCCTGAGTAATTAATTAGATAAGTAAAAATGGTCATATAAGGAGTAGTTTAAAAGTAAAGAAGGCAGAGTTTAATTGAATGATTAAGTCACCAAGAGGGACCTGACTAAGGTATAATTTTGTGAAAACCACCTGATGAATTGCTAAGACCAAGATCAAAGTAGAGTAAGGCACAACCCAAGGAAATCTCAAGAGGATTCAAAGGATAATAACTCAACTAGGCAAAAAATAAATACCTGTATTAATTATTATCGATTGCAAAGTCAAGATATGGTCATCAATATTCTAGAAGAAGGTGTCATTGGTATATATTTGAATTGAATAATTGATGTATTAAAAAGGCATCAAATCCCAAACTGATCCTATGACACTAAACCAATATCCTCATTGGTTTAGTTATTAATTGATTATTTTTAGCTTGTTTTACTTTGAGAAAATATCTTTCAAGGTTAATGGCTTGACCATCATAGGATCTATTTTTGGCGGTTCAGTCACAAGGTTTGAGTGGCAATAGTTCCCAAACCCATCCAATTCCATTTAAAAGGGAAGAATGGATCCATCTTTTGGTGATGAAGTAAATCAACTCTGATAAGGAGATTAACATAACATTTTCTTCCATTTGTTAAATTGTTTTAATCCAAGGCGACCATAGCCAACCTAAAGGTTACAACCTAAATAAATCTTATCATAAATCTAAACATTATTGAAATTATTTTTGTAAAAGGTTTGTTTGGTTATCAAAAGGTTTCTAATAAAAGCTTACTCAGCTGTAAACACTTCTAAGATTTCTTTTACAAGGCATAATTAAAGTATAAAACATCAAATTTTAGTTCATTTAAATAAGTTAAATTGTTATTCCCAATAATATTTCCATAACTATTTCTCTAATTTCCACTCATTTGGATAAGTTTAATTATATTAAACTCTTCACATTCATATATAAAGAGATGCACAATGCTTAAAAGACTAGCCACTCATGACAAGGATTTAAGAAAGGAAATAAATCTATCAATTTATTTGAAAGTGCCTTAAAGGCTAAAGACTATTAATACATACAACACTCTTCCCAAGATCATATAAACCAAGAATTCATAAATAGTTACATCTTTGTTTAATATTGAGGATTTAATAAATAGAAAATAAATGTCTTAATCCATAGTTGGAATATTATCCAAACTCTTTCTTTTGTAAGTTTATTACAAGTAGGTTGTTTGTTAAAGCATTAATAATACAACAAATTTTATCCAATTATTTACATATAAAGAAGAACATATCTAGGCCTAATTAAACAATTAAGGACCAATCAGTCTTCAATGGTGTTCCTCATCTACTCCCAAGCATATATTGGCCATAAGAAGGAAGGCTCAGTACTTAACATTTTTCATCATCAATTTATTACTCTAGACAACCTTGATCTTGAAACTCCCAACTCTGAACATGTTTATATCACTTTTTTAAAGATAAGGGTGGATATCTAAGCAAGGTTATTTTAACACAAGGGAGAGATCATACACCACCTCATGCCTATTCCTAGTTCTTACCCAAGGAGACTCACATTCCAAAATATCATTCAAACAAGCATTCTATGAACATCCAAATGAAATTAAACATTAAAAATATAGAAAATAAATAGGAAAGATTTCACAACACAAACAAGGCCCACCATTTGATTGGATATCAAGATGATACCTCACTAAAATTTTCTCATCCAATAGTCATCAAAGGGTTAGGCAATCTACCACCATGCCATAACACACAAGGGCTTACGATTAACCACCATGACATTCATAGGAGGGTCAAGTAATATACCACAATGTGTAACATGGAAAGGATTAACAATCTACCACCATGAACATGTTACCCATAGACAACCACTGTATTATTTCAAAAAAACATTAATACACTCAAGAAATAAGTTAAACATTCAAGTCAAGCAAGGAGGAACACAACCTATCCCAAGCCTTCAAATAGGAAAATAATTATATGGTGGCTAGTGCACAACCATGACAAGACAATAATATAGGAAGAATTAAAAAATTGGTCTTATTCTCCTTTAAACAAGAGAATAAACAAATAACTAGAATAATTTTTATTCCAATGAAATAGCTAAAAAAATGGTTAAAATAAATCCCACCTATCAACTTCAAGACTGGATGGGCACTATCTTCCAATTGTCTAGTCTTGAATCTCCTCACTAGTTGTCCCTATTTATGATATCTTATGCTTAGTCTAGATTCTTTTAAAGTGGAAAAAGTCCAAAAATAAAGGAGTTTGACTACTATGTATAGTCATTCTAGAATTAGTCAATCACCAGTCACTTACCAACCCATACCTCATTAACAAACATTTTTTTTCATGTTTAATTAAGGTTCATAACCACTCTTAAAATATTTTATGGTTGTTTCATGGATTCACTTACCTCTTTTTCCACCTAAATCAAGTTTAAGACAATCAATAGAATAACTATCAACTAGCCACTAGATAAATTAGATGTTGTATGCAAGATCTAAAGGTCAATTAATAGTAATTTTCACCAACCAAGCTTAAAGTCTTATCACCTAATCAAATGCTATGTTAACAAAGGTGGAAGAATAGGTAACTGATTACTTAACATAGGTCTAACAAGGGTTTAAGGGTAAAGTTATTTTATGATATAACCATGATTGGCATAGTATTTTTCCTTCATTATTCATTTTCTTATTCTTGCACACTCAAGGCATAAATCAAATTCCTCTAACCTAATAACTGAAGCTACATTATTTAATCAAACAAGACACTCAATCAATTATATGTAACCAACATAACAATGAATACAAACATTCACATAGTTAGGTTCTCATCACCTTATACACATGAAATTGATAAATTAGAAGATTATGATCAATGATTCAAACATTATTTAAGTCAATATATCTCATAAACATAATAAAATTTCATAAAGTAACATTACATAAATGAAATGTAAGCATCATAATTTCATAAGTAAGCAATCCAAACATGATTGATAATAGGTCTTTCTCATGGTTCCCAATAAATTAAAATATTTCATAAATCCTTTCGTGCCTTATTTGGATGTGACTTAAAAACATAATTCAATATTAAAAACATATAATTCATAATTTCATAGTCATCTTTGTTCAAATATAATCACTATGCAAAACAGGGCCTTATATCCCCCTCTCATGCAGACTTCTACCTAGAAGTCACTAAAATAGGTGAGGATATTGAATCCTCAAAGGTGAAACATATTCCCAAGTAATTATTTATTCATCATATTTATCCCATTAGAACTTTACCTGAACCATGTCTCTACCTCAAAGTGCCATCACCCTTCATGCTAAAATCTTTATGGGCTCCAAAGTCATAGCCCCATCAGTCTTAACCTCCAAGGTTGTCCAATCCAATACATGAGAAATGTTAGCCACATACTGATGCAAAATAGAGAGATGAAATGCATTGTTAACATGAGATAAACTAGGTGGTAAATACAATTTATAAGCTATTAGGCTAATAGCCTCTAAGACCTCAAAAGGTCCAACAAAATAAGGTGCCAACATTGACATTTTTCCATAATGGATCAAAATTTTGTTGGGTTTGACCCTCAAAAAAACCTTATCATCAATATTAAAATGTTGATCAATTATTTTTTCATCAACATCTTATTCTACCGATCCCTATTGGTCTCTAGGTGTTGTTATATCTTAACTACTTACCACTCCATGTCTTCTAGCATGGAAGAGCCAATCATGACTCTATCCCTAAGTCGGTCCCAACTTAGTGGGGTTCTACAAAATTGATTATACAAAGCCTATAAAGGTGCCATATTAATTGAACTATAATAGCTACTATTATAAACAAATTCAATAAGATATAAATAGTCTTCCTAATGATATTATTGGTCCATAAGATAAATGTGCAACATGTCTTCTAGGACTTATTTGACTCTCAATCTATCCATCAGTCTTAGGATGGTAAAAAGTGTTAAAATTGAGTTCTGTACCCAATTCCTTCTTTAAATAAGTCCATAAGTGATATTTTTACACCATATCTTGATCTAAAATAATTTTATGAGGAATTCTATATGATCTAACAATGTCATCTAGAAAGACTTTTTCCATTGAATTGGCATCATAAATGGTTTTCATGGGAGAAAAGTGAGCTAATTTGGTCAAATTATCCACTGTGACCCTAATCATATCATGATGATAAGTTGAGGTAGATAAGACCATAATAAAATCCATGGAAATTGTATCCCATTTCCATTATGGAGTCATGTGAAGATATAACAATCCTACCATATGCTAATGTTTAGCATTAACTCATTAACATTCATAATAATGAGAAATAAATTCATCAATATCATGCCTCAAAATGGACCAATGATATAATTGTCTTAACTCATCATGCATCTTCTTAACTCTAGGGTGTGCTTGACAAAGAGCTTTGTGAGACTCAGATAGAATTAGCTCAGCCACCAATTAAGGGAACATAGATATGCCCTTTATGGCATATCAATCCATCTAGCTCAAGATAATAGCCTTCAAACTTTCATTTTAGACTCAAACCAGAACCCAATAGTTATCTTACTTCCTTGTAGAGGTTATCCTTTGAAATATGCTTCAAAATCTAACTCTGTAAGTTAATTTGTAAGATCATTGATGCCAACGCATGACATCTTCTACTCAAGGCATAAAATCATTTCCTTTGATATAAAAAATATCACTGTCATATTCACATAATAATTCCATCTAGTGCCTTTATTTTGCATTGAGGTTAGGTTAATTAAATATATGTTACAAACTCATATGATCTATTTTTAGTACAAAGTGATGATGAAGAAAGAAGTGTCACCATCTTAGATAACCGTGAATTATGAATATAAATTCCATATCATGTGTGGCATATCTCATTTAATAATCCTTTATTTTATAAGATTCATAACCAATAACTCTTCCTTCCTACATGATTATAGCTCATAATCCTTCTTTTGATACATTAGTTCAAATAAGGAATTCTCCCATAGAATTAGGTATAGCCAAAATTAGTGCACTAGTGAGTTTCTATTTCAATAACTAAAAAACTTACTCAGATTTTCCTATTCAAACAAAATTCTTCCCCTTTTTATGAAGTGAAGTGATGGGATTCTCAAAATAGGATAAATTCTTAACAAAGTGTTTATAATTTCTTAAAAATCCCATGAAGCTACAAACTTCTGTAATGTTAGAGGATGTTGACCATTTTATAATGGCATGAATATTGGTAGGGTCCACATATATTCCTTCTCCTAAAATTTTATGCCAAGGTATTGCAACTCAAACTACAAAAAAACACACTTCTCTAAGTTGACAAACAACCAACTTTATCTACTCCTGGTTTCTACTTTACAAGGTCCATGTAAAACCTGGTTTTTCTACTGTTGTTCAGTGGGTTTGCCTGTCCAGGCAGTTTTTATTGTTTTATTTTTTGATTTGTCTAGGGTTTTGGGGATCCTTCAAAACCTATTTTTACCTTAATCTAAAACAACCAAATTTATCTTAAAACCTGCAGGACCTAACTCGAATGGTCCTCATGATCCTCTTCACTCTATGAATATATTAGTATGACATCAAGAAACATCAAGAAAAATTGATCCAAAAAATATCAAAACACTCCATTCATAAGACTCATGAATTTTTGTGGAATTTTCCAACCTAAATAGTACAACTATAAATTCATAATGCCCATGCTACATTCAAAACATCATTTTCTAAATATCAAGCTCTATGATACATAATTGATGGTATCTAGATTTAAAATCAAACTTAGATAACACATTAGATCCCTACATTTGATAAAAAAAATAATCAATTCTAGGTAATGGATAACAATTCTTAATCATTACCTTATTTAATTGGTGATAATCAACACACAAATGAAGGTATCCATCCTTCCTTTCATAAAGATGACTACTGCTCCCCATGGGGACATACTAGGATGAATCAATCCTTCCTCTAAGAGTTTATCAAGTTGCATCTTGAGTTCAATTAGTTATAGCATGGTCATTCAATATGTTTCCTTTGAGATGGGCTCATCCCTTATTACTAAACTAATCTAAAAATCAATCCCCTGTAGATGAGGCATACCAGGCAATCCATTTAGAAACATAGTGAAAATTTCCCATAACACAGAGTGGTCATCTAAAGAAGCCTTCTCTTACTCATCCAACCTATCACTTATCATGACATAAAATAATTTAAAACCCTTCCTTATATTCTTATTGAGCTACATCTTAATTATCATGAAAATTAAAATAGGTCTCTTAACTCTAGATAACACCAAAGGAGTCCTAAGGTCATTTGCACACTCAATAACCTTGTTCTGACAATCTAACTTGGCTTTATGATCCACAAGCCAATATATACCCAATATAACATTTAAGGTGCCTAAGGGAATAATGTGCAAGTCCACTATGGTAGAGAAGGCAACTAGGCCTAATACATAACTACACACCAAAGAGCTAATGGATAACTTGGCCCTAGAGGCAAGCTCAACTTCCTAGCTTTCTAAATGACTCAATCCACATGCCCAAAATGGTCCATGATAGAAGGAGAAAAAAATGATTCAAAATATTTTAAATCAAACAAAATTAAAATAAAATTTATTTTTATCATACCTATGGTATCTATTATCATTTTTTGGTTCTCATCTTAGTGGTCATCCACCACTGCATAAATTCTATGCCCTTGATCCACATCACCCACTGTCTACTCTAACAATGGGGCCTTCTACCTAATTGAAGTTGATAGTTCAATAGGAAAATCTCATGAAAAATTATTAAGAGATTTTTATATGAAATAAACACATTTTAATCAGTCTCACCCTAAGGGGGCTCTAGTTATTCTAGGTTTGAAATAAGTAGTTGACCTTAATGGTCTTACTTGCTCAAACTATTGTGTTTATATAGTCCTAGTTTACTGATGCTCATATCATCTAGTGTTACCTCACCTCTAACATTATTGATCCAGCTAGTTCTTGTATCATCTATAGCCATAATAGTTACCATCAAACTACTATTATTAAAAGGCCTTAAAGTTAGATAAAGTTACTTTCTAACCTCCCTTAGGTGTAGGTTGCACACCTTATGACCTTGAGTCCTATTGTGACTACATTTTTCCATAAATTTTTTCTTTTGCATCCAAAGTCTTTCCTCAAAGCTCAGTGAAATAGGCCTTTTTGACTATTGCTACCAAGGTTGTAGGAGCCAAAATACATAGTGTGCCAACTAGCTCCAAATTTAGGCCTCTACTGAACCTATTCACTTTTATTGTCTCATCTATGTACCCTTATACATAACTGATTAGATCTAAGAAATGACACTATGTCACTCCCTTGTCAAAGGTAATGAAACTCATTGACTTTATTTTACACATAATGAGGGGATATGCAACATGCTCTGAAATTCTCTTCAAAAAATTCCTAAAGGAGGGAAGTTGGTATCAAGTGATGCTTTTACTCCTCTCCTTCCCACCACATCTTAGTTACATCTCCAATAATATGGGTACCCAAATGAGTCTTCCCATTAGAGTCATAATCATACAAGGTGGAAAATTCCCTCATACTATCTAACTATGTTTCTATTATAAATCCTTCTTGCATACCATTAAAAGTAAGAGGATGCAATCTGATGAAGTCATTCACTAAATCCCTAGGCACATGTCTAAGAAGATAGTATATGTCTTGTCTCTCCCATCACTCATCATGGTGATGCAATTCACCTCTATAAACCTCATAATGATGATAAGGAGGACTCCTAAACCTCTTTCTTTCAACTAATCTCTATTCATCCTAAGAATATGATGGAGAGTGCCTCTCTACCCCATGTTATACTATAAACAATATCTCCTACATAACATCCCTCATTTATTGCATGGCTAAGAGGAGTTGGGTCTAATTTCATTTAGTCGCAGTGGATTTGGAGGCTTGTGTTAACTAATGGTATTGTCACCATGACATGATCGATGTCTTCCCCTCATTCTACATACCAATAAGTAATGCATTAGAACCAATGTAAAAAAAAAGGCTTAAAGTAAATTAAAAGCTTAGATCTTCGGGTGTTGAAACATGGGCTTTGATACCAAAATATCTTTCCCATTTTTCCCTTAAAGATAGGAAAGACATACAAATTCAATAAATAAACTACCAAAAGACATGGATAGAAAACTGAATCCATACCATACACAAAATATAATAAGGAGAATCTTGATACTACCATAATAAATAATCTAAGCATGTCATAATTAAGAAGTCTATAGTCTTAATTCATTCAACCAACACTTGTAATCTTTTTACGAGCTCACTCCAAAATGGTGATTATGCCTTATGATGTTGAGATAACTATCAAATTTATTTCAGCTACTATCGATGCCTTCAATTTCTACATGATTGCCTCAAGTTTGATCAAGGCTAAGTTACCAAGAAATGTAGACATGCCATGCATCATTATTTCAAGACCCCATACCCAAGCCTTTAGAACTTTTTTTAGTTACCTTTGTTCTGATAAAGTTGCAACAAAATTTCTAAAGACTCATAAATTTGAATAATTTATTTGAAGTCTTCATAACCTTTTATCTTTGAGCCTTCATGTAAAATTTGTGACATCATTAATTCTAAATACCCTAGCCTAAGTCTTTTATGAAAAATTGATTTCAAAAATTTTATTTAGAAGACAAATTTGAAACTTTTGTTCGTAACTTTTATTTTTGATAAAATCACAAAAATTTATCTGAAGACCTAAAAAATAGAATGATATTTTGAAAGCCTTCAAAAAATTTATCTTCACATAAAATTTATAAAAAAATTGAAATAATTTATCTGAAGACCTAAAAATTAGAATGATATTTTTGAAGCCTTCATAACTTTTGTCTTCACATAAGAGTTTTGATAAAGTCATAATAATTTATCTGAAGACCTAAAAATTATAATGATATTTTAGAAGTCTTTAAAACTTTTATCTTTGTGAAAACATCTTAATAAATTCATGAGAATAACTAAGGAAAAATTTAAACAAAAGGGCCCCAAGTAATTAATTGGCTAAGGTAAAATGGTAGCATAAAGACCAGTTTGAAAGTAATAAAGGCAAATTTTAAGTGGATGATTGAGCCACCAAGAGGGACTTGACTAAGGTAGAATGTTACATAAACCTCCTGATTAACTTCTAAGGCTGAGATCAAAGCATAACCAAGCATTGTCACAATATTTAAATCAAAGAAGGCACAACCCAAGGAAATTTCCAGAGGATTCAAAGGATAAGAACTGAGTTAAGCAAATAACTGATGCCTATATTAACTACTACTAACTATAAACTCAAGATAGGATCATCAATATTATAGATATGTTATCTTTAGGTTATATTTACATTGAATAATCAATGTATTTAAAATGCATCATGGCCCAGACCAATCCCATGACACTAAACCAATAACCTCATTAGTTTAATTGTTAACTGATTATTTTTGGATTACTTTTATTTGAGAAAATATCTTTTAGGTTTATTGGCCTAACCATTTTAAGATATGTTTTAGGGGGTTTGGTTAGAAGGATCAACTATCGATGGTTCCCAAACCCATCTAATTCCATTTAAAAGGGAAGAATGGAGCCATATTTTGGTGATGAAGTAAAACAACTCCAATAATGAGATTAACATAACCTCTTCTTCTATTTGTTAAAATATTTCAATCCAAGGTGACTATAATGAACCTAAATGTTACAACATAGATAATTATTATCATATATCTAAACAATATTAAAAAAATTATTGTGAGAGGTTATTTTAGTTATCAGAAGGAGATTACTCAACTGCAAACACTTCCAAGATTTCTTTTACAAGGCATAATTAAACCACAAAACATCAAAGTTTAGTTCATTTCAATAATCTAAATTTTTATTCATAATAATAATCTCATAACTATTGATTTGAGTTCCACTTGTTTAGATAAGTATAATTCCATTAAATTCCTCACATTCAAATATAAAGAGATGCATAATGCTTAAAGGACAAGTCACTCAAGACAAGGATTTAAGCAAGTAAATCAATCTGTCAATTTATTTGAAAGTGCATCATAGGCTAAATACCTTTAATATATATAGGACCCTTCCCAAGATCCTATAAATCAATAATTGATAAATAATTATTTCTTTGTTTAACACTAAAATTTTAATAAATAGAAAATATATGTCTTAATCAATAGTTGGAATATTATCCAAACTCTTTCTTTTGTAATTTTATTATAATTAGGTTGGCTACTAAAGCATTAATAATACATCAACATTTATCCAATTATTTACATATCAAGAAGCACATATCTAGGAGTAATTAAATAATGGATGAATAGTCAATCTTCAATGGTGCTCTTCAAACACTCCTAAGCATATATTGGTCATAAGAAGGAAGGCTCACTACATAATATTTTTTCATCATCAAGCTACTACTCTAGACACCCTCAATCTTGAGATTCCCAACTCTAAACATGTTTATATCACTTGGTAAAGGAAAAAGTGGATATCTAAGAAAGGGTGTTTTGACACAAGGGAGTGATCATGAACCACCTATAGTCCTATTCCAAATTATTATCCAAGGAGACTCATAGTCCCAAATATCATTCAAATAAACATTCAATGAATATCCAAATGAAGATAAGCATTTAAAATATAGAAAATGAATATTCAAGCTTTGAAATCATAAATAATGTATGCCTTTTGATTGGATATAAAGAGGACATCTCACTTAAATTATATCATCTAATATTCATTAGAGGTCTAGGAAATATACCACCATGCCATAGTATGGGAGGTCCTACAATCTCCCACAATGATGTTCACAGGAGGGTCAAGTAATCTACCACCATGCACACCATGGGAGGGATTAACAATATACCATCATAAACATGTTGCTCACACAAAACCACTGCATTATGTCATAATATCATTAATACACTCAAGTAATAAGTTGAAACTTCCAAGTCAATCAAGGAGGAACACAACCTCTCTAAGGCCATTGGTTAGGCAAAATATTTCATGATGGCTAGTTCACAACCATGACAAGACAGTAAGATAGGAAAATAAAACAAGTAGTATTATTCTCCTTTAATTAAGAGAACAAATAAACAAATAGAATCATTTAAATTCTAATTAAATATTTGAAATCATAGGTTATAATAAATCCCACCTATCGACTTCAAGACCACCTAGGCACTATCCTCCAATTGTCTAGACTTAGATCTCCTAACTAGTTATCCCTATTTACTATTATCTTATGCTCAATCTAGCCTTTTTAAATTGGAAAAATTACTAAAATAAGGGAGTTCAACTCCTACATATATTCATTCCAAAATTATCCATCCACCAGCTTCTTGCCAACCTATGCCTCATTAATGGACATTCTTTTCAATGTTCACTTAAGGTGCATGGTAACTCTTGCAAGTTTATGTGGTTGGTTCATGGATTCACTTACCTATTTTCCCACTTAATCAAGTCTAAGTCAATAAATTTAAGATCTATCAATTAGCCACTAAACAATTTAGAGGTTGGCTATAAAATCTAAAGGTTAGGCAATAACAAGTTTCACTAACCAAGTTTAAAGTCTGGTCACCTTTATCAAACACTATGTCAACAAAGGTGGTAGACTGTGCAACTAATTACTTAACATGGGTCTAATAAGTGTTTAAGGGTAAATTAATTTTATGATATAACCGTGATTGGCACAATCTCTTTCCTTCATTGGCCCATTTCCTATTTTTACACACTTGATGCATACATCAAATTATTTTAACTTAATAGTTTAAGCTGTAAAATTTAATCAAATAGGGCACTCAATCAATTATAGGAAACCAACATACCAAATAATATAAGCATTTACATATTTAGGTTCTCATCACCTTATACACATGAATAAATCATAAGCTTATGCTCAATGATTCAAACATTATTTAAGTCAATATATCTCATAGACATAATCAAATTTCATAAAGTAACATTACATAAATGACAATGTAAACATCATACTTTCATAAGTAAGAAATCCAAACATGATTGATAATAGGTCTTTTTCATGGTTCCCAACACATGAAAATCCTTCATAAATCCTTGCATGCCTCAATTGGATGTGACTTAACAACCTAATTCAATAGTGAGAACATTTAAGTCATAATTTCATACTCATCTTTGTTAAAGATAAGCACTATGGAAAATGGGGCCTTACATGTTCTTCTTGAATAAGAGAAGATAGTGTAGTGAGTTCATAAATGTCTTATTTTATTTAGTATTTTGAATTAACAATTTAAATAAAATTATAATTTTTTCATGAATATTTAACTGAATAATGAAATACACTAATTGATCTTGAATAAGATTATAATTACAATCATCTAACTAAGATTTAATATTTTTTATTTTAGAAAGAAAATTAACAACTTTTTCATCACCCTTCATGGGTGTAGTTATCAATTCAAGAATAAGATTAATCATTTGGAAATATGAGTGTCATCATGCATAGACTCAAGAGATTTGATGCATTGTTGAGATGTTCTTAATTGTCGATATGGAGTAGTAATTCATCCTTAACACTCCTCAGAATAATCAACATAGTTTATTGTAATTTACATTGAAATGTATTTTTAAGCTCAGGTATGACATTTCTTCCTAATGGGGGGTTTTCAATCTTGAACACAATATTTTATAATTTTTGAGTCGTAAACTTAGTTTTCATGTGGATTTTTTAGATGTTATAGTTGACCCATTTAACATTTGAGATTTGTCTAGCATAAAATTAGGAGAAGCCATAACTTCCCTTTAAATATGACACTCTAAAACTATAAAAGATATAAAATAAAAAAATATAATTTTATAATCTATTTAAAATTAAAGCAAATTTATAGTTTATACAAATAATAATTATTCAATTATATGTGATATAATTTGAGAAAATTGTAAAAAATTAAAATTAAATTAAGTGTCACATAAAATAACTACGTAAATAAAAAAGTTAATTTTAATGTAAAAACTATATTAATAAGTTTCAAATTTAAAAATTGACCATTCCAATGAGTTCAGAGCATGCAAAAACCTAGAAAACAACTTATCACATGACCACTTTTGACCAAAACATTGTATAGAATAAGAGTCAAAATTAGACTAGGGTTTTGTACATGAGATATAACACACAAACAAAAAAATATTTATAGCTAATAATTTTTTTTAAAAATCCTAAAATAATTTGACCCAAAAAATAATTGGTAGCATGTGTTGAACTCTAGACTTCCCCTTTTATAAGATTTTAACAAAATAAGCACTACCAACTCTCCTACTACACTAATTTGGAAAATATAAGCACAATATTATATTTAAACCTTATTTAATTTTTTTTTTCTAGATTGAAATATTTTATTTATTTTTAAAATATATAATAATAAATATGTGTACATAAAAAATTTCTAAATTTTTATTGTTGATGGTAAAAGACCCCCCCCCCCCCCCCCCCTCGAAACCTTGCATGAAAACTAGGAATTAAATAAATAAAATATTTATTGAATGTACTTTCAAACTATATACTAAGCTTTGAAAGCTTCAATAGGCATGGTGTAGGGGAGGAGAGTTGGATAAAGCTACAAGTTAGAAGAGGGCTTCTCAAGCCCTAAAACTTGATAAATAGCCTTCAAACCTTTCTATGATGCAACCAAGACCTTAAAACTATAATTTTGATGCAAAAAAATAGATTTTTAATATTTATATAATTGTATCATCCATACTATGATGTCTAGCTAGCAAAAATCTTCCAAAAAAATGATTTAAACCTTCTACATGCTCAGTAGGAGGATTAACAAGCTAAAAAATAAGACATCTAATCCTTTAAACTCAAAAAATAGATGTGTAAAAATAAATAGAATTAAAATTTTTGATATTTATTTTTCTTTAAATGCCTCAAATGGTTTTACCATCACACCTAAGTGAGATAAAGACTAACTATAATTTGAAAAAAATGCTCTGGGGTGTCTTCAGGAATGATTTAACAAGGAAAATGTAAAATATCTACCTCTATAAAAGAGATCCAACCATTATAAGTTTATAAATTAATATTTTTATAATTTTTCACTCAACCTTAGGTTTTACAAGGATATGTAGGATGCTTAGGGCTGACTTTTGGCTCCTCATTGGCTTTTGGTTGCTTGAAAAAACATTTTGGTTACTTAGATCTACAATAGAATGCTTCCATAAACAAGAGGAATACATAAAACAATTTTGAATGGATAATGAATTTTTATAAGTATCTCAAGGCTATACAAGTCTAATAATGGAATGAGAATTTGGATGAAAAAAATGAAGGATGTCTCCAAAAGCCTTGCCACTTAATCAACCATCACATGGCTCTGATTCCATATTATAACATATGAATATAGTATGAAATATAAAATTTTTGATAATAAATTGAGTATCAATGACACATATCATTTTAACATAGTATTTTAATGTGAAAAAACTCAAAGAGGTAAAAAACCATGGGTTGATCTTATTCACTATGATGAGAAACTTCACCCAATACATAAGCCTTCTTTCACTCACTTCTCTCTCAGATTGCTCTTCATAAAAATCTTAGCAATGATATTTGTCACATATCAAATATCACAATGTCTCAATGATTAATTCATCATAATTGGTTAAATTACAAAAGGGGTAAAACCATTTTTATATTGGAGTTTTGAAGTGGACCATTGTAGCCAATGGGTCCAACTTCCCCCCGAGGAACTCAACAACAGTAATAAATATATTTAATTTATTTATACATTATTACCTTGTTTTAATAAATAAAAACTATTTATTTTATTTATTTAATCATTTTAAAATATTAAGCATACTTATTAGCACCACTTAAGCATTAATGTTCTAACACAAAGTAGGACCAAAGATAATTTAAACATTATTTCATGTGTGTAGACATCTTATTTTTTTTCTTCATCATTCACTACTAATTTTATCATTAATCATATTAATACCATATTTCATAATCATTTTAACACTACAAAAAATTCCTCTTTATATTTTCTTCCATCACCTAACCTTATTCTTCCCCATGCCACTCTTTATTCTAATTAATATTTACTTAGCATCCCACTTAATTACTAATCAAATCCAAATAATATTTAAGGAATTTAAAATTCCTCATAACCTACCCTCACCTACCCCCACTAACATGAATACAAATCAAATTCATAATCTCCGCGTAAAACTTCCATTAATCATCTTGATCAAATATATACATTTGTAATCTTCCTTGAGCCTTGCACCACCCTTCCTAAAATTCTCCATGAATTTTTTAAATTTATAAAATCCAACCACCAAATCATCTCATCAAATTATGTTCATTGATCTTCATCCTCCATGGACAATTCTTAACCATCTATTTTTTTAATGAATCTCTATAAATGGAGCTACACCACCATGAAAATACAATAACTTTGAATGTGAAATCTTGCAATGCTATAATTACATCACCTTGTCAGTCATTCAAGCATCCATATTGAAATGTTACCAAAATTTTGAGTCAATAAGATCAATCAAACATTTGAAATCAAGACTTCATCCCTTAAGTATTTTTGAGCACATCCACATGGCAAGGAGGAAGGATTCTATTATGAACTTGAGGTATAATATTTTTTATTTATGCATCATTTAATTTAAATCTGAATCCTTTTTTCCATTATCTTAGTTTCAAGTTTTGTAATTATAATTTAGAGAATGTATTTTGAGTGTGAATTTAATTTTTCATAGCATAGAACTCTAAAATTATATATTGAATCACATATTTTGCAACCATGATGGGACAACTCATTATTTGTGTTAAAAAAATTGTTTTTCAATTTTAGTTATTAAAAATTTTACTATGGAGATTTTTTTAAATTTTGCATATTACTATTAAAATTTAAAATTTATGATTTTCCCTAACATCTTTAAACTAAAAAATGAATGAGTAATTTCTTTCCTTATCAAATGTTTCTAACTCATTTGAAAAATAAATGCCTCTTTCCTTTATTAAATGGAAATTCCTAGTTACCTGTTCCTCAATTTCTCTCATTATTATCAAATATTTTCTTTCTAAATATCTCATACGAAGCCCCCTCTTAATTTTTTTTTTACATATATCCTCATCAAACATTCTTTCCACATAAAATAAGGAATTTTTGTTTCAAACTAATCCCAATAACTATTCCATAAAGTATTTTACAAGTCAACATCTTTAATACCATCCTTGTATGGATTCAATGGTTTCAACTCTCTCTCTCCATATCGATCTTGAGACCATGTTATTAAATAGGTTGTGAGTTCAAATTCTATGTTGGCTCCATTTAAATATTTTTCATTAGGATGTGGGATTGAATTTTGGTGAGGTCCTTCTAGTATTTTTATGTCTATGGATCTATTTTCAACCATTTTATACATTTAAAGGCTTAGTAGGTATTGGTTTGACTTCTAAAAGTTTATTTCCACATTCTCTTAAAAAAACATTGGCCTCTTATTATGTGCTAATGTTAGATCTGCATTATTACTCAAATCCATTAGTATTATGGGTTCTTGGTGTTCATTATTATATATTATAATCTAGGGTAAATAATCTAACATGTTGCATAATAGTTTTTGGCATGATCAATATGAAGGGCTTGGGGATCCTCTACACTGATTATAATAGATGAATGGTGCAACCTTTGTGCATCCCATGATTATAATATAAA
The DNA here is from genome assembly GCA_037957365.1 of Torreya grandis. Classification (NCBI taxonomy): domain Eukaryota; kingdom Viridiplantae; phylum Streptophyta; class Pinopsida; order Cupressales; family Taxaceae; genus Torreya; species Torreya grandis. Next base: position 662,176 of record JARHVA010003026.1, read on the forward strand.
ATTTCATATTTATAAGTTATTTATTACAAGTTGAATTTTTTAGAGGATAGATCAAGGTTTATATTTATAAGAGGGAAGAAAATTACTTTGGTGGTGGATTATAAGACTTCTCAAATTACAATTTTTTTAATGAAATTAACAAAATACAAAAATATTCCTCCACTATTAAAAATTTATCGATTGCTATCTTTTATATCATCTAAGAAATTGAGTATTAATTACTTGAATTTGAAAGCATATTCATCCACTATTAAAAATTCCATGATCACTTTCTTTCATATTGCTACAAATTTGAGAAATCATTTATGGCTTAAGCCCTTTCTCTTGATACATTTCATTTGTAAGTTTAATGAATTTAGGGCATTATACACTTAGTTTGACACATGACACTAGCATTTATATAGGAATCCATCTAGGAAATAAGTGTCTAGGAATTTGAGAAACATGTGCATCTCCAAAACTTGAAAAGGATGATAATAAACAATTTTATAGAATTTTAAGTAGTATAGAAGGATTAGTCATCAAAATAAAATATGGATATACTAAAATATAAACAATATGCACAAGATATAGCATATATGAGACTTTTAGTTACAATATGGTCTGAGTAGTTAAGGGTAAAACTATGAGAAGTGTAATATTTTCCTGATAATGGACATCCAAGACCAATGATAAGAAGATCAAACACACAAATTTGTTGAAGCTATAAATCAAGAAATGAATAAAAATTATAATAGATGTAGTCAAAAATGGAAATGGATTTCATGATAAAGGATCAAATCTCATAGCTCTCACAACTCTCAAACTTATCATAGCTCACAACTAAGTAGTTCACCACAATCTACAAGACTCCAAAATATTCTATGTCAATAAAGCTCACAAAGGGATGTACATATAGGTGGAATTTAGGTGAATCCTAACCATATTATGTATGTGGGACTAACTTACCCAAAATAGGTGGAAGAAAGGCATCAAACCAACATCCTCATACATGTAGGATAAACTTCCCAAATATACACAAAATGCACATAACTAAGCAAGCTAAATATAAGTGTAGGAAAACCCTGCACACCAACAACCCCCTAAGCATATATTAGGTGGGTATAATAAATGGATCCTAAAAATAAGGCCTGATGGGGTACCCAATTACATATAAATCTTTCTTAAATTAGATAAAAAGAGAAAAAATGTAGGAAAAACTCCACCCCCCTAAGATGATGGTGAAGCAGTATTCACTCAAAGTACATCTCATAATATGACCAATGTCGTTAACAAGATCCTCTGCCTAAAGACTAAATATGTTTTATTTGTATGGAACAAATTTTATTCCCTTTTCCAAATTAATAACATGATGTTCGTACTAAAAATCTACCCATTCCATAATGAAAGATGAAGGTGGTAGTAGAATAAATTTGAATATGGTCCAAATATGATATGTGGCATTAGTCTAGAAATATCATGCATAAAAAATAAAAGGTAATGCCACTAAATTATACCTATCAAAAAAGGGACATGAATAGTCACTGAAATAATGACCATGTGAAGTATGAAACTTGGTTTAATAACTATCAAAACTAAAGAAAATATTGTAGATAAATCATGTGGATCCAAATATTAAATATCCATAGGAAAAGATGAGCCATCAATGCTATAAATAAGTGTACTCTCACTAAAGATAGTATATTTATTTAAAGTGAAAATCTACGATGGCTCTAGAAGAACAACATCTTGATGAGGAATAAATGTAGGATATGAAAAAAGATGGCTAAGGGACCTAGCATAATCTAGTCTTATAGTGGTGTATCGACAAAAGAAAGAACACTATCCATAAATAAAGTGTCATCATAAGAAATAGAAGTAGGAGAATAGATTACAATAGTATATAAAGATATAATGTAAAGAGGAGGAGGAGTGATATAAATATCAATAGTATATCTAAAAAGAGACTGAAGAATGCTACAAAAATTAGAGGTACACTCTATGTGATCCATTTGGTGGTGGATACCCCATGAAATATGCATTAATAAATGACCATAGACATAATCAAAAGAGTTTGTCTAATCATTATATTGGCAAGGGTTAGTAGGAACATGAATCTGTCCATATAAAAATGAAATAAGGTCCTATTCCATAAGCAAAATTTCCATGTACATTTTCCATGAAGCATAATTATTCTTTCCAATAAAAACCACTAGTGTAAAATCAAATCTCCTCATCCATTGGTATTTATCAAGTGGATTTTACATGACTAAGAGAAGACACCAAAGAAGTGTAATGATAAAAACATTTCACAAGTGATAATGCACACTCGGTGAATAGATATAAAACTAAGCTTACAATATATCCAAGAATATAAGATCAATCAATGTAATGGTAACCAAATGGGTACACTTAAGTTGAGGAAACTATGTGCACACAAATAGAATGTATGGCTCACAACAAACCTCCTGAGACAATTAACAATGACCCCCTAAAGTTTACAAGCATATAACATACTCATGTTGGACATCAAACTTAGTTGAGAATGTTTCCATGATTAATCAGTACTTGTGATGTTAAATTGAGTAACACACATGATACAAGTGAAACAAGCCAAGAGGGACATCGAGCTCTAACGACAATGTATCTAAAAGGAAATAATAAGCACATAAATTGGGCCAAGAAGGAGAAAAAGAAAATTTATCTTGCTTGTGAGGGGATTTAGCCTCTTATCAAATTGAACATCATCCTCTATCTTTTTTAGGTTAAAATATGAGGTATGAAAAAATAATAAAAACCTCCTTTATATTAATATGTTTTCCCACAATAATATCTCTCAACAAAATATTATTTTTATATAGAAAACAATCAAAACATATTTGTCCACCATTACAATGATATTATTTTTAATAAAAAACAAGTAAAAATATCATATTTAATAAATTTAAATCCACTAATTTGATTAAACCACATTTATTATCTAAAAACATGAACTACATGGGAAATTATGATTTACCAAAAAAGGTGGTTTTTTAAACTTATATTTTTATGAATATTACCATAGTTAAAACATTATATCTTTTTCAATTCTTAATGAAATTTCAAATTTCAAAATGATCTAAAAAGATGAAAATAAAGCACAAAAAACCTAAAAATGGTATTGAGTGACTATTAATAGTTTTAGATTAGTTTGAAAAAGAATAGGTGTTTTTACCAAAAAAATAGATTTACAAAAAAGTGACAAGAAATCTTGATTAGAGGTTTGGGGAGAGAAAACCAGCTGAGTGGTGGATGGATCAACTATCAATAAATTTGCTTGGCTGAAGACAAAGGTTGAAAACTAGAAATTAAACTTAAAAAACTAAACCTTATTTCCCCCATACCAACACATGCAAATGACATTTCTAAACAACAATTAGAGGAGAAAAAACTATAGATGTGTAGTTATATAAAATGTGAAAATTGGTAACTTGAGTGTGGCTAATGATACCTAACCCATAGATCCTTCCTACTTACTTTAAAATTAACCTCATATACATATTTTAATTGATTATTAGTCATCTATAACCTTCCATACCTGATTTTATCTTAGCCAAACTACTCTTTCCATGACAAATCCATCCCGTAGGTCCTATCAACTAAGGACAATAGTGCCCAACTTGGACTATAGGACTGGTACCACTACTATTCACTTTCGGTGCTCTTATCTAAGTGAATTTTTAGCCCCAATGGTCAGTTCCTTTTGGTTCCCCATCCTTCTCCTGTTTATCCTAATGTGAGTACATTCAACTCATGACCAATAGATCCTTATAAAAGCCCATTCAAAGATCATTTAGAAAAGGTTGGCAATTATCACTAAGCAAGCAAGAATACAAGAAAGACTACTTAGGTAATCTTCCCTATTCTCTACATATAACTAGCCAATACACTTACAAGCTTATCTAAATCCTTACACTAGTCCCTAACCACCTCAAGCACATCTAGTTTAGCATTTTGCATCTTCATACACACTATTGCACAAAGCACATCAAGTGGGAGAACTACATATGGCTTGATCCCTCTTTAGAGTATTGGTATGTAGGCATCATGTCCACATAAGGCATATGAATACATGTTCAATGAATATTACACACACTAACCCCTCCTTTTTCTCAAAGTTAGTCAAATTATAAAGGAATCTAGGGTTTGAAGATAAAATATGCTCTATAGGGAGTTCCACAAACATTCGGTAGTCAAAACTTCATATCTAGGGTTACATAAACACAATGAACAAAAAACAAAAGATTAGATCTCCTAAACAATAGAGGCAAAGGTGGACTATAGAGTTGGTACCACTAGTGTCCTATTTTTGTGCTCTTATCCAATCATAAAATGAACTCCATATCCTGATTTGTGACACTATCTTAGTCCCACATAATGAATTCCAAAAAATTTAGTTAGTTTCCAGCTAAGCCTTATTTTCTCTCCCTTATTAATATTTTAAAAAGATTAAAATTATATTCAAATTACATAAATCAGTAGCTTAATTATTTAATATTTATTTATTTATTTCATTACTCAGACCTTTAACTAAATTAGGAATAATACACCAATATTCCCAAAATTGTTAAATCATTTGGTGAACCCAACTTACTTTGTTTGTGCATAAAAACCTTAGGGTAAATTTCGTACTAATTTTTTATTATATTTTTATGATTTTTTACATGCATAATAAAATCAAAAAATTTCATCAAATTTCAAAATTTCATATTAATTTTGAAATAATTTTCTTTAAAGGCCTAGTTACCCATACTAGGTCCTAGTATTTTTCCTATATTTTTCTATTTTTTACTTACATATTTAAATAAAAAATTTGCATCAAATTTAAAATTTTTAAAATAATTTTCTTTAAAAACCTAGTTACATGTACTATTTCATGTTTGCTTCTTGAGGTATCACCTTACATCTAAAATCAGATTTCAAAAATGGATCTCAGTTATTTTCAAATATTTCTTGCATTTTTAGCAAATAATAAGGAGACCATACTTGGCCCTATCATGTACATGAATTATGAAGTTTACCATATGTTATTTCAAAGCTTCATTCTTTACATTTCATGCTTACTTTTCATAATATGGGATGATATTAAGAAATCCATTGTTAAACATAGTAAGATACCTCTCCTTCAAATAAAAGTTTACTTATGTTTAATACAAGGTTTCATCTCTTGATTTTTATCTCTCATATGGAAAAAATTAAAGTATATTATGCTAAAAAAATTATAAATTTCATAGCACATGCAAAATTTTCTTATTCATTCATGCACAAATTCATGCTTTCTCTCTCATATGGAAAAAAAATTCAAGTTTATCATGTTAAACACATCATAACACATGCCAAAGTTTCTTATGTATTCATGTACAAATTCATGTTTTATATCCCAAACTTGCTATCTCTCATGTGTAATGATCTTTATAAACATATTTCAATACAAATTATAAATAAAATTCCATACATTTCATTTCACATTCATGATTTCTACCTAGGTGCATATAACTCATTGGCTACCTTTGAGTATTTTCTCATCACTACTAGACACAAGAAAACACTAGCAAGTATATTTATCCCTCCTTCCTTAAAACTTGGTATATCTAGCTCTTATCCCACTCCTACTACTAGCTATATGCCCATAATAGACCATGTAGTACATTCTATCACCCAAATTTATGAAGATAGGTAGGTTGATTACACCCATGGCTCTAGCTTTATAACTCAGGTTAGCACCCCTTCTAATATAGTTTCGATTCTCAAGCTCCTTCAATGATCAAATGTTTACAAATATGTATTATATGTATCCCTTCACAATACTATAATTCTCATTTTCATTAAACTACCTTATGTTGCCTCTATCCTCAACACAATGTAATGGACTGAAGAGCATATTTCATTTGAGAAAGAGGATTTACCCCCGTGACACATCATTGAACAACATCTATCTTTGTATATTCAATTAATAATTAATGATGTTGGGGTGAAAAGAGTGTTAGTTGATAATGGTTTAGGACTCAACATTTTCAAAGTTTCTTTTCTTAAACATCTTAATATACAACCTCAAGATTTAGACCATTATGACATGAACATTAGAGGTTTTGACAACATCCCATAGAAATTCATGGGTCAAATGACCTTAATTATAATTTATTACTTGGTCAGCCTTGGATTCATGATATGCATATAGTCCCTTCTACACTTCATTCTTGTCTAAAATTTAGTCACAAAGGATACATATACACATGCCCAATAGACAATGAACCTTTTAAATACTACTAGGTTTTCAAATCTCCATAGAATTATACCTCATAATTTAATCTTGATAATATACCTATACAACCCCTACTCACAATGCACCCTCAGACTATGTAACACATCAAACAATTCTAAATCATGTAATAGCACTGATACCAAATCACTAGTTTACTTCCCCTTTTACACTAAAATGTCTTAATAAGATGCGATATCATGGAAAAGGTCTTGAAAAACATGAATTAGGAATCATCGATCCTATCAAGGCATCAAAACAACATGGAAGGCAAGGACTAGGATATTAGTTTACCCTTCTTCATGATAAATCTTCTTCCATAGCTTCAAAGCATATAAAGCTTTATCCACCCATTACATTGGTACACCACACTATTAATCATACTTCAACATTATCAATGATCTATCATGATCTCATTGATGATACGATTTCACTAGATATGTACACATTAGATGAATTCTCTAATGATGAATCCCTCTTACAATTTCTTAGAGCATATGAGGACCTCCCATCTTGCTATCATAAGAATATATTTACTCATCACAAAAACACCCATGCATACTTTAGAGAACATCTAGATTCTCCCCAATATATACCAATTGATTTCAATTATATTATTCCAACAACCCCATACACACTTGATTATTCCACATTACTTAATAAGGAAATAGTTAATTTTAATTTTGGAATCGATCAAGATCCCCACATTATCTTTTTAGTTGTTTCCATATAAAATTAAGATGATATAGATATTCATAAAAAATTAATAGATTTTATTGAACTATTTGTTCTGTCTTACTTAGATATGCTAGGAATTAATACATATATAGCAGTTCATTAGATTCCTTTATGCCCAGATGTTAAAATAGTTAAATATAAAATTTATAAAATACATCCTAAGGTGGTTCTCTTACTCAAAGATGAGATCCAACACCTCTTAGATGCCATTTTTATTTAACTAGTAACACACCCTACATGGTTTTATAATATATTCCCCATGATCAAACCCAATGGACAAATTTGGTGTTGTTTTGATTCCCAAGGTTTAAATAAAGCATGATCAAAAGATGATTTTACTTTACCTAACATTGACATGATCATCGATTCCATAGCCAGATATGAAATTTTATCATTTATGGATGGCTTTACAAGATACAACCAAATCAAAATTAATGAATAATATCAAGAGAAAACATCTTTTACAACACCTTGGGGTATATTTTGTTACATTATCTTGCCTTTTAGATTAAAAAATATCAGAGCCACATACCAGCATATCATGAAACATATATTTCATGATTTGATTCACCATAATATCAAGGATTATGTTGATGATATATTATCTAAATCCAAACAAAAACAACATCATGATATTGATTTATGAAATATCTTTCAAAGACTCAGACAATACAATGTCTAATTGAACCCAAAGAAGTATGTCTTTGGAGTTACATCAAGCAAACTCTTAGGTTTCATTATTTCTTAGCATGGAATATAGGTTGACCCTAAGAAATTAAAATAAATCATCAACATGCCATCTCCTATAAACTTAAACCAACTTTGATCCTTAGAGGGCAACATCCAAGCAGTCTACCATTTTGTAGCTTAGCTTTTTGATAAAACTCAATCATTCACTCAATTACTAAAGAAAGATACAAAGTTTGTCTGGGACCAAACATATCAATAAATCTTTGATAGAATCAAGAAATATCTTCTTAATCCACCTATCTTAATACCACCTATCCTTGACAGGCCTTTCCTACTATATATCTCAGTAATAAACCATGCATTAGGAGCTCTATTAGCACAACATGATGATCAACACATCGAATGAGTATTTTATTACATCATTCACACATTAGTTGATTACAAAAAAATACTTCACAATAGAAAAATTATGTCTAGCATTAGTTTTTTCTACACAAAAACTTTGACACTACATGGTAAATAATGAAACTCATGTTATCACAAAAGTAGATCCCTTGAAGTTTCTCATGGAAAAACCACATCTCTCCTGTCACATTGAAAAATGGGTCATGTTATTAACATAATTTGACTTAAAAATAGTTATCCAAAAATTAATCAAGGGCTAAATCATTATAGACCATTTGGCAGCTACACCACTCTTGGACACTAATCCTATTAGTGACACATTTAGAGATGATTTCACTACCTATTCTACTTATTATGATACTTGGACCATGTTCTTCTATGGTTCTCAATGTGCATCCAATGTGGGGGAAAGAATTTTATTTGTCAAACCTTTTTGTCACATAGTTCATATTTCATATTGATTAAGTTTCTCCTACACTAACAACATTGTAAAATATGAAGCACTTATCTTAGGTCTATTTTCCACCCGATACCTCCAAATTAGATTTATTCAAGTCTATTGTGATTCCTAACTTTTGGTAAACTAAGTTAATGATGTCTATGAGACAAAATAAGAAAATTTTATCCCATACTAAAACATGGTACAATTTTTATCATCATAGTTCCACTACTTTTCTATAGAAAGTATACCAAGAAAAGATAACCAACATGTAGATGCAATGGCAAGTGCCACATCTTTGATTCCAATTGATATTAACGATGATAAAGTTTTTTTCAAAATTAAACAAATAAAAATTTCCATCAATATCCAATGTAGATTTCATTATACTATCCATTTTAGCCATTACATGTAGTTTCATAACTCTAGAATGGTTCTCTAACATCTATAACTTTCAAAACAAATCTATAACACCAGACAATTTTTTGTGAAATGAAAAATGCAAGTTACACAAATAAACACTCTTTTATGTAATCATTCATAGAGATATTTTCAAATTATCCTTTGATAGATGATTAATTTGATATTTAACTTCAGCAAAAGCTAAAATTACTCTTACACAGATACATGATAGTGAGTGTGGTGGTCACTTTAGTGGAAAGGCCATGTCACACAAATTTATTTGATAGGGTTACTAATGGCCCACCATGAAATATTAATGTTTACAATATGAAAAACTATGTGATAAATTTTAATGACACAGTAACTTAAAGCATGCACCATCACAACAATTTTAGCCTATTATCTCTCCATGACCATTCATGTTATGGGGATTTGATATTATTGGAAAAATTAACACTGAATCTTCCAATGGACATAAGTTCATAATAATATCCATAGAATACTTTACCAAATGGGTATAATTCATTCCACTTTAATCTACTACATGTGAGGACATTTGTATCTTTCTCATGACTCACATTATTTCATGCTTCAGCTTGCCCATAGCCATCATTTCCAATAATGGAACATCATTCAGGGATAAAACTATCAATAATTTTTTCACAAAATATAATATTAAACACACATTCTCTACTCCATATTATCCACAAGGAAACTATCAAATAGAGGCTACCAATAAAACTATCAACAACATTTTGAACAAAATAGTGACCAAATTTGGAGATGATTGGCACAATCAACTAGTCTTTGCATTATGAGCCTATCAAGTATATGAATGCCCATAGGAGCCACTCCTTATTCACTTTTTATGGCATATAAGTAGTTTTACAATTGGAATTAGAAATCCCATCTCTTTGTGTCTTTATTAAAGGCATTCTCACTGATGACTAGTATCATGAAAAGTATCTACACCAGCTCGAGTAGTTAGACCATACACACATTAAAGTAGTAGAACATCTTATAATCTACCAAAAACTTATGCAATGATCCTATAATAAACATGTTCACACCATAGAATTTGAAGTTAATGATCTTGTTCTAAAATAAAATCTTCACAATGTCAATGTCAAAGAAAAAATCAAAGGAAAATTAAAACCAAATTTTCTAGGTCCATACATTATTACTCAAAATATTAGCCTTAAAGTGTATCATATAGCCTCACTTAAAGGAAATAAACTCAAAAATCCAATGAATATTATGCATTTATACATATTCCATGTCTAGCATTTTATTTCACACATTGTATTATACATAATTTTTCAAAATTACTTGTACATAGTTCCTTCTCAATCTCTTGTACATAGTCTCCTAATGATTGATTGTACATATCTTATATCAAAAATACAAAAAAAAATCAAATATTTCAAAATACAAAAACATGCAAATAATAAAAAAATACCAAAAATATTTTAATTGTTTGTATAATCCATGCTTCACATTACTACTATCATGCTAGACTTACATTTATTTTTTTATGCTATTATTTATGGATTTATCTACATTACCAGGATTCACTTGATCTTCTTTGAGTGTGTATAGTGACATATAGATCCTTGATTGCTTCACTCTACCCATTGAAGGGGCATCCTAATTCATACATTCAAGACACATATCGATATATCTTCCCACTAGGGGCATCTTCTACATGACTACACCATCCAGGTTATGTCATGTCTACACCACACACTCTAGTTATCATGTTGATTTACATTACTTACTATGATTACATAGATTACTCTATCGACATTCCACTAGTATATAGAACTTATGTATTTATTAGCATTTACCTAGTCTTATACTACATGTCTTATATACTTTCACTTCTTGCTTTGATTAGTTAGATGCAATTGTATTCCTAGTATTTACATGCTTTCTTTCTTGTTTAGCATAGATATATTATTTACTTTCCTTAGGACATTTGCCAATATCCTCTACTTCTACTCTTGTGTGTGCCTTAGGACATTTTTGAATGTCCTTTTCCTATACTCTTCTATGTGATTATGGCTTTCATGTCAACCTTTATTTTTTTATTGTATGTGTATGTGGTATTCAAACATGCCTTGTATGTTTACTTTCTAGTTTGAGTGACATGTGCCCATGTCCCATGTTTGTTTGGCACCTTGGCCATCCTTGTATGCTTCTTGCCTTATATGCTTATTGCTTGATTATTTTTTTAATTTTTTACAATGCCATGAATCACATCATGTATTATTCTTGCTTTCTTAGATGCCCTGATGGACATCATGCTTCATACCTCCTTGAAAACTAAAAACTAACCAAACTTCCAATTTTAGTTCAGTACATTACACATGTTATTACATTATTATATCTATCTAGGCATACCCCTATTGATATAACAATATCTCATTAGAAACCATGCTATATATTGAGATATTTTGTTGATTATCATTGTTATATCATGTATCTTTACATAATAACACACTTGTAGGGATATTTATTTTGAGGGAATTCATTATAGGTTTTTCATTCCTACCCTCAGAAGAGGGGGAAACAAACAAAGTTTTTATCATAGAGATCAGAGCTCCTAATGGTCAAAAATTCATCTTTTAAAACACTTAGAATAACAACTAAACATCAAACCAGACATAACAAACTTGATAGATAGTGAAAATGTTAGAATAATCATTAGATTTAGCCCAAGACAATAGCACTGAGAATGGACTATAGTGTTGATGCCACTACTATCTATTTTTGGTACTCTTATCTAACCAACAAAAAAACTAGACTTTCTAGAAGTAGGCAAAAAATTAGGTTCAACTATAGTTTTGCATAGTCAGACCAATTTAGAATTAGTAGTTTTTAGTACACTTTTACTTAAATAATCTAGATGTAGGGGGCATCATGCATGGCATGATGGCTCTCACTTCCAGTTTCAGATATGACAGTTAGCATAACTTATTCAAACACTAATGATTGGAGGAAATATGTGTAGCACATTTGTTTTCTTTCCTTTATGAGTTCAGTATTTCCTTAGCATTCTCAAAAAATATATGCCTTATTCCATCTATAGGTGGTTGGCATCACTTTGGAGTGGTTTTCATACAATCATAACTTCCACATTTTAGATTTGCTTTCATATAAGCCTAGTGCACTAGTTTTGGATTGGCTTTCATACAAGCATAATATCCATCATTTGGATTGGCCAAGAGTGGCCTAATTTCCATCATACATTCAGCTATCCATGCTAACATTTTCATATCATAGTATATTCATGGGCTTCAGGAGCCATCTCATATGATACACATTTCATACCAGTATCAGTTCATAGATTCACTTCATAAGGTAATTAGATCCAAAGGACTAGCTAGACTTTATATTATTGAGCCACCTATTCATAAGGATTGGACATATAGTCCAAACATTTATTAGCACATTCATGACCACCTAGATTCACTTAATGGGTGACACTAGAGCTAAAGGGCTAGCCTTTGCATTCTTGAGCCACTTCTAGGGTATTGAGAACTCAACTCCATTCATGATATTACTCTTGGTATAAACACATCTAGCATCACTCAGCATCAAAATAGGTTTTATATTGGTCTGCATACTTAATGAGGTCTATTCATTCATTTATTTTCCTCCTCTTACCCAACTTTTGTACATTCTTATTTTAGATATAGTGTATATAGTAAGAACTGATATACTATTAATTTTATCTTATAGATTTGCACTTCATGATGTGATCTCTCTATAAACACCCAACATGACACAGCTTCATGGGATTCAACCTTATAGGTAAGTTTAGGTACACTTTTTATTTTTCCTTTATCCTAGTATTTCACTTTGTTGCATCACTAGAATAAAGTTGGGTAAATGTAGTCATATAAAATTTGAAAATTAGTAACTTGAGTGTGACTAATGACACCCAACCCATAGGTCCCTTCTACTTTCTTTCATGACCCTCATAAGCATATTTTCACTAATTCTTAGTCGTCTATAACCTTCTAGACCTGATCCTAGCTCAACCAAACTACTCTCTCCATGAAAAATCCATCCCCTCAAGTCCCATCAGTTATGGATAATAACAACCAACTTGGACTACAATTCCAATTCCACTACTATCCACTTTTGGCACTCCTATCTAAGTGCATTTTTAGCCCCGATAGTTAGTTCTTTCTGGTTTCCCATCCTTCTACTTATTGACCTAATGCAAGTACATTCAACCCATAACTAATAGATCTTTATAAAATCCCATTCAAAGATAATTTGGAAAAGGTTATAAATTATCACTAATCAAGCAAGAATACAAGCAAGACTACTTAAGAAATCTTACCTATTCTCTGCATATATCTAACCAATACCCTTACAATCTTATCTAAATCCTTACACCAGTCCCTAGCCACCTCAAGAACATCTGGTTATCATTTTACATCTTCATACACACTATTAAACAAATCACATCAAGTGGGAGAACTGCATATGGCTTGATCCATCTTTAAAGTATTGGTATGTAGGCAATGTGCCCACACAAGAGATGTGGATACACATTCAGTGAATCTTACACACACTAACCCCCCCCCCCCCCCACCCCACTCTTTCTTAAATTTAGTTAAATTACAAAGGATTCTAGAGTTTGAAGATAAAATATTCTCTATAGGGAGTTCCATGGACATCTGACAATTGAAACTTCACAAGTAGGGTCACACAAACACAATGAACAAAACCTAGAAAGCTCAAGTCTCTTAGACAATAATAGTAGAGGTGGACTATAGTCTAGTGCCACTAGTGTCTTATTTTAGTGTTTTTATCCACTCATAAAATGAACTCCAAATCTTGATTTGGGACATTATCCCAGTCCCACACAATGAATTCTAGACCTTGTAATAGTCATTTCAATTATTTTTTAGCTAAGTCTTATTTTCTCTCCCTTATTACTATTTTTAGAGATATTAAAATTATAGTCAAATTACACAAATCAATACCTTAATTATTACATATTTATTTACTAATTTCATTACTCAAACCCTTTAAATTAATAAGGAATAATATGCCAATATTCTCAAAATTGTTAAATCAAGATGAACACACATATCTGTAAGTTTTTTTCACAATTTTCAAGAATAAAAAATAGTAATCAACTCAAGATTTCAAGTATTAACAATAATAGAAAAATTGATATTCATTACCAACACTTTGAGATCTAATACCATGTAAGATTCATCCAAGAATATATATCTAATACTAATGACAATAATATCAAACAAACAAATCTACTGAACCTATAAATTAAGAAATGAGCATAAACTACAATAGATGTATTAAAAAATATAGATGGATTGCATAATAAAGGCTTGAAATGCATAGCTCTCATAAATATAATCTCTCAAAGATTTCATAAATCATAACTAAGTATCCCACCATAATCCACAAGACTCAAAAATATTCCATGTTTATGCATAGGATTATGAGAAAAGTATAATTCCACTATCCCTGGATTTGATCTTGACTGTTGATCTCAATTTTCAAATGCCTTGCACTATTCTTAACCTTCAATATTCAATAATAATCTTTGATCTTCTTACTATTTTGATAGCATACTCTTGCATGACATGGTTTACCAAGAACCTTTGAATAATGTTTAATTTTCCTTAAACCCTGCATAAATCTCTCGCTCATCCCTTCAACTCATTTCATTCATTAATTCATCTCCTTTCACCTTACTCATTCACTAGCTTCACATAAGTTTAAAACTTAAGGCTCAAAACCTCAAATATTATTTTAAGTCTCATGAATATAACCTTATATTATGGATTATCTCTCTTGATCATAACATACTTGCCTCAACCCTTTTGAACTACTTACTTTCCAACATACACTTACACACCTTAAGTTCAATAGTGAGACTACTTCTTTATAGCCCTTTTTTCACTAATCTCCTTAGTTATAATTTTATATAAGTACTTATTACAATCTAATCCTATATTTAGATATATTTTTCTATGTTACAACTCTAAAATAAGTTACAAGTTCTCATTCCGCATATAAACTCACTTTTTAATCATCACCCTTGGCTAATTAGGCCTCTTCGTCCTAAAACACACCCATAATGTTAATTCTATATTATACAGATGTGGGACAAAATAAAAACCTATATAATATTATATATAACATTTAATAATAATATATTATGAAAATTTAAGGAATTTCACTAGTCCATTCAATAGTTATAGGTCTTTATAATGTAAAACCCTAGCTTTTTATTTTGGCAGGCCTATACAGGCCGAGAGGCAAGAAAATGAAATTATTTGCATTTGAAGGATTTTCAAAGGTTATTTGGAGTTTTTTAGTGTCTTTAATAGGTTTCCTCAACCTTATAAACCATTTTTTATCCTTGGTCTCATAGTCAAATAGTTGGAAAGCACTAAAGTATAGAATTATGGTTTCAAAGATAGAGTTGTTCAGGGTTTGTTCTGGATATTACAACTCAAAGGTTATCAGTATCTATAAACACTCAAATATGATCAAGTTCACCTTAAACTCTTTAAAATATCATAGTGACAAGGAGTCTACATAAATATTTCATCTATTCCATTTATTTATTACTCTTGTTGATTGTTGAAAGTAGGGGTTTATACCAAGACTGTAGGTGGAAACATGATGATATGATTGCATGACCTTTTCTAATGACTGTTTGGTTTTGAAATTGATTTTTATAATCATATTAAACTATATACCAATCTTTTATCTCATCCACATAAATTATCCACCATAAAAATCATTCAACAAACTCCAAAACTCTAGGACTACTTGATAGTCACAACCAAACAAAGTACATGGACTGTGACTTCTTCATTTAGTTTCTTTACTCTAAAACCTAATGAATAACCAAATAATGAAATTTATAATGCATATATAAATCCAAGATAAACTTACCAAATTTTTACTTGTATTGACCATCTCCAAAATATATTAAAAGTCTTTTCTCTTGACTGTCACAAGCATATAACAGGGTTTAAGGATAGAGATGTTTTTCCCTGAGTTCCTTCACTCCAAAACACTAAATTCAATAAAAATAAGGTCTAAATGATTAAAAAATATTAAATATTAATTTAAAATGGGATTTATTTCTTTATAAATATTTAAATTCCATTTTAAACATCCTCTTCTTGACTGCAAACCTATATTTCTTATCTCAAACCTGAAAACATACACGAGTGATATATTCATAGCCTCAATGGATTTCAAGGGAAACCTATAACCAATAATAATCCATATAATTTTCATGGAATATTAAACACATAAATAACTTTTATTTATTGACTTAAACCATTAATAATTATATATGTAGTCCATTTATGGACTTTGCCATCTTATTGGAGAGTATACATTCTTATTTTATTGGTTCCCTATCCTTTCACCTTAGAATATCTCTCTCTCTCCCTTCCTCATACTCTGTTCTCACACTACATCTCCTATTATCATGCAATATCTATGTTGGTTTTGTGTGGTTACAACTAAAACTCTTCCACCACTTTTTTCTCATGACATGACACTTACATGTAATCACCTACATAAGACATTATTAGATGAACTCAAAACTTATCTATCTCTTTGACATCCCATTAGACTCATATTACCCCTAGGACCTTAATTATTCATTTTACATACTTACACTTCTTGAAAAACTAATTACAACCCTTACGATGTCTTTTATAATCTCAAATATTCAAATTATCACTTTTGGCAGGAAAAATCCAATAAGACCTCAAACACTCAAAAGATTGACTCCTAAAAACTCCAAATTACTTCAAAGGACCAAACAAGACTCCTAACAATCATATAAAACTTCAAAACTAAAATGATCTTTGTTTTCTATATTTTCATGCATCATATCCCTAGAAGGGAGAAAATTGAAAACCAACACAACATTTTTCTTTCTCTACTTCCAATTGTCCTTCACTTGTCTTTATTTTATGCCTTTCTCTCTGATTTTCTTAGGTCCATATTTCTTAATCCTATCTTGCTTAGTCTTCATTATTCTATTCCTTACTTCCTTCTTTCATATTTTTCTCCTCCACTCTTTCTCAGCTATAAGTATCCATACTACTATTTCATTTTCTATCAAGTCATGGTTCTTGTACTTTCCTTCATCATTCTCTTCAGTTGCACTTGTATAAATAGCATCTTTCATATGCATCTTATGAGTGTCATAAGACCAAATTACTTCTCCACTAGCGCCTTGAAATTTTATATTTGGTTTGATATTCTCTTAATGAATTTGTCTCCATATCTATCTGTTTATCCTCTTTAATCAACTTGCATTTTGGACATTCTTCTCAGAAACTTGTTCCACTACCTTCCTCATTCCTTGGTTCATCCAACTCTATTGGAATATCATCATACAAGTTAGTCATATTCTTTCCTTGTCTTGGATTCACTTGTTTGTCTTTTCCATGCTGATCATGAGTTCTTTAGGTTCATCTTCTCTCTTCTTCACTTAATTATTAGATTCAATCTTATCTTGATTCTCCATTCATTCATTTTTTGTCCAAGAGTTTTTTTAGTATCTTCATGGTTGTTAGAACTTATGCCATTAAAATTTTCCTTATTTTTATTTTCATTGAGCTCACTCATGAGATTCTCATGCTTCTCTTTACCTACATGTAGTTCTTTTAATGGATTGAAGTACTTCTCTAGCATCTCTAACTCCTCTTCCAACATGAGAGAATCTATCTCTCCATAATATTTATCAAATTTAGGACCCTGCTGCCCTTCATCTTATTTAAAATTTTATTCTATATCAATATGTGCAATCATTGATTCTTCATTTTTCATCTTTATTTGCATTTGAACTCTCACCTTACTTCCTATTTATGCTTATTAAAATTCTTGTTTATGTTTTGTATTCTCTTTCCATGAACACATTCATTGATTCAAAAAGAGCATCTTCAAACTCATCATAAATGACTTTCTTACCTCTCCACTTGTTTGTGTTCTCTTCACACTCTTCATCTTGCTTCTTTATTTGGTTACTCAGTTGCATCTTCATACCTTTGTCTTTGTTTTCTTCCAATATGTCTTATTGCTTCTTGATTTTTCAACTGTCCTCTTTCTTTATGTTATCTTAAAGTGTACCTACAATACTATCTTTTTATACCCTTTCTATCCTCTTCATTACCCATTTTCTGTCTTGCACATTCTTAGACTAAGATTTACTTCTTATCTCACCATCTTCATGCTGCTTTGTTTGATAACCTATCATGTTAACCTGATGTAACCTGCCCTTTATTTCTTTCCTCCTTGTTCACTTTTGTCTTTCACCTAAATTCTTGGCTTGAATGACTTCTTACTTGAGGTTTACCTTTTCCATCTCATTAATTGATGCCTTGAGTCATATATGAACTACATATCCATGTTCTTGTACTCTCTTTTAGGGTTTTACTTTTCTCTTCACTTTTCCAATCTATTTATTAGCTTCTTCCTTCTCATAAGCACAATCAAATTCAATTCCCAAGAATTTATTTACCTCATTAAAAGACTCTTGCATGGTTATTTCCTTTCTCATATATCCATAGTTTTCATTCATGTCTTCCTTGTGAACTTCCTCTCTTAATTAAACTTCAATTCTTGTCAAATCATCATGGAAATCTTATTCTATCTCATCCTTGACATGTTAATATTCTTCAATCTTCATCATGTTATCTTCTACAACATGTCCTCTTCTCTTATCATCCTCATTCATCTTGATGGGTAATGTACTTGACCTATTTCTCACATGCTTTAAAGTCTAATTCTTGACCTTCATAAATCTTTTCATTAAATGTACATACACACACACTTAAAGACAATACCAGAATATAAAACAATAGACCACATTGTCTCCATGAATTTCTCTTTCATAGACATTTTCCTCTTTTTCTTGTCTTCTCTCTCAAGTGCTTCTCTTGTCACTTCTCTCTCCATGTTTTCCTCAATGATAACTCTTTTCACCACTTATCTTCCATGTTTATCTCTTGTAAACTCTTCATCTTTCATACCTCTATGTTTTATGCTCTCTTTGTTCTTCTCTTTCCTCAAGGCATTAATTATATACCTTTTCTCTCTCATAAGTAGATCTAGTGGCCACTTCACCTTGTTTCTCACATTATAGCCAAACCATTGGATTTTTTGATCCTTCATGAGCTTCACCATGATATCTATCTTCTTAAAACTTTTCCCCATCTCTCTTCTCATCTCTTTCACTTCCTCTTCTACATCCATCTTCTCTCTTTTCCTTCACTTTCTAGGCCTTACTTAGACCTATCAAGATTACATAGTTTCCTATTATACCTCTCTTGGATATTATTCTCTTTCTCTAGTCCTTTTTATAAGACTTCTCTTATATCTCTTAAGTCTCACTTGGATTCTTTAGCTTCTCTTTCTTGAGATTCAATTTTTTTTCACTCTATCTTCTCTAGAACTCTTTTGACTAGTCTCAAGTCCTTCACATTAGAATTAGGGGATTTATTTTCCCTCTTCACCAATATATTATTTTTGTATTCTGACTTCAATAAGTCATACATGTACCACACACTTTTCTCACAATACTTCTGCAATTTCATCTCATGCAATCTTCATGACATTATTTACCAATCTCAAATTAACAATCTTTAACAACTTAAAAAATAATTAAAATAAGAGATTACCTTTCTCTTATACCAAAATTATGTAGAGGGTTATGATAAAATCATAATTCCACTATCCCTGGATATGATCATGACCATTGATCTCATTTTGTAAATGCCTTGCACTGTTCTTAACCTTTGATCTTCAATAATAATCTTTGATCTTCTCACTAGTTTGATAGAATCCTCTTGCATGACATGGTTTATGAGGTACATTTTAATCATGTTTCACTATACTTACCCTACATAAATCTCTTGCTCATTCCCTCAAATCCTTCCATTCATTAATTCATCTTCTTTCACCTTACTCACTCACTATCTTCACATAAGTTCACAACTTAAGGCTCAAAACCTCAAATCTTATTTTAAATCCCATGAATATAAGTTTTTATTATGGATGACCTATATTTATCATAACATACTTTCCTCAACCCTTTTAAACCACTTACTCACTTTCTAACATCCACTTCCACACCTAGTGAGACTACTTCCTTGTAGCCTTTTTTCATTAATCTTCTTAGTTAGAACATTATGTAATTCCTTATGATGATGTAAGCATATATTTAGTACAATTTTCCATGTTACAACTCCATAATAAGTTACAAGTTATCATTCCATAGATAAACTCACTTTTTAATCATCACCCTTGTCTAATTAGGCCTCTTAGTCTTAAAACACACCCACAGTGTTAGTTACATACTATATGAATGTGGGACCAAATAAAAACCTATTTAATATTTTAGAGGGAATTAAATAAAAATATATTATAAAATTTTAATGAATTTAACCATTTCATTCAATAGTTATAGGTCTTTGTGTAGATAGCAAAATTATGTCACACACACGTGCACAACTCCTTGTGTCAAAACCCCCCTAAACCCATTTTAATAATAACAATTAATCTCCCTAACCCATAATTTTACCCCTCACAAATTTAGTTAATCTAAAATACTTAATTAAGTTAATTAAAAACTCATATTACCATCTTACCTGGCCACCTCACCCTATGACTAATTCTCCCCTAATGAGTCACCTCAAGACCTAGTCCCCTCATCCTAATTACCTAAGACTTATTCCTCCTTATAAACTAAATTCCTAGACAGATAATTCCTTCCTAACCTTCTATTTTTACCATTTTATAATGGGTGTCACATTTAGCATGCATAAGAATATAAAATCAGCCAAAAATAAAAAGATTTACCTATTCTTGGGCCACTGACATTGGTCAAACCATGACTGACATCAATGGGATACCTATTGACATCAGCGGGATTGCCAACATCAACAATATAATCCAAAATCCAACCTATGGTTTAGGTTATAAAAATTTAAGAAAATCAGTTCTTACTCTCATTCAGGCTCTTGGCATTCTATTTTTGCCATTTAGGCTTACAATTACTCTATTTAAGTCAATTATCATTATCAACTGAGCTCTTGAGGACCAAAAACATCTACTTGTTCTCTCTATTCAGACATTCAGGTTCAAACTCCCAGATAGAAACCATCAACTTTACACTTATCATTCAATGACCACCATAGCTAAGTATATCACTGATATTGTAGGTCATTTAAATATTTATTCTCCCATTTCTTTATATCTACCCTATACTACTTTACATACTTCAGACCATACCCCTGTGAGGGATTTACAAAACTTCCTTGTTTATTTCCCCTTACATTCATACCAAACCTCTGATTAGACTTAACCAAGCCATAAACTCCCTTTCCTAACTCTCTCAGCTTCTCTGACCTAATCCAAACCATTTCTTAGACTTGAAAAATCCTTCTGCAACCTCCCAGATAATTATTGACCCTATCGACATCAGTAGCCTAATCAACATTGGTCACCTCCCTTCCAACCTTGGTAGCCTAATAGATATTGGTCACATTCCTATTGATGTCAGTGATGATCAATTTCATAACCTCTTCAAAACTTACCCAAACAATTTCTAAAACACCAACAAAACACCTCACCTACACCCTATCACTCTCTACTATGAACATGTTGTTTAAAATGGTAATTTTATCTCTCTTTACTCTTTGTTTACCTCTATTTCAATTATTTATTATTATTTTACCTCTCAAAAGTGGACTGCCATCTCTAGGGAAGTTACACACTTCCTAGAACAAGCACGTAGCTTGGCAGCCCACTCATTTATCTACTAACAAACATCTTATGATAGGGATTTCTTATTTATAGGTAGTCCTCCCCAGCCAAATAGGACTGCTCACAATGTTTGGATATGGTGTGAAAACCAAATCTAGTTTCATTCCAATCACTTATCCCCATATTTCTCTCTATTTCCCTTTAGATGTAGAATATACAAAATCTAGTGAAACATTTTTGGCACACTTGATGGGACCCTAGAGCTTTCCCTGGGTTCATTTCTTGTTTTAAACATTCATATAGGTGAATTATAGTGAAATTTCATTTCTTGTACTTCTTCCTCCTCTTTTCTCTTAAAATGAAAGATCCAATATCTTATTTCTCTATTTAAAAGGCATCAAAATTGAAATCTTCTTTCTTTTTTCCTTCCCTCTAAAAATAATTTGTCATTTTCTTTTACCAAAAAAAAAAATCCCTTCTTTACTTCTTCTTGCATGCACATTAGGATAGTGAAATTCATTTTATATTCATATTTCCTCTTTGTTTTCATTTGAATCTCAACATTTCAAGATTTGGGTTTAAAATTTATTGCATTTTCATAGTTTGCTTATTGCATATTAACTCACCTAGTTAATTACAAGAATTTTAAATAAATCATAGTACACCTATGTTACACAACCAAATCACATTCACATAAACAAGCATCAAAACTCACCTAAGAAAAGGCCCATCAAGATTACATCAGCTAGTGGATCACCTTACCCTACCTAGCTATTCTACTTGGATTTCACCACCAAGGGGAGAGCCCACTCCATTCTCTGGTGGAGTATAATCTCTAAACAGATGGTATATTTTGGCTAAGCAGCCTAGCTCAGCTCTAGGTTCATAAAGTGCAGAGAGCAAGCTCTTATAATAAGCCATTTACCTAGTCTAACATAGATTCCCTCTTGAGCACCAAAACAAACTTGAAACTGGCCCAAGATTGCTTTCTAGTACCTTTCATAGCCAAATTCTCTTCTCACTATTTTATTAAGGCATAAGCCAACACAAAACTAAAATTAATCTCTAGTACTTAATAGTTGCTGGTTTCATGTTCTTTTTCTACTTTTCAATTGTCTTCTATATTTTTTGAATTGGTAAGGACATTTTTCTATTTATTCATAAGATTAATACTATTTCTAAAACTTAGTTTGTATAACTTGTTATCTCAGGTTTTTTTAGTGTCATTTCTCCTTACACAAACCTTTTACATCCAATAATTTACCTATTTTTAGCCTTTGATTTCTTAAAACATCAAATTTTCCATTTCCAACATTTCACAATGATCGACATCAGTTAACACTACCAGTATCAGTAGACTTTACCTACTGACATTGGTTATTTCATTGACATCGATGAACTTTTCCTACTGATATCGATCATACCTATCGATGTTGATAATTGTGTAGTTTTGTTTACTCAAAATAACAAGCTAAAATAACCCATTTCACTACATTCAAACCTAGTTTTTCTTTATTTTATTTCAAATATAGAGTAGTAATACTATTTAAACCACCACTTGCATAGTATTGACATGAGCTCAAGCCAAAATTCTTACCAATTATGCATGTCAGTAACCACTTCCACCTTCCCCTCTTACTTTTGAGTCTATCATGGAGCATACTTCAGATACAGATCATACTCCCAAACCTAACCAAATTCTCATTGTGCTTGAGGGAGATCAAGATTTTACTAATTTTCTTGATCATAATTTGGTAGCCCTTCAGCATTACCTTGTTATGAGCTGAACCCATAATTCTATGGGTGACCAAATCTATGGTATGCCAACCTCTTTGATGGAGATAACCTTAGTTTCAATTTCATCCATTATTTTTCCTATGGTTACTCAAACCACCACTTCAAAAAGTAACCCAACTATAAACAATGTCCACAATGTGGCATCTCCAACCGCCCAATCCAACCTAAACACTAGAGTAACTTCCCTACTTTCACAACCACAACTAGTTTTAGCTAAATCACACCCCATTCCAAAATTTAGTGATACCTATTCCATCCACCCTGGCACCTATAATTACTCAAGTTATGACTCACCCTTCATCTAGTTTAACCATGCCAATAATTTAACCTACAGTAACAACAACCAACTAACACATAGTTTCCAACCCAATGAGACAAGTTCCTTTTCTTCTCGCACCTTAGCCTATGACTCATTATCCTTATATTACCTTGACACAACCTCAAAAAGCTATGTCATATGCTCCCTCTACTTCCTATCATCTCCCCTATAACTTAGGAGGAATTCCCCAAAATAATCCCCCTCTAGACCTCATTAAGATGCTAATGGATAAGATGTCTAATTTAGAGACATTTGTTTCTAGTTCAAATAATGTACTATCTTATGATCAAATATGTAATGAACCAATCCACCCTTTTTTGCCTATTCTCCCTTATCCAAGTCAATGGGAAATCCCTAAATTTACTTATTTTTAGAGTAAAGAGGACCCATAATAGCACTTGTGAGCATTTTAACATGCTTGTTATCTAATAGGACATGATGATGTGTTACTACTTCACACTTTCCCTATGTCTCTTTTAGGTGCTACCTTGGGTTGGTATATCTCTATTCTTCAACACTCTCTTTTCTCATTTACCTAACTTGCACAAATATTCCAAGACTATTTATCTATTAAAATTTCTAAGAAGGTTTCTATAATGGACCTATATTCTATCAGACAATTTGATGATGAGTCTATTACTAATTTTGTCACTCACTGGAGAAGCTTGATCAATCAAATTTCCTTATCCTTACCCAAACTAGAGCTTATTGATATTTTCTCAAGGGTATGTGCTAAGCACATCTCATCTACACTCTAGGTACAAACTTTCTACACATTTGATGAAGCTTATACAATGGCATAAAAACTCAAGTTTTGCATTATTAATGAAGGTAAAGTCAAGTTGCATAATAAGAATACCAATAATAAGATAAATTATTCCTCCTCCTCTAAAACATCTCCCTCAAACCAAAAGGTAAAGGCTCTGCTAATGTAATGGTCATTAAGTCAGCCTCTTCCACAACCACAAACCAATCGAATACTTCAACTTCTCAAAATCTGACCAAGAAATTCTAACAATGGTATGAATAAAGACAATACACTCCCATTATGGAATCATATACATCCATTTAGAGAAAATATTGTAGCAAGGTGTCATAACCCTTCCTTAGATTAAACCTCCTATACAGTTCAATCCTTCTTATCCTATCCTAACCCAGTATAAGGAAGATGAGTTTTATGGTTACCATCGAGTTAAAGGTCACAACTCTAATAATTACAAGATACTCAAGAATATTGTTAAAGATATGCTTGATAGAGGTGAGATTGTATTAGACAATCCTAATGCACCTCCCAATCAAAATATGGATGTGTTCAAACACCCCTTTCCTAACCATTCACCAAACCAAAACATTGTCTAGTCCACAACTAACTCAGGTGATCATAATATCCATATAGTTAATATGGTCTTTCCTTTATCTTCAATTTAACTGACCCCTCAATAAGAGACATATATTTTATTGACTCCTCTCCCACATTCAGTGGCACATGTTTTTCCCATTCTTCTTCCTCAAGTAGAAGAGCCTATTTCACTCATTTTGCTCCCTTAAGAGGAAGAGCCTCATTTTCCACTCCTTTTGCCCCCCAAGGAGCCTATAATCCCAATTCTATTTGCACCAATATTACCTATACTCTTACCACTTGAAGACCACACCCTACCTATTCCTCAACCACATGTTGAAGGAAACATCATTCCTGTATTATACCCTCTTGAGGAACTTTCTTCCCCTACCACTCCTCCACCTATAGAGAGTGATACCCCACCCACTTCACCTTTGTACCTAGAAGATTCCATGTCATTTACTTCCTTAATATATGAGATACCTATTTTACCTACTCCAATTGCACCACCCTTACCCCTTCTTTTACCTATGGAAGTTCATACATTTCCCATGCCTCACCCATATGTTGAGGGAGCCATAATACCTATGTTTTACCCTCTTGAGGAGCCTATTTCATCTACCTCCCCTCCACCTATGACAAATCAAGTCTCTTCTCCCATATCTATTGAAGAAGACCTCATTGTGTTTATTTCTCATCTTTGGCCTGAAGTATCAAAAACTAATAATTTACCTCTTTCCCAAACACCCCAGCTTTCTAAAAATACAATCATAAGGCCTACGTCAAATTTTTCAAAACCCTTCTCATGTTTTGTAAAAAATTTAGAATTTATTGACTCCATGAAACTTGACCATGTTGCATTTTGGGACCATCTTAAAACTCCATATCTAACACAATGAATGTTGACCTTTACCACTAATCCTCTTACTACACTTTACCCTAAAGTATTTGATAAAGTTAGAGCTTCTTCACTAAAAGAAAAGGAAGTTTAACTATCTATGTCAGAACCCTCTTCCTCTCAAGAATCTATAACATTAAAATAGATAAGGCCTTTAGGTTTATGCCCCATTTCTAATTTAATCCATCCACAGGTGAAATTATATTTGACTCCTCAACCACAAATTTGAGTTTCTCACCCTAAAACATAGAAGAATGTTAAGCCTTCTAGACCTCACCAATACCTTCTTTAACCCTCAACTTTACCATCCATTTTGGGGCCACATCCTTCTACTTTAGTTAGAATATCATTTAACCAAGCCAAAAAAAAGGTTAAGCTACCCTCATTCTTGCCTTTGCCATCTAGTAGACCTCTCACATTCAACACTAAGAAAGTGATAGTAAAACACATAATTCCAAAATGTCTAAACAAGACACCATGTAAAATCACCTTTCCAACATCAAAATAGAAAAAGGTATCCACTCCTATTAGTACAACAAGCATGAGCACACTTGTAGGCTCCCAAAGATTTTTCTTACATTAGTTATTGTAATCTTTGGTAATAAATATTCCTACCATTAATCCTTATAGTCCTCTTGGAATGAATACATCTTGATTGGATGATACACATATTTTTTTATATCATCATTCAGTTAGATATGATACTGAGAATTGTAAAGCCTTCACAATGGTTATTCAATATAACTTCAATGTTGACACCCTTTTCAATGACACTACCATAAACCTTCATGTTTTTCCACCTTTGGTATCTATAATGCCTCCCACTATTCCACTAAAACTCAAACCCAAATATGTCATTATAAACCCTTTACCACCTCCTTCACCAACTTTTCAAATCAACATAGTTAATGTGGCCATGAGGTCACAAAACCAAAAGGATAAACCTAAGGAAAAGGTCACTACACCATGGACCCATCCCTTCACCAAAGACACTCCCTATACTAACCCTAAGATTTCCATGTTGGGTGTTCTTAAAAAAACATCTTCAGACATTATTTAAAGCTCAATGGTAAAGCAACTTTACCAAACTCCTATGAAGATGTCTTTGTATGAGTTGAACCAAATATCATCCCAACATCATCAAGATTTGACTAGTGATTTGTAAGTGATTTAGGTATAATTTAATAATCCCCAACTCTTTCAGCTTTGGTTGGCTCCCTTATTTCTCTCTCCCTAATTTCTTTTAGTAATTTAGAAATTCCACTTCAACACCCTAAAGATCAGGATTTTTCCCTTTTTATTATCACATATATTAATCAAACTCATATCAAGAGAGTTGTGATCGATGGGGGAGCTAGTATTAATATTATTTCCACCTATGCCTATAAACAACTAGCCCTTCTTGACAATTACATGTCTCAAACTGATATGATACTCCATTCTTTTAATGATACTATGGATACTACGATGGGCACTATTGTCTTACATATTCATGTAGGTCCCCACACAATTCCTAAGATCTTATATGTTATGGAAGGAGAGTTCTAATATAACATACTACTTGGATGGCCTTGGTTATGTGTTATGGCATGTGTACCCTCGACTTTGCACCGCTATGTCAAGTTTGAACATGATGGACAAGTGCATGTTATACCTGTTGACCTACCTTTGTTTGAAACATGTAATATGACCTATAATCCCAATGATGTTCTCATCCTATTAAAAACATCATCCTCCTCAAATGATTCTTCTGAATCTTCAACAAGCTTCACTCCTATGGTTATATATATACTAGTAACACAAATTCTTAACAAATATCCCATAGAGGAGACTTTTCAATGTTTAGCACTTGGTGAATATTATTTATTGACACTCGACATGTTCTATACTCCACAATAATATGGAAGGATTCACATGCACCCAAATTATGATCCCTATATTTGGATGGTCATCCCTTATTGCCCCCCTAATCTTCAAACCAATTTCACATATGGGGGAATTGATCAAACTCCCACTATCAACAACCCATCTTCTTCACCACAACCATTTACCTATGACTTCTCTTTCCTAATTAACCCTATATTCACTCACACCTACCTATATAGGTGTGCCTAGAAAGGATTTGGTTTAGGTCATTATGAATAAGGTGTCCACACACCTATTGAATATCCTACTAGTAACACCATTTAAAATGCCAAAAAAAGGCATGGGGTGGGATATGAAAAACCAAATAAACTCACCAAAACCTCCCCTAAACCAATTATCAAAGAATCATTCTCTCCTTATCCACCTTCTTCTCCACCATCACCTACAGAATAAGAGGTATCTATACCTCCTAAATTTTTTTCAATAAATGCCATCCATTTAGGGCCTATCACCTATCGTCAAGGTAAGGAAACAAGGTCCCTTCCTCTTGTTCATCCTAAAATAATTAATGAAGATTCTCTCACTATTAACACTATCCAATGTTAGGATGATGATGAAATTTTCACCTACATAGGTGTAGATGATTCTTATATCCAATGATCTCTCCCATCTGAAATCCAAGCTATGTTAAATGAATCAACCATTGAAATCAACCTGCTCTCCCATGATAACCCTCACATCCTCAAGATTGGCTAATCTTTAGATTCCTCTGAGCAAGCTAATTATGCCACATTTCTTAATGATCATATCAAAGCCTTCACTTGGTCCTACAATGACATGCCTGGTATTGACCCCTCTATCATCACCCATAACATTGTCACCAATCAAGATGCTAAATACCTTAAATAGAAACTTTGCAAAATACATACTCATATTACTCTCCTTGCCAAAGAACTCCAATGCCTTCTTTTTGTTAACTTTATCCAACCCATCGAATACCCATAATTGATTTCCAATATTGTTCCTATCATAAAAGTTACTAGGGGAATCTATATTTATACCGACTATCATGATGTAAACCTCACTTGTCTAAAAGATGATTTCCCATTGCCTAGTATCGACCAACTTGTTAATCTCATGATCAGCCATGAGATGTTATCACTTATGGATAGATTCTATAGATATAATCAAATCCTAGTTGATCTTGAGGATCAACACAAGAACACCTTTATTACCCCATGATGTACTTTCTATTTCATGAGATGTTATCACTTATGGATAGATTCTATAGATATAATCAAATCCTAGTTGATCTTGAGGATCAACACAAGAACACCTTTATTACCCCATGAGGTACTTTCTATTATTGGGTCATGCCTTTTGGCCTAAAGAATGTTGGTACAACTTACCAATGTGCCATGACCTATATTTGCTATGATCTCTTATAAAAAATTATGGAAGTTTACATGGATGACTTACTCGGTAAGTCTAAACTTTTCCAAGAACACTTAAAATTTTTCAAAACCATATTCACTCATCTTCTCCAATATAACATTTGACTAAACCCAAAGAAATATGTCTTTGGTGTTATTTTTGGTAAACTCTTAGGTTTTATAATTTCTCTCCATGGTATAAAGGTTGATCTTGCTAAGGTTAGAGAAATTATTGAGATGCCTCCACCTACTAATATCAAACAAATCCATAGCATATAAGGCAAACTTCAATCAATTTGATGCTTCATTTCTCAATTGTCAAATCACTACCAACCCTTTCATCATCTTCTCAAAAAAGATGTTTCCTTCCAATGAAATACAGACTACCAAGAAGCCTTTGATGCACTTAAATAATACCTCCTTTCCCCACCAATTCTTATTCTACCTACGTAAAATCATCCTTTTTACCTATACATCTTCACAATAGACCATTCTCTAGGTGCTATGATTGCACATCAAGATGACCAACATCAAGAGCAGGTAGTTTATTACATAAGCTACACACTTATTGATTATAAGAATTGATATACCCACACTAAAAAACTTTTCCTTGCATTGGTATTTTCTACCTCTAATCTTTGACATTATCTCCTAAATCACAAAACCTATGTGGTCACCCATATTGATCCCCTTAAATACATGCATTCTAAACCTTATCACAATCAATGTGTATCTTGGTGGCTCATGTTTCTTGCTAAATTTGACTTAAAGTTTATTAAGCAAAAGTCAGTTAAAGGGAAAAAAATCATAGACCAGTTAGCTACTACCCCTTTACCTAACAACCAACCTTCAAACCTTGAATTCCCTAATGAATCTATTGTAACACTCTCCACTGATGACATCTCCTATCAAATGATGATGTTCTTTGATGTATCTAAATGCCAATATGGTGGGTGTGTGGGGGTCATACTTATTCCTCTAGATGGTAATCCTATGCCTTTATCATTTAAAATAGATTTTGAATGCACTAACAATATGGCTAAATATGAGACTTTTATTCTTGGACTTCAAATAGCTATCTTCTTGGGTTTCAAATCCATAACCATTTTCCTTGATTCTCATTTAGTGGTTAACTAAGTTAATGGTTCCTACCTATGCAAAAACAAAATTCTACAATGGTACAAACATCATGTAGATACACTCTTGGGATCATTTGACTCTTATCTATTGCAAACTATTCCTTGATCTATAAATAAGTTTTCTAACATGATGGCTTCACTTGCTTCACACAAACCCTCTTCATCATCCTCCTCAAGAATCTATGTCACCATGCATCACTTAACATTACCCTCCTATGTCTCAGCTAACATCCACTTTGTAGGAAATGTAACAACTAACCCACAAGACTTATGGTACAAGAAGATTATCTTTCCTTCTATATTACCCCTCTTGATCTTTCTAATAATGGGAAAAGGGGCCCTTCATAAAATTTACTACTCATTACACTATCATAAGGGAACTTATCTACAAGTGAAGTTTTGATGGTCTTCTCCTTAGATGCCTAACTAGTAATGAGACTCCCTTTGATATTAAGGAAGTCCATGATGGGATTTGTGGTGGGAATTTCAATGGTCACACAATTGATAAATGTATTCTTTGACTTATCTATTATTCACCCACACTTCATCAGGACTATGATGACTACATTTGGCATTGCATCAAGTGTCAACAACACACTAACCTTCTTCACATTCCTAGTCATGCATTACAAGTTGCCAAAGACTTTTTGTCTCTTCTCCTAATGGGGCCTAGATCTAATTAGAGAGATTAACCCTCATTCATCACTCCATCATCACTCTATTATTACTGCTACTGAATACTTCACCAAGTGGGTCAAGGTGGTCCCTCTCATCTCCACTAAAGCTAACAAAATTGTTGACTTACAACATCATTTATCATTTTGGTATACTTCACAATATTAAAATAGATAATGGTAAGTATTTCAAAAAAGAGACTATTCAAGGTCTTTGTGATGCATTTAGAATCAAATTAAGGTTCTCATCACCATACTATCCATAAACTAATGGATAGGTAGAAGCTTATAACAAAACTTTGACCAAGATTATCATGAAGGTATTCAATGATATGGGCAAGGATTGGCACACACACATTCCTTTTGCTTTATGGGCTTACTGCAGTAGCACTCAAACCCTGACTAGTGCTACATCATTTTCATTCATATATAGGATGGAGGTCTTTTTACCTCTTGAGGTCTAGATCCCTTCTCTTCACATTTCTCTACATGACATACTTATTAATGATGACTTTTTCCAAGAATGTTTGGCCCAACTTAAATTTCTTGATGAAAATCATCTCATATCCCTCAACCACCTCCAAGTCGATCAAGAGCATATCAAACATGCTTATAACAAAAACCTCAAAGAGTGAGATTTTAATATAGAAAATCTCATCTTAAAAGAAAATTAACATGTGAAAAACATGGAGAAAATGAAATGGGGTAAATTTGCTCCTAATTGGATTAGACCTTATATCATAACTCACAAGTATGGTTCAGGAACTTATGGCTTGTCTTCTCTTGAAGGAAGGCCAAAACCTGAGCCTTTAAATGCCTTACACCTATGACCATTCATTTTTTAAACTAGTGTCACTTTACTTCATTTTTTACTTGAGCTCATCCCTTGAGCATTCATATTACATTCATTTCCCTTCCTCTTCACCCTTACTCCTATACACCTAGATAACTTACACAGTGGTATGGTTTTATCCTTATAGTGGAACACTTATAAGCCTCTATAGTCTTGTCCATGACTACAACAACAAAAAATTGGGATATTTGCAAAACATTCTAAAATCTTAGGTCATATTTTTCAATGTAGACTGATCCCTTGAAGGATAGCTACACAACTTCCCTCTGCTATTATCAATAGACTACTCCCTTTAAAGAAAACTCTTTTAAATTAAAATAAATGCTTAGACCATTCCCTTGAAGGATGGCTAAGCCAAGATTTATTCTCAAAGGGAAAAATAAATGCAAAGGGATCCTCATATTTTTGCATGACCTTAACCTATACAAAATCCCATTTTAGGCTTCTCGCATTGATCAGCTTACGCAACCAAAAAAAAAGAAAAAAACTTTGAGTCATGGACTTGCCTATACTAGCTCTCAAATCACCCACAAAAGGGACATATCATTTCTACTTGGTAGGTTATGTTATCTCAACATTTTATCTCATTTTTTTCCCCTCATACTCTTTTAATGGACTATGAATCTCACTTAACATGAGGTAAACATGACACTTCTCTAACAAACACAATGTTCCAAAGATATAAGGCATGAAAGAGGCTCATTTTCTTGAGCCTATTTACGTACTAAATTATGGTCTTTGCCAATGCATGAGCATTCTGACTTTTTATTTTTTCCATCCACATCACATGTCAGATATTCTATTTGAGATGTAGAAACAATGTCATACCAACATTAACCTAATCAACCCATTTATTTTATGCATATACCATCACAAATATGGAAAAATGCTGAAGTAAATTAACCCACTCAATCTACTCATTTTAAACATACACTATCACAAATATGGACAAATGCTAAGATGCAGCTAACCAATCAACTATGCATATACCATCACATAAATGGGAAGGCTAGTCTAACATCAAATAACAAGATCAACATTAACATTCAAATTCACATAGCAATAAATGAGCATCATCCATATCAACATCATAAACATAAGAAATGCATCTAAAATAAACACATGGAAATAAATGAACATCTCATATATAAATATGTGATCAAATACATGTTTATCATCTACATCATCAAAATATCATAAATCTCTCTCAAAATGTACATCTTACAGGCTGATATACATATAACATATATAAATATAAAAATGGTAAATTATGATACTCATGGTCCTCGAGGCTCTCCCTAAGGTTGTGAGGATGCAATATCATCACCACTCTCTATCCATCTATGTCAACATGAACTAGAAGCTATTGAACATGACATTGACCTCTCTTGCTCTTTAAAATCTAAATATCAATGTATCTACAGGAAATCTCTAATCACCCTCTCATCATAAGTAATCTCATCTAGGGTAGTCAAATACCTTACCATTGATATAGTCTATGGAGGACCCATGGCACCTGATGATAGCCTAGCCTATACTAGTCCTTTTGGTGGTGGTGAAGGAGGAAGAGTGGCTTGGTATGTTGATACTCTTAGACTATCTCTCTCTACCATCATTGTAGTCATCTAACTTTATAAAATAGTCATCTACCCTTATAATGCCCTAATCTAACCCTATAATGTTACCACCTACCCTTGTAAGGCTAAGACCTCTACATGGGCTATATTTGGATCTTGTACCACTATATCTCAAGCCTACTATTATATCTCACACTTGTAGCACTACATATCTCTCCATGACTAATCCCTGTAATTCTATTGGTGGCCTCTTGACCTCCACCATTAGATGCAACCCTACCCACCAAGCTATATAAACATCTATATACCATAGCTCCTAAACATCTAGCCCTATTGGTAGCTCATCAAAATCTAACCCATTAGTCTCCTCGAGTAATGTTTAAGGTGCCTCTATGTCATCCCTCTTATATCGAGGGAAGGTAGGTAGAATATCTTGTAGTAGACTGAACTATCTCCTGACCCATGCCATGGGTACCATCTATAGTTCACTGGCCCATCTCCCCCTAACCCATAATGATCTCTATAACCCAATCAACTACTCTACCTTCCCTATGAAGATTGGATACATCAAATACAATCTCCACATGATATCTATAGTGATTAATCCCTCGATCATGTGCCTATAATAGGTGATATCTCTCATGACACCATCCACTTGTGTTTGTGTCATCCCATATTTCCACCATCTAAATTGAACCCTAAAATTATCTAGAATAGTGGTAGGTATCCCTAGTGGTCATGTCACCATGATGTGCTCATATGCCCAATAATGCAAAAGATGGCTGACACAAACTGTATTATTGATGTAACCTCAAACCCCACAGCTCTTTATATAATTTTACAAAAAATAATGGACCCTAGGCAAAAATAGTCTTCTAATCTATCATCTATATAAGTAAACTAGTCAAAGTAATCAAAAATATCCCTCTATCTAAATTAGGTAATGCATAAATAGCAATCTTGATCATCATCAGGATGCTCAAATGATGTTGCTCCTCATCAGCCATGTAGAGTGGCTCATATGAAAATATCATAGAGTGGTAGGTCACCTCATTGAAATTATCCCCATATAAACTAACCATATGTATATCATGCTCCTCTCTCAAGCATGAAAAAATCTCCTCACCCTAGAGTGGTAGCTATAGAATCCGATAAACATCCTCCTGTGTCACTATCAACTCTCTGATCGGCAGATGGAAGGTGTTGGTGCTATGATCCCACCTCTCAATCAATGTGATCATTAGTGACACATCCCATGTAAAATAATATTATTGTCACACTCTTCCCAAACCAATGGCTACCATATGATCCCACTCATTCAGAGTAACATATCTCCTCATGTGCATCAATAACCTCAGTAGATGATCTTGTAGTGTAAGCTCCATCCTCACATGCATCCATACATAAATGAATCAAGTCACATCATTTTTAATCTACTCCCTCACCACCTATTTCCTTAAGTTTTGGTAGAACTACATTAGACTAAGGCCCTAAATTGGGATATGTAGGTAGCACTCAGTCAACATGGGGTCTTTTGAGGTTATCTCAACCATAAACCCACCTTACTAACTACCTTAGGCTTCACTACCTCTCTCTCTCTCTCTCTCTTTACCCTAGGCTTACCCACCTATTCAAACTCTAGGTTTCACTACCTCTTTCTCTCTCTACCTTACCCTACCCACCTATTCCAACTCTAGGCCTCACTACCTATATTCTTGACTCTTGACACTATATCCTAAATTTTAAAACCTAGACCTCTCAACTATCTTATTTTACCTTTTTTCCCCTACAACTAACCTTTTAGATATTTTTCTTGAGTATTGGGAGAACTACATTAGCCTAAGGCCCTAAAATAGAATATGTAGGTAGCACTCAGATGACATGAGGTCTTATAAGGCTAGCTCAACCATTAGGCTACTTGACTACTCCCACTGGAGATCCAAAACTCACCCTTTCTCTTATCTATTTCTTTTTAATAGTTGCTGATGTTGGTAGCTTACTACCAACCTTGATGACATTTTGGCCAATGTCAATTGAGCCCAGTGCCATATAGGCTAATGTCAGTTGATCTCAACAACATTGATGACTGGTTTAGCCTCAAGACTAAACAAACCCAAACCCTACCTACCCATTCCCCTAGAAAACTACCCCTAAATCCCCCTCATTTCTCTTACACCTACCCTAACCTATTTTTTTACCCCCATAATCCTATTTTATACACATTCACCTCTCATTTAACTTAAAACTTGTAAAAACAAAATAAAATTAGTTTGGAGTCTTACCTCATCTCGCCACCTCCTCCTAGCTGGCACTACTGGCACCTATGGTCCTACTCTCCTGTTGGGTCCCCTCCTTGTGCTATTATCTCAAATCACTCTTAAAGCCCTATTTCTTCTCTCTAATCACAAATTTTCAAATGAGTTGGTCAGCCACAAAACCCCCTTTTTTTTGGGTTTGGTTAGCTACCAACATTAATGATATTGACCTAACTTACTAACATTAGTGATTACATTTAGAAACATCGGTAATGTTGCCCTAATTATGCTAATGTTGGCACTTTATATTACCAATATCGACATATATTATTGATGTCAACACCTTTCAAAACATGGTTTCTAACATAAAAACACCCAACTTTACATAACTTTACCCATACATTAGGGTAAATGGAGATCACATATATCTCCCCTAACCATGACAAAATGACATTGAAGATCACTCAAATCTTCACCCTCAATAACTATGCTTGGAGATCACAAATATTTCCTCACTCATTGACCCTTTTACACTAGGGCTACATTGTTTATCCTGACTATAGCTGGTTATTATACGCATGCATGTATTTTAGGTATTTTAGATGGTAATCAAGTCTATCCTATCACCTTCAACCCCTTTTTATGTTTCCTAGGGGCATTTCCAACCTTAGATACCTGGGACACATTAACCATTAGAGCTACAAATTTGATTGATTTGACCTGTTAGCTATCACGTATAAGCTATGCTTTGGTTATTTATATTTGAGTCCTCAACCTTTTTTATTCTTAAAATTGTCAACTGTAGCATGTTGTACATAGTAATGCTCAATTCTCCACTAGTCACCCAATTACCTTTCTATCAAATTGGTACCCGATTCGAGTTTATCCTCCATCAATTCCCATTTTGAGGGGGGATACCTCATTTAATACTTGGAGCATCTAACTTTTGTTTTTTTCTTGTAACATGTCAATACAAATTACGAGACAAAAAGGGGTAAATGTAGATAGAAAAATTATGTCACACACACGTGCATAACTCCTTGTGTCGAAACCCCCCTAAACCCATTTTAATAATAACAATTAATCTCCCTAACCCATACTTTTACCCCTCACAAATTTAGTTAATTTAAAATACTTAATTAAGTTAATTAAAACTCTTATTGCCACTTTACCTGGCCACCTCACCCTATGAATAATTCTCCCCTAATGAGTCACCTCAAGACCTAGTCCCCTCATCCTAACTATCTAAGACTTATTTATCCTTCCAAACTAAATTCCTAAACAACTACTTCCTTCCCAACCTTTTATTTTTACCATTTTATAACAACTGTCACATTTAGCATGCACAATAACAAAAAATAGGCCAAGAATAGAAAGATTTACCTATTCTTGGGCCATCAACGTCATTCAACCCATAGCTAAATTCATTAGGATATCTACTAACATTAATGGGATCACTAACATCAGCAATGTAAGCCAAACTCCAACCTATGGTTTAGGTCAACAAAAATTAAGAAAATCAATTCTTACTCTCATTCAGGCTCTTGGCATTCTATTTTTGACATCCAATCTTACAATCACTATATATAAGTCAATTAACATCAACAACTAAGCTCTTGAGGACTAGCAACATCTACTTATTCTCTCTATTCAAACACTTAGGTTCAGACTCCTAGACAGAAACCATCAACCTGGCACTTATCATTCAGTGACCACCACAACTAAGTATATCACTGATGCTATAGGTAATTTAAATATTTATTCTCTCATTTATTTATATCTACCCTATAATACTTTATGTACTTAAGACTGTACCCATGTGAGGGATTTACAAATCTTCCTTGCTTATTTCCCCTTACATACATACCAAACCTCTGACCAAACTTAACCAAGCCATAAACTCCTTTCCTAACTCTCTCAACCTCTTTGACCTAATCCAAACCATTCCATACCTATAAAATCCTTCTACAACCTCCTAGATAATTATTGCCCCTATCGACATCAGTAGCCTAATCAACATCAGTCACCTCCCTACCGACCTTAGTAGCTTGACTGATATCGGTCACATTCCTACTAACATCTATGACTGTAAATTTCCTAACCTCTTTAAAACCTACCCAGATAATTTCTAAAACACCAACAAAACACCTCACCTACACCTTATCACTCTCTACTATGAACAGGTTGTTTAAAATGGTAATTTTATCTCTCTTTTACTCTCTATTTACCTCTATTTTAGTTATTTATTATTATTTTTCCTCTCAAAAGTGGACTATCATCTCTAGGGAAGTTACACACTTCCTAAAACAAGCATGTAGCTTGGTCTCCCACTCATTTATCTACTAATGAACATCTTGTGGTAGTGCTTTCTTATTTGTAGGTAGTCCTCCCCAGCCAAAGAGGAGTGCTCACAACATCTAGATACAACGTGCAAACCAAATCTAGGTTCATTCTAATCACTTATCCCCATCCTTCTCTCTATTTTCCTTTAGATTTGAAATAGACAAAAATTATTGAAACACTTTGAGATGTAAAACCCTAAGTTCTTATTTAGCAGGCCTATATAGGCTCAGAGGCAAAAAAATGGAATTATTTTCATTTGAATGAGTTTTAAAGGTTCTTAGGAGTTTTTTATGGTTTTTCCTAGGTTGAATCAACCTTATAAACGATTACTTATTCTCTATCTCATCTTCAAATAGTTGGAAGACTAAAGTATAGAATTTTGGTTTCAAAGTTAGAGTTGTTCAGAGTTTGTTTTAGCTATTACAACTCAAAGGTTATCAATCTCTCCAAAAATTTAGACCCTATAAATTTAAACTTCAACTCTTTACTAGATCCCAATGACAAATAACCCGCATAAATATTTCATCTATTCCATTTGTTCATTACTCTTGTTGATTATTGAAAATAGGGGTTTATTGCAAGATTGTAGGTGGAAACATGATGATATGACTACATGACCTTTTCTAATGACTATTTGGTTTTAAAAATGACTTGTATAATCAAAATAAACTCTCTACCAATATTTTAGCTCATCCACACAAATGATCCACCACAAGAATCATTCAACAAACTCTAAAACTCTAGGACTACTTGACATTTAGAACCAAATAGGGTACAAGAACTGTGACTTCTTCATTTATTCTATTTACTTTAGAAAATAATGAATAACTAGATAATGAAATTATTGATTCATATATAACTCCATGATAATCTTACCACATTTGTACTTGAATTGGCCATCTCCAAAAGCTATTAAAATAGTCTTTTCTCTTAATTGTCATAGGTGTATAATAGGGTTTAAGGATAAAGATGTCTTTCCTTGAGTTCCTTCACTCTAAAACACTAAATTTAGTAACAATAAGGTCTACATGATTCAAATATCTTCAATGTTAATGAAAAATGGGAGTTTTTTCCTTAAAAATCTTGAAATGAAATCCTAAACATCATCTTCTTGATTATAACCCTGTATTTCATATCTCAAACTTGAAAACACACACAAGAGTGATATATTCATAGCCTCAAGGTATTCCAAGGGAAACCTATAACCAATAATAATCCATATACTTTTCATGGAGGAATAAACACACATAAATAGCTTTTATTTATTAATTTAAACCATTAATAATTATATATGCAGTCTATTCATGGACTCTACCATCTTTTTAAGAGTATACATCTTTTCTTGGTTCCTTATCCTCTCACCTTATAATATTTATCTTCCTTCATCCTACTCTCCTCTCAAACTAAAACTCCTATTCGCATGTAACATCTATGTTGGTTTTAAGTTGTTATAACTAAAACTCTTCCACCACCTTTTTTCTCATGACATGACACTTATATGTAGTCACCTACATAAGACATTATTAGACTAACTCATAACTTATATATCTCTTTTACAACCCATTAGACTAATATGATGCCTAGTACCTTATTTAATCATTTGAAATATGTACATTACTTTAAAAACTAATTATAACCCTCACTGGGTGCTTTATAATTTCAAATATTCAAATTATCATTTTTGGTATGAAAACTCCAATAGGACCTCAAACATTCAAAAAATTGATTCTTAAACACTCCAAAGTAATTCAAAGGATCAAACAAAACCCCTAACAAACATATATCACTTCAAAACTAAAATGGTCTTTGTTTTCTAGATGCTCTTGCATCACACATCAAAAAATATCACAAAGTAATGTACATATAAATAGAAGTTAGGTGAATTTTAAACATACCATGCATGTTGGACTAATTTCCCAAATATATGTGGAAGAAAGGCATCAATCCAACATCCTCATACATGCAAGATAAACTTCCCCAATGTACACAAAAAGCACACAACTAAAAAAGCTAATTATAAGTGTAGTAAAATACTACACACTAACAAGAAGTACTTACCAAGTATACAAGAC
Source organism: Torreya grandis (assembly GCA_037957365.1). Lineage (NCBI taxonomy): Eukaryota > Viridiplantae > Streptophyta > Pinopsida > Cupressales > Taxaceae > Torreya > Torreya grandis. The sequence continues at coordinate 702,484 of JARHVA010003026.1, forward strand.
TAAAGTGCTATATAATTTCAATTTAGTGTCTACAATGTGCACCTCTCACCATTTTCTATATGTTAAAGTTTTTAGTCCAAACACAATGCCTTAAATTCAATAAGCAAAATATAATTTATCTTTTTGTATCCCACATACTTCTCCTCCATTATGTATATCAAAATCTACAATTACCATCTAGTTTGTATATGATAGTCCTTTGTAGTTGTGCCATATTATTGAACTTTTCCATAAAACCTAGTTGAAAGATCATAGTGATGATAAAAATTAATTAAATATTACTTTTTTATAATTATAGTCTTGTAATGATACCCCCAAGTTGGATAATTATTCATTACATTTGATGAAACAGTGTGATTTCCTTGTGTGAAATAATAAATTTGAGTTAAAATAGTAAATATTATTTATCTATAATAATCTAAGTTATGAAATACCCATGAGATGTGTAGGGTATTTAATTTACACCTCTTTATTTCCAATTTCCATTGATGTCTTTGTCATCACTTCCAAAAAATAGATGTTCAATCATTTAATATAATCAATTCAAAAGGTGTATAACACTAATTCTAATAGGAGAAATGTATAATTGATATGGAGTTTTGAATCTACACCTTTATAGTTATGTTGTTACTTTATTAATGCCATATCCCAGTAATTTGCCCAATGTCATTTTTGATCATTTATATTTGATCTAGGTTATATATATATATATATATATATATATATATATATATATATATATATATATATATATATATATATACACACTTTATTTGATCATTTTTCATTAATCTAGTTATTTTTAACATGCACTTCAACATTTTGAACATTTAAAATAAGTTATCTTTTATTGGGATTATTCATAACATAAATGAGTTTCTCTCTCTAAGAATACTCACAATGGATTCAAATGCAATTTATTTTAATCTAAATTAAGTTAAATGGGAAATATATTAACACAATTTGTGAGAGGAGGTAAAACATATCAAAGTGTTTTTTTTATTAAATAAATTTGCCAAAAATGGAAAATCATAAAAATAGGGGGAGAATTAGTTATAACTTGTAGGTACATGAATGTTGAAGGATAAACCACACACTAATACCATTATTTTTTTAGGTTGCCCTTCAAGATCATCTATCAAACTACTAAAGCTATATTTTTAGGACTAATTATCAAATTAATCATTTGTCAAAAAATCATTTAATCAATTTAATTATCTAAGCAAATTAAGCTTATTTGGTAACCTGATTATGTATGATCTCCCCTCACACATATTGGGAAACCTTGGGGATAAAAAATAATTGAAGTTATCTTGATTGTATATTCTCTCCCCTCATAACCCTATGGTAATCTTAGGGATCAAAAATAATCAAAACCTCCCTTTTTCTTTTTTCAGGGGAAATGTTACATGGAATTCATCCCCATATACTTGTAGTAGTTTTTAAACAAGTTATGACATAAATTTCATCACCACGTACTAATCCACACTCTCTATTTTAATGGAGCATAAATATCAAAGAAATTTTTCAAAATTATAAGTAGGATTCCCCATAAAGGGTTATCTTAAATAAGGAGGTCACACTCAAATACTCAAGCATCAGAAAACATCTCTACATAAGCTTGGACCCCACGTACTATGAATAATTTAGGGGACACACCTAGAGATCCTTGTAAATCCTATATTAAGAGCTTGTATCCACACATAACTATCAACACAATGGAAATAACTTATTTGAAAATCATTCAGCATATACAGGCATAGTGTGAGGATTGGGAGACCAATCTAGTCACAACATTATGAGAGTAGATCGGTGTGTTGTTTGTTTATTTTCACACCCTTTACTAGAATAGGATTGTGGACTACTTTATTTTTGCTTTGTGTTTTTGAGACCCATATTATTTGAATATCTCACTCCCTACACCAAATAAGAATCTCAATCAAACATTAACATTAATCAAAACATCCCTTTGATCCAATCCAACATCTTAAAAAAAGTATAACCTAGTCATTACATCATTAATACATTCCAAAAAACATCATCCATAGTCTAATCTAATTCATAACCATATTTATCAAACCTATCACCCCTAATCACACAAATCTTGTATTCATCCTCAATCACATATCATAACCAATAAACATAAGATTTCCTTAATACATATCGAGACAACCCTTTCACATACCATAATTAACATCATGAGCTTGCTAAAATATTGATCAAGTTTAAACCACCTCATCGACCTATCTAACCATCCACTTAAATCCAACTCTAAAATTTAATCCAAAAATCCACTCATCCACTTAATCCAACTCAACTTCTATTTTATCCAACTGAACTTGAGTCATCCATCACTTGAGCTAGCTTACAAATCCTAAGGTCAACCAATCCAACATAAAATCAATAATTATAAAGAGTCACTTTTACCCTAATGAATCAATCTATTATAATCCCAAGATTAACCAATCAAACATTAAATTAATCATTATCAAAGGTCACTTTCTCCTTAATTGATCAATCCTTCCCAGCGAAAGGTTGTAAAAAATCAAATCATTTGAGTTAGTTAAAACCTAGCTAACATATAACAATCAAATCATAATCTAGGATTACATTCAAAATATCCCTAATCTGATCAATCAAACATCAATCTCAAATCTTTTCCAAGCTTATCACCTATGATCAGTTTAGGTTTAGCCATACCTTAATAAATACAAAATCAAGTTAGTTCATAATAAAATTAATTAATTTTCTTAATTTTATCATCCAATCATCAAAAGATTTGTATAAAATTTGAATAATGAAACATAAAATCAATCTAAGAAAACTCATATCAATAAGGTATAATCCAAATCTAGTTCACCTCATCAAACATCCAACAATCATTTCCTAATATTTTTTTCAATCCTCTACACCTGTCGATTGGGGTCGATAAAAATCACAACATCCATTATTTCTCCCATATCAATCCATGGCACCTAAAATAGATTTGGCTATTTCCTAGATTAAATAATACATATTTTCAAACAAGTATACCATCCTTTTTTGGATCCTAGAAATAGGCACCCAACTTCTTATAGACTTTGAACCCATAAACCTAAGTTCCATCATGAGGTGGGACAATTGGACCTTTCCACATAAAAATCATCCTACTATCTAATCACCATCAAACTTTCCATCCTCTAGTTATAGTCCTAATCATGACATCCCTTATCACACTATCAAATGGAAACCTATCCTAATAGCACTATCCAATACCAATCTGACCTTAGAGTCATAACAAATACAATCACCCAGTTATACCATTTCATCACTACTTTAAGGAAAATCATCTGATCTAGAAATAAATGATTCCACCTCCAGACAAATATTTGAACAAAGATAGTGTACTTCTCTCAGTGAATCCATAAAAGTAATATTTTATCAACTAGCTACAAAAAATATAATCATGTATCCATGCACCAAGTCTTTTGATCCTACCAAAGCTAAGCCCTCTTAGTATAGAGAGGGTGAATATTGTTGATAAAATAAAATCCTTATCCATTATATTAATAGATTCTCAAAATTAAAAAATTGTGTCCAATATTTAATTAACCATGGTGACATCACCATCAAAATCAAACTAGATACATTCACATTTAAGAGTGAGCAAGAGGGGATATACCAAGATTCCTTTCTAGATAATGATAAAAATATTCCATTTCCAAATCAAGATAGAAAACCCATATTCAACAATGAACCCATCTTTGATAAGCCTCATTTTGATGAGCCTTTATGACCATTAACCTACCCTCAAAGATCCTATATTTGACAAACCTGTATACACATAATATTTTCAAAATTTATCAATTATTGATTTTTTATCTCTTACACGAACCCATCAAGTCTCAATCTCTTTGAGTGCCTAATTTAAAGGGTGTATTAGGAAAGGAGTGGGTATACCATTGGTGCTTTGCAAGACTATTATCCCCTATGCTTCCACTTGCTAACTACACAACCATATCCTATACACTTCCCTAAGCTTCAAATCCTCCCTTAGACACTCCATAAAGAATTTAAACAACTTATTCATCCCTTACCTAAGCCAAAAACCCTTTTTGACATTTACCAAATAATGTCAGCCTAGGTCAACCCTGTATTCAAATTAATAATAACATGTTACACATCTAGGTCAACATTGGCCAACTAGACCAAGACCTAACTTACTTTTATCAATTAATGATATAAGATTGAATCAAGATGAACCCATTGATAAAACTTTTAGAAATGTTTAGGGTTACATTTAGTTTTGTATACGCATTCATTTCACCATTTCTTAGAGATAAAAGAGTTAATCATTTATTTGTACTTTTTACAATCTGCTCTTCTACCATTCTAATTTAGGAGTTATTACTTAGGGTTTATACTTGGAGAAGAATATTTTATTGTATAAAAGTTATAGATGTTTTGGCCTATCTTAGTGATCCTTACAAACCAAAACAACCTCTTGTAAAGCACCTTTGGCCAAGGGAGAAATAGAGTCTTGACAGGTTCATCTTTAAGGTATCTCTAACTTTACTCAAATACTTTATTAGATATAAGTGGCATAAGTAATGGCTTTTGAATGTATTTTTATTTCCATGCATTAGGGTTATATGTGTGTGTGTGTGTGTGTGTGTGTGTGTGTGTGTGTGTGTGTGTGTGTGTGTGTGTATGTATTTATATATATGTATATATATATATATATATATATATATATATATATATATATATATATGTATATGTATATATATGTATATATGTATATGTATATATATGTACATATATATATGTATATATATGTATATGTATATGTGTGTGTGTATATATATATATATATATATATATATATATATATATATATATATTAATGGCTTTTGAATGTATTTTTATTTCCATGCATTAGGGTTATATATATATATATATTAGAATTATCATATGAATGTTTAATTTTTATGTTTAGTACCCCCATTTTGTACCACAAGCTTTGGTGAGCAATAGAATAAATTTTTCTTTACTTTTCATGTACTTAGTGAATATGAAAACATAAGACTTATCTAGAGGCTTTGGAACCCTCTCTAGTGATGTTATTGTGATAAGGGACCCCTTGCTCAAGTATAGAAGATCCATCTTGGTCATGACCCTAATGTATAAATGTATCAACAATAAAATTGTAAGTAGGATTTATCTTCTCTGAGCTAGGATTGATTAATATGTCAGTTGCATTTTCTTTTGTATACATTTTTGTGAACTTGAAATAAATCAAACCCTTGTCAATTTTATTTCATGCATTCATTTTATTATCATATTATATATTTTATTTTTTTAGTATTGTATCAAACCTATCGATACAGTCAAACAGTCTATGCGTAGGTTTAACACATAGTCTCTCTAAAATAACTTTATTTTGTTTGTGTAGGTCTTCTCCAAATATAAGTGACTTGATATATCATCTCAACACAATCTTCTTATTTATCTATAAAATTTCATAGATATTCGATCCATTCAACTCTATTCATAGTTCTCTTTTTTAACATACAGGTTTGTAGACATTCAAACCAGTTGACTCTATTCATAGATTCTTTTTTAGCGCATAGTTTTTTCAATTTGCATTGACGTAGTCAACTCTATTCATAGAATATTTAAATCAACACTTAAATAACACCTCATAAAATTTGTAAACTAAGCATCTTCAAAATCACCAAGGTTCATTCTTACCTTCCCTATCATTTTTGTTTTTCATTTAAAGTATTATTTCTCACAATTTTATAGTCTATAAAAATGCAACCCTATAACAAATTAGATCAACTAGATTGACACAGTTATGTAGCATATATTCTTTCTAAAAGAGATAGTTGACCTATTCAACTATTTTCTTCTGGATATGTATTTCATTGAATAGTAGTTACCATGTTGACTTTATTATGTATTATTTGCAAATAGTGTCACTTGAATTGACTCTGTACTCTTCACAGTCAAAGGATTTAACTTGTTTTACTAGTAATTAGTTCAATTTTCATTTCAATTGATTACATTCTCAGAGTAAAAAGCATAGACTAATTAGGTAGTTTTTTATTTTATCAATTTAGTAACACTATTTTTATCTTTCACACACACTTCCAAATTAATTTACACTATAAAGCATTAAACATTTTCATTCCAAGGTCTACCTACTTGGATTTCATCACTAAGGGGGAAGCCAACTTGATTTTTTGTCTAGGTATATACATGTGGTTGATGTTATATATTGACAAAGCATCTAAAACCCTTATCACTATGTGATTGTGAAGTGAGGGGATAGACCCCAATACCAAGCTAGTGCCATCACCAATACATATCCATTTCAGCCTAAACTACCTGAAACTATCCATAGATTGCTTTATAGTTCTTTATTACACCCAACTCCCCATCACATTAATTTCAAAATTTATTATAACTTAAAAAATTTTAAAAATGACCAATTATTTATCCTTTACACTCAATTTTTATTTTTTGTTCTTTGATCAATATATTTTTATTACAAAACTTACACTAGTTAGTGTTAGTGCAAGGTTCGTGTTATGTTCTCCAATCAAATCAACCACATTGATATAATTTCTTGTGTGCTTCATTTTATTTACCTAGATATTAACTTGAAAAAAAATTCCTATTTTTAGAACACTATCATCCTTATTGACACAATCTATTACAGACTTTTAGTCTTGCTTACCTTCAGTACATAGTTACCCTATATGACTATGTATATGTTCATCCTATTCAATTTATCCCTTATGAGTACATAGTTAACTTATATGAATATGTATTTTTTCATCATGTTTAGTTTCTCCCTATGGAATAAATATCTGACCCATACAACTATGTATCTTTCTAGCATGTTTCAGTTTTACCATATGCAAAACATAGTCAATTAGTTTGACTATGTTTTTTGCATCCTGTGTGTGGACCTTTTTTAAAGACTCAAAAATAATCAAATTTGTACCTATTGTCCAAACCTATTATATGTTTGGACAAATTTATACCTATTTTTTCTCCTTCCTCCTTGCTTCTTGATTTTAGATTTTGCTTTCAAACATCATGAAATCCCCTATCAGAATATTTTTAGACAACTTAAATCCATATAGATGTTATATGGGATGTTCTTTTATTCTTACCTTCATACCCAAGAGGATTTTAACTCTTGGAGAACCTTTTCTCATTCCTCATCCTTTGATTTAAATATGGTTTAAATCACTCCAACATATGCGATTGATGGATCAGATCCATCCATACTTATCAAAGATAATTCTCACCTTCAAACATCTTACCATATTATTGGGGTAATTGATCTAATCCTTAAAATAACCCTAAAATAAACCTTCTCAACACCAATAACTAGACTCATACCAATATTCCACCTAGTAACCCTCACCCTAATACCAATTTTGGGAATCCTCCTACCAACACCAACCCACCAATTGATATTGTACACCAAATTTTAGATTCATGTAATATTACTAAACTTAGTAATAAAAACCAATCAACTTTGTACCTATTGTCCAAACCTATTCTATGTTTGGACAAATTTATACCTATTTTTTCTCCTTCCTCCTTGCTTGTTGATTTTAGATTTTGCTTTCAAACATCATGAAATCCCCTATCAGAATATTTTTAGACAACTTAAATCCATATAGATGTTATATGGGATGTTCTTTTATTCTTACCTTCATACCCAAGAGGATTTTAACTCTTGGAGCACCTTTTCTCATTCCTCATCCTTTGATTTAAATATGGTTTAAATCACTCCAACATATGCGATTGATGGATCAGATCCATCCATACTTATCAAAGATAATTCTCACCTTCAAACATCTTACCATATTATTGGGGTAATTGATCTAATCCTTAAAATAACCCTAAAATAACCCTTCTCAACACCAATAACTAGACTCATACCAATATTCCACCTAGTAACCCTCACCCTAATACCAATTTTGGGAATCCTCCTACCAACACCAACCCACCAATTGATATTGTACACCAAATTTTAGATTCATGTAATATTACTAAACTTAGTAATAAAAACCAATCAACTTTGTACCTATTGTCCAAACCTATTCTATGTTTGGACAAATTTATACCTATTTTTTCTCCTTCCTCCTTGCTTGTTGATTTTAGATTTTGCTTTCAAACATCATGAAATCCCCTATCAGAATATTTTTAGACAACTTAAATCCATATAGATGTTATATGGGATGTTCTTTTATTCTTACCTTCATACCCAAGAGGATTTTAACTCTTGGAGCACCTTTTCTCATTCCTCATCCTTTGATTTAAATATGGTTTAAATCACTCCAACATATGCGATTGATGGATCAGATCCATCCATACTTATCAAAGATAATTCTCACCTTCAAACATCTTACCATATTATTGGGGTAATTGATCTAATCCTTAAAATAACCCTAAAATAACCCTTCTCAACACCAATAACTAGACTCATACCAATATTCCACCTAGTAACCCTCACCCTAATACCAATTTTGGGAATCCTCCTACCAACACCAACCCACCAATTGATATTGTACACCAAATTTTAGATTCATGTAATATTACTAAACTTAGTAATAAAAACCAATCAACTTTGTACCTATTGTCCAAACCTATTCTATGTTTGGACAAATTTATACCTATTTTTTCTCCTTCCTCCTTGCTTGTTGATTTTAGATTTTGCTTTCAAACATCATGAAATCCCCTATCAGAATATTTTTAGACAACTTAAATCCATATAGATGTTATATGGGATGTTCTTTTATTCTTACCTTCATACCCAAGAGGATTTTAACTCTTGGAGCACCTTTTCTCATTCCTCATCCTTTGATTTAAATATGGTTTAAATCACTCCAACATATGCGATTGATGGATCAGATCCATCCATACTTATCAAAGATAATTCTCACCTTCAAACATCTTACCATATTATTGGGGTAATTGATCTAATCCTTAAAATAACCCTAAAATAACCCTTCTCAACACCAATAACTAGACTCATACCAATATTCCACCTAGTAACCCTCACCCTAATACCAATTTTGGGAATCCTCCTACCAACACCAACCCACCAATTGATATTGTACACCAAATTTTAGATTCATGTAATATTACTAAACTTAGTAATAAAAACCTAAAAACTAATGACACCAATAGGAATGGATAAAAGAGTAAAATAAAAATAAATATAACATGCTTACCATCCTTTTTACCTCTTTATTCCTCCATTCTAAGATTTGAACTTAGATAATTTGATGTCAAATATTAGGATTATTAGATTGCTTGCAAGATCTTGACAACAGCTTTTAATGGTTGTATGAAGAGGATAATGGATTAGATGAATGCTAGATTTATCTTATGTATGCAATGGTAGTGGAAAGATAATGGCTTAATGGATTTTTAGATTACTTATGATTAGTTTGGCCATGGCCAAAGCATGGCCTTTTATAGAATAATGGAATGAATTTTAGGGGAATTTAAAATTATTTAGAAGTCTCTAATTTAGAGATTTATAGAGTTTTAGAGGATCTTCTCTAGTTATAGATGCTTCTCAATTAGTTTATTGGATAATGAGAGGATTATATAGGATTTAATGAGGTTTAGGACTCATAGGTATGTAGGAATGGCTAGGACGATAGGGTAGTTAGGGTGGTAGTTGGATAAATATGAATTTTAAATTAGCTAGTTGGTTTAGGGAGTAGGTTAGTAGGTAATAGGCTCTATTATGGGTTAAATGAGGGAATTAATTGATTTTAGGATGAGATAAATGTTTATGGGGTATAGGAATGGGATGGGGATTATTAGGCCATTAGTTATTTTATCTAGGAAATATAAAAATTAGGCTAAATTAGTAGAAATTAATATAATTAGTGTGGTAGGCATAATTTAGTGCATACATTTTGAACCTCTTTGAAATGGAATCAAGAGCATGGGATTAATATTATTTCAAATAAAAACCCTAATGTTAGGTAGTGTCAAATTTTAGTTGAATATTATGCCCCCTTGAGAGAGTATGTAGGGAGAAAACAACCTGAATAATCACTTGAATAGAAATCCCTAGGCAGGATAGGTCACAATAAGATGGGGTCGGGATGACCCAATGAATAGAAATGATTAAAATTCCCCAAGGATAAAGGTGATAAAGTATCTTAAATGATGGATTCTAGACAAATGACAAATGTCTAGAAAGTGTTAAGATTGATAGGTGATTAAAATAGGATGGGTTTGAATTGATGATAAGTCTCATAGCAAGGATACATTCTAAGGGAAGCTTGAAAAGGGATGATATTTGATTATGATTGTGAATTGGGGATAAAGAGATACTTTTTATAGAATGGTGACATATGATTATTGAGTAACTAATCCAGAAATGAGATAATGATGAGGGATAAATGGTAGTTGAGAGATCCTTGGGCATATAAAGTAGAACTAGGTGTTAGCTACATAGTCTAAAAATACCTTAGGTTAATTTAGTTCTATCTATAGGATATAGGGGATGATAAGGGGCTAGACACATCATACCCCAAATGATGTCAGAGGATGACTAAAAGTGATTAGATGGGGACAATGGGTCAATTGGACCATATTTGAGATGGTTAATGTTAGTAAGGGGTTGTTAGGGGTGTAAGGGGTGGGGGGGTCATATAGGAAAATAGAGTCAAAAGTGGGTCATTTGTTCCCATTGACTTCTTATGATTTATGCTCTAAGGTGAAACCATGGATCGGCTACCATGAGCTTTCCATCATAATGAGAGAGTCGAAGAGCACCAGAGGGAGGCAGATGTTAGACCTATAATGAGTAATAAGAACCTTAGCTCAGTATTTTATTGATTTTTTTAGTTTTAATAGGATTTAGAGCTAGATTTGGTAAGAAAAGATGTCGATAAAATTCTTCAGCAATACTATGACTAGTGGTTATGCCCATAGTCATGCTACTGTCATCATGAATTATGTCTTTTTAGGGTTGACACATGGTATTGTAATACCATAAGTCCTTAGTTATGATATTATAATATCACAATAGGGAATGTGTGATATTATAATATCACAACTACAAAGTTGTGGTATTGAAATATTTACATTATCAAGTTATGATATTAATAAAACAATGAATATGGGAATTTCACAAGTAGCAATTTTGCCCAGGTTATAAAAATGGGTAAGTATTAGGTTTATTTAGTTAAGTTAGGTGATGTGGGATGTTAGATTAGTGAATGAGCTAGGTAAGTTAGATAGATAGGATGAGTTTAGATAGAGTAAGGTGATTGTGCATATGTTAAGAGATACTTAGGAGTGGATTTATTAGGTTAGTTAGATGTTAGTGTTGAATAGGTGTGGGGATATGTTAGTAAGATAGGAGGTTAGGCTAGGGTGATGGGATTAATATGATAGGGATAGGGGTATTATAGATGGTTGTGATATGTGATAGTTTTTCAAGGATTGGGGATTAGTTAGGGTTGTATGGATATTGGATAGATAGGATAGGTGAGTTAGGATAGGTATTTGATGATAAAGGTAGTGACAGGTGGATGATGACTAGTGCAAGAGGATTTGGGAATGATGGCATCATGATTATGGTAGTTAGATTTTCTATATGAGATGTGGTGGCTAATACTAGTAGAGTTTAGGGTACTAAAGTTGGTTGGGTTACATGATGTGGCTACTATGCCTACTATTCACATCGATCAAGCTCTAATCATAACATTAATAGAGTGATGACACTCAAAGACTAGCACCTTCCATTTTGTTACTAGGGAGATGACTATGATGTTGGAAGATGTATATATGATATTTAATTTACCCATGTACGGTGATAGGATACATTTATATTTGCATACATCGAAGCATATATTAAAACATCTAGGGGCTAGATTAAAGGTGGGGTGCAATAAAAATACATTAGCATTGATAGGTGATTATGTGAGGGGATGATAGATAGGTTGGCATTAGTAGTTTGTCTCTTATTTATGGCATTCTTCTATTAAACAAGATTAATTAGTGGTTCTACCTTAGCCTAGGAAATATACTTGTAGGCATAGTTTAGGATCATCAGGTGTTTGCCTAGGGGCTAATTATGTTAGTACATTTATGCTAAGAACTTCACCTAGGAGCATACATAAAAGCACATAGTTTTGGGCCATCAATATTGTTATAGATTTGGAACTAGGATCACATCACTATTAAGTGACCACTAGGTACATTGGTAGTGCATGAGCCTAAGAAGTCAATGGTATTTCATTGGCACATGCTAGTGAAGTGAGGTTCTATAGAGAGGCTTTGGACAGCCTACAACTAGAGCATATTACATGGATGTTATACAGAGATATTTGATTCAACTAGGATGTTGAGGTAGTGACCTAATTCATGTTGACAGAGTGTTATTTGATGGGTTAATTTGATTTTATTATTGAGATATATCATCCAAATTAGGTGTAAAGATAGTTTAGCTTCATCTAGGATGTGTCGTGCCTAGATCATTTATTTGAATGTAATGAGTGGGATGGGTTGTAGTGGGGGTGGCCAATGGATAGAGAAGATGTACACATGGATTATGATAGTCTTACCATAGTTCAATGGTATTTATAATAGTAGAATATTCAACATGGTGGTGTCCCAAGATCTCAATGAGGTTGACATGACCTTGGGTTTGGGTAGACAAGGTGTTGTGAGGAGGGTTTTGCAAGCTCAGGCTTAGCTACAGAGGAGGAAGAGATGGGTGCCAACATGGAATAGATATGATGTTGTGGATAGGATAGATGAAATGGATGTAGATGGAGGAGATGGGGTTTAGGTGGTGTAAATAGCACGAGTGGGGCCTTAGGCCCATGTATAGGCATAGGGGCCAGTAAGGCCATAGGTATAGGTTAGAGTATATGTGGGTGGTAGTAGTGGTGTGTATCCATCTCAACCACTTTTGTCATAAGATGAATAGTCCTAAGTTTTATGGTTATAGGGGGATATTCAGGAATGGTTTTTAGATATTATAGGTCTTACACATGAGTGTGACTAGTTATAGGCCCATCTTCATAGTATGACTACTCAGAGGGATAAATAATTAGTGTAGGTGTAAGGGCAGATTTTTGCATTATAGGCCTAGGTTGTATAGAGGGATGGGTAGTTGTCTTAGTTATAGGGGGAAATATCTAAATTGAATAGGCATATTATGAGATTTTAGGCATAGGTGGTATAGTGGGATGGGTAGCTCACCCATGCCCAGACATAGATTGCTACATTGCAGATCTAGATTAAGAGTTGATATGGCCAATTTATAGGGTTTTAGGGCTAGATTGGGAAACTTCAAGCTTAGATTAAAAATTTGATAGGGCAAGTGGAGGTGGTAAAGAGGGCAAAGGAAGAGGTTGATTGGGAAGGGCTAAGGTATGATGGATGTGATGTAGATCATTATGCTACTCATATGTGAGCCATAGTATTATCACACTTTATATGAGGTGGTACTACTACCAGGCTAGCATACATCTTCCTTTCAAGCCAACACATCTTATTTTATTCATCAACCATATATGGGAACACGGGGACCTCCAAGGCCACAACCATTATTCTATGATGTATATATGTATAAGGTATTTTATATTACTAGCTCATTCTTTCCCCATGGGCTCATGCGATTGTATGATGTCTTTTGGCATGGATTCCAGGTAGACATTGTATACTAGACTTTGATGCATATATATGAGATTTGATTTTGATGGATGTATGTATAGTGTTGCTTGATGTTATTTATTTTTATATGAGATGCATTTAATTTTATGTGATGATGACATAATCATTATTGAGAGACATGATATGGTTTAGAATTAGATGATGTGATTAGATTAGATGATATGGTTTTTTTTTATAATGATGTCATTATGTATATGTGATGTATATGATGGATGGATTTATTATTTTATATGTAATTTTATAATGATATGTATACACTATCATGGATGATGTTGTAATGCATATGGGATATTATTTTTAATTGTGGATGTTATCTCATGATGTGATTTGAGATATTTATAGATATATGATTGTGATGTAATTTGGTTTATGTATATATCATGATGGTTACACAAGTTTACCTTATGGGGTAAATATTCTAAGGAGAATTTAATCCTCTATTTAGTCCCTAGATACTATGGTAGTAATCCTCCTGCACCATAGAGGTATAGTGGTGATGGTTTGAGATAGATTCAGGATTTGGGTAAGGATAGGTATGGTGGGGAATGGTTAGGATAAGATAGGGGATGGGTTTTTAGAGAAAATATGAGGGGTAATGGGTTTGGAAGACACCAAGTTTTTGGTAATCCATTTTACTACTGCATCTTTTAGCTATGTGCCAAGGACATGATAAGTCCCAGACACCTTTGTCGAACACATGTTTGGAAGTCACTCATACCATCCTTTTTCCCATGATAATAAATAAGATAAAATATACATAAAGTGTTATGAGAAAAACTAGACTAACAAAACATTAATATGTAAATATAGATCTTTCCCACATACATGTTCATAACAAACACACAAATCACATAAGACAATCAAAGAGATCATAAACTAAGAATAAAGATGTTGATAGGGATATTTACATGAGAAATGAAGTGAAGAGTAATGATTAGATATAAAGGATCTAGTGATGATGTAGAAGATATATATAATGTATGTGGTGCCCAAAATTTTGTCTATATTAGGAAGGGCTCCAACCAAATTATAAAATGGGGGTCATGATGACCTGTCAAAAATATGTGGCATAGTGTATGCTCAAAACCCTTAAAAAGGAAAATTTATACACTGTCACCCTCCATAATGATTATTATTAGTGGTATGGTGTGTACTTGAGATTTTTTTACAATAATGGATGAGTGGAGGTGGGGTTGGTGTTGTGAGGCTAAAGGGGAGACACACTTGTCAAAGAATATTTGGGAGGGCATGATAGGATTGATAAAGATATGATGGGATTTTTTGGATATGTATGCCAAGTATGGATAAGTAACTCTAGAGATCCCTTCAATAAATATTCCTAGCGCTTAACAATCCATGTCTACTACCTTATGTTGAAGTAGTTACCCCTCTTCATTATTCAATAACCATGCAATGGATTCCCACTATTGAGACTAGGGTAAGGGTTATTTTACCATGACATCAAGAACCTATTTTCATCATGGTACTTTCCCAAGGCACTAGCTAACATAATTCAACCAATAATAATGGATAAAAGATGCAAATTATAATAAATATAACATGCTTTCCATCCTTTTTACCTCCTTACGCCTCCATTCTAGGATTTGCACTTGGATAATTTGATGTCAAAAAATTGGAATATTGGATTGCTTACAAGATCTTAAAAATTGCTTCCAATGGTTGTATGAAGAGGATAATGGATTAAATGAATGTTAGAGTTCTCTTATATATTCAATGGTAGTGGCAAGATGATTTCTTAATGGCTTTCTATATTTCTTGTGATTAGCTTGGCCATGGCCCAAGCATGGCCTTTAATAGAATAATGGAGGGAAATTTAAAATTATTTAGAAGTCTCTAGTTTAGATACTTCTAGAGTATTAGAGGATATTCTATAATTACATAGGATTCTCAATTAGTTTATGGGATAATGGAAGGATTGGATAGCATTTAATAAGGTTTAGGACTCATATGGATGTAGGAATTGCTAAGGTGACAGAGTGGCTAGGGTGGTAGTTGGATAAATATGAATTTTAAATTGGCTAGTTGGTTTAGGGAGTAGGTTAGTAGGTAATAGGATATATTAGTTATTTAATGAGGGAATTAATTGATTTTATGATGAGATAAAGGTTTGTGGGGTATAGGAATGGAATAGGGATTGTTAGGCCATTAGTTATTTTATCTAGGAAATATAGGAATTAGGCTAATTAGCATAAATTAGTATAATTAGTGGGGTGAGAATAATTTAGTGAATATAAATACAACTCAAATTATGGAAAAAATAGTGAAATAAATGAAACATATAACACCTCTCAAATTATACAACTACAACATCATTTGATAAACAAGGATAATCAACCTCCCATTCTTCGTACCCAAAATAATTAAAATTTTATCCCTTCACCTCTTAAGTATGTCATAGGAAATGTTATTCCCCAACATATCATGCAAATTAAGATGCTTCAACACTTTCAAAATAAACATTTAACCCTTTTCATTATATATATTGATATTGGTAATATATCTCCAACTATTAAATATGATGGGACTAAAGACCCCACATTTTTTATTAAATCATTTAGTAATATTTATGAAGAGTGGATCCTAAATAATATCTTTTCCATGACCAAACTTTTATTTAAAACCTTCACCGATGATGTATTATAATGGTGTAACTAATATCCCCAACATTCTATATGGAAACTTGAGGATTTATTCAATTCTTTAGTTAAATAATTCCAACATAATGATCTTCCAAAAAATTATCTTAGTCATTTCATCAATGCTAAACAATCCCCTAATAAATCAGCTTGTAATTTTATCAAATGATGGAAATATTTAGCTCATAAATCCATTCACAACATGACTAATGAAAACTTGTTCACACTTTTTATCATAACCTTAACACCTTTGCTCTAATACAAGGTTTAAAATTTTTCTCCCCAAACTTTAAATGATGCTCTTGACCAAGCTAAGCATCAATAATTTATAATGAAATAGTTTTAACCTAACCCTAAAACCATCAAGGGATGTTTTCAACATTCAAACAATGTAATCACTAGCAATCTTACTCAGTCAAAAATAAGGGTAGCCAAAATTTAAAATCCCCAAAATTCCCATACATTATTAACCATGAAATAAATGAAAAAAAAATTAGAACCTTTTAAACCATTCATGTCTCTTAATAATCCCCCTAAATGGAATCATCCTAACCAATATTTTTGGTTTCATGCTGACATAGTCATTCCCATGAAACATGTCATGGGCTTACAAAATTTGTCTTTTATTTTATTCTAGGATATTCAATCAAGCATGATTCCATTATTAAAATATGCCATCATGATTATGTTAATTCTTCTTAAAAGAAACAAGTTTTTAAATCTTCTTCCTCTAAAAATACAAAAACTATATCTACATCCAACCCTCAAAAATCAAATAAGGATATTTGAGTGATTGACTCTAATTATGATAAAATACTATACCAATTCCCAATATTTTAATGTGGCTAAGGTTAATTATAGATGCAAACCTACCTACAAAGATCCCATCACCAAACCAAAGAAACCATCTTTAGAAGAGCAACTTCTCAAAGATACTATTACCACTAACTTACCTTTAGAAACTAAAGAGGAACCACTAACTCAATCTAAACCTCTAACTAATTCTCTTCCTCCTAAACATATTTTACCTTCCAAACCTTACGTTGGTCCTTCCTCTTCCAAAACTCATTAAAAATTCTTAGAGGAACTTAACTCTATGCCTTAAAAAATCCCATCTCATGGATTTAGTTCACACTTATCTCTATCCTCATAAATTTACAATGCAAAAACTCCAAGAAATCAAAGAACCATATCCCTTATAATAGGTACACCCTTCTCATGAGCCTTAACCAATAGAATTTCATGCCATTGAAACTATTTGTACTTATTAAAAACCTTCCTTAGAGTTACTTGAATAAGACATGATCAATGAAGAAATTCTCTTTTGTACTAACAATCCATCTCTCTTTATAAAAATATATATTAATACCACCCTTATTCACAAAGTATTAGTAGATGAAAGGTTGGGAATTAATATGACATCCCTTTATTTCATTAAATAACTTGGGTATAACAAATATCATCTCATGAAAAATCATATAGCATGTTGTAGATTCAACAAGACCAATCAAAATCCACTTGGTTGCATTTGTATCCCTCTTATTAATTAGACCCAAAACTATATATATTAAGTTTATGGTTTTTGAATTACCATTGTCCTATAATATACTCCTAAGACACCCATGGACTCATCACATTAGGGATATTAACTATTTTAGTAGCCAATGTATCGATTTTATTCATCATGTAAATGGTATAAACATGAGGTCGATCCTAACCCATGGAGTATTCATCTTCCCAATCCTAAATCCCAATATTGGATTCCCACTATTCCAAAAATTAATAGTGCACCTTTACCTAAATTCATTAATATGAATCTAGGCTTACATGTTACTCTTCCTAATTTTTATGATGATGAGCTAAATAAATTTTTAAAACACATTCAATACTACCAAGCTACCTCCTTACATTTTGGAATGGCTTCCTCCTTCCTTGTTACCTCATAATCACACCAACCCTCTTATCGATGAGATCACTGATTTCCCTCCTCCATGTAGTTTAAATGAATCATATTATATATATGATGATTTGACTTGTAATTATTATGGAGTGGCAAAGTTATTTTAATACCCTTTAACCATGTCACCTTGTAAATTTAGTGATCTAAGCATATTACCTTCTGATTTTCCTTTAGAGACACAAGCATGTGCTATCTCTCCTACCTATGATGATATCTAAATTATGGCCCAAGCTTAATAAAGAGACTTGGATGTTTAACAATATCATTAAACCTTAGCTAAAATACATGATTTTAACTATAATTTTCATACTATTTCCACAGATATTGAGTTAGAACCTAAAGGTCATGTACCTCCAGTCAATTTTCCACTTTTTGATACTCTTTGGGTTGTTAAATAAATATTTTCTCTTGAAACTTTAGAACTTACATAACCTTATATACCTCCTATCCCATCAGTTACTCTACCAAATCCCCTTCCTACCAATGATTATAAATATACACCTATTATCAATCCAATTGAATCCAATCAAACTTCATCCATAGTTCTACCTATTCCTAAGATCATTATTGATGCCAAGGCCATAAATGTATGACAGATACATTATAAATATGATCACTAGGGTAAAAAAATCATTAATCTTGAAGTATATGTGGAATATTATGGACCTCTACCTATGTTACCTAGCGATGAATCCATACTTGACTTACTCCATGCCCAATAACCTTAACTTCCTTCATAACATCACAAACTTGAGAATTTCAAGTGAAGGATCCTCATTTTAATAAATTAATTACTATAATAAATCCTAAAACCAATCCCATTTACTCTCTTACCAACATGCCATCTCATTTTCAAGATGGAAATGCTACTTATTTAAGAAATAATGAGAATAGGATATGGCACACCCTCATGTCATCAACCTATAATAGATTTTAGAGAAATAACGATGATCAGACATGATAATTTTCATATATTATTCAATAAATATCATGATAATTTTTCCTAGTCATATGAGAACATGCCTGGTATTGATCCTAGTATTATTTTGCATAACATAATCACATACCTTAATTTTAAACCCATTCAGAAAAAATAGTAGAAATTTCCCCCCTAAGTTTCCATCCTATGTAATGAAAAATTATTAAACTATTAGATTCTAAGTTTATTAAACCTATGTACTATTCTAAATTGGTGTCAAATATTATTCCCATTCGTAAAAAAGTTACCATGGTTATTTGCATCTACATCTAATTTTTTAATCTCAACCTTTCTTATCCCATGGACAATTTTCCATAACCTTCAATAGATGCCATCATATATTCCACTGTTGGATACAAAATGTTGTCCCTCATGAATATTTTTTTGGGATACAATCAAATTTATATTTCCCTTGAAGACCAACACAAGACAACATTCACCATAGAATGGAGCACCTATTGCTATGTTAATATTCCTTTTGACCTAAAAATGTTAGAGATACCTATCAATGGGATATAACCCACATTTTTCATGAGATTATACATAATATTAGGGAAACATATGTGTATGATCTCATCATCAAATCCAAAATTCATAAAACCCATCTGTTTAATCTAGCCATCATTTTTGATCGACTCATCAAGTATGAAGTTAGAATTAACCCCTACAAATGTGTCTTTGGTGTTACATCTAGTAAATTTATAGGGTTATTAGTCTCTCTTTAGGGTATTGATGTTTATCTCACTAAAATCAATTTTATAGTCAACATGCCTATTCCTTTCTCCATTCCAGACATTCATATTTACCTTGACAAGATTGGGGTAATCTGATGATTCATCCCTGGAATGGTTTATCCCATACATTATATTAATTCCCTTTTTAAGAAGTGTAATGTTTTATAATGTATTAATCCTTATCAAAAGACATTTGAAAACATGAAATAATCATTAGTACATCTACCTACCCTTCATCCACCTTCCAATGATCATCCTTTGATTTTGTATACTTCTTATACTCCCATATCAGTTGGGGTGACGCTTATCCAATAAGATGATATGAGAAAATAGTATGTTATTTATTATATTAGTTGAGGCCTTATTAATTATGAAAAATATTATACCAAATTAAAACATGATTGCCTCACAATTTATTTCATTATTGAAAAACTTTACCACTACATGCTCTATCAAACAACCTATGTCATCATTCATTTTGGCCCACTTCATCACTTCTTCTCCAAATAATTTATCCTTGGATATTTCATTGGCAAGTGGATGGTTCTCTTAATGTAATTTGATCTTTGCATCATAATGCAAAAATTTGTCAAAAAGCAAGTCATTGCCAACCAACTTGTAGTAGCACCCATACCCACTACAAATAAACTTCAAGATACTCTCCCTAATGATAGCATCCTCTATATTAAAGGTCTCAATTAGGACATATCTCTTAAATATTACTTTAAGAACCTCACTATATATTTAGAATCGAGTAATCAATAAGATACATGTAGACACCTAAATATGGCCACCAATGACCTCCAACCAAGTTTTTGACCAATTTCCACCAAAGTGCATAATTTGGCCTAAAAAAAGTAAAGCACATTAAATGACTTAAAATTGGCATATTCAAGTGCCAATTTTGGCCAAGGTATCACTAAATGGGGCAATGTAATTTATGGGCTAGCTAACTTTGATCAGATCATTTTGAGTCAAAATACCAATTTTACACCTAGGTGCTCTGGATTGCTCTTTTCTATCAAATTTCTTGTAAGATATGTGTGTCTTTGTTATTTAATGTTGGTAACATCCTAAATGGTATAATGGATACTATGCATCTTACATTGACTTCCAATTCTAATCTAGTCAAATTTTGGACTAATAACAAGGAATTCTGATCAATTTGAGTAATTTATGCACAAAGTGCTTAATAATGCTTAAGAGATAATTAATCCAAATCAAGGCCTAATTAATAATTCCATGGAAACCTGTTGAATTTTTTTTTTTTAGAAATGACTACTGAATATCTTCATCATCAGGTGACCTCATTTCTTTAGAAGACATCCCTAGGCCATAAATGCCACAAATATTAGGATTATGGGTCTCCCATGCCTATTTATTACCTCCCATGCCTCATTAATGTACCTTATTCCAAATTCATGATGAGGATAATTATGGATTTTAATTACATAATTCAATTAATCTATGATCACACATCTCAATCTTGAGATGGACAGTCATGGTTGATTCTAGTCATTCTTGAAAATCTATAAATAGAGAGGCCATGAACATCTTTTTTAAGCTTAATTTGTGCAAATTAACCATGTAAAATTGATTTCAAGAGCTCTCACATGCCAAAGTTATGATGCTAAAATATTGAGCCAATCCAAGCCAAAGCCACAAGGTGCCAAGGAGAAGACGAGATAACCAAGCCACCTTTGATGAAGACTTTATGAGCACAAGCCAAGCAAACCACTACAACAAGCATTTAGAGCATCCAAGGAAGGTGAAAGATTCTTATTTTTCTTTAATTTTTAGTTAAGCTTTTCATTTATTTTTGTTATTAATCTCACCCTAATAACTAAGCCTAGATATGTATGCTAATTAGTGTGTTTTTTATCAATTTGTTTGCATTTTTAGAATAATACAACACTAATCACCTCTCTTGAGTCAAATTCTTATTTCACATAATGGCACACTCGATGGGACCCGACCCCAAAAATTTGGTAAAATAACACCTACAAGTAACATATTAACCATTATCATGCAATATCTTGGAGTGTGGAAGCAAAAAAGGTGAATATTTGAGAAAAAAGCTTATTTTTTGAAGCTCATAGTTTTGTTATTGAATCCTAACTCACCCCAACTCATATCCCAACTTATCCTGACTTGACCCAACTCACCCTAACTTAGATCCTAACTCGACCTGACTTGACCCAACTCAACCTAACTTAACCCAACTTGACCTGACTTAGATCCCAACTCACCTTGACTCAAATCCTAACTCACCCTGACTCAAATCTTAACTTGGATCCCAACTCACCCCAAATCAGATCCCAACTTGGCCTGACTTGACCCAACTCACCCTTATTTAGATCCCAGCTTGACTGTGTCAACATAAGAGTTCATTTTCCTAAGTTAATTATTTCAAATTTAAAAATGCTTCAAAGCTAAACCACTTGATAACATTTTTATTATAGGACCAACTTGGAAAATTTCTAAAATGTATTTAAATCATCTTTTGTATGATTTAAAATGAACTAGGAAAATTATTTTAGTGCTTAATATAACATTTAGGTGCTTAAGTAAGTTTTTAGCATTAGTTTTCAAAGTTTAAAATTTTAAGACCAAGGGGTCAAATTAACACCACCAAATCTTTCATTTGGGCTTAAAATTGAACACACTTGTCAATTTTGTTTTCATTATTTCAATTAGCACTTCGTTTTCAAAAAATACAAGGATGTTTTGTGTATGCTCTTCCATTTATCCCCTTTAGGGAACCCTTGGAATCAAAAGGACTTTCTTTATTTACAAATTGCCTAGTCCAAGGCATATAAATAACATCATCTAAAGCACTCCCCAAAAACTCACAAAAGTATTGGGTGACCTTGACAATGACCCTAAAGTCTTTCTATTTTATGCTTTCTTTATTTCATGTAAACTTGGCTTGTGAGGGGGATGCCATTACCTCCCACAAGTTCTTTAGGGAAGCTTTGACCCAGGATTTCACCTCCTGGCATTGAATTCATTTGGATATATATTAGAGTTGTACATAGGATGTAGTGGAACTTTGGACATCATAATACACTGAGTGAATAGTAGGATGTAGTGGTTGTAAAAAGTACTAGACATTTTTTCAACAAGCCAAGTGATACAGACCCAAAACCCAGTCTTTTATTTTTCAATTTTTGATGTGAAAGTCATTGTATAATTGATTTCCCTAGAACATTCAAAAACTTATAGATCTTAGACAAATCCCCACTTGCTATGGAAGTATTGTTGGTGTAAGGTGCACCTCAAAGTCCATGTTGTAGTACTATCATTTGAGAGAAGGGGGGGTGTAAAAACCCTACTACATAATGTACATTTACTTTTGGATGAACACTTAAAATCCTCTCAAATAATGTATATTGACAAATTCCAACAATACCAAGAAACCTTGTCAGTTTAGGATCTAAGAGTGATTAATAATTTGTTTTCATCCTAGATTAAAGTCTTGTTTGGAGTCAAAACTTAGTGTAAATAAATGATACAAACCAAACACATGATCCTCATTTTCCTTTGAACAAAGAGGTGTTATGTTACCCACATGAAATTATCAATTTTCTTTATTCAAAGTTCATCAAAAATTAGAGTCCATCATCCACTTTGGCATAGTTATGCTACCCAATTGAGTCTAGACCTTTGCCAAAGTTGTTTAAATCTTTAATTTATAATCTAAATTCAAAATTTCATCTTTATAAGTTCATAGGGTTAATGTGTTAAGTGGGTTCACCATTTGCACTAAACTTGAGGGAACTTAGGTTCAATTTCCAATTTGGGTTAAAGGTCATTTAAGACTCATGATCATTATCACCACTTGATAGACTTAAGTAATTTTGTGTTAAACACTTGTACTTTGAGTCTATACACCACAACCTTTTGAGTTAAGAAAGGTAGTGTTATTTTATTAAAATTTTGAGAAATTGTCTTTGGCTTAGAGAGTTTTTGAAACAAGCATTTTGTCACATCTTTTTGGTAGTCTAGCACTATTACACTACCTAAAACATTTTAGATATTATTTCATAGGCCCTCTTATATGAAGTCAAATTTGTTCCTACATTTTCAAACCAATTCGAGTATACTTTTATGAACCTTTGTCTAGCACACTTTTGTCATTCACTTTTGTCCAGATTATTTGTCAAAAGAACCAAGTTTTATACCAATATTTATGAGAAAATAAATTATCTCTAAAGTTCCTTTTGTTTCATACCTTATACCTATTTTATCGAGTCCATGTCCAAGAATCAAATGCCTAATTTTTGTTAGAAGTGTTTCAAATATGTTAGATTAAAAATTTCATCTATTTTCAAAGTCTAGCTTTTGATATAATTTGGCCAAGATTCCTAGCGCATGCCTTATTTGAGCCTGGCATTTTACATCATGTTTGGCCAAAAGACCTAACAAATTTTAATTTCCTAGATTATACTGATTTGAAACATTTTGACCTTAGCATTTGGCATTTCAATTTTTGGTTCATTTACTTAATATTTTTGTGTAAGACGTGTATCATTAGACACTTAACATTGGCTTGTGTTATCACAAATCTTTGTATAAACCTTTTGATCCTTTTGACAAATCTAGACCAAGTTTGAATATCATCTTTTTTGACATTGTCCTTTTAGAGTTTATAGAAATCTCTTCCCTTTTTATCACAAATCATTGACTATGGATCCCAACATTTATTCTTATACTCATAGTGGACTCATATATAATCTAAGGATTAGTAATGTGGTTGTACAGGAAGAAATGGTGCGAGACCCATACGTGGATAATATTTCTAATGAGATGGATCTTTATCCCTCTTATAATACTCAATTAGTGTAACTAATATAAGATCCATTGGCTAAATATTTAGTTAATACACCACCTTATTTATAACAAAACCAAGAACAAATCGCACAATGCCTAGCTACAATACTCACAACTGACAAACTAGTTCCTCAATAGTCATGCTCTACTAATACACCTTTTGCATATGATTTATTTTTATTTGAGTGTCATTTCTTGGAGAACAAAGATGAGATTTTAATTTGAGCCATAGAGGTAGGGGTTAATTTTTATAGAAAACTTCCCTCATCAGAATTTACCAAGCCTATTAAGAATGCCCCACAACATAATTTATGATTAATAGGCTTTTTCTAACAATCTTTTGGCTCTAGTCCAAATAATGTATCAAGACCCTAATATGCCTAATAAAGGTAAAAAATGCATGGAATACCACTTTAACCAAATGTAGACAACATATCAAACCTACCTAAATCTATCATGTAATTTCAATCAGATGACCATTGTGAGAAAACCTCCTATTGACTTAGTTCCTTTAATAGGAGTTTTGATAGAGTTAACTAGTCAAGACAATTAGAGTTTAGACCTATTCATGCAAAACACTTCAGTAGACAACTTGTTGCATATGCCCATTATTGAATAAATGTCTTCTCACTTCTACATAGAATAATGAGCAAAATATAGTGGACAATGTGCAAGCAATGTCTAATCCAAATCAAAGTGGTATTGATGCATAAACAACTAGTCAACAACATGTGTTTATAGTTAATACCATGAGTGAACCATCATACTAGGGACTAGGAGTTTCTGCATCCCAAACTCAACTAGCTAGTTCATCAAGTGTGTAACCAATAGGATTAGGTAGTCAACCATCAACTAATGTCATGCCTCAATAGCTGAATGTGATGAATCCTACTCCTCAACAAGTGATGAGTAGTATTTCACTATAGTAGGCACAATCTAGTGTAACAATGCAATAGAGGATAAATATATTTCCACTTCAACAAGGGGTAACTAATGTTCCACCTCATCAATTAGTGGAAGATATACCTCCTCAGTCATAGACCAGTATACCAATCCAAAACCAAATGATGACAAGCCAACTTGTAAAATATTGGTCAATGATAGATGTCAAATATTCAAAATGATTTTGCTTCTCAATAAGGATTCATGCAACAAGGAGGCTCCCATGTTTCTAAAGTACCTACTAGATAACAATCAATTCAAAATGTGCCATAAGTTCAGAGACAGGGTCTTGGTACATAAGTTCCCACTCAATAACAAAGTTTGTTTAATTGGCAGCATGTCCCTTTTCAACCATAGTAGACACAATATAGTTATGTCCCTTCATCCCAACCACAAAATCTTATAATTCAAACTTTCATAGCCAACCCAAACTAGAATATCACACAACCAAATATGCAATTTTAAGTACATCTTAATCCATGTATGTATATTCTTGATCCATTTCCCAACCAAACTAATAGACCCCAATAGATATTTCCATCATACGCTAGTTAAAGTGTCCCACTTGTGACCTCCCAACCATCTACCCAAACCAATATTCTTCCTCAAACCAATGTTCCTTCTAGTTTCCTATTCCAAGCATTGTAACAGATGAAGGATGCAATTTTTTCCATTCAAGCTGGGAAACAGACTAAAAATTTTAAGTTGGATGATGTGTGTTCTTATCCATTCAACATGGAGTACTTATAGATACCATTTATTCCAAGATATGAACCATCAAAATTCAACAAATATAAAAATAAAGGTGACCCTTAGGCCCATTTAACTGAGTTCTTTGTCGCATGTCAACTAGTGGCATATAGCAATATATATCTTTTGTTGTTTCCAAAGAGCCTAGTTGGACAAGCCTTGGAGTGGTTTTTAAATTTGTCCAAGAATTCAATAATAGATTTTGATGATCTTTTTGATAAATTTGTATAAAACTTTTCCTATAATTTCAAACATGAGATTTCATTGGTTGACTTAACACAAATAAAACAAAAGGCTGGTGAGAGTTTTACAAGTTATCTACAGTGATGGAGAGCCCTTACAAGCTGATTCATCTATAGTTTACCAGATAAACAATTAGCCACTGTGTTTACTAAAAAATTACATAGTGAGATAGCTTATCATCTAGAACTAAAATGTACACATACTTTCAAGGAGATCATTGACAAATACTTGTTGACTAAGTGAGCCCTTATTAATAAAGGGATCATCAAGCTTACATCAACTAATCAGAATCAAGGTATTAATCAAGGAAATGACCAAAACTAACATCTAATCCAAGCATAAGCATCACAACTAGCACATGCTAATAACTAAGATAGACCAAAGTAATTAAATCACAATAGGAATGTTGTGGGGAATGGAGTAACTGAGTCACATCATGTCCAAATAGTGCAAAAATCATTTGTAACACCTTTTTACCTTACTCTTACCTAATAACCTCTCCAACCAACATCACAAACACAACTAAGACCCATGCAACAAATGTAGCAACCTTTACCATTACAAACCCCTCCTCCATAGAGAACTGTGTCTATGCATCATGTCTTTAGTGACCTAGGAGAGCCTATTGAGTCTATATTTTGTAAACTTGCCACTGTTAATCTGATTAGTTGGCTTATACCAAATCATTATCCATAAGGCATTATTTATCCTGATTAGTACCATGAAAATGAATTCTATGAATATCATTAGGTCAATGGGCATAATCTATGAAGATGTGTACAAATCAAGAATTTAATTGAAAATATGTTGGAGAATGGGGAGATAACATTAGATAACGGTGATTCCACATCTAATCAAACTCTTGGGATTTATCAAAACCCTTTTCCCTAATATAACACATAATAGTAGCATAACAATCAACAACAACAACACTAGCCACTACAACAACAAAATCAATAGTATCAAAATCAAAGGCCAAACCAGTGGAATCAAAAATAAAACCCACAATGTTAGAACAATGGACAAAACCAAGGTTAGAATGGTAATAACCAATAAACCTATCATGCAATTGCATATGACTACAATAGGGTTGTAGGTCGTATCTTAGGGGGCAGTGTTAATACAATCTCCATTAATCTTAGATCAAGCACTTATCAAAATAGACCATTTCTAAACAATACCACTCAACCAAATTACGTGGATAATCCTTCTTTGACCTAGGACTGTACACAGGCAAACTAGCAAATTGATACACCCACTATTGGACCATATACTAATAACTCACCCTTACCACATGCCACATACAAGTGCACCAATAATTAAGACTTATCCTATCTGGTCCTACACCATTCCCAACATTTGTTAGTAATTATGGTCCAACATCAAATCTTGATTGTGTAATCACACCTTGAAGGTCAAAGATTACTATCTTAGGTCCACAACCATCTGCCACTTTGCCTATTATCCAACCAACCATTCAGCCTCAAAATAAACCATTCACCATTAACGAAGACAATAAGTTTGATATTATGAAATAATTATGTAAGACACCAACATAAATTTCTATTTTAGATTTGTTATGAATGTCAACAATTCATAAGAACATTTTGTATGAGTTTTTAACCTAATCCACTATTGTCAGTGACATATCCCCTAATAAATTTCAAGCTTTGGTTGGACACCTAACTCTAGCCCAACAAGTCACATTCAACCAAAGTGATAACTCTTCCCTTGGTCCACTTTTAAATAATCCATTGTATATAGAAGTTTATATAAAGCAACATAAAGTGAAGTGTGTCCTTATATACAATGGATTAGGCCTCAACATAGTGTCTATAAAGCTCATCAAGCTTCTTGGCAGAAATGATAACTATCAAAGCCCATGATAATCAAGAAAGAGAATCACAAGGAACTACTATCTTACTATTTATCATTAGGCCTTTGACCCATGATACACTTTGCCATGTGCTTGATCTTGAGTTGTCATATAATATACTTCTAGGTAGGCTTTGGTTACATGAGATTCATGTAGTCCCATCAACATTGTACTGGTGTATCAAGTTATCCCACTCAAGGATGGAAGTGAATATTCTAGGATATTTACACCCATATGAACACTACAAACATCTTGAGGCTGAGTTTCAAAGCTACAATTATCAATATGGAATGAATCCAAGTTCCAAGCAAGATAAAGGAAAGGCCATACTTATTGATCCTCCATAGGATAATTGCATAGATCCTATTACCTTAGATTCCCTTTCCCACATATCACCTCTTAAATCTTCTAATCATTTCACCATTTTAGATAATGGCCTAGGGGAGAATGTGACCCATGATACCTTCCATATTGTCAATCTCCTCAAAATATAAAGACCTTTAGGTGACCTAAAAATACCCCACACATGCATTGGAAACAAAAAAACAAAGATAAAGGACATGTTATGTTTGTACCAGCATCTAACCTAGAAACAGACCCTCTTGAAGGGGATTAATCATGGTTGTACAATGATAAATAAGCTGACTATTATAAAAGTGCAAAGTATCCTATTCCCAATAGGATCATGAAGCATCAATATTATGAAAGAAGAAGCCATGGACCAAATCAACAATGAACCATTGAGCCAGTTTCCATGACTAATTACAAAAGACCCTATGGACTTGGATTTAAATTTCCTAAGGGTGACCCCACATATCTTACTCAAGTTCTATCACTAGTGGCTAGTGATGATAATGTTGATAGTGAAGTAGAGTCTGATCATAGCCTCACCTTTGATGACTTAGCTGAGACTAACATGTTCGATAATAATGCCATATGTACTCTTACCCCAATCATTTATCATAACCCATTTCCATTATACTATCCCCAACTGATAGATTGGGACCAACAAGAATCCAATTTGTCAATTGATGAGTTTTATAATGATGAGGCATTATGTGACTTTTTAGGCCTTACAGACAATGTTTCATTGAGAGATCATAAATCAAGATTCTCAATTACATTGGATCCTAAAGCTTATTTTGGAGAGTGAGTGAACACCCTTAGCCAAAAACAAATAAATAAAACACTGAGATCCCCAAGTGAAAGCCTCTTTGAGACACTTTTTGAACAAGGAAAAAGTAAAGATAAAGGCTAGTCTAGTGGTGAAAACTTGTTTCAGGCGTCATTAGATAGGGGTGTTCATTATTTTTTGAATTTAAACTAGGAGACCACCAATGATGAACTTGCTTATGGATCTAATTTTAGTTTTTCACAATAACAAGTATTTGATTGAATTCTTTAATAATTTTTGACTATTTTTATCATATGACTAGATCTCCAATTAGGGGACTCAAATTCATTATGCCTAAGAGACATTAAATATCAAGTCCTAACAGAAGACCTTGATATAGTCCAATAATACAAGTCTTTGCCTACTATCCTAAAAGATGGTCTGACCCTTGTAGTAAAAGATATAATAAAGGTAAACATTAGGACTCCATCAGACCTAAAATGGATAAAATTAGGTGCATCCCTCACTGAGGAGGAACGTGAAGTCTTTATAACTCTATTGAGAGAATTTGTAGATATCTTTATATGGTCTTATTCTAACATGCTAGTTTTGGACCCCACCTTAGTTCTACACCACCTTTTGGTCAATCCTAATTCCAAACCAATGAAACAAAAGATGTGTAAGATGCATCCTTGCATTATTGTCTTGGTAAAGAAAGATTTGGAAAAACTCTTAGAAGTAGGATGTATCTAGTCCATTGACTACTCAGAATGGATATTTAATGGTATACCTATTAGCAAAAATCTTGAAGGAATCAAAATCTATATTGATTTCTGAGACATAAATAAATCTTGTCCTAAGGATGACTTTCCATTGCCTAATATTGACATGATCATCGACTCCATAATAGGTTAATAAATTCCTTCACTCATGGATGGCTTTTCAAGATACAACCAGATCAAAATAGCACCAGATGACCAACATAAAATAGTGTTAACCACTCCATGGGAAACATTTTGTTATTAGGTAATTTCATTTGGTCTTAAGAATGATAGAGCTACATATCAAATGGCCATGACTATCATATTCCATGATATGATGCATGATATTGTTAAAGACAATGTCGATGACATATTAGGAAAATCCAAAACTAGGGTTAACCATCCAACAGTGCTATGTTGGATATTTAAAAGATTATGAGAGCATAAAGTCAAACTTAATCCAAATTAATGTCTATTTAGATTAACCTTATAAAATTTACTTAGCTTCATTATGTCTCATAGGGGAATTAAAGTTGATCTAGCCAAAGTCCATGATATAATCAAGATGCCACCACCAACCAATTTGAAGTAACTCTATAGTTTTTAGGGTAATATCCAGTCAATGAAACTTCATCTCTTAGTTAACATATAAGTGTCATCAAGTTATGCATCTTCTAAAGAAGAGAGTTACATTTAACTGGGATGACCACTGCCAAACATCTTTTCGACAACTCAAAGACTATCTAGTTAATCCACTTATTTTGTTACCTCCCATGCTAGGAAGGCCATTCTTATTATATCTATCACTATCAATAATGCCTTGGGGGCACTTTTGGCTAAACATGATAAAAATGGAAAATGGCATGTAATATACTACTTAAGTTGTAACTTGCTCACATATAAACATAACTATGTACCTATTTAAAAAGCTTGTCTAGTCATGGTCTTCATCGCTCAAAAATTATACCATTATATGTTGAACAATAAAACCATAGTCATTTCAAAAGTAGATCCATTCAAGTATCTATTATCTAAAACAACTTTACAAGGTAGAATGGCCAAATGGATCATGCTTATTAGTGATTTTGACATAGAGTCAGTTAATCAGAAGGTAATCAAAGGATAGGTCCTTATAGATCAACTTGTTGAAGCACCCCTTGTAGACACAAAGCCACTCAGATTTCATTTTTTTATGAATCCATAATGATCATCATTGATACACCTCTTAGAGAGTAGAACTAAAACCTATATTTTGATGGTTCATTTATTATACATGGATCAGAGGTAGGTCTCTTATTTATTACACCATAGGGGGGTCTAATCCCTAAATCATTCATTATTAGTTTTCCTTATACAAATAACATGGACAAGTATGAAGCACTTATTTTAGGACTTTGACAGGTAGTACAATGGAATATATCTCATCTAAAGGTTCATGGTGATTCTCAATTAATCATCAATCAGTTCATAGACCATTTTTAGACCAAATATGATGAGTTGGTTCCATATAAGGTTATGGTCAATACCTTAAAGTAGAAAATTACTAATATCTAATTTGAGCATATACCAAGGACAAATCTATAGAATATCAATTCCTTGTTGAGAATTTATTTACACCAACTCATGAACCTTCAACTGTTGTAATTATTTGTGATATTTTTGGTCCTAATTCTATTTGGTACTCAGACCTTTAAAACTACCTTCATGACCAAGTTCTACTACTTAACCTATCTAAAAAACAAACCAAAGCCTTTATTCATCATTCCACTCATTATAATCTACTTGGATCTACCCTTTACCACTATAATTTTGATGGAACTCTGCTTCATTATTTAACTTCAGTAGAGTCTACACTAGTGTTAAGAGAAGTTCATGGAGTATGTAGAACTCATTTTAGTGGGGTAGTCCTATCCAAAAATCTCTTGTGTTCTAGTTATTATTGGCCCATAATAGACGTAGATGCAACTACATATGTAAATAAGTGTGACAAATGTAAACAACATGCTAATATGATTCATGCCCCAACACAAACTCTAAAATAGATGTTGAAACCATGACCATTTGCTACATGGGTACTTGTCCTCATTAGGAATATCAACCCCACTTCATCTAATAGACATAAACATATCCTTACCACCACTGAGTATTTCACTAAGTTGGTTGAAGCTATACCCCTCACTTATGTGACTAGAAAGCAAATTTTTTATTTTATCTTCAACCATCTCATTTGTCACTATGGTATCCCCTTTGACATTATATTTAATAATGGAAGATCATTTAAGAGTAAGGATGTATACCAATTATGTACAGAATATAACATCACACAACATTTTTCTATACCATATTACCCTCAAGGTAATGACCACGCGAAAGCATCAAATAAAACCATTGTCAGTATTCTCAGAAATATTATTAATGATGTCAATTATGATTGGAACCTACAAATATTCCCTACCCTTTGGGTATACCATACCAATCATTGTACTCATATAGGAGCCATTCCATACTCACTTATTTATGGTACTGAAGCCATCCTTCTCATTGAGGTTGAATTTCCTTCACTATGTATATCTTTCAAACATGTCCTAGATGATCATGATTATCGAGTAGCTTGATTGCAAGAGCTAGACCTACTTGATGAAAAATGCATAGTTATGCTCAATAATATTCAAGCATATCAGAACTGACTCAAAGGCCACTATAATCAATGTGTCAAATATAGAAAATTTAAACTTGGTGATCTTGTTCTTAAATAAAACTAAAAGGATACCATGGCTAAGAAGAAGCATAAAGGTAAATTCAAACCAAAGTAGATAGGGCCTTTCATCATTACTACATATTATGGATCATTGGCATACATACTTGCCACACTAGATGGAGATGAACTTCCTAATTCAATGAATATTATTCACCTCAAATGGTACTATGCTTGAGCACTAAGGTGTATTATTGTAAAAACCATTTTAGTTGTGTCATTTTATCACTATTCTTCTTTGTACAAATATCATTCTTATCTATCATCTTATCCTTATCCATTTTACCTTTCCATTCTATCAACCAGATGTGTTCTAAAGCCTAGCCCTTTTGACCTTGGTTTTTTCCATTCATTACACATTTTTAGTACCAAATAATTTGATCAGTTTCATCAATTATGTCAATTACTTCAGATATAGATCATAGTTTGGAGCAGTACGATAGAAGTTTGGGAAGTTGCATCTTTCATTTTTTCTCTTATCACTAATCTTGCTACTAATTATAAACACCTTTGGCCAAATTAGTACCATTGATCTATGATGTTGTGTCCTAGTTATAACCACCTATGGGCAAACTAGGAGCAAAATTTGTTTATTAAGTCTTGACATACCAACTTGCCACTTCCTATGCCATATTGTACCTTTTTACCATCTATGCCTATTTTGTTTAAATTGACTGCTACACTAGTCAAATTTATCCATTATAGGGTACAACTACACTGACTTGATCTCCTACTCTAGGACTATATACGTAGCACTAGATACTTGTTAAGGTTAGCTCAGTCACCCCCTTACCATGCTCTCACCATTTTTTAAGCAACCTAAGTTTGAATGCTCTTGTAGTTTTATGAGCAACCTAAGTTTGAACGCTCTTGCCATTTTGTGAACAACCTAAGTTTTAAAACTCTCACCATTTTGTGATCTTGAAACATTTAGTGTCTCATCATTCTTGATCGAGTTGAGATACTTCAAAAAATTCCAAAAACATTTGTAAAATCATTAGAAAAACCCTAAACATTTGACCACTTCTTTGCCTTAAGGATTCTAGGAACCCTTACTAAGTTTCAATTAAACCACTTGTCACTTAGTTTCTCCATCCTTTATGGCCTTTTCTCTCATACACTTACCATTTTACAAGACCATTCCTCTTCTTTTATCACATCCATTATATATGTTTTCATCAGTTATCACATTCTTCCCATTCCCTAGGAGAACTACATTTGGCCTAAAGTTTTTTTATTAGATATTACATTTATGGAACTATGTAAGCAACATCCACTTGCTTAGTGCATATGGGGATAGCTCAGGCATCCCCTTCCTTTTCTTCTATTCCCCCATTTTATTTTTTTGTTAAGTTATCACCTATTTTCTAGGGGCAATGTCAATATGGTTTCTATTGCGTTATTTATTTGTTTGTCTCTACTTATTTTGTTTGTTTGATTTTAGCACTATTGCTTTGATTCAATTTATGTGTGTTCATTGGGTGATTTCTTTCCCACACTTATACTTGAATCCATAAATATTCATATTTTTACATTATCATCATGGTTTCTATCATTGGTGCATTATTTTTTATTGAGTATTGGATTATGGGAATCAGTCCTCATGCATATTTCAACCAAGTCTTCATAACGTTATACCATGATTCCTACCAACACATGATACAATAAACTTCAAGTTTAAGAAGTCTATTCAACAATGGCAACATCAACATCTCTTCAGCACCAACATCCCAATTCAATCCCAATCATATCCCAAATAGAGTAATTAACCATGAAATAATTTCAACCTTTACTAGTTCAGATGAGCATTTCCCTACTAGTAGGTTTTTCTAATTAATCATTACCCTCTATGTTAAGTTATCATCATCCTCAGCCAATTTTGTCATGTTTTCCATAATCAAGGTCTAATTATTATAACTACCTATGGGAAAATCATTATACATCATCCCACCTACATTTCTCAATAATTATAACCACCTTTGGGCAAGTCATTATGTTCTCACCATTTAATTTTTTTGCCCATATAGGGGCATGTTGTTATCTTGTTTTTCTATCCTAACTGGGGTAGATCCACCTTCTCAATGATTATAACCACATTTGGAGAAATCATTATGTTATCATACCACATTGATACTATCAGGGTACAATGCTTATAACTACCTTTGGGTAAACCATTGTCCACTATCCCAATTGCATTCTCAGTTATTTTGACTATTTTTTCAAAATCATTGTGTTTTTACCTCATTATCTTTCCCTTCTTTGGTCCTCTTATTTTGCTTCTTATCAAGGGACCATTTTTTGACTTACTTGTGCTAATCATTCCCTCGAGGGGGCAAACCATCATATAATTAGTTTATCATTACTGTAGTTGTAGGCATACATGAACTTTTCATTATTTTATATGATGGTATTATTATTATAGCTTGTAATGCCTTCCCAAATAGGGGTAAACTATAGACACCTAAATTTGGCCACCAATGACCTCCAACCAGGCTTTTGACCAATTTCCACCAAAGTGCATAATTTTGCCTAAAAACACTAAAACACATTAAATGAGTTGAAATTGGCATATTCAAGTGCCAATTTTGACTAGGGTATCACTAAATGGGGTAGTGTAATTTATGGGCTAGTTAACTTTGATCAGATCATTTCGAGTCAAAATGCCAACTTTACACCTGGGTGCTCTGGATTGCTCTTTTCTATCAAATTTCTTGTACAAAATATGTGTCTTTGTTATTTTGTTTTGGCAACATCCTAAATGGGATAATGGATCCACCACATCTGATATTGAATTCCAATTCTAATCCAGTCAAATTTAGACCAATAACAAGGCATTCTAATTAATTTAAGTAATTTGTGCACAAAGTGCTTAATCATGCTTAAAAGATAATTAATCCAAATCAAGGCCTAATTAATAATTCCATGGAAACTTTCTGAAAACTTATTTTTAGAAATGAATATTGAATATCTACATCATCAGGTGACCTCATCTTTTGGAAAGACATCCCTAGGCCATAAATACCACAAATATAAAGATTATGGGTCTCCCATGCCTCTTTACTACCTCCCATGACTCATTAATGTCCCTTCTTCCAAATTCATGATGAGGATAATTATGGATTTTAATTACATAATTTAATTAATCCATTACCACACATCTTAATCTTGAGATGGATGGTCATGGTTGATTCTGATCATTCTTGAAAATCTATAAATAGAGAGGCCATGAACATCATTTTTAGGCTTAATTTGTGTAAAGTTACCATGTCAAATTGATTTCAATATCTCTAACATGCTAAAGTTATGATGCCAAAATATTGAGCCAATCCAAGCCAAAGCCACAAGATATAAAGGAGAAGATGAGCTAACCAAGCCTCCTTTGATGAAGACTTCATGAGCACAAGCCGAGCAAGCCACTACAACAAGAATTTGGAGAATCCAAGGAAGGTGAATGATTCTTTTTGTTCTTTAATTTTTAGTTGTGCTTTTCATTTGTTTTTGTTGTTAAGCTCACCCTAATAACTAGGCCTAGAAATGTATGCTAATTAGTGTGTTTTTATCAATTTGATTTCATTTTTGGACTAACACAATACTAATCACCTCTCTTGAGTCAAACTCCTAGTTCACAGTAAATATGTTATTACCAATATGACTAAATCCAAATTAGTTATCTAACCCAAAAATCATCATTGATTTGCATGAAGATACTTGGACCCTCTATTTTGATGGTGCCAAATGTCTCCAAGGAGCTAAAGTAGGTTTTATTCTAACTATTTCTCATGGTAAAATGATCCCTTTTGAATTTTGGCTCACCTTTAATGTCATTAATCACATGTCATAATATGAAGTTTTAATCTTAGGCATGAAAGTAGCACTTGACTTAGATATTCCATATCTACATGCTTTGGGTGACTCCCAACTTATGCCATCAAGTTAATAGTGATTAACAATGTAAAAGTGAAAATATTATCACTTATCATCAAATGGATACCACCCTCACTAAATATTTTGCCTCTTTTACCATTTATCCCATTCCAAGAGATTATAACTCTATTATTGTGTCTCTTTTTTCTTTGGCATCTTTATTTCATCTACATTAATTTCTTAGTGATTCCCAATTTCTTATTCAAATAATAAAGTCCATGTATTCTATCCAACTACAATATTCACTTATCTATCACATTGAGGATATCACTATTTGATAGATCCCATGGTATAATTACATTATCCAATTCCTTAAACATCAAACTTATCCTCTAGATATGGATTCTTGTGAAAATACTATAATTCACAAATAATATTTTAAATATGTCTTTCAATATAATACTCTTTATTATCATAATGTAGAAGGTACCCCATTATATTGTTTCATGAAATAAGAGGTCCCTCCTCTCCTTGAAAAAAACATGGGGAATTTATGGTGGTCAATGTAGCAAACATGATACAACATGCAAATGCCTATGTGTGGGATACTTTTGGCTTATTCTTGAAAAGGATGCTATTGGTTTCACTAAAAAGTGTATTCCTCACCAACTCCATGATGATCTAATCCATTCACCATCAATTGATCTCTAAACTATAGAATCTCCTTTGCCATTTTCCATGTGTGGATTAGATCTCATCAAAAAACTACTTTAGTCACAAGATGGGCATGTTTTTATCTTCACAGTTACTGAATATTTTACCAAATGGGTAGAATCCATGGCTATTGTCAATGTAACAAGAAATACTATTTCCAAATTTATCCTTAACCAAATCATTTGTCATTTTTGAGTTCCCCATACTATCATTTTTGATAATGGAGGAAATTTCAAGAACAAGGATGTGAATTAGTTATGCACTAAATTCAAAATATCCCACACATTCTTCACACCTTTTCATCCCAAATATAATGGCCAAGCTAAAGAAACAAAAAAAATTATTAATAAAATCCTTCAAAATATTATCCATGAAACCTACATGGATTTTCATATTCATTTGTATCTCACACTTTGGACCTATTATACTAGCACATGTATTGCCACTAGGGCAACACCATTCTCGCTAGTTTATCCTACCATTAAAATTTAATCTTCCCTCCTTATGTATATCACTTCATGGTATCATTAAAAATGAATAACTACCTAAATATCACCTTCAATATCTTGATATTATTGATAAACATTGTCTAGATGCTCTACAACATAATTTCTAATACAACGCTCATATTACCAACCAACATAATAAAAGGGTTAAAGTTTGCACTTTCACTATTAGTTATCAAGTCCTTAAATTAGACTACATCCATGATAAGTAATTCAAATATTCTCAAAAATGGTGGGGTCCTTATTTATTGAAAGATATTATCAGTCCTAACACTTATCATCTCCAAACTAATGAAGGCCATGTTTTTAAACAGCCCACCAATACGTAATTATTGAAGAAATACTTTGCTTAGTTATTTCCATTCTTATCATATTTATATATGCTATCCTACTAACACTTTTTTTCATTATTTATACATGGGTCTCACCCTCTACAACACTCTCTTTTAACACAAACCTTAGTTCCTTCTCTTGGTCCTTTGGTTTCTTTTTCTCATGAGTTATATTGTAATATCATGGATAGGACCTAGTCTTCCTCATGAATTACTTTCACTTTTATTGATTTGTTATTTTCCAATGATTTTTACACAATATTGAGTTTCTCTTTTATGATTATTAGTTTAATACAATGGATAGGACCATGCCCTCCTCATAAATACCATTTTTCCCATTTCTATTTTTACATGCTTTTTTGCACTATCTTAAATTTCTCTTTTGTGAGTTGCAGTGTAAGACCATGGATAGGACTAAGCCCTCCTCAAAAATACCATTTTTTAATTTTAGTTCACCAACTTGGGTTTATATTTTATGATTTAAAATTTAATACCATAGATAGAACCAGGCTCTCATAAAATCACCATATTATTTTAAAACACCTTTGTTCAACCAGGTGTTCCTTTTCTAAAATGTTAAGAAATGGTTATAAGTTTGTGATCCCATATTCTCAATGTCAATTTTTGTTTCTTTTGTAGATAAAACTTTCACAATAAACTATTATCATGTTTCCCTACACATATAGCAATCTTATTATAATGAATCATATATACATATCATTATATCATTTTTCACATTTTTGCGATTTTAAGAAATTCAAATTGTTTCATGTTTCTTTCCCCTTGATTTCCTTTCCTTTCATTTTTCTTTAGATAAAGCAAGTTTGAATTAAATAAAACACTTTTATTTCACAAGAATTAACAAGACTCTTAGACACCGTGTTTTCTATATTCTCTTTCTTAGAAATCAAGTCCAAAGTTTTCAAATGATAGTCATTTTTATCACCCATGTTTAGTTCTTTGAATCTATTTGAAGGAGGAATAGAAAAATCCATCAAAATTTAAAATCCAAATCATTTAAAAAAAGGCAATGATCAAAAAGCAACATACAAATTCAAAATCACAATAAAAAATATAATTAATAGCACATCTCCTATCTCCAATCAAATCTCAAACTCTATAGTTGGCCTCATGATAGATTTGAGGTTCATTGGAGTATGATAGGCTAGTAGATTCAGATATGAGAATTAAATATAATCTACCAGTGCTACGTACTTTCTCATGCAAGCACCCAATCTTTGTAGTATACTGGTGGCTTTATAAGGGGTCCTAAGGAATGGAGAAAACATTATGAGAAGGTAGGTCAATTTTAATTTTAATGCATATAGACTTCATGAGATGATATTCATACTTTATTTGGTGACCCAAGATTTGTGTGGTTAGGAAAAGTTCTTTAGAGTCCTTAATGTTGAAATTCCTCATGTTTTTACAAACCTAGTCTAAGTTTCTTGACTTTGATAAATATTTTTTACACCTTATTCTTTCCCTCATTTCCTCCACTACCCATTTAATTCCCCCCTTGATAGGAAATTTTGATTCTAAATATATTTTCCCACTTCTATATCCCCTCTTCTTCACATCTTAAAAACATGTTAGCATTACTTTGTTTTGATTTTATATATCTTTTGATGTTTAAAATTGCACTTTTGTTTCAGACACCAACAATGGGAAGTTTCAAGATGTGGGGCATGCAACTTGAAACAACCTCCATATTTTTAAGAAGTTGGTCTCTTCTTTATATCAAGTTTTGGGGGAAAAGGGATAGGAATTTAAATAGAAATGCAAATGCAAAGAAAGAAAATCTAACTATGGTGATATGCCTGAATGTAATTTTGATCCTTAATCCTAAGCACAGTGAAACTATATGTAAAATTCAATTACATTAAAGAGCAGATGAGGCATGATCAACATAAAAGATAGAAACAATAGAAACAGAGGCTTCCAGCTTAGACTACTTTTGTAATGATATAGGAAACATAAACAAAGGCATAGAACTCTATCTTCTCATTAATTTTCTAGCCACATAAAAGGCACAAAAACATGCACAGTTACATAAAATTTACAACTTAAAAGAGATAGAATAAAGGCAAATGATATCCCTAATCACTGCTCTAGAAAGTCTAAAACTCTTGACAATAATTTTCTCATAAATTTCTCTCTCAGTATCCCCCCCTTTTCTTGGTGATCCCTCTACTCCTCTTTATAGCCTCAGATTTTCAGATAGAATAACATGAAATTTGGTGCATTCAATGCCTTGGATGCATTCTGGTCTTGTCAAGAAGGGCCAGGTTGGAGCAAGGCAACTGCCCTAACTTTGGCATGTCAATTCATCTCTAGTGCCTCCTCCCAAGCCTAAATCTCTCATTCCATCACTTTATTAGCCACACAACTATCCATTCTACCTTTTTTCATAGGGGACAAACAGACGACCCTTTTAATGTTTGCATGCCCCAAATATCTACCCAGTGAACTACTCCATCTACTAGAAATAACTCCCATTGAGTTTCCCTCTTTGTCTCTTCCTCCTCTTGATCCTGGACTTAGGCTTTTTTTGAATGCATTCAGGTCCATGCTTTAATTTTGCCAAAAGAATTCTAACTGAGCTAGAAGTGTCTATCAGAAGATAGTTCTTAGATTCTAAAATATTCTATTTCCCTATAGTTTGATTATTGAAATAGATACACAGGACACTCTATTATACTAAATAGAAGAGGACACTTAGTCAATTCCCTAAAAATATTATTATTACTTCAAGAGACACTGGAGGATGACACTTTTCATGTTCTACAGTAACTATCGAAGACACACGACATTTTCTGCATAACTTATAATATTTTGTGTCTTGGCTTAAGATCGTTCTACCTTTGACACTTGTCACCATCCACTTCCTCAAAATCTAAATATCTTGAAATAAAATAGGACCCATAGCATCTCTTACCTGAGTAACTTTAAAAGGAACACAGGGACAAGTATCAATCTCTACTTACTTCAACAAAAGACACGTGGCAATCTTCGTTGCTCTTTAGCTATACTATGGAAATGTTTGGGGCACATGTTAAGCTCCTATGGATGGTGACACTTGGTAGCTTCTGTAGACTTTTAGAAATAAAACCTGGGACCCACCACAGTCTTTATTTAGTGATGAAAAATGAAGAAGATCTTTGAATGGCAACACGTGGTGACTTCCAATGCTTTTGGGAAGATATATGGCATCTTTCACTTCTTCTGGGAATGGAGTAAAAAGGGGCTTGGTAGATGACACTTGGCAAATTCCACTTTAAATATTTGGTTGCGCCTTATTGCCCTCTGAAAGGACACTTGACCCCTTTGGTTTTTTTTTTGGGATGCTCCTTTGAACTACCTAATTGTACTAAGCCAATGAACTGACTGATTGAACCAAAGATGGTTCAATGGTTCAACACTACGTGCCATTTGCACATGAATTGAGGCATTGAACCAAGGTCTTGAACCAAAAATTAAACCAAGGCATTGAACTGAACATATTTTAGATGCCGACATGTGGTGACTTTTACCCTCTTCAACTGGGATACATGGCAGCTTCTGTTTCTTTTAAGAAAGCAACACTAAGACCTTCTGCTATTGCCACTTGGTGCTTTCTAACTAATCTCGATACTTATCCTTTTGAAACCTTCCATTATAAAGAGATAAAACATGGGTGCTGATATGTAATCATAGATGCTAACACTTGGCATGTTCCACTGAGTCATTATGAGATATGTGGTGCACTCTGACCAACTCATAGAAAATATGAAAGGTGCCTCAAATGATGACACTTGACATTTCCACTTGATAAAAAATGCCTTAGAGGATGACACTTGTCAGCTTCTGATTTACCCTGACACTTAGACAAAAATGAATCAAAAAGGGAAAATAGAACCCATGCTCTATTTCAAAACTTCACCATCTCAGACCACAGTATGCGAAGGCAAATTTTTGTGGCATGCAACTGAAAAAATAGAATGAAATGTAGAGTAGATTTTTACTCTATAGTTATTGGCAACCCCAAGTAATTTTGATCCTGCTCAAAAATAAACCACAACTCGTGCTAGATCAAAATTTCAAAATCACAGCTTCAATAATGTTGTCTAGTAGGTGGACCACTCTTCATCAGATAACCCTTACTTATTTTGCAATTCATTGAAGGCTAAATCAAGGTTAATGATATCCTTGTGTGAAAAGTTTTGAAAAATTTGAACAGTAACCTTGAATTTGAATTTGAGCTAGGAAATAGGAACCAAGACAGCTTCTACTTTAAGGACTAATGGATCATCCCTTAGACCCTGGAAAACTCTTTGATCATTCTGTCTGACCAATAGAAACGGTTCAATTTCTTCTACCATCATCATGATATCATCATCAAGAAACGAAGAAGGAAGACCTAATTTTACTATATCTTCAACATGCTACTTCATCTCATTGATTCCTTCCTTTGTGACATCCAGAAGCTCCTTGTAATTGTTAGCTATGGAATTATAACTGAGAACCTCATTTACTTGCTTAGCAGTGACCATTTTGTCATTGATTCTTGTTGATTACAATTTTGCGTCTGTTGCATCATAAAGCTTTTACAGCAACATTTGTGAGTCCATTACTCTCTTAGAGACTGTAGCCAGAGTATTTACAACTGAACTCTCCACCTTTTTGCATAATTTCTATGCATTTAGTAGGAAGGTGAGAGATGGCATAAGCTAATTAATCTTTGAAGAGATTCTCTTCCACATGGATTCGTATAGCTCCCTTACCAGACTTAATACTCTAACACTCTTTGGCCTATTGGCTAGCTCTAGTGTCAATTGTGTTGCTCTCTATTGCTCTGAGTGAAATTAGGCTATTATGACCATGGTGTTATTTTTCTTGGCCAGTAGATTTTATTATAATTGGGTAATCTACAATAGGTGTTCCTCATACTTTCCCTATAGTGTTGCCTTTTCATGCCTGAGGGTTGTCACCAAATTCTTTACTAGTGTGAGCTCTGCCTTTAAAGAATAATTTTGGGCCTGAACTACCCAGTGAGTCTGAAGAGAAATAGTATTTTGCAACTCTTTATTTAGATTCTCTACCTCATTATTTTTTCTATTAATTTCTGAGGTCAAACTGTCACAGTTTGCCTTTTCCTTTGCTAGCTCAGCTTCCATCTTCTGTAGCCTTCTTAATATCTTCAAATAATCTTTAGTAACTGTAGAAGTAGATTTCGTTAGTAGCTCAACTTTGTCTTGTGGCTTGAAGAGTGACATGTTGATGGCCACAGCATTCATCATGTAATCTTCTAGCTGCATCTACTCCATTGGCTTTATTACATTTGGCGATAAGTGAGTCACCATCAATTGTTGTTGGATGGGGTCAAATTGTGACTATAAATGGGGAGTAGCCAAAGTTTTATTATCCTTGATCTTCTTCTTCTCTCTTCAGGCTTCCCTTGCCTTGTTAGCAACATCTGCTTGGGTCTGGAAGGTGGAAGGAGAGGCAATGTGCCCACCCACAAAAGGGTGTCCCTATGATAGACCATGTTGAATAGCCAATTATTGGCTATGGGTGATCTAAGGGAAAGGTTTCTTGGGAGCAGAAGGGGAGAAATGGGTTAATGTTAACGCTTGAGGTGGCATAGATGGGGCGAAGTGAGAAATGGGAATGGTAGAAGTGGTAGGGGAAGAAATAGACTAAAAAGGAGAGGGAGGAATAATACTTACCTGAGGAGCAATTATAGTACCCTATAATTGGCACTGTGTGGTTTTCGTCTCCTCTTCCAAACCGAACTGGAACTACACCCTCCTTCATTTCTTGGGTGTCTCTTCTTCTTGTTGCAT
Source organism: Torreya grandis (assembly GCA_037957365.1). Taxonomy (NCBI): domain Eukaryota; kingdom Viridiplantae; phylum Streptophyta; class Pinopsida; order Cupressales; family Taxaceae; genus Torreya; species Torreya grandis. The sequence goes on from JARHVA010003026.1 coordinate 747,051, forward strand.
CTTTTTTCCTTCCACATCTACTTCTTGTGGAGAAATAGGAATATCTATAACTGGGGCCGATGGGGAAGCTTGTGATGATGAAGGAACCACACTTTTTTGCATTTCTATAGCACTGAGGGATTGAGGCCAAACTAATATAGTTGTTACAGATGTAGTTTGATCTAAGGCTTGTGACTCTTGGCTTGACCTAGCCCTAGCTTCTTGCTCTTCACTCGGTGTCAATAAATTACCTGTCTCTGGGCTAGATGCAGGGGAGAGATGACACTCATCCCATCTTTCATCTGTATCTACATTTTTGAAAGAATGGGTTGTTTGACAAATTTTCTGCCTATATTTCCAATAGGTCTCTATCTTTTTAGTATCCCAATCTTTATTCTTCAATGTTCTCCTTAAGCCAAATTTCATTCTAAATTTAGGATCATAATCTCTCTGCTTAACATAAAATGTCTCCCAGGGTCTATTTTGTGGAAGGGGAAAGTCTGTTAACTCAACATAAAATCTAGGAGCATCTTCCCTAGGATTTTTTCTAGTTTCCCAAAAAGGGTGGCCCTCATGTGCGATTCTGATTATGACTCTGTTATTTCTTATCCAGGAAGCTATGAAATCATTTGGGTCATAAACCTATTTGTCCTCTATTAAAAGGAAACCCAAAAAGGCTAGCTTTTTGAGCAATATAACTTCAGCATCTCTGGTTTCCAAAACCATGCCATTGGTCATCCATGGTAGATTATACATTTTTATTTTCCTCTTCCCTAAGCCAAATTCATTGTCAATTATGGATACCTATCTGGTGACCTCTAGGAATGCTAACCTAAGAGTCAAGATCTTAGGTAGCAATATTGGTTCCCCATAAAAACCATGGACTCTTATAATGATATGATGGGATCCAAAATAAAAATCACAAGGTATTGGGTAGCTGGCCAGAAGATTTGAAACTCTGGGGAACAATCTATTCATAAATGGTTTGGGACTGAGGTGATAAAAAGTAAGAGTGACAAATAATTCCAAAAACTCATATGGGTCACTAGTCTTTAACAAAATATGCATCCATGCAGACATAGGGATGGTCCTTTGGAGATAAAAATCTAGGTCATACATATTAAGATACATATGTTGGGCAAAGAGTTCTGAGTTTTGAAAAAGCATGAGGTGGAACAAATAGGAAGAATACCTGAACACTCCTTTTGATCTGAAATGGACCAATTTTTCTACCATTGAGAAAGCAATTTATTTAGAAAAGTCAAGCTGATACTCCTGGGTTTTGTCAACAGTCTTCAGTCTAAAAAGGATAGCCATTTGTTCCACATACATTGCCATGTCATCTTTCATGCCAAAGATGAAATCCATCATTGACAATGCATCTTGGCTAGCCTGGGCGAATTGTGCTCTTGGTGTAGGGAGTGTGGGCACTGTAGTGTCATCATCACCCATTTATAGTTTGGATCTCAGGAACCTTAACTGAGTGTTGATATTTGCCCACATTCTTTATATTTTAGCAATAGTGGGAAATATAGCTGTACTATCATGATGCAAGGCCAACATGTCCCTGATAGCTTGTGGTGTGATTTGCACCATGAATGGGCCTCATTGAATGGTGCCTGAAGGTGCATGGAGCAAGTCTACACATAATTCGACCAAGTTAGGGCATGAATGCATAGCTGGGACAATGAACTGAGCCAGTTGTGAGGTCCATATCCTTATGGCAAATGTTTCATATTTCCCTACTCTAGCTCTCTATAGACACCTTTGGTGTGCCCCTTCTCTAAGAGTTTTGCTACTAGCTCTTTGCAGAATTAGGTCCATGATGCCATCTACATAATCTTTTATTTTTGTTGAATCACTTGTTGGACCAACTTCAAGAAACCTGGTCCTTGGATCAGCCTTCAATGGTTGTGTGGGAGCTAAAGCATACGATTTACTTGCAAGAAACCTATCAAGAGATTCATACATCCTAGCTCCTTGCTGTGAAGATTGTGCCCCCTCCATCTTTGTATCTTCTTTGTGGTAACTTGTATGAATCTTTGCAAAATAGAGAAGCTTTCACTGAAGAAATCTACTAAGCACAGAAATGCAAGTAGTAGGATATTTTTGCATAGCTATAAGAATGTTTAAGAATATGTAAACTTTAAAACTTGCTAAGAGGTATTTATTGACCTATCAAGTCTCAAATGGCATTAAAATTGGATAACCATTAGCAAATCCTACTCAATCTTCCTAGGACAATGAGATAGACACGTTATGCAAGTGGCAGTGCAAGGTACCTTGGAGATTTATAAAGATTTGGGAAACATTCAATGTGTCAAGAATTTGAAGAATTTGAAAAACTTTCTGAGCCACCGACAATGTGTTCAAAGAACACTTATTTAAAAGAAAATAAAAAAACAACAAAATGGGAAAACAAAGCATGAAAACAAAGCAAGAAAATAAAACAATACGGAAAGGGAAAATACCTAACTACATTAATGAAGCATCTTTATCTCCCTCCTAGATCAAAAGCAAATTTTCTAAATTCTCTTTCATGACAAGCCAGCTTATGTTGCCATACAAGTGATCGAATTGGGTATGGCTTTGGTGAATTTCCCTTGGTGTATGCCTCATTGATTTGCCTATATTTAAGTGAGTCTGAGTCAATCATGCTTCCAACATATATAGATTCTTCTTTTTCTCAGAATCTCATCGAATATCTGCTCTTGATATTGGCATGTCTTACCAGGAAATTAATTAATGACTCAATTCCTTCTGCTTCAAACTCGAGTTCCATTACATGATCATCCTCCTTAATAACTTCAAAATTACCAATATCTTGAAAGGATAATTCTGAAGGTTTTCAAAAAAATTGTACATGTAATTGAGGCTCAATATTGTTCTGCTCATCTGTAACTAGTTCACAGCTATCTTGAAAAATGGCATAACCAGACTCAATGATTTCAAACAAGTTGTTTAAATCATGATCCAGGAGATATCCATGATCTTCCTCATCATCTTGCAAAGTAAGAAGAAAGTCAGAGATTATTTCTTCTTCATCAGGGGTCAAAATATATGCTTGTGATTTCTCACTAGGAATCTGGATTTCATAAGAGACCCGAGGATTAATAGAAGAGGTATCTTTTGACTTTTCTTCCTCCAAAACATTTGGAATTCTATGATCTTCATCAAGTATAATGTAAGTGCCCAGACTAATGGAGTCATAATTTCCATATGGGTCACTTTGCATCATAGCTAATAAATGATCATTTTCTTCTTCTTGATTATACCCAGTCCATTCACCTAGCTCTTCGACAAACACCCTCTCTTCTTTATTCATCATAGCATGGGCTGCCTCTAACTTTGCAGTGGGCTCATTAGTGATGTGATCTTTATATAATGGTTCAGACAATACCTTCATCTTTGAACCGTATTTGGTTCTTAAGATGAGATGAGACCAATCAAGGGACATATATCCCCCTATTTTGGCTATAAAGTCTCTTGACAAACATAAGCCAAAAATAAGAGGTATATTTATCACTACTACATCTTGATTTACAATTATATTAGGATAAGCATATAATTGTAATTGGAGTTGTTTGATTCTCCCTATGGTTTGTACTACTTTGCCATCTAACTGTATGACTCGTTAGTGAGTGGTTCATACTTAATTCCTAAAACATCAACTATCTACTTGGGAATTAGTGTGGTACTAGCCCCTGAATCAATCATTGCATTATGCAACAGTTTCTTACCAACTATTAAAGTTAAATAGAAGGGATCCAGTTTGGATTTGCTTACCTTTGTTGTATTATTCACTAGGGCTATTGTCTATAGATGGACTGTATCTTTGAGATTTTCTTTTCCAACAGTTCCTTCTTTGGTAACAGTACCTTTGGGCACTACTTGGTCTTGCAGAGCTTCTTGTAGTAGTGTCTTCCATTCAAGAATAGCCAATATATCCCATATTGATACTTGTGCTAGAGACTTCTTCAATTGATCCACCACATTTATTGGTCCCAGAGTCTGAGCTTTTTGAAAATAAGGGTATCTTGTTTTTTCCTAAATTTGGGCTGGAGTCCCTTGATTTTTCACCGGCTAAGACACTTCTTGTCTAATAGCAGTATTTCTTTGTCCTTGAAATGGAAGATTCTACATGACTTGAATATTTGCAATCTCAGGCTATTACACCATCCTTCTCTTTGATCTGGTGTAATAATCAGATTGCACCACTAGTTTTTTGGAGGTAGACGCTTCATTCAAGAAAATTGATTCTTCATCTTCAACCCATGAGAACAAAGCATGTTCTAGGGATATTTCTTCCTCTTGTTGCAAGGACATTCCTTGCCTCTGAGCCACTAGGATTGAATTCTACATACCAAGAGACTGGTAGGCTTGATTGTCACTGGAACTTGTAGACTAACCATATATTCTTCTTTGCTTTTCCACCTTTTGTTGTAGATTACCCATAGGACAATCTCTAGGTGCATGAGCATTGTTTCAAGGGAAACACCAAGCATTAGTGTTATCTACATGGTTATTTTTCCCTAGAACAATATCCCTATTTGAATTGGGAGGAATAGTCTGTGAGGGTGTAGGGACTGAAACCAATTGGTTTGCTAGCGGATGATTATTTTGTCTTGGAGGACCCTGATATTGGTTTGACTGAGATGAAAATCTGTTTCCTTGATATCCTTGATATGGAGTCTTAGAGAAAGTATTCTGCTATCTTTTTAGATTGATTAGTTCATTAGAAAATGTCCTTAGGATATTTTTGATATCATCCAGCTTAGATGACTGAGTGGGGACAATTTATTTAGTAGATGGTTGAGGGTAAGTGTACATAGACACATGTGAGCTTATAGATTTAGGGACTTCTTCAGGTAATGGCAAGGAAATTTTTGGGAACATGGGCATAAGAGGCCTTGGAGGTAACTTTCCAACATATATTAAATTGTTCTCAGCTCTAACTACATATTCATAAGCCTCTAGCAAAGTGTGTCATCCAAGTGACTAAATCATAAAAAATATATCTAAATTCAAAGCCTTAAGATAAAACACTATGACCATACCTGGTAATGGTCTAGCTATAACAAGGATTCTGTCCCAAGTCTTTTGAAATCTAGAATTGAAGTCAGTCATGGCTTTTTGTGGTCCCCTTTGAATGGTAATTAACTGCTATAAAAAAGAAGACTTATCACCCTTCTCTTCAAATATTTCAAAGAAAATATCTTCAAGCTCATCCCATGTGGATATTGAATTGGGAGTCAAGGATAGATACCATTCCAAAGTCTTCCCTTTAAAAGAAGCTATTAATAACCTTATAGCCACATTCTGATATGTGACGACGTGTATAACACGGACATCTGATACATCTTGAAGATGTTTTTCAAGTGTTTTAGAATCTTTCCCATTGAATTTGGGTAGAGATTTCAAGGCATTTACTGGGATAGGATCCCAAGTAGCTGGTGGTATTAGGAGGATCAGAGGACTACCAGTGTTCCAACTTGCATAATTCCTTAGGGGAGTAGGGGCTCCCATATTTACTCTCGACATTGGTATAAATTGATCAACTCTCCTTCTTGGACTAGTTACCAAAGGTGGTATAAGAATACCCAAATTTATAGAAAACTGAGATCTGGTTATTGGTCCATAACTCTGACTCCTTGTAGCTCTCTGGTTCATATGGTCTTGAAAGAAACTTTAAGACTGGTCCCACTGAGCATGCCAAAAACTGTTGATGTTTAAAATTATGCTTTTGTTTCAGACACCAACAATGGGAAGTTTTAAGATGTGGGACATGTGACTTAAAATAACCTCCAAATTTTTAATAAGTTGGTCTCTTCTTTATATCAAGTGTTGGGGGAAAAAGGATAGGAATTTAAATAGAAACTCAAATGTAAAGAAAGAAAATCTAACTATGGCGATGCACCTGAATGTAATTTTGATCCTTAATCCTAAGCACAGTGAAACTATATGTAAGATTTAATTAAATTAAAGAGAAGATGAGGCATGATCAATGTAAAAGATAGAAATAATAGAAACAGAGGCTCGCAGCTTAGACTACTTTTGTAATGATACAAGAAACATCAACAAAGGCACAAAACTCTGTCTTCTAATTAATTTTCCAGCCACATAAAAGGCACAGAAACATGCACAGTTACATAAAATTTACAACTTAAAAGAAATATAATAAAGGAAAATGATATTCCTAATCACTACTCTAGAAAGTCTAAAACTCTTAACAATAATTTTCTCAAAAATTTCTCTCTCAGTATCCCCCCCTTTTCTTGATGATCCCTCTACTCCTCTTTATAGCCTCAGATTTTTAGATAAAATAATATGAAATTCAACACATTCAATGCCTTGGATGCATTCTAGTCTTGTCAAGAAGGGCCAAGTTGGAGTAGGGTAGACTGCCCTGACTGTGGCATGTCAATTCATCTCTAGTGCCTCCTCTCAAGCCTATATCTCTCATTCCATCACCTGCTTAGCCGCACAACTATCCATTCTACCCTTTTTTATAGGGGACAAATAGATGGCCCTTTTAATGTTTGTAGGCTCCAAAAATCTACCCGATGAACTACTCCATCTATTGGAAATAACTCCCACTGAGTTTCCCTCTTTGTCTCTTCCTCCTCTTGATCCTGGCCTTAGGATTTTTTTGAATGCATTTGGGTCCATGCTTTAAGTCTACCAAAAGAACTCTAACTAAGTTGGAAGTGTCTATCAGAAGATAGTTCTTAGATTCTGAAACATTATGTTTCCCTACAGTTCGCTTGTTGAAACAAATACATAGGACACTCTATTCTACTAAATGGAAGAGGACACTTAGTCAATTCCCTAAAAATCTTCTTATTACTTTAGGAGACACTAGAGGATGACACTTGTCATGTTTTGTAGCAACTATAGAAGACACATGGCATTTTATGCATAACTTATACTCTTTTATGTCTTGGCTCAGGATCGTTCCACCTTTGACACTTGTCACCATCCACTTCCTTGAAATCTAAATAGCTTGAAAGAAAATAAGACCCATATCATCTCTTACCTGAGTAACTTTAAAAGGAACACAGGGACAGGTGTCAATCTCCACTTAAACAAAATACATGTGGCAATCTCTGTTGCTCTTTAGCTATACTATGGAAATGTTTGGGGCACATGTTAGGCTCTTACAGATGGTGACACTTGGTAGCTTCCATAGAATTTTAGAAATAAAACCTGGGACCCACCACAATCTTTATTTAGTGATGAAAAATGAAGAAGATCTTTGGATGGAGACACGTGGTAGCTTCTGATGCTTCTGGGAAGATACATGGCATCTTCCACTTCTTCTGGGAATGGAGTAGAAAGGGGCTCAGTAGATGACACTTGGCAGCTTCCACTTGAAATATTTGATTGTGCCTTACTGCCCTCCAAAAGGGCACTTGACCCCTTTGGTTTTTTTTGGGATGCTCCTTTGAATTGCCTAATTATACTAAGCTATTGAACTGATTGATTAAACCAAAGATGGTTAAATGGTTCAATGGTTTAATGGTTAAACACTACATGTCATTTACACATGAACGGAGGCATTAAACCAAGGATATTGAACCAAGGTCTTGAACCAAAAATTGAACCAAGGCATTGAACCGAACACATTTTTGATGCCAACACATGGTGACTTCTACCCTCTTCAGCTGGGATACGTGGCAGCTTCCTCTACTTTTAAGAAAGCAACACTGAGACCTTCTTGGTGCTTTCCACCTGATCTTGATACTTAGCCTTTTGAAACCTTCCACTATAAAGATATAAAATGTGGGTGCTGATATATAACCACGGATGCTGACACTTAGCATGTTCTGCTGAGTCATTGTGAGATACATGGTGCATTTCAACCAACTCATAGAAAATATGAAAGGTGCCTCAGATGATGACACTTGGCATTTCCACTTGAGAAAAGATGCCTCAGAGGATGACACTTGTCAACTTCTGCTTTACCCTAACACTTAGACAAAAATGAATCAAAAAGGGAAAATAGAGCCCGTGTTCTATTTCAAAACTTTGCCATCTCGGACCATAGTATGCTTAAGGAAAAATTTTGTGGTGCGCAACTAAAAAAAATAGAATGAAACATAGAGTAAATTTTTACTCTACAATATCTTTAGAATAAAATAGTATGCTTGAGTGACTATGGATTACTTTTTTTACATCATTGCTTTACATTTATATCATTTCCTTGGATTACTTGAAAAATTTCCATTTTTGTACCTTCTTTTTTTCAAACACCTGCATCCACTTCTAAAATTTTTATTGTACTTCCTTTTCTCTAACAACTATGTTCATTTCTACTTTCATTATATGTTCCAATGTCAAGTGAGTTTGGATTGTTACTTGTCAGTCACCAATGTTGTTTTCCATTTTATGTATTTTTTCAATTGATGATTAAGGATTTTTACTACTCACTCATCAATGTTGTTTTACCATTTCTTACCCATATTTATTTAATGATTTTTACTAATTTCACATTAATGTTTGATTATCATTTTTACTTGTATCTGTAGTTTGATTTGGTTTATTTACCTTTCTTACTTAAAGTTTCTTCATATTAGTTTTTTAGTCATTTAGTAGCCTTATTTTTTCATTTATCTGATTTAATCTAAATTTTGACTTGGTTATTTGGTCCTAACCTAGCATTTATCACCCAAGATTAACAAATTTCCAAGTACATCATGCCCACACCATTCAGTTATCTTGGCTTTCTTTCATTTGTTTTTTTTTTCTCTTTTGTTTTGTATCATTAGGTTTGTCTAAAGCAGTCTCTATGCCCTCCATAATCAAAACTAAAAATATATCAAACAACCATTTAATGATAAAGGTAAGTCAAGTTATGCATACATTATTTTAATTTTTAATTATTTCATTTAAGTCATTTAATTTCATTTATTTTATTCTTTAAAATACTACAATTGATTTATCTTCAACATTATGTGTTACATTTTTTCTGAAAGCACCATCCCATGTTACACCTGAGTGACACATGATAATCTTAGAGTGGCCAGGCATATAAATACACGTAATATTTTCAAACTTTATCAATTAATGATGTTTTCTCTATTGCAAAAACCCATTGAGTCATGATCTCCATGAGTTTATGCCTTAAAGGGTGTATCAGGAAAGGGGTAGATAGACCATTGGTGCTTCATAAGATTATTGTTCCTTATGATTCTAATTATTATCTACAAAACCATCTCCTATACACTTTGATAGGCTTTAAATCCCCCCTTACACACTTTTTCAAGAGTTTCACCACCTTATTCAACCTTTACCTAAGCCAAAAACCCTTTTTGACATCTACCAAATAATGTTAACCTAGGATGACCATTTCAAATTAATATTAGCATGTTATGGGTATAGGTTGGCCTTGGCCAACCTAGATCAGGACTTAACTTGATTTTATCAATTAATGATACAAGGTAGAATTGGTCTGACCCTATCAGCTAAACTTTTGGAAAGGTTTAGGGTTAGATTCAGCTATATATACACATTTATTTTTCCATTTATTAGAGAGAGAAAAGAGTTAATCATTCATTTATGCTTCTTTAAAATCTTCTCTTCCACCATTCTACTTGAGGATTTATTTATTAGGGTTTATACTTGGAGAATAATTTTATCTTGTGGAAAAGTCTTATATGTTTTGGTCTATGTTTTGGCTTATGTTTTGGTCTATCTTAAGGAAGCTGAATCAATAATCAACCAAGATCATAATGACATAAGTAGAGACCACACTAATAACATGGTCCTAGATTCAAATATATCTAAAACAGTTATTAGCTAAAGATAAAAAAATTTATAAACATCATGAACCTCACATGCCTCTAATAAATCAATATGCCATCAAATTAAATAAAAAAATTAAATTAAATTAGATTAAAAATAAAATCATTCATCCTTTTGTTGCCTTAGATAAGTACCATGATGAAAACCAATTTATGGCATCATTTATAATAATCCATTATCCAAAATTACCTTGAAACTTATGGGAAACCCCATTTGCATCACAATACTCATCCTACAACCATCTTTTTCCATCCTACAACCATCCTTACCCATCTTAAATATCTTGTGTCATCCTATATTCCATCCTTTTATGTCTATCCTTTCTTCCCATCTTGTCCTTAGTAAGGAAGTGGAAAAAAAATCAATCTCATTCTTGAAACATCTTATCATATCCTTCAAGTGACACTCTGATGACCAGACATCTACTTCCCATGCCATATAGTCTTTGTATATCCCTATTCCATTCATCATTGCCCCTCATCCCCTTTATCTATCATCTAAAATCCTTTCACCATTCCATCTGATATCATTCCCCATCCTAGTTGTTAGACTCAAATTTTCCCTTTATTAGTGACCCCTTTTGTACATACCAAAATTAGAAAACTCCAAAAAATCCAAAAATAATCATTAAATAATAAAAATTCAAAACACTTTAGTTGGCTTGTCTTATGTCCTAAGCAATATCCAAACCTTTATCCTCATCAAAATCCATGTTTATTATCCACATACATATCCTTTATCCAAAAAATCATTATGAATATCCTTTATCAAAACATAAAATCTAACATCATGACATATATCATTTCATATGGATAAAACCAAACAATACCAATGGAATCATGAATTAATCATCTATCCCACATATTTTTAACAGGATAATCAACAAGACACTAATCACATAAAAATAAATGCACCATGTAATCTACATGTAAATACTTTCATTTTAATTTTACTTATTTAATATTTGATGTTAAACATCTTTTATCATAGACATATATTTGTTTAATCATCTATGTTTATATGATTATCTACATATGTTCATTTAATTGTCTTTGATTAGGAATTTTGTGTATTTTTTTGTTCATCTTTTATCCTTTATATCATTTGTGCAATGACATAAATCAAATATGTCATCTTGGTCCTCTATACCAATGTTGAATTACACTACATGCTACTTGTACACTTTATTTTTAATATTTATATCTTTTGCATTATTCCAACATACATTATGACAAGAAGTCATCAAAGTTACACATATAATGGTGCATACTACCAAATGCTACATTAAAAACATGTGTTTTTCATAAATATGGCTCAAGACTATGACAATACAAATTATCTGTCTAAAACAATCATCTATAAAATTTATACAATCATAAATGCATCATGTTTATAAATCAATCCTGGCTCAAAGAAGATAGAGCATACCTACACTTCTGATTGGGGACACAATTGTTAAGTAGGATCATGACCAATATGGGGATATTTTATCATAATAAACTATCCTAAGGAGGGTTCCAAAGACTCAAGTCTAACATAATCATGCAATAACCCTAAATGGGTCCCAGGTTTTGATATTTCACCTAATCTAATAACAAGAAAAGTAAATCTAATCTAGTGCTCACCAAATATTGTGGCACAAAGGGGGGGTTATAAATAATAAAACTAAGCATGCATAGAATAAATATAATCATGTCAATGTATAAATAATCCTAATACATGGAATTAAAGCATAAATGCATTATCTATGTACTCTTAGAAAGGATAAATAAAGTTATGAATACTTACCTTTGAAGATGAACCTGTCGAGCCTCAATCTTTTCCTTGGCCAAGGTGTTTCACATGAGTTTGTTGTGATATGTACAGATGAAAAAGATAATCAACTCTAGGTTACATAACGTATCAATGCATCCAAAATACTTATCCATAAGACAAGATCCATATCTCTGAAAAAAGTATGGAACTTTAAGCTTCATTCCTCAAGTAGAATGGTTAATAAGCAAATTTTTGTTCACTCTTACTTATTTCACTTCTCATAATAAATAATGGAATTGAACTTGTATTTATAGGTGTATATTTCCCTAAACCCTTCCAAAAATGTCATTTGATAGGTTTGACTTAGTTGACCCAATACAATTCTAGACAATAATTCACTAGGTCATTAGCTAGGTTGGTCAAAAGTCAAGTGGCTCCTAAGTGAAAAATACCCTAAAACTATAAAGGGTCAACCCAGTTGACCTAGTATGGTTGATTGACAAAAAGGTATTTAGGTGAGGAATAGGAGGATAAAATTTAGCAAATTCCTAAAATGGGTACAATAGATAATAACAAGCTTAGGGTTAATAGTTTTAGGAGACAAGTCTGTAGGTAACAACTGGCAAAAAGGGACAATAATATTATGAAACACAAATGGCCTACCCACCCCTTTCTTGGTGCACCCCTTAAGGCATACACTTAGATAGATTAAGACTCAATGGGTTCATGCAAGATATGAAGTGTCATTAATTAATAAAAGTTTTAAAATATTATGTGTATACATATGCCCCACTTAAATCTCATCACGTTTTATGTGAGTGCAACACCATGTTAGGCTGTGGAGCTAAAAGCTTCACTGATGTAGACATGGAGGAGGTTGCAGATGAGTTGCGAAGTGTCATGGATGCTGGCGTAGGTTAGGCCAACCGACGTCGACAGGATTAGACAAGAAGGCAACCAACGTCAGTTAGAGATCGGTTGACGTCGGCAACCCCCAGGCAGACAGGGACCAACGTTGGTCGCCTGTGTGGTTCGAACTATGGATATTATAGGCAGTTAGCTAATGAACCAAGTGTTTACATGATGAGAGCTAATTTTAGACTGAGAGCTGCGGATCTAATTATTGTAATTAGATGTCTAATTATTGTTTGGATGAGATCTATATAATAGACTCATGGTTGTATTGGAAACTCATGCTAGAGAGTAAGAGAGCAATATTATAAGCTCCTTCTGTGTGTGAGGTGAGCTATGGTGTGTTCCTCCTAGTGCCACGGTACCAGGTGTGGGTGCTGGATTGGAGAATCAGCATGGTTCTTCATGTATGTATGATCTTGGTCATCAGGTGAGCATGGCCTTTATAGGAGATCTGCATGGTAAGTAAGATCATTGATCTACAGGTGTATGTGTGTGCAAGGTCAAGGTTCACAGGTGTGCAGAACTAGGTTGATTTGCAGGTGTGCAAGATCAGATAGGACAACAACACAACAGGGAGCAGAATTAGGCAGGATCTACTTGGAGTACAGGTGTGTACTCGGATAGAGCAAAGAGGAAGGCAAGGGAGTTCCTTCCATAAGTAAGGTCTATTGAGGTGCAGGTTGTTGCAGGTTCAAGGGAGATCTACTTGAAGTATGTTGTGTACTTGTGGAGTGCAAGGAGCACTTGTGGTGTGTGTGGAGCAATGGAGGTGAACACCAACTCTGTGTTTGAGTTGTGTGTTGGGACCTAAGAGAGAGAGCTTTGAGGAGAGAATTAATGTTCACTTGAGGTGTGGGAAGCCTCTGAAGAGGTGGTGGAGAAGAAGTGGCATCTTCTTTATTGTATTCTTTTCTTCAAGAGTTTTAATACAAGTTGTGTATTGTCTCTCATATCATGTGTTATTTCTGAATTCTAGTTACTTGTAATTCTAGTTAATTTCTGCATATTTAAGTTGCTTGGTTTGGTAATCAATTGTGTGCTTTCGGTGTTTTGTATCCTGACAAGTGGTATCAGAGCTAAGGTTGCAGGAAGCAGGTTTTGTGTTTGGTTACAGGTCACTCTCAAGGGTTTCTGATTGAGTGGGAGTAGAGCAATGGCAAATGAAAGTAAGCTAAGAATGGAGGAGTTGAAAAGCACAGATGGTCACTTACGGTCCCATGGAAAGAAAGAGCAGGTACAAGAATATTGTTGGTTGGTAGCAGATCAGCATGAAGGAACTAAAGACACAGATGTTGCAGGTTATGTGGCACAAGATGCTCTGGGAGGTTTCTTGGATAAAGTTGAATCTCGGATAAAAGATTCGGTTGCCTCTTTCCATGCAGCCCCAGGTAGAGGAGCTGGTGAGCCTTGCCAAAGAATTGGCAAAGGGGAAGTGAAGCTGAAATTACAGGCAGCCAACATATAGGTGTTGATGAAGGTCATGCAGGTCCCAGGTTTGGAGATATGGCTAATTTCTTCAAAAAGATTGGGTGATGAGAGATGCACAAGAACTCTCACAACAGATGCACTTGAATTAACTGGTGGTAAGAAAATAGGTACTCTTTATCTACTTATTTATATTAATGATTCTTCTTCTGTTGTGGAGACGTGGCTTTGTAGGCTTGGTCACATGAGCAGGAAGGAGATGCATGTTCTTAAGTGAAAGACAGATATATTTGACAGGCTTAAGAACTGGAAAGCCTTGGTGTTCTTGGAGGAGATGGTGAACAGAGACCAGTGGATGGGGCTGGATAATTCTAAGTAGGGCAGTTTGGACATGGGGATTGATTCAAAGGAGCTCGCAGGTAAAAAATCATCACTCACAGGTGAACACAGGTACCGGTGTTGGTCAGGAGGAACCGGCGTCAAACAGATAGGTGCCGATGTCGGTCATGTGCAGACCGAAGCTGGTGATGTTGGGTAGGGTAAGACCGATGTCGGTCATGAAGATCGATGTCGGCAGTAGGTAAGACCGATGTCGGTCAGGAGGACTGACATTGGTAATAGGGACACCGATGTTGGCAGGGTCGGTAGTCAGGGACAGATGCATGGGAACCGACGTTGATCGGATGCAGATTGTGGAGTGACCAAGGTCGGTCACCGTAACAGATTTTGGGTGGACAGCACGCTGTCAAGGAGTCTCAAACACCCATACGAAGGACTGAAGACGTAAGTAGGCCCTCAAATTCATTGTTCCTCTTCTTTATACTTGTTGTTGATTGTAGAGCAGGAAGGATCCAGGAAATAGGTGGGAGCATGGCAGGGATATGATGTAGAACCAAATGAGAGATTTGGTAGGGTTACCAGCAAGTATGAAAGCACAGAGACAAATGGATTCCTTAGTTGAAGAATAGAGTGAATGGACACATGATACAGAAGACCAGGCATATGGTCTTGAGAGAGCTACAGGATAGTGGGACAGGACTGACAGGTGGTACCAGGTGGATGATGAAGCAGGGCTTTAGTCAATGTCAGTATAACCATTGTGTTTGTCTTACCAAGTGGATGATGGTCACAACATTATCTTGTTGTTGTATGTGGAGGATGAACTTGGTACAGGTTCAGACATATAAGGTTTTGTTGAGCTAAGGGTAAGGTTAGTTTAGTGGCATGTCATGAGGAGTTTGGAGCAGCAAAATTCTTTGACATGGGAGACATGGAGATCACAGGTTGATTTATCTCCAGTGGGAGCTGATGTGAATTAGGTGTTAGCGAGGTTTAGGATGCAGATTCAGAGCACACTAAGGGCTGGACAGGTACAGTGTCTAAAATCACATGAGGTCTAGTATAGACCTAAGTATTCCCATGCAGTGGGAGCTGTCAGAGAGTTGGGAGCCAATTCGGGGAAGTGGGTTCTCAGGTATTTGAGAGGGACCAGTAGCAGGGATTCATGTTATGTAGGGTCAGGACTTCACTATGTGGGTTTGTAGGTTTGGATGTGGCAGGGTACTCGGATGACAGGTGGTACATCATAGGTTGTGTGGTGGGTTGTCTTCAGGATTGAGCTTGAAGAGGGATACAAACCAAGAAATAGATTAGATGAGGTACAGGTATAAGTACAGTGCAGCTATTTATCTCCAAGTGGGAGATTGTTAGGTTGTGGAGCTAAAATCTTCATTGATGCAGACATGGAGGAGGTTGCAGATGAGTTGTGGAGTGTCACAGATGCCGGCGTTGGTCAGGCCAACTGACGTCGGCAGGATTAGACAAGAAGGCAATCGATGTCGGTTAGAGATCGGCTGACATCGGTGACCCCCAGGCAGACAGGGACTAACGTCAGTCACCTATGTGGTTCGGACTACGGATATTACAGGTAGTTAGCTAACGAACCAAGTGTTTGCATGATGAGAGCTAATTTTAGACTGAGAGCTGCAGATCTAATTATTGTAATTAGATGTCTAATTATTGTTTGGATGAGATCTATATAATAGACTCATGGTTGTATTGGAAACTCATGCTAGAGAGTAAGAGAGCAATATTATAAGCTCCTTTTGTGTGTAAGGTGAGCTATGGTGTGTTCCTCCTAGTGCCACAGTACCAGGTGTGGGTGCTGGATTGGAGAATCAGCATGGTTCTTCATGTATGTATGATCTTGGTCATCAGGTGAGCATGGCCTTTATAGGAGATCTGCATGGTAAGTAAGATCGTTGATCTGCAGGTGTATGTGTGTGCAAGGTCAAGGTTCATAGGTGTGTAGAACTAGGTTGATTTGCAGGTGTGCAAGATCAGATAGGATAGCAACACAACAGGGAGCAGAATCAGGCAGGATCTACTTGGAGTATAGGTGTGTACTCGGATAGAGAAAAGAGGAAGGCAAGAGAGTTCCTTCCATAAGTAAGGTCTATTGAGGTGCAGGTTGTTGCAGGTTCAAGGGAGATCTACTTTAATTATGTTGTGTACTTGTGGAGTGCATGGATCACTTGTGGTGTGTGTGGAGCACTGGAGGTGAACACCAACTCTGTGTTTGAGTTGTGTGTTGGGACCTGAGAGAGAGAGCTTTGAGGAGAGAATTAATGTTCACTTGAGGTTTGGGAAGCCTCTGAAGAGGTGGTGGAGAAGAAGTGGCATCTTCTTTATTGTATTCTTTTCTTCAAGAGTTTTAAAACAAGTTGTGTATTGTCTCTCATATCATGTGTTATTTCTGAATTCTAGTTACTTGTGATTCTGGTTAATTTCCGCATATTTAAGTCGTTTGGTTTGGTAATCAATTGTGTGCTTCCGGTGTTTTGTATCCTGACACACCATATGGTTCTTCAAGAAATAAAACATGATAAAACATAATGTTGATGCTAATTAAAGTGAAATATGTAGAAAATAAGATAAAGGAAAGGATATAATTGAAAAACACATACCTTTACTTATCTTAGTATTGTAGATAAATAAATAGACTACAAGAAAGGTGAAGGCATCGAATGTGAAGAACATTAGGCAAACCTATAGAAGTTAGTGTAAAAAATAGCTAAAAATAAAAAAATGGAATATAAAAATATAGTATTGGAAACTATTCTCTATGTCATCATGAATATAGAACATTTTATGGTTTGAAAAAATGATGAGTAAAAACAAAGATAGAGGCAAAATAAGGAATCTACAAGAAAATAATTGATAGATTTGAATTTGTGAAAAGTGGTTTTAAATAGGGTAAAATGAAAGAATTAAAGCACTTTAGGCTTGTTTTTTTATTTTTTATTTTTTTTAATAATGTATTTTGAATATACATGACATGGAGGATCTAATACATCTTTTGTTGTTTCCTGATTGTAGGGCAACATAAATTTTGGCATTTGGTAGATGCATCATGACTACCAGATCTTTTGGAGTGCATAACAATAGAATATAGGGAAAGACTAATATCTATAGGCCTAGGAGGCATAGTAGAAATGTGTAAGATACCCCTAAGCTCAAATCTATTAGTCATGTTCTTTAGATGCTATGAATGATTGACTAACACCATCAGGTGGGAGGTGGAGGGGAATATGATAAAGTTGGGCATCACCCTAGAGGATGTTCAGATCATCCTAGTATTGTTGATAGTAGGGACACCTATGACTAGTGGGATACCTGATAGTTAGGATGAGATGAGAGCCTTAGCTATATGGCTTATAAACTCAGAAAGGATATACTCAAGTCAGAGGGTGAGTATGTTTGACATGTATACCTCATAGATTCTAGATATCTGGATGTGATATTATTTGTGATAGCATGAGTATTTTTCCACAAGTTAGATGGAAAATTACCACTCTTTATAATAGAATTGAGCCAGATGATACTAGAGGAGAGGGTGATATATGACCTAGGGTCAATGATCTGGGTAAAGCTCATGCATGATATGTATGGAGTGTTGTCTAGAGGGTAGAAGTCTATTGAATTAATGATATTATTGATAGCATGGATCTATAAGAATTTCCCTGTGTATTATTCATTTGGGTTACCCACGTATTTAATGATAGGCCACCTTAAGTATAGATATGGATATATGACCAAGTAGCATGGGCCATGCCCCATATGCTAGCACTGTAAATAGTGAGACAAGTAGCTATATTATGGCAGTTTTATGGGCACATTTCTACTACATGGCCTAACTGGGATAGAGTTATACCATATTTAGCATAGATGGAGGTGATAGGACACTACACCTAGTGGATGGAGCCACATCTGGTGGCATGAGTACTAGGGTAGATGGACTTGCCTCACCTATTGACACTAATAGTGGTGCTCATTTTTTGGGTCCAATATGTTAGAGAGCCATGAGGGAGAGGAGGGATAGGACCACTAGTGGTGAGGTTGATGTTAGACCACATCATGAGAGACCATAGATTGGTCTAGCATTACAAGTAGTGGAGTTAGAAGATATGGGTACAAAGGTAAGATTAATAAAGGTACCACTACTATCTCTATAGTAGGATGAGTAGTGACAATCGAGGACATAGTATCAATGGAAGCAGTAAGAGAAGGAGATAGTAAAGATAGTAGATGTCTTAAATGACCTAGTAGGTAGTCTTGGGTAGAGATAGACTATATAGAGGCCACTCAGTTGTAGTCTATGATGGACTTGATCTATGACTGTAGGATTTATTTTTAGGAGGTGATCGATAGAGGAGGTTCTTAGAGGCTACATAGATGAGGAGACTGTGCTCAGTGGTTGCATGGATGGTGAGATAGTGGTGGCCAACATAGAGATAAGTAATAAAAGATGATTAAATTATTGCTTAAGTTTATTTAAAATATACTAGAGATAGATAGATTATAAGATATATCAGTGATCTAATATCTATTTGGTGTGGTTTTTGTAGGTGTGGTAGAGGATGAGGATATTAGATAGGGCTCCCTAGTGAGGGAAACACTCCATGATGTCCTGGATGAGTCGTTAATGTTGTATAACCCTACTATACTAGAGGATCCCAAGATACCATCTATCCCAACTCAAGTGAGTTAGCTTAGACTAGAAGGAGAGGTAAAAAGATATATATAAGCATTATAGAGAGGGGATGAAGCCACTAGCAGAGATGGGTGTAGGAGAGACATGGGCATGGTAGGACCTTATGGAAGAAAGAGTTTCACATATAGATATAGTGATACATATGACACAAGAACATACCTAGGATAGAGCGATACAAGTAATGGCCCTGACTCATATGACACTAGTATAGGATCAAGAGAGAGAGACACATGCAGTAACCTTGACCCATATGACATAGGTACAAGAGCAAGAGAGAGTGACACATCTGGAAACCCTGACCCAGTTGACATAGGTGCAAGGTTAGGTAGCTCATCTATAGGGGAAGGTGTCAAGACTAAGATCTTGAACAACCTTATTATAGTGTTCTATTTAGAGGGTTAGACTAAGGCATCTATATGTAGCGTGGCTAGGCCATCAGATAGGTAAGATGGATCCCATCCATAGAGCTAGATTATTGTATATGATTGTATTTATTATATAAAAAACTCATGATATATATATATATATATGGATCATTTTGGCATTTTGGATATTGGTTGTATGTGTTATCATTATGGTTATGGTTGTTGATGATTTAGATATATTTCTTTCTAACACATGTATTTATCTATTGTTGTATATGCTATAAGAAATATATGAGGTGTGGTTTCTTTTCTAACATTATGTAGGATAAATGCATGGTTAAAAAGAAATAGGAAAAAAGGACTTGGTAAAATATAATCAATCAAAAATGTACTACACACTATTTTAAGTTGGAAAAGGTGTAATAACAAGAAAATGACTAAGTATAAAGAACCAAAGGGTGGTAAACAAGATGGTAAAAATATATTTTTTTAAACCAAATGAAATATTGGCACCAAATTAAAAACAAGTAAACTCATACTAAATTGTGTTGGGATGTATGAAAATAATGTAATAAAATGGAAGCCATATAAAAGGAATAGATAGTATTAAAAAAAATCAATTAAGTCAATAAATAATACTAAATCACATTAGGAAGTATAAGATAAAAATAAAATTGGTAAAATTTGGTCTTAAATTTATCACACTAATTCAAGCTGAGAAGAATGGAAATTCAAGAAATGGTTTTATTCTTACATGTACTCATAAAATAAAAATATAAAAGTGAAAAAAATGAAGTAATCATAAAACATACTAAATCAAGCTAGGAAGCATGTCAATGACTTGTAAATTTATGATCAAACACACCTTCTCTCATATTTTACACATGTAATTTTGATTATGACTTGGATTATTGGAAACATTTTATGAGGAGGCCCAGGTCCTATCCATGGTCTTACACTGTAACTCATAAAAGGAGCAACAATGAGGTGGAATAAATGTGACAATTGGATAATAAATGATGTGGGTAATATTAATTTAAAATGGTGGTAATTTTTGAATATGGCTAGGTCTTATCCATGGTCTTACAATGCACCTCACAAATAGAATCCCAAGGGGAGTGATCAATAAATAAAACAAAATTTCTCAAAAAGAAATATGAATAATGTAGGGCATGAAAAAGGGAAAGTAAAAAATAATAATTTAGGAATCTTATGAGAAGACCTTAGGAGACAAGAGGCATACTAAGGATATAAGAAGACACTAAGTGACTAGTGGTCTTCAATGTACAAAGGAAACCTATTCGCTATAGACACAAAGATTTTTAGGAAAATAATCATTCTACTAAGGTCAACTCATGAAGGTAGATTGGTAAAAGAATAAGTAAAATGGACCTACCTTTCCATGACATGTTCCCCATTCCTCAAGACCCCTTATAGAGCTATCGATTTACTACAAATATTGGGTACTTGCGTGATAAATTAGGTAGCACTAAAATATTTTTTGTTCTCTTTTTATAATATACTAGCCTACTGCACCCTAATAGACCATGGCTCTATTTTGAGGCCAATTTTGGATTTTGAGATTCAATTATAAAAATGATATGTGCTTTGAATCATGTCTTTTAGTTTGGAATTCTTGAACTAAAGAATTCACTAAATCTTCCAAACTAGAAATAGAATGAGTTCTAAGTTATTTTACCAATCTAAGGCATTGCTTGTGAGGGTTTTGGAAAAGATCTTGGTAGTGGAAAAAGTGTTTAATTTGACACAATCTTTATAAATATTTACAAAAAATTTAAGATTAAGGGTAGGATCAGTTGATCCATTATAAGAAATTGTAGGGGTCATACCTCCTATATCAATATTAGCAATTTGAGTGGTAAGAGACTCTTTTTAAATATGCTTAATGATGTTGTTGACCAAAGGAGGTTGAGGGATGAGAAAGAATTGAGAATTTTGAAGAGGAGGGGGAACATTTTGATTATGCGTGCCCCAAGTCATTAGTTGAGGATGAGTTTGAAGATGGATAAAGTGATTTTGCATTCTCATCAATTGATTTGTGTTATGAGATTGAAAGGTATTCATTTTATTGAATGTTTGTAACAAGATTTGGTGGGTTATATTTTCATTTTTAACACTATTTAAATAATTATAGTTGGTATTAGTTGGTTGGGTACCACTCTTGGATTTGATAGGAGATTGAGAGGAAATATGAGAATTAGAGGCATTAGTGGCAAAATTTTATTTTGAATAAAAAGATGGAATAGTGAATGGATGAGAAGAGGAAGCACTAGAATCATGGTTACCTTTGGTATAAAATTATTCACTAGTATAAGGATTAAGGATAGTGGATCTTATGAGAGGCCCACAAGATATAGAACCTACCATGTTAGTGGATATACTAGGCATGGACGTAGAAGAAGTTAAATAAGAAGAGGTCATGGTGTGAGAAGGGGTCATAATTGAAGGAAGAGGCTGAGAATCAAAGAAGGTGGTACCACCAAATCCATTTGAGAAAGTGGGATTAGGTGAATGAGGCTCTTCAAATTGACCACTAGTCATGAGATGGTAAATGGCAGAGGGATCCTTTCCTTGATGTTGAGGAAATTCTAAGATAAAGAAGAGCATTACATGGTTATAATTTAATTCAAGTTGGTCTTATAGGGAGAAGAGAGGATTACATTGTGAAGATGTATTAGGAGGGATCCCATAGTTCATAGTATGAGTGGATATGTGAACATTAATATCATCTAGCAGAGGATTCCTACTCTACATACGGGATACCCTTATAGGATTGATAAAACTCATCATGTTTGTTGAATTCAACTCAATGTTGTCTTCAAATAAAAAATACATGATGAAGTGAAAGGACTAAAAACCAAGCAAGAGAAATGTAAAATCAAGGAAATAGGAGGTAAAAAAATAGTAAAAGGTTGAGTGGGTTGACCTAGCATAGAAAACAAGGTCTAGAAATAGTACAGGGTTAAGTGGTTCAACCAAAACAATAAACAAGGAAAAATAGATATCCTATAAAATATTGTGTTGACTAAAATGATCATGTACTAAGACAAGAATGATTTTGCACATGCAAGGATCTAGAAAGAAATATAAGGATGGTTTCAGGACCTTTGGGTTGAAAGGGATATATATTGAAAATGGTATAGGCTTGGTATTGGGGCCTACCCCCTCACTTCACACACCACAATGATAAGGGTGTTAGGTGATTATCAAAGATATACCATTAACCATGTGTTTATGCTTGGCCAGAAAATCAAGTTGGCTTCCCCCTTGGTGATGAAATCCAACTAGGTAGGCCTTGGGTAGACAATTGTTAAAATATTTATTTAAGATTTTGTGATTTGGTAATGTGTGCATAAAATAGAAAATACTAAAACTAAATAGTAAATTAAAAACCACCTAATTAGACTATGTGATCTATTATAAGCATGCAAGTAATAAGAAATGAAAGTGTGAGCTAATTACTAGCATATAAAGGTTAATTCCAGCTTTAAAACATGGTATAGTGTCGATGTAATTGATAGTGTATTCATAAAATACAAAATATGATAAATATTATCACCTTTGTACTATTAAATCAATTTTTTTAAATTAAAAAGGTTGATAGAGTTGACCTAGTTATCTAGACAACACGCAAAATACAAAACTAGGTCAACAGGGTCGATCTAGTTGTCTATATAGGAGCAGTTTTAAAAACTACAAACTATGAAAGAAAAGACTATAAGAAAAGAGAGGAAGGATATAAAGGAACCTCAGTGAGTCTGAGGATGCATATAAATGATATTGATATCAAAAAACCTTGATAAATGCTTGTAAATCTTGCTAGTAGGGTCGGTTGGGTTGATCTAGATTTACAAAAGCCTATTATTGGTGCTTGAAAAGTAAAAGGTCAATTGGGTCAACCTAATAGTCTAGATTAGATGTCTAAAAGTTTGAAAAACTATACTAGGTTGACTGGGTTGATCCAATAGCCTATACTTGAAAAATAACTCACACAAAAAGAATAGAGTCATATGGATGTGACTGTGTGTTAAACCTATGCACAAAAGTTAAAATTGTGTTGATGTAGTCAACCTAGTATGGAAAATATAAGATAAAAATAATGATAAAATAATGAAAAATAAGTGAAAAAATATTGTAAGGGTTAGCTAACA
The DNA here is from genome assembly GCA_037957365.1 of Torreya grandis. Classification (NCBI taxonomy): domain Eukaryota; kingdom Viridiplantae; phylum Streptophyta; class Pinopsida; order Cupressales; family Taxaceae; genus Torreya; species Torreya grandis. The sequence continues at coordinate 770,519 of JARHVA010003026.1, forward strand.
TTGATTTCAAGAGAATTTATGCAATCATAAATGCATCATGTCTATAAATTAATCTTGGCTCGAAGAAGATAAAGAATACCTACACTTCCAATTGGGGAAACATTTATTAAATAGGAGCATGACCAATATGGGGATCCACTAGACCTAATTAGGGGATAATTTATCAAAATACACTATGCTAAGGAGGGTTCTAAAGCCTCCAGTCTAACACAATCATGTAATAACCCTAAGAGGGTCTTAGGTTTTGATATTTCACCTAATCTAATAACAAGAAAATTAAATCTAATCTAGTGCTCACCAAAGCTTATGGCACAAGGTGGGGGTTATAAACAATAAAATGAAACATGCATATAATATATATACTCACATCAATATATACAAAATCCTAATACATAGAATATAAGCACAAATACATTATCTATCTACTCTTAAAAAGGAGAAATAAAGTTAGGAATACTTACCTTTAAAGACAAACCCACCATGCTTTAATCTCTCCCTTGTCCAAGGTGATTCACAAGAATTTGTTATTTTAGGTAAGGAGGATAGAGACAAATCATCTCTAGGATACACAACATATCAATGCATCTAAAAAACTTATCCACAAGACAAGATCCGTATCTCCAAAGAAAGTATGGAACCCTAAACATTATTCCTCAAGTAGAATGGTCAATAAGCAGATGTTAGTTCACTCTTACATATTTCACTTCTCATAATAAATTATGGAAATGAACTTGTATTTATAAGTGGATCTTTCCTTAAACCCTTTTTAAATGTCAGCTTATAGGTTTGACCTAGTTGACCCACTATAATTCTAAACAATAATTTACTAGGTCATGAGCTAGGTCAGCCAAAGGTCAACTAGCTCCTAAGTGAAAAATAACCTAAAATTTTAAGGGTAAACATAGTTAACCTAGTATAGTCGATTGATAAAAATGATTTAGGTGAGGAATAGGAGGATAAAATGTATCAAATGCCTAGAATGCATACAACAAAGAAGAACAAGATTAGGGTTAATGGTTTTATGAGACAAGTGTGTAGATAACAAGTGGCAAAAGGGATAATAATCTTGTGAATCACAATGGTCTACCCACCCCTTTCCCAGTTCACCCCTTAAGGCATGCACTCAGAGAGATTGAGAATCGATGGGTTCCTATAAGATACAAAGTTTTAGTAATCGATAAAATTTTGAAAATATTATGTGTATACACAAACCTTTATCAAACATCTAAATCTAATCATCACTCGTATCCAAGTCAAACATTGAAATTAGATCATATATCCAACTCAATCATCTATCTAATCATTTAATCTAGTTTAATCATATACCCAATCAAATCATTTTTAATCCAATCATATATCCTTCCTCTAATCATATATAATCATCACTAATATAACATTTATGATAACATCCATCATCCTCATTAGTCCTAGTCAGTTCCCTTAGGGAATTCTTGGGACATTATCATCATATAATCTATTTTATCATCTAAAATCACATAACTCACTTCTATGGATAGCTACATATGCCTTAGGTCCATAAAAACTTATAGGCAACACTTTATCACATGGAGTGTTTTAGGTTTTCCTAACCATAATTTTGCAATCATCTTCAATCTCATAATCATATGCCATTCTGAAGTGATTTTTAATCATTCATAATATCCTATAAAATCATTCATCAACATGATCCATCATCATTAATCCATGAATCAGTATAATCCTTAAGCTACAATAAATCAATTAATTAATAAATCAATGATTGACTTAATCATTTCTATGAGCATTTTTGTCAATATCCCACACCTATCTATTTGGACTGACAAATCATGGCATCCATATTTTTTCCATCGAACAATCATAAATCAATCAATCCTATCAAATATCATAGCACTCTATATCATATGTATTTATTTTGGATACGTCCAAATCTCATGGCTTTGATAATCAATCTATCCAAATTTTACAGCTTCCTTATTTCATATATCATTGACTATCACACATATATGGTCTTACCTTTATCTTTTGTTCCCTCATATTCATCTTTTATTAGGGCATCATCAATTCAAATCCAAACATTGATCAAATTGTAGATCATGGATTCACGATATGATATCATATCTGCATATGTCCCAGCTCATATTTATTCTATCTATGCATCCCACCCCTTATTTTCTTTTTAATGGCCATCTGTCTCATTCCTCCTTAATGATCCCTCAAGGGGCATCACCCGCTCTAATTTTCATCAAATTACTAACCATCATGGTCTTTCAACTATTTTAAATGCCACTTCTTGTAGTCACAATTCCCTTTCAAAGAGGGTTAAAATGTAGACATCTAGACTTTTTTGCTTTGTCATTTTATACTAATTTCATCATTAATCATATAAAAACAAGAATTCATAATCATTTTAACATTACACCAACATCTTATTTATATATTTTTCCATAACCTAACCTTATTATTCCCCATGTCACACTTAATTCTAATTAATTATATAATTAACTTCTCACTTAATCATTAATCAAATTCACATAGTATTTAAGGAATTTAAAATTCCTCACCACCTACCATCACCTACCCCTACTAACACTCCAATAAATTGCATGCATAATCCCAAATCAAAACCTCCATTAATCATCTTCATAAAATCTATAAATTTATAATCTTCCTTGAGCCTTGCACCACCCTTCCTATAATCCCCCATGAATTGTAAATTCATAAAATACAACCAGGAAATCATGTCATCAAATTATATCCATTGATATTCATGTCTCATGAATAATTATTAACCATTGATCACTTCTATGAAGATCTATAAATGGAGATACACCCCCATGAAATTGAAAGCATTTTGAATGTGAAATATTGTAATTCCATATTTCTTTCACCCTGTCAAGCAATAAAGCATCCATATCAAAATTATACCCGAATCTTGAGTCAACAAGAAAAACAAACATTCTACATCAAGCATTCATCTCCAAATTATTTTTAATCACATCTACACAACAAGGAAGAAGGATTCAATTATGAATTTAAGGTATAATATTTCTTTTTTATGTATCATTTAGTTTGAATTTGAATCCTTTATTCTTTTATCTTAATACAAGGTTTTTTAATAAGAATTTAGAGTAGGTATTTTGAGTGTGCATTTCATTATTCCTAGAATAGAACTCTAAAATTATATATTGTATCACAATGTGCTTTCTACTACTATCTCATACAATGATTTTATTAGACAACCACAGATACATCAAATTTAAAAAATACCATCTAAAATACATCAATGCCTAAACTTTGGACATCGAGGTCAACTAATCATAATTAAAAGAGATTAAATTTTTCCAAAAGAACAAAATAAGGATGCAGTGGTATACTTAGAAACATTACAATAATTATTAAAAAAATTAACTAAATAAAGGGTGCATAAATTAAAAATGAATAATTCAATTTAATTAAGGTGAGACCATTAAATATTATGTCTCCAATAAAAACACAAAACTATGAAGAACACCAATGTACATGAAATGCCCATTACTTAGTCACTAATATGACAAATAATTATGATGATGAAATATGTTCTACTATGTCAATACATGATAGTAGTAGTTTTTTTATTCAACTATTATATCTTACGATGATTATTCTATATTTCCAAATATCATTCATTAAATTCACTAACAAATCTCTTATTTTTGAAATTGAACACTCCCTATTTTTCATGATATACTAGATTATTTTTCCTTGTTATATATTTACAATCTTGTTATTTTATTTTGTAATGATTTTGATCCATATGTGTCCATGATTATCCACCTATTGCTAAAGGTTATATTTATTATATATATACTATTGATCATGTATTTGATATAAATGCAATATCTACAAATACATATGATTATGGATTCATAATTGGTAGGGGCACCATTCATTCTCTCTCTGAGATAATTTCAACGGTATCTCCTATTAGCTATTCAAGTTTCATGATTTCATTTACAATATTAATATTTCATGTGATTTTATATATTATGGTTTATCTTACCTATTATGTATACCTTTATGTGCTTAATGTTTTCTTGTATGCTTATATTCTTAATGTACTTATAATGACCCTCATTGTTGCTTTACTTTTTGGTTATATAGTTGTTTTTCTTATTTGTGTATCTATAATTATAGTGTTCTTGACATGTTTTCTTTATGCACTTACTTTTTGGCATGTTTTCCTTATTTTCCCTATGTTTGATGCATATTTATTCCTTTTGTTGTATACTCTATGTCACATGCTTCTCTTTCTTTACTCTATGTTTTGATTGATCTAATTTATCTACAATTTTTTATGTTCTTTAATTTCTCAGTTTACTTCATAGAATTAGTTTAATCATCTTTACTATATTATGTTTACCATGATATATATCATGCACACTTTATTTCCTTTTCCATGATCCATATCATGCATGTGTCTTATTTTTTTCCCTACATTTCCATGATTTTTATGATGCATCTATTGGGGAAAGGATCCATGTGTGTGATTTCATTTGATATATATAATACTATATTGAGTATATTTGGTAATTCTGCCTTAGTTCATTATTTATTTCATGTTATACATGACAGGCATAAAACTTTATGCTTGGCTTACTTACATTTTTCCCATGAGGGGGAACTTATCATTACCATGTTTACATTTTTATATCTTTCTCACATGGGGAATATTACATTTGTTTATATATATTATACTTTAGACCCATGTGGCACCATTTATCTATGACATACAATATTTCATGATGACATTTTACTATATTATATATCAATGCTTGTATTTCCTATCTGACACATGATGTGTGTAATCTTTTTTTTAAGATATGTGTTTCACAAATTTGTTTACATCTAAAAGGTGGGAAATGATTATCCATTCCTACACATATAAATTACAAAATTACTCAATTATGTATTCCTCCATGATAGGAAAGTGATAAATTAACATTTTAGACATACATTTAGACACCTAATTTTGGTATTAGATACTTGAAAACATCAAATTTGACACACTTTGACATAACTGGAATGTTTGTATACATTTTACTCTTGTGCACACTTTCTCCTATTTATCTACCCACATGTTGTCTTAGCTAACCAATTTACTAGATGCACATATTAAATATCACCTTAGTTTGTGAAATAACCTTTTATAATGCTAAAAACACTTTATCCATATCTTGAATCACTAGTTTTCACTCCCAGGATAGTACCATTAATATCCATAAAGTTTTAGTTTGTTATATGATTCTATTTCTTCTAAAGTTTCATGGAACACTCAAAAAATGCTTTTCAAATTGGGATGTATATATTAAATCACTTTATGCACCTTTCATGGGTTAGTCATAGTAAGAAATATCAAAGGGTCATCTAGAGAGACAAAAAATCCCTAGGTCATTCTTAATTGGTAATGTTTTCACCACTTGAAATTCACATTGAAAAACAAATTATCACTCTCTTGATATATTATAATAAAATCATACAATATTATTACCCCTCAAAATCATATCCCTAAATCCAAGTGTGAATAAAAACATAGGTCAAATTTTTCATGGTGCCAATTATCGAAAGCCAAACATTGCATTGCATTATAACATGATCATGTTGGTTCACACACACATACACACCTATGTCGATGAACTTGTTATGTCCAAAATTTCACTTGAAAAAACCACACAAAAATAGGACATTTTTGTTATAATGTACAATACACATTTTACACATCTAAACAACCAACATGATATCCAACTTTATGGCACAAGTGTATAGCATTCCAAAATAAATACACTTGCCTCAACAAAATTGATTTCAAAGTGAAAGTGGCCACATAGTCACTACATAATCAGGTTGATCCCACTTTCTTTAATTGGCCTACAATCCTTCCAATAGCTTACAACTACCTACGTGGACCTCATGGTCCCCATGGCCCCAAGATCCAAACTAGATGCTAGACTAAAATAATACATGCTCAAACAATCATTGGCTTAAATAAATCATCATAACTTTTCACAGAGTCCAAATGGGTCCCTAGACGATTCTACCCAATCATACTACTCAATTTATACCTTAAGTCAAAACTTAATTATATTTTCAAGTTGAGTTAATTTTATGGAAATGGCTTGACAAAAAATATTATAGTCTTGATTTGACCTTAAAAAGGGTTTAAAATATCTTTGCTTAGCTTTCTAAGGATGGAACATCCCAAATTAACCATTGGATTATTAAACATTGAGGAAACCCTAAGAATCTTTATGAAAGTCAATAAGGTTTTTTGGTAAAGCGAAAGTAAGTTTTGGAGAATGACTTATCCATAATAATCACTCTTTGCCTTTTTCACCCCTAGATAACCACCATTAATGGGGTCTCCAATCTTTTTGACATAATTTTTTTATTTCACTTTACATTTTTATCTTAATACAAATTTACTTGGTTTTTCACCCCATTTTTTATTTTAACAAATAATATGTTTGTCTAATATGTGTGAAACTAGATTGAGATCAGAATGCTAAAGATATACAATTATTAAAAACTCTGATTTGTAGATGCTAAATATGGAAAACTATTATTTTTAGAAAGTACCAAAAAGAGATAGACTTATCCTAAATCTAACTTTTTGTTGACTATTTATGATGGGTGACACTATGAACCAGTAGTAAACAAAAGTGTGATTTTTATTTATTAGTGAGAGAATATGAAATTACTTATGGATAAGTCCACACACCCTATATAACACACATAGGCTAATCATGTATGTTGACTATGGACTTGTCATAGTTAATTATGATTGATGACTAATAATGGAAATAGAGAAAAGTAGAATTGTGGTAATGCATGATCAAAATAAAAATCTAAGAATATTTCTAAATAGGACCATGTTCCTTGGAAAACAACATAGTTCAACCACATCTTTTAGTTTTAGACTTATTTGTGCTAACTATGATGGGAATTTACATGTTTCACCACTTGTGCCTATGTTGATTGAGATAGTTGATACACTTCTAGATCTAAAATAGTGCATAAATTTACCTATAATTCTAACCCCTATTTTATTAAACATAAACCAAATTGATATCAAATATAGGGGTGATGGGAGAAAGGGATTGCATTGGACTAACCTTGGTCAATCCCTGTTGAATGACCAAGTGATGCACTACATTCCCAATACTCTAAAGAGGGCTCAAACTTGAATTTAGTTCCCCCACTAACATTTTTGACCCCTAAAATTTACTCATTACAATACAAATGCATATTTTCATGATTCATATGAGTTTAACACCACTAGTTGATAGATGTGTCTAATCTAAACCACATAACTTACGTGCATGCCTTTAATATAATTTATATAAAAGTAGGTGTCAATTGTCATAATCATGACAATGTGTGATACATTAAAAAGTGGTAGGACCCAAGGATAATAATCCATGTAGACATAGGAACTATAGAGGGAATTTTAGAGGAAAGCAACAAGAGGATTGACTAGTTATGGATCTTGGCATTGAGTTATGGTGGTATGGTGACAAATAAAATGGTAGTTGGCCTCAAGATAAGTTGGAATTTAAAATATGTGATTAGGTGTAAATTTTGAATGATAGTATATTCTTAGTGGGAAAAAGGAAATAAAAGTATACCAATTGAAAATGAAGAGGGGGATTGATATTTTTTTTAAATGAGAGACATAGAGAGTGGAAGAAAAAAATGGAATCCAAAAGCCGAGAAAAGGAGATTAGAACAAAGGAGAAGGAAACTAGATAGAATAAGGGTGGACAAACATAATTTAGCTTAGGATTAGATAATATAGGTCTTTAGCCTAATTGATATATATTAAATTATCTAGACCCTATAGACTATAATCTCTAATGTAATGATTGATATTGATTAACAAAGTTATTAGTTGTGGATTAATGTTTCATTGGGTACTGTATGAATGTTGTTGGGTAGATTGATTTAAGCATTTTTATTTAAATTATATATCTAATAAAACCCGTATCTATTGATATTATTCCCCATGAATCCATTATTGACCTTGAAGGTTTCTCCCATAAACGCACTCAAACACCCCATTTGGTACCAAATAAATAACCACTATAAATAACTACCCCAACCTGTCACAAATCCTTCCTCTTCTCATGCCTAAAGTGTGTGTGAGGCTCATTAATTTCATGATATGTTATCATAGGTAGATTATAATGGTAATTCATTGGTCGTAGTTGTGGCCCTTGATGACTAAACAACCAACATTTTAGTTCCATTACTTGGAATTGATTGCATTTATTTCTCTAATGCCTAGAATAAGGTTTATTTGAAGAGTTCTTGGATATTTGGTTGATCCTTCTCATATGATTGAGTTGAGAGGAAATTCATTATAAGTCTAACTTAATAAGTAGAACACACCTTGATATGGAAGGTTCAAGTAATCATGAGATCATAACGCATCGATATAATGAGAATAGATAATGAGTAATGGTTAAAATATATCCTAGGGAGAGGAGAGATCCTAACTCATGAGATTTTTTAGAGTACCTATAAAATTTAAGAAGGGTACTAGGTGAACTCTCACAACATAATTACAATCTAGTGATGAAGAGGCAAGTGTTAGTAAACATGTGAAATATTTAAGAGGAGAAGTTATGGGATCTCTAAAAAGAGATTGGTATGAAAAGATTATTGATGGATTACTTGAAATCTAAGATTGGGATGCCCGAGTTCATTTAGACTTAGAGTTATATGATAAATTCCAAGACAATAGAGATGTAGGTGACATTGCCATATTTATCTCCCAAAGACATAGAGATGACCCTTTGGAACAACTTTTTTTACACCACCCATTGTTAAGAGAGGATGTATGACCAAGTTCCAATATGGACACCATGAATTATAGTATGCCACCCTTGGAAAGAGATAAGGATTCCTAGATTAATATCTTACACAAGGTGTGGACATCTAAAACTTGCCACCAATGACCTCTGACCAAGATTCAAACCAATTTCTATCAAAATGCACAATTTAGGCAAAATAACTTAAATGTACTAAATGGTTCAAACTTGTCATATACAATTTTTGATTTAGGTTAATTATCCCTAAATTTGTCAATGTATTTTATGTGATACATAACTTTGCTCAATTCATTCTGAGTCAAAATGATGATTTCACACTTGGGTGCTCTAGATTGCTCCTTCTCTACCAATTTTATTACACGAGGCATGTGCCTTTGTTATTTTGTGTTGGAAACATCCTAAATGGGATAAAAGTTCCAATGTATCTAACATCACCTTCCAAATCCACTCTAGTCAAATTTTGATCCAATAATACAATATTTTGACTAGTTTGATTAATTGAGCACCAATTTCCAAAGAATTGCACCAAAATTGATTAATCATCTTTAAAGCTAATTAATTTGAATCAAGAGCTTAAATGGATTTTCCATGGATGTTATTGATTATTTAATTAAAGGAAAATGATTTTGAATAAATACATCACTTAATGACATCATCTATGGGGTGGCATCCACAAACCATAATTGTAATAAATATAAGATTAAGTCCTCCCATGCCCCTATAATGCCTCTCTATCCCAAATATTTATGAGGAAATTTATTTATCTTAGCCTCCTAAATTTAATGGATTCTTTGTCACACATCTTCATCTTAAGATGGATGATCCAGGTTCATTCTAATCAAATGGAAACATCTATAAATAAAAGGCCTCACACTCATAATTTAAATCTATTTTGGTGCAAAGTTGCCATTCTCAAATGATTTCAAAAGTTATTTGATATAGTGTTATTATGTCAAATTATTGAGTTAAGATTTACAATCTAAATCCATAGAGCCAATGATTCTAAGGAGAGAAAGAGATAGGAAAGCTCCTTTGTCACCAACTTCTTGAGCACAAATCGATCAAGTTAATGAAGAGAGCCTTTGGAGAATTCAAGGACCTTGAGAAAGTTTGTATTCTTGCATTTTAGTTATGATTTATCAATGGTTTATCCTCACTAAGTTCCCCCTAAGATCTAGGATTAAGGTGTTAGTTCATTAGTGTGTTTTTTTTTTTGATTTGATTTCCTATACTAACATAATACTATTATCCCCCTATCAGATTCTTATGTTCACAAATATTATGCTTGGTAGGATTTCATCTGACAAATTTGGTCAAATGGAATTTTCAATCATACTACTAACCAATTTCATGTAAAATCTTAGAGTTTGAGACCAAAGTGGGTGAAATTTTTGAGCAAAAAGACATTTTTTAGAAGTAGTAATTTTGTATTCTGCTACTATAGACTTGTGATTTTGTCCTCTGGACCACAAAATCACAACTAACATAGACACAGTTTTGCCTTTCAGCCATAGTTTTGAATTTTAGCTATATTTCTAGAGTAACAAGTTCTCTATCTATAGGTCAAGTTGTGATATTATAATACTATAACTCCCAAGTCATGATATTGCAATACCATGATTTCATAAATTGTGATATCATTAGTTTCAATCATGGTTTTATGGCTAAACCACTAATGATTAGCATAGCCATTGGGGGTTAAGTGATAAAATTGCAACTCTCAAGTTATGATTTTACACTATGACTTATGGTTTATTTGTTAGAGTATAAATTTTGTCATTTTTATTGTCTAACCCATGAATTATGATTTCATCTTAACCAGTTGCAATTTTATAGAGTTGTGGTTTTGGACTATTTTTCATTGATTTTTCACTATGCAAACTTGAGAGCATACTTTTCAAATTTACTTATCTCATTCACAAAAGAGATTAAAAGCTAAACAAAATTTTGATAATTTTCTTGCAAGACCTACTTGGAAAGTGACAAAATCAAGCTTAATATAATCTTTTTAAACCTCTTTTGGATGCTTGAAAATAATTAGGAACTTTCCTTTGGTCTTAAGAGAAAAATTTAGGATGTTTATTTAAATAATTTTGTGGTTATTTTTAAAGAGTTTTGCACCTTAAGTCCCAGGGGCCAAAGAACACCACCAAATATTTTAATTTTGGTGCTTAAAATTGAACTCACTTCAAAGTTTTTGCTTTATGAAAGTCATTTATCTTTTGCTTAGTTAAATTTGTTTGAGTAAAAAATAAGTTGTGCATGTATCAAAATCACCATATTCATTACAAATTGTGCCTTAGTCTAAAGGCATAAAAAGGATGTTTTAAAGGCTCTCCCCAAGACCCACATGGCTTGGGTGATCTAGAAATAAGCATAAATCTTTTTTACTTAGTTTTTTTCATTTCACACATTTTGTCTTTTGAGGGGGACTTCATTACCTCCCATAAGTTCTATATGGAATTTTTGACCTAAGGTTTTATCTCTCACCATCATCTTTAACCCCTCTATGGGGGTATATAAATTGGGATCCCCTCACTGGGATAGTGGTTTGAGTAGTAAAACCATCTCTATTAGTAGAGGCTAAGCCTAGGATGTATGATCATTTTGGGCATTTCACTACACTAAGAAAGAGATGGATGCAGTGGTTTTGAAATTACTAGACATTTTCATAACAATACATTTGATACGGACTTAATTGATGTGTTACTTCTCTTGTGTGCTAATGTGAAAGTTGGTACACATGGGATCCATTTAGATGGTCAAAAATTATAGATTTTTCGACAAACCCCACTTGTCATAAAAATATTTTTGATGTGAGGTTTGCCCCAAGGTCTATTTCATCATATTGTCACTTGAGATAAGGGGGTTTAAAAAAACTACTATATAATGTGCTTTTATGTTGGATGAACACTTAATTTCCTCTCAAGTGCACATATAAATATGGACTTCAATAATATCATGCAACCTTATCAGTTTAAGTCTTAGGATGATTACTTAATTTTTTTTGTATTTGTCTTAGATTACTTGGTCTTTTTTTGAGTCAAAACTTGCTTGTTAACAAAAGGCCATAACCAAACATATTTCCACAAAATTCATTGAATAAGGAGGCGCTATGTTGTCCAAGTGAAAGCCATCTTTTTCCTTGTTTAAATTCTCCATCTTAAATATTATGTCATATCATCTAATTGATATATTTATGCTACCCATTTGAGTCTAGACAAATTGCCAATTTTTATTAAGTCCTTCATTGATAATTTAAATTTTAAATTGCACCTTTCGAAGTTCATCAAGTTGATGTGTTAAGTGGGCTAACCATTTAAATTTAGATTTAAGGTTGTTTATAGACTAATTATCTTTTTTCATCTTTGATGAACTTAGGTCCTCTTGTGCATTACTTTCATTCTAAGTTCAAGGACAAAAATTTAGACTACCCTTCCTATTAGCATTCTTGTTATACCATGGTAAATGTGAGTCTTGAGTCCATTGATACAACACTTTTGCCTTATAAATTTTTCAAACTTTGTGTGTGTGTGTGTCATTTGAGTTGAGGAGAGTATAATTATGTTGCCCAAAATGTGTCAAACCATTTTACCTTAGAGTCTTGAAATAAACATTTCTCATACCTTTTGAGCATTTTAACATTTCTTTCATAAACCTAATTTCATAGAGTCTAATTATTTTCCAAATTCAAAATAATTTGATTATACTTTGTGAGTTTTTATCTAGTGTCATTATATCATTCTCTTATATATAGATTGTTGGTCAAAGGAGTCTATTTTGTGTCATTACTTGGGAGAAAATAATTTACCTCCAAGTGCCTTTTGTTTCATACCTCATACCCATTTATTAATTTTGTGTCCAAAATTCAAATTCCTAGTCTATGTTGAAGTGTTTGAAACCTGTTAGAGTAAACATCTCACTTTGTTTTTTAAGTCTAGATTTTGATGCCATATTTGGCCAAAAGTCCTAGCACATACCTTTGTTTGAGCCTAGATTTTGATGTTTCATTTGGCCAAAAGACATAACAACCTTTGTTTTTCCTAGATTAGACTCATTTGAAACACATTGATCCTAAAATTTAACATTTCAATTTTTAGTCCATCTAGTCAACCTTTTTGTGTGAGACATTTAACGTTAAACATTTGATGTTATCTTGTTTTTTCATAAGTAATTAAATAAAAAATTTTGGATATACATATCCATCCTTTTGACTAAGTTAGACCAAGTTTTAACCTTTTGCCTTTTTATAAATGGATTTTTTAGAGTTTGTAGAACTCTATTCCTTTTTGGTAGTAAAGCATTTATTATGGATCCCAAAATGTCTTCCTACACTCGTAGTGGTGTCATGTACAATCCAAGGATTAATAATGTAGTCACACAAGAAGAAATGTTTCAATACCCCTATGTAGAAGATGTTTATGAGATAGATCCTTATCCATCTTATAACACTCAAACAGTGGCACAAAACCAAGACCTATTGGCTCACTATTTGGTTAACATTCCTCTATACTTAGATTAAGATCAAGAACAAATATAATAATACCTAGTTGTGGTACCTTTAGTTTAATAACCTTTTATTCAACAACCATACTATATTACTAAACCATCTATGTATGATCCTTATCTATTTGAGTGTCACTTATTAGAGAATAAGGATGAGATTTTGGTCAAATATATAGGAGTAAGGGTTAAGTTTTCAATATACTTCCCCCATGAGAATTTTTCAAGTCTCCTAAGAATGCCTCATAACGTACTTTATAGTCAACACAAAAAATAGGCTTATTCTAGTAACCCTCTAGCTTTAGTCCTAATGACATATCAGGACCCTAATATGCTTTTCAAATGAAAATGCCTCATGGAGGATCACTTCATATAGATTTAGACATCATACCAAACTTATTTAAACCTAGCACATAATTTTAATGATATGACCATGTAAAATAGGTCTCTATTGATTTAGATCCTTAAATATGAGTTTTAATGGAATTAAATGGTCAATAAAATTAGGATTTAGACCCATTTACACAAAAAATTTAAGTCAAAAACATGTTCCATACCCCAACCATTGAAGAAGTGTCTTCTACTTCTATATAGAACACTAAAAAAAACATAGTGGATAATGCCCAAACAATGCCCAATCCAAACCAAAGTACTACTAATACAAAAACACATATTCAGTAACAAAGTGCACCTTTAGTTAACACCATAAGTGGTTCTTAAAATTAGGGAGTAGGGGTTCCTATATCCCAATATCAAACAACTTTCACTAATACTCATCTAGCTGCTTCTTCTAGTACTCAACCAACAAGGTTAGGTAGTTAGCCTATGAGTAGTGCTATGCTACAATAGAATGTGATGAATCTTATTCCTCCCTAATAGGTGATGAGTAATATTCCACAATAATGGGCATAATCTAATCAACCCATGTAATATAGGAAACATATATTACCACCTCAATAGGTGGAAACTAATGTTCCACCTCACCAAGTAGTAGAAAATAAACCTCTTTTATCACAGACTAATATACCATTCCAAAACCAAATGATGTCTAACCAATAATGTATAAATATTGGTTAGTGATAGGTGCCAAATCTCTAGTTGGAATCCACTTACCAATCAAGATTCATGTAATAAATAGGTTCCAATGTTTCTCAAGTACCTATTAGGAAACCTTTGCCTTTTGTTTAGAATGTGCCACAAGTTCAGAGATAGGGTCTTGTTTCACAAGTCTCCCCTCAATAGAAAGGTTTGATTAGTTATCATTATGTCACTATTCAACATAAATAGGCATAATATGGAAAAATTCCTCCATCTCAACCTTAAAATCCTCAAAATCAAGCCTACATACCCAACCCCAACTAGAATATCACACAACCTCAAGTGTAATTTCAACAATTACACCCTAATACATGCATGTGTATTCTTTATCCATTCCCTAGCCAATCTAACATACCCCAGTAAATGCCTCCATCATATCTTGATAAAAGTGCTTCACTTATGACCACCCAACATTTACCTCAAACCAATATTTCTTTTAGTTTCCTAGCCCAAGAACTAAAATAAATGATGTCATTGCTACCATCCAAGATAGGAACAAACCAAAAAGTTTAAGTTGGATGACATGTGTTCTTACCATTTCAACATCGAGTACTTATAGATACCATTTTCTCTAGGATATGAACCATTGAAATTTGACAAATACAAGGGGAAAGGTGACCCCAAAGCACATCTGACAGAGTTTTTCATTGCATGCTAGTAAGTGGCATATAACGACATATACTTGTTATTTTTCCCAAGGAGTCTAGAAGGACAAGACTTAAAGTGGTTTTTGAAGTTGCCCAAGAATTTAGTATCAGATTTGGATGATCTTTCAGACAATTTTTTGTAACACTTTTTATACAATCATGAGCATGATATTTCATTGGTCAAATTAACACAAGCCAAGTAAAATGTTGGTGAAAGTTTTACAAGTTATCTATAGTGATGGAGAGCTCTTACAAGCCAATTCACCCACATTTTACTAGATAAACAATTAGCCACTATGTTTACCAAAAATTTTCATAATGAGATATCATATCATCTAGAACTATAGTATGTGCATACTTTTAAAGAGATCATTGACAAAGGTTTGTTGATTGACCGAGCCCTTTAAACCAAAGGATCATCAAACTTACTTTGTAAAATCAAAATTAATCTACTAATCAAGGAAATGGATAGAATCAAAACCAAAACCAAGTTTAAACACAAACATCACAACTGGTTTAGGCCAATAACCATGAAAAACCTAAACCATTCAATCATAGTAAGAATAATGTGAGAAATGGAGTAACTGAGCCATGACATGTCTAAATTTTGAAAACACCATCTGCTCATCCCATGTAGCATATACAAATTAATCCCAACCCATAACCTTTTCATCAAATGTAGCAAGTGCAATAGTTGAGGCCTACAAACCAAACACAACCTTCTTTACCATTACAAACCCCTCCTCCAATGAGAATAGTGTGTACTCGTCGTATTTTTAGTGACCTTGGAGAACCTATTAAATATATGTTTTTCAAACTCACCACTATTAATCTAATTATTTGGATTATATTAAAACATTATTCTGAGGGTATTCATTATCTTGATTGGTACCGAAAGGATGAATTTTGTGAATATCATTAGGTTAATAGATATAATTTCTGACATTGTGTGAAAATTTAACATTTGATTTAGAATATGTTGGAGAATGGGGAGATAACATTGGATGGTGGTGCTTCTTATGAACATAAGAATCCAATAAGCAGAGATTAATATCTTGTTAGCATAGGAAATCAAATCCAAAAACAAACACACTAATAAACTAACACCTTATGCCAAGATATTATGGGGAGCTTAGTGAATAAACCAAATGAAGACATAACTAGAATTAAAAGAAAATAACAAACTTTCCTCACCTTCATTGGTTTCTCCAAAGGATGTATTCATTGGCTTCATCAACTTGTGCTTTAAAGGACTTCATTAGTGGAGCTTTGGATATTATCTACCTCCTCTTCGCATCATTGGCTTTGTGTCTTTGGCTTGTGAAGCTTGACTCAATATTTTGGCATAATAACACTATATCAAAATATCTTTGAAATCATTTGAGCATGGTATCTTTACACCAAGATAGCTTAACATTATGAGTGTGAGGCCTTCTGTTTATAGATTTTTCAAATGGTCCTGGATCAACCATAACCATCCATCCCAAGATGAAGATGTGTGGCCATGAATTAATCTAATTATGTAAATAAAATCCATAAATATTCTCATCATGATTTGGGAATAAGGGGCATTAATGAGGCATGGGAAGGCTTAATTAGATATTTGTTGCATTTATGGCCTATGGAGCCACCTCAAAAAAATATGTCACATGATGATTTAAATATTAGAAACCAATTTACCTAAGTAAGATTTAAACATTTTTAGTTTAATTCTTTGGAAATTGGTACACATATTAATCAAACTGGTCCAAATGTCATATTATTACATCAAAATTTGACTAAAGTAGAATTAGAAGCTGATGTTAGTTGCATATGGACCAATATCCCATTTAGTATATTTTTAATGCAAAAGAACACATGCACATGTCATGTGCTTCTGAATTAGAGGAATTTAGTGGATTCGAGTGTAAAATTACATTTTTGGCATTTTGGCTCAAAATGATTGAAGAAGAAATAATAGTATCATAAAATGCATTACCCTATTTAGGAATAATTTGGCCTAAAATGGTACTTGTATATGACAAGTTCAAACCATTTAGCATGTTTTAGTGTTTTTATCCCAAATTGTGATTTTTTGGTATAAATTAGTCTAAAGCTTGGTCAGAGGTTATTAGTGGCTACTTTTAGGTGTCCACAATTTGTCTCTATTTGGGAATGTATTGCAAGCTATAGGCATAGTAACATCTTCTCAAAGAATCAAAAGGTTATGTATGCCTAAGACTTTAATGGAAATAGGTGAATTTTATGTGCCCCCTTGAGGGAATGGTTGGTAAATGGGTCAGTAATCGATCTCTCAAAAAGATAAAAATATTGGACCAAAAAGATGAAAATGATGGGGTGGAAACATGATGATGTTCCCAAAGTTGGCTAAAATCACTGAGAATTCAAGTGGGATGGTGTACAATGGTTTACCCAAAGGCATTTATAATCATTATACCTTGATAGTGGCAACGTGGTATCATAACATAATGATTTGCCCAAAGGTGGTTATAATTATTGAGAAGATGGAGCTTCCCCAGTTAAGGAAAAAAAAAAGGATAATAGCATGCCCCTTTTGGGAAAAAGAAAGTAAATTAGTGATAATACAATGATTTACCCAAAGGTGGTTAGAATCATTAAGAATGTAGGTGGGATGGTGTGTAATGATTTGCCCATAAGTGGTTATAATCATTGGACCCTGATTATGAAAAACATGATTGATTGGCTAAGGATTAAAGGCATGATGATGAAAATTGGATACAAAGGATAAATATGAATTGGGACAACCTTCTAGTAGTGAGATGCTCATTTGAACTAATGAAGGTTAAAATTCTTTTGTTGTTTAATTACTATATTTGGGATTGGATTGGGATTGCTACTGATGTTGACGTTGAGGAAATGTCGATGATTCCATTGATATATAGACTTTTGGAAGATAATTTTTGTTTTATCATGTGAAAATAGGAATCGTGATAAAACATCTGGGTTGATAAATGCATAAGGATTGAATCTTCTAATCCAATATGCAAAGGAAAATAATGCACCAATGATAAAAACCATGATGAAAATGTAGAAGTATGAATATGGATGGATTAAAGTACAAATGCACAAGGAATCACCCAATGAATGCATATATATTAAATCAAGGCAACAAAGCAAACAAATAGGTACACAAAAAACAAGCAAACAAATAAAGAAAAAAATATTAGTTAGTCATAATGTTAGTACAAACAACATGATAAACATTGTCCTTAAAAAATAGGTGAAAACTTAACAAACAAAGATAATGGGGGAATATAATAAAATTAATGGGGTGGCTGAGCTATCTCCATATGTACTAGGCAAGTGGGATCTACCTACATACTTTTGTGGACATAATATCCAACAAAAACTTTAGGCTAAATGTAGTTCTCCTAGGAAATGGGAAGAAAATGATAAATGATGAAAAACAAACATGATGGATGTGATAGAATAATAGTAATGGTCTTGAAAAATGGTAAGTACATGGGATAAAAGGCCAAAAAGGATGGGGAAATTAAGGAACAAGAGATTTACCTATGACTTAGTGAGGGTTCCCAGAATCCTTAAGGCAAATAATTGGTCAATGTTTTTGTTTTTTTTTCTAAATGATTTTCTACTATTTTTAGAATTTTGGAGTATCTCAACTCGATTGATAATGAAGAGACAATAAGTGGCACAAGATTTTAAAATGGTGAGAGCGTGGTTTAGGTTTCTCGCAAAATTGAGAGAACATGGAAAAATTGAATGGTTGCTCGCAAAATGGCAAGAGTGTGGCTTAGGTAAAGAGGGAATGAGATGACCTCAACATGAATCAAACACGACCCACATAATCCCCAAAGGGAATTATTTCATAGTAGTCTTACCTTATAGCAAAGGAATCTGACTAGTGTATTATCCAACTCAAACAAAATAGGCAAATATGATAACTGGCATAGTACATCATAGGAATGGTAAGGTGGTACTTCAAGGCATAATAAACAATTATTGCCCCTAATTTACCCATAAGAAGTTATAATTAATAAATAATGGAATAGGTCATTGACACTAATTTTCCCATAGGTAGTTATAATTAGTAGCATGATAATTAGAGATAATAAAATAATAAATGAAGGATGCAATTTCCAAACTATTGTCTCACTACTCCAAAATACTGTCTCTATCTAGAATGTTTAAAACAATTTCTAAAACTAAATCTAAATCCTCTTGATAAAAGTGGTTATGAAACCAATATAATAAAACCAAGGTCAAAGGGATGGGTAGGGAGAGAGAAAATAACTTGAATTATGGGAAAGGTATGGTAGAATGGATATACGATAAGATAATGACAGTCTAGTAGGATGATAGGAAGGATGGTAGAATGGTATAGTACAAAGAAGAAAATTCATAATATGTTATAATTTGAAATGGTATTCATTGATAATATATCATTTCACTCAATCATACTACCACTTGAGGTGTATAATTTTCATTGGCTCATCAATTTTGTCCCCATCTGATGTAGCAATCATGTATGCTCTGGTGCCAAAATTTTCAACAATGATAAAAGGGCCTATCCAATTCAGTTTGAATTTGCCCTTGTGTTTCTTTTCAGACATGGTATTATTTTGGTTCTCTTTAAGGAAAAGATCACCAAGTTTAAACTCTTTATGCTTGACAGACTCATTATATTGTCCATGAAGGTAGTTGTGGTATGCTTGTAGATTATTAAGTGTGGTAATGCATTTCTCATCAAGTAGTTCTAGATCTTGTAGGCGAGATAATTAGTAGGCTTCATCATCTAGGACATGCTTCAAGGAGATTCATATAGGAGGTAACTCAACCTAAATGTAAAGAATGGCCTCAATGTCATAAAAAAGTGAGTATAGAGTGGCTTCTATGGGGGTGTGGTGATTGGTGCAGTATGCCCAGAGGGTGAGGAATATTTGGAGGTGTCAATCATGGCTAGTATCATTGACAACCTTTTTATAATATGTTGATAATGGTTTTATTGAATTATTCTACTTGTCCATTACTTTGTGGGTAATATTCTATGGAAAAATGTTGAGTAGTCTTAGACTTGGTACATAATGATTTGACATGTTTACTTTTGAATGATCCATCATTATTAGATATAATATCAGAGGGGATAACATAGTGGAAAATGATATGGTTAAAAATGAACTTGGAAATTTTATTTTCAATCACATAAGTGAGGGGTATAGCTTCAACCCACTTAGTGAAATATTTTGTGGTGGTAAGGATATGTTTATGGCTATTGAATGAGGTGGGGTTTATCTTCCCAATGAGTTCAAGGCCCCATGTAGCAAATGTCCATGGTGTAAGCATTGGTTTTAGAGTCTTGTCCAAGGCATGGATCAAATTACCATTTCATTGGCACTTTTCACACTTCTTCACATATGCAACTACATCCACATCTATTATGGGCTAATATTACCTAGTATGTCTCCAAGAGATTTTTGGAGTGGATGGCCCCATTGGTGTGAGATCCACATTCTCCTTCATGAACTTCCCACAATGCTAGTGTAGATTCTTTTAAATTTAAATAATGAAGTAAACATTCATCAAAACTATGATGGTAAATGGTTAATCTAAGTAAGTTATAATTAATGGTTTGATGAATGAAGGATTTGGATTGCTTGTAGGATAATTTGGGTGGCATAATTAGATCATGGAGGTAGTTTTAAGTTATAAAGGTCTAAATAAGAAATAGATCTAGGACCAACAGTATCATAGCTCATCATGATGGTTGAAGGTACATGAATTGACACTAGCAAATTCTTGACAAGGAACTAATTCTCTTCAGTCAGGCCTATTTATTAAATCATAGATCTAATAGTAGCTATAGCATTTACAACTCTATTTTTGGCTCTTGGTATATGTTTAAATTAGACATTAGCAATTTGTTGTTTGAAAGTTTCAACCATAGCCTTGTATGGAACCATCTTGTCATCTTTAGTTTGAAAGTGGTTTGTAACCTGATTGGTGATTTATTGAGAATCACCATAAACCTTAAGATGTTGTATGTTCCATTATACTACTTAACAAATCCTTACAACAAGTGATTCATATTCATCCATGTTGTTAGTACAAGGAAAGTTGATCCTAATTGATTTAGGGATTAGATCCCCTTGTGGTATAATAAATAAAAGGCCTACCCTTAATCCATGTGTTGTGAATGATCCATCAAAATATATCTTCTAGGGATACTCCTTAAGAGGTGTGTTAATGATGGTCATAATGGATTCATCAAGAAATTTTATTTTGAGTGGTTCTATATCATTAAGGGGTGCTTTAGCAAGATTATCTATAAGAACTTGCCCCTTAATAGATTTTTGGTTGATGTACTCGATGTCAAACTCACTAAGAAGCATGATCCATTTGGTAGTGTGACCTTGTAAAGTTTTTTTAGATAGTAGATACTTGAGTGGATCTACTTTTTAAATCACCATGGTTTTATTTTTAACATGTAATGGCATAGTTTATGTACTATGAAGACCATAGCTAAGTAATATTTTTTAATGGGTGTATAATTGTGTTCATATGTGACTAGTGTATGGCTTAAGTAATACAAAACATGTTCATTTCTATTATTGTCATGCTAAGATAAACATGTCCCCGTGGAATTGTCTATAGCTGATAGATATAATAATAATGAATTTCCCATTATAGGAGGAAACAAAATAGGTGGATTCACTAGATAGTCATTTAACTACTAAAAAAGTGTCTAATAGTGATCATCCTAGTGAAATGTGATTCCCTTCTTCAGAAGATGCATAAAAATATGGAATTTGTTAGCTAACTATGATATGAAACATTGGATAGACTATATCTTGCCTAAAAAATTATGAAGCTACCTCAAATTAGTTAATGGTGACATTTGAGTTATGTCTTGTACTTTAGCTAGATCAACTTCGATTCCTTGATGAGACATAATGAAGCCAAATAATTTGCCCAAAGTAAATTTGAAGACACACTTCTTAGGATTTATCCTAACTTTATACTCATGCAATATTTTAAATATTCAATGTAGAATGGTTGGATGATTGGTTCTGGTCTTTGGTTTTCCAAGAATGTCATCGACATAGTCTTCAATAATGTCATGTATCATATCATGAAATATGATGATGATGGCCCTTTGGTATGTCGCTCCAACATTTTTAAGATCCAATAGCATAACTTGATAACAAAATATTCCCCATGGTGTTGTGAATGCTATTTTATGTTGGTCTTCTAGTTATTTTTTGATTTTGTTGTACCCTAAAAATCCATCCATTAATGAAAGTATTTCATAACCCATTGTGGAGTACATGATCATGTCAATGTTTAGCAATGGAAATTCATACTTGGGGTACACTTTTTTATATCATGGAAATCAGTATATATTTTGATTCCTTTTAGATTATTTTTTATTGGAATAACATTTAAAATCCACTTTGAATAGTCGATCGACTGAATACATCCTTCTTACAAGAGTTTTTCCAACTCTTTCTTCACTAATACAACAATGTGAGGATACATCTTACACAACTTCCATTTCACCAATTTAGCATTAGGATGTACCATAAGATGGTGCATAACTAAGGTGGGATCTATACCTAGCATGTTTAAATAGGCCCATGCAAATATGTTAATAAATTACCTAAAAAGGGTTGTAAGGACTTCACACTCCCTCTCAATAAGGGATGCACCTAGTTTGATCCACTTTGGGTCATCTAGGGACCTAATGTTAACCTTTATTGTGTCCGCCACTATAAATTTTAAACCATCTTCAAGAATAATGGGAAAAATTTTAAACTATTTAGCTATGTTAGATTCCTTTGCTAGGACCAGTGCTTCAAGTTCTCTTGAGGCATGATGAATTAGAATCCCCTAATGGGAAGAATGGCCATGTGACAAAGATAGTTATAAACTCCTAAATGATTTGATCAAAAGATTATTTTTATTCAAAACTAAAATTGGACTCAGACAAGTCCATTATTGGTGGTCTTCTGAGCTATGCTTGAAGAAGATTGAACACCCCCATATAGTGGCACCTAAAATAGGTTTTCACCACTAGATTGGCCTTTTTTCTTTACTTTTTCCCTAGTTTGAAAGTGCCTCAAAGAGTTTTTCACTTTGGTACCTCAATGTTTTATTTTTCTTTTGGCTAAGGGTGTTCACCCATTCTCTAAAATAGGCTTCAAGATCCAACTTGAACCTTGATTTATGGTCCTCCAACAAAATATTATCCTAAGACCTAGAAAATCATAAAAAGCCTCATTGTTTTGAAAATCATCAATCAGCACATTAGATTTTTGTTGGCCCTAGTCTATCAATTGGGGATAATACAATAGAAGTGGGCTTTGATGAATGATTGGTTTAAGGGTATAAATGGAATGAGTGTCAAATAGGTTGGTCTCATCTAGGTCATCGAAAATGCTATGATCAAAATTTGCTTTGATCTCAACATCATCATCACTAATCATAGGCATTGGCATATGATTAAGGTGCATGTGGTCAACCCCAAGTAGTTTAAATCCAAGTCCATAGGGTCTTTTATACTTAATCATATAAATTGGCTCAAGTGTTCCCTATTGATTTGGTCTGAGGCTTCTTCCTTTATAGTCTTGGTTTGCCATGATCCTAATAGGAAAAGGATACTCTACATTTTGATAATAATCAACTTGTTTTTTATTATACAACCATGATTCATCACCTTTGAGAGGGTTTTATTCTTGGCCAAAGGCTGGTATAAAAGTGACAGGGGTTGAAATATGAAGGTTTCCTTTGCTCTTTCTTTGCCATTCCATGTGAAGTGGTTTGGATTTAAGTCTTCCAAAGGACTTGGGGTTTTGTGGAAGGTTTGGAATATGAAAGGTTTCATGGGTCAAATACTCTCTAGGTTCATTAGCCGATATGGTATAATGATTGGATATTTTAGGAGGTGGCATGTGGGAAAGTGAATCAAGCATATTAAGATCAATTTAGTTTTCCTCTAGTAAATCAATGAGTACTACCTTTCCTTTGTCCTATTTGGCAACTAGATTCATGCTACAATGGTAGTTATAGCTCTTGAACTTAGCCTCTAGATGTTTGTGATGCTCGTATGGATGTAAATCTCTCAATATACAAACCTCCATTCTTGAATGGGAGAAATTGGTGCAACATTGATGAGATTGCATGAATTTCATGCAACCAAGGTCTACCCAAAAGCATGTTGTATGACAAATTGAGATTTGCCACATGACAAAGTATATCATGGGTCAAGGGCCCAAGGATAATTGGTAAACTGATAGTGCTTTATGATTCTCTTTATTCATTGTCATAGGCTTTAATGGTTATATTTTCTAGTTGAAGATATATTATCATGTACCCAAGAAGCTTGATGAGCTTTAGAGACACTATGTTTAGACATGATCCATTTGATATAAGGATAAATTTCACTGTGTGACACTTTATGTAAACTTCAATGTATAATAGATTATTATGCAGTGGGCCAAAGGATGACATATCACTTTGGTTAAAGGTTACTTGTTGGGTTAGAGTAAGGTGTTCAACCAAAGCTTGAAATTTCTTAGGGTATATGTCACTTGAAACTATGTATTGGCTAAGGAACTCATTTAATATATTTTTCTAGAATTTTGATTTACGTGAAAAATCTAAAATGGATATTTGTATTCACATATTTTGTAATTATTCCATAATGTCAAAAGTATTTTCTTAAATAGTGTTAAATGGCTTGTTCTGAGGTAGAATGGCTGATTGGATGATGGGTGAAGTGGTAAATGGTTGGGGGCTTAGGATGGTAATATTTGACCACCGAGTCATGATTGCACAATTGGGTTGAGATTCAAGACCATGGTTGCTAACAAATGATGGTGGTAGTGAGGGATCAGATAGGATAAGTCTCATTTGTTTGTGCACTTGTGAATGGTCACAAAGCAAGGATGAGTTATCAGTATTGGGTCCGAACTTAGTAATCTTTGCTTAATGGTACACTTATATGCAATCCCAAGTAAATGAAGTATTACTAGTGTGAGTTGGTTGATTGGGATTATTTATGAAAGGTATTTATTGATCGGTATCTAGTCTTAGATTGATGGAGATGGTGGAAATGTGACCTCCTAAAATATGGCCCACAATCCTCTTATAGTCATGTACAACTATATGGTAGGCTTGCTGGTTATTTTCATTCTAATCTTGGTCATGTCTATTAGGTTGATGTTGTTGGTTCTATTGTTATTGATTCATTTGAGTCTATCTCGGTGCTTGATATTATTGTTATTATTATACTAGCCATTTTTATTGTTATTATTATTATTTTTATGGTTATTTGTTATATTATAGAAAGGGATTTTGATAAATTCCAAGGTTCTCATTGGAAGTGGAAGTGCCACCATCTAATCTTATCTCCCTATTCTCTAACATATTCTAAATCAAATATTTGATTTGTATACAACATCACAAATTATGTCCCTTCACTCGATGATATTCATAGAGTTCATCTTGTCAGTACTAATTAGGATAAGGAATGCCCTCAGGATAATGTTTTGTTATAGGCCAGCTAATCAAATTAGTGGTGACAAGCTTTTAAAACATAGATTTAATAGGTTCTCCAAGGTCATTAAAAATGTGATGAGTAGGCAATGTTCTCCTTGGAGGAGGGGTTTGTAATGGCAAAGGTTGTTGCACTTTTTTTGTGGGCATGGGATATTGCACTTGATTCATTTGCAAAAACTTTGTAGGTTAGGAGTAATTTGCATATGTTACATAGACTAACAAGATGGTGTTTTCACCATTTGGACATGTTGTGACTGAAAGGCTTGGGTTTTTCATAGTTATTGGCTTGTGTTGGTTACAACACTTGTATTTAAACTTGGTTCTAGTTTTGGTTCTGGTCATTTCCTTGATTGGTAGTTTGATTTTGATTTTATGAAGTAATCTTGATGATCCATTTGTTAATAAGGGATCACTCGATAAATAAACCTTTGTCAATGATCTCTTTAAAAGTATGTGTATACTATAGTTCTAAATGATAGGATATCTCACTATGAAATTTTTTGGTAAACACAGTCCCTAATTATTTATCTGGTAAACTATGGGTGAATCGACTTGCAAGGGCTCTCCATCATTGTAGGTAACTTGAAAAACAATTCCATATTTTTACTTGGCTTTTGTTAAGTGACCAATGAAATCTCATGCTCAAGATTGTATGAGAAGTGTTGCATAAACTTGTCAAAAAGACCATCAAAATTTGATACTAAATTCTTGGGAAGCTTTAAAAACCACTCCAAGGCTTGCCTGATAGACTCCTTAGGAACAATAGCAAAAGGTATATGTCATCTAGATGGCATGCAATAAATAACTCTGTCAAATGGGCCTTGGGGTCACTTTTCCCCTTGTATTTATCAAATTTCAGTGGTTCATACCCTAGAATAAATGGTATCTAAAAGTACTCCATGTTTAAGGGGTAAGAACACCTGTCATCTAGCTTAAACATTTTTATTTATTTCCCATCTTGGATGGAAATAATGACATCTTTCATTTATTATAGTTCTTGGGCTAGGAAAATAGAAGGCACATTGGTTTGAGGTAGAGGTTGGGTGGTCACAAGTAGATTAATTTGACTAGGGTATGATGGAAGTATAGTTTGTCATGAAATGTTGGTTTGGTTAGGAAATGGACTAATATTATGCATGTGTGGATTAGGGTATAATTTTTGAAATTACATTTGCCATTGTGCAATATTTTGGTTGGGGTTTTATATATGGTCTTGATTTTGGGTAAATTGTGATTGAGATGGAAAGATAAGGCTAAGAGTGATATAATACACATGTTGATTTTGAATAAGGACCTACTATTAACCAGTCAAACATTATTGATTTAAGGGTACTTATGAACTAAGACCCTATTGTTGAGCTTGTGGCACATTATGGATAATAGGAAATTATTGCCTAGTTGGTACTTGGGGAACATTATAACCTCTAGGTTATATGAATACTTATTGTAAATTTGATGCATTATGAAGGTTAAACATTTATCACTAGCTAATATTTACATGTTATTGGTTAGACATTATTTGGTTTTGAATTGGCATATTACTCTATGATAAAATAGGTATGTTCACCACTACCTAGTGAGTTGGAACATTGGTTTCCCCTTGTTGAGGTGGTAATATATTTTGCCTTTATTTCATTTATATGTTGGATGATGTTTTTTATGGAATATTAATCATTGCCTATTGGGGAGGAGTAATATTCATCACATTATGTTTTGGAATGATACTAGTTATTGGTTGACTACCTAATCATGTTGGTTGAGTGCTTGAAGAAGTAGCTGGTTGAGGATTATTAGTATTTTTTTGAGATTGGGATGTATAAACTCATACTCCCTAATTTTGAAAACCACTGATGGTACTAGTTAAAGGCACATTTATTTATGGACTAGTTGTTTGAGTTTAGATTGGACATTGTTTGTGCATTGTCTATTATGTTTTGCTCAATGTTATGTGTAGAAGCAGAAGACACTTCCTATATGGTTTGGGTAAGGAACATGTTATCAACTAATGTGTTTTATGTAAATGGGTCTAAACCCTAATTTTCTTAACCAATTAACTCTATTAAAACTCCTATTAAAGGAGCTAAATCAATAAGAGGTCTATTTGATGTGGTCATATTATTTAAACTACATGCTAGATTCAAATAGGTTTGGTATGTTGTCTACATCTATATAAAATGATCCTCCATGAGGCATTTTCCTTTAAAAATTATATGAGGGTCCTAATATGTCATTGAAACTAGAGCTAGTTGGTTGTTAGAAGAATCTTGTTGACTATATAGTATGTTGTGAGGAATTATTAATAGACTTGACAAATTATCATGAGGGAAGTCTACTAGAAACTTAGCCCCTACTTCTATAGATTTGAACAAAATATCATCCTTATTTACTAATAAGTGACCCTTAATAGATAAGTATCATATGTGGATGGTGTAGTAACATAGTATGGTTGTTGAGGAAATGATTCTTGTATGCAATCAAAAATATATCATGTCTATAAATCAATCCTGGCTCAGAGAAGATAGAGCACAATTACACTTTCTATTGAGAATACATTTTTTAAGTAGGATCATGACCAATATTTAGATCCATTATTCCTGATTATGAGATTATTTATCATAATACACCATGTTAGGAATGGTTCCAAATCCTACAGTCTAACAATATCATGCAACAACCCTAAAAGAGTCATAGGTTTATTGTTTTCTATATCTAATAACAAGAAAATAAATCTAGGCTAGTGCACACCAAAGCTTGTGGCACAACATGAGGGGTTAGTAGAGAAATCAAAACATGTATAAGAGAATCTCAATTAAGCTAAGTATGAGTAAGACCCTAATACATGGAATATGAATATTAATATTATTCGATCTAATACTTATGCTACTTTTATCTACTAAAGAGAGGATAAAAAAGTTAGAATATACTTACATGAATGTAAACCCATCGAAACTCAATCTCTCCCTTGGCCAAAGGGGCTTTGATAGAGGTTATTTTGGTTTGTAATTCTAGCTAAGAAATTCCAAAGCATCCAAGACTTATCCATAATACTAGATTCTCCAATTATAAAACCTAATCTAAGACTCTTCAAGTAAAATAGTGGAAGAGTAGACTATAAAAAAGTGCAAGAAAATAATAGCTATTTATTTCATATTTAAATGATGATGAAATCATCTTGTATTTATAGTAGAATCTCACCCTAAATCCTTCTTCAATTATATGAAGTTGACCCAATTGACCATGTATGCTTTTAGGAGATAAATCACTAGGTCCTGAGCTAGGTTGATTAAAGGGCTAACAAAACTCTCAAGTGAAGATACCCAAAAATAATATAGGGTTAACCTAGTTGACCCTATCTAATAATCAGAGGCTAAAAATTATACAAGGTCAACCTAGTAAACTAGTATAGTTAGTTGATGAAAAGGGATCAAGGTGAGGAATGGAAAGAGGAAAAATACTAGAAGAGTGTGTAATGGAAGAGTGATAGTCAGTTGGATTTGGAAAGACAAAAAAGACTAGAAGGGTGTGCAATGGAGGAGTAATATTTAGTTGGATTGGTAATAATGTGGAAATAATGGAAAATAATCTTACAAAGCACCAATGGTGTGCCCACCTCTTTCTTGGTGCACCCCTTAGGGCATGCACTTAAAGAGATTGAGTCTTGATAGGTTCTTACAAGATATAAATTGTCAGTATTTGATAAAAGGTTGAAAGCCTTATGTATATACATATTCCCCACTCAAAGCTCATCATGTGTCACTAAGGTGAAATAGGGGATGGTGCTTTGAGAAAGAATAGAAGGACACATAAACTGAGGCTAAAAAAGTTGTATTATTTTAAAGAAAATAAATGAAAGTAAATGTAATCTATACCTTGACTTACCTTTATCACAGGATGGTTGTCTATTGCATTGTTAGTTTTGATTGTGGAGGGCATAGATACTGCTTTCAATAAACCCAATAATACAAAATTAAAGAGCAAAAACAAACAAACACAAGAGAAGCCAAGATAGTCAGTGCTATGAGTATGGGACGTACTTGGGAAATTTAGAAAGTTGCGATGACAAGTGTTATGTTAGACTAAATTACCAAGTCAAAAATAAGAGTAAATTGGATAACTAAAAATCCAAGGCTACTAAAGACCAAAAAACTCAAACAAGTAAACCTTAAGTAAGAAAGTAAAAGTCACCAAGTCAAACCAAGGATACATGTCAAACATGATGGTAATCAAACATCAATGGTAAAAGAAGAGATAAAATGGTAAAACAACATTGATGAGTGAGAAGTAACAATCCTTATCTCACTCAATAATGGAAAAAAGTACATAAAAAGGAAAATAACATTGATGAGTGAGAAGTAACAAGTCAACCTCACTCAATAATAGAAAAAGGTTATGAACTTAGGAGTCCATAACAATAGGATATTACAAAAAATGATAAATGGTAAAAAAATATTAAATTTTATCTAGAAATGTCGAATCATGGTGTAAAGAAAGAAGTAATCCATAGTTTCTCAAACTTGTTGTTTCACTCTAAGGATCGATAAAACTAAAACAAAGTAGTGCTAGCATGTTTTTTAAGAGGTGAAGAAGGAATTAAAGAAGAAGGGAAAACATATTTACAATCATAATTTGTATATTAAGGGGGGAAATGAAATGGGTGGAGGGGAGAATGAAGTAAAAAAACAATGTAGAAGAACTCTTTATCAAAGTCAAGACACTCAAATTAGGTTTGTCAAAATAAGAGGACTTTCAACCTTAAAGACTATGAATAACTTCTCTTAGCCACACAAGACTTAGGTCAACAAATGAAGTATATAGATCATCCAATGAAGGCTATATGCATGAAAATTAAAATGGACCTACCTCCCCATGTGTTCTCCATTCTTTAAAATGCCTTATAGAGCCATCAATCTACTACAAAGATTGAGTACTTACATGAAAAATTAGGTAACACCATAAAGTTTGTTAAATTACCCTATTCCAATCTACTGACCTACCACACCCCAAAATACTTTGGCCCTATGTGAGGTAAGATATATATTTTGATCTTTGATTGGAGATAGGAGGTGTGCTTGTAATCATGTATTTTGGTGTGATATTGACTTTTGAGATTTTTAGGTTGCCTTTTAGATATCATTGCCTTTTGTTTCAAATGATTTGGCTTTTAACTTCTTGATGGATTTTTCTATTCCTCCTCCATATAGATTTGGAAAACTAAACATGGGTTCTAAAGATGACTTTAGTTTGAATACATGGGACTTGGTTTTTAAGAGAGAGAAACTTCAAAGAGCATGGGGTCTAAGAGTCTCGTAAATCTAGGTGAAATAAAAGTGTTATATTGAATTCAACCTTGTTTTATCCAATGTGGATTGAAGGAAAGGGGAAATCAATAAGAATGACATGGTATAATTTTGATTACTTCAAATCACAAAAAATGTGATAAAGGGAAAAAAGGGATACAATGATAATAAAGTGTGATTCCTTATCATAAGAATAAGGGAAATGGAGGAAAACATGCTAACATATATTGTTTATGCAAGTTTCATCTAAAAAAAGAAGTAAAACCTAAAGTGGAGAATGAAGATGTAAAAATATGAAAATATGGTAGTTTTATGAGGAGGTTTGGGTTCTATCTATGGTCTTACACTATAACTTCATAAAAGAGAAACCCATGAGGGTACTAACAATCAAGTAAAAGATAAAGTGAGGTAAGCAAAAGATTGTAGTTTTATGAGGAATGTGAGGTCTTATCCATGGGCTTATAAATCAACTCGTACAATAAAAACCCAAGGGGTGTCAAAAGAGAAAATTCAAAAAGATAAAGAATACTATGGTACATCAAAAAAACAAAAGACCAAAAGGGAGGACTAAAGGTTTGTGAAAGGAAGGAACTTACTACAAAGGGAAAGACCCATGTAAGTAACCTATAAAAAGTATTAGATAGATGTAGATAGAAATAATGAAAATAAGGAAAGGTTTAAGCAAAGTAATTTTTGAGATTTTGCATTGGTGAGATCTTTGAAAACATGGCCTTCATTGGTTTGAAGATGGTAGGTTCTTGGAACAAGAATATCTTTCACTAAATATGGGCCACCCCACCATTTTTGGGTGTATTTACCTTCTTTATCATGGTTTTAGTCTAATTTAAGGACAAGATCACCACCCTTAAATGTGTGAATTTTAACACAATTGTTATGTTGTTTGGTAATGCGAGCCTTCTATTGGTAGCTATGTTGTAAGGTAGAAAAACAACATTCATCAAGTAGATCAAGGGAATGAAGATGAGATTCACATAATTATTCATTAGGGATAATACCATGAAGAGATATAAAAAGAGAGGAAAGGTCAACTTTTAAAGGAAGAATCGACTCAAAACCATAGACTAGAAAAAATGGAGTTACCCCAATGATAATGCATATGCTAGTCTGATAGGCCCAAAGAGTAGGGTAAAGATGAAGATGACAATCCATGCAGGTTTCAAGAATTATATTTAATAAAATTTTGTTGAGAATTTTGTTAGTGGCCTCAGTTTGGCCATTGCATTGTTGATGATAAGGCATGGAAAATTTGTGACTAATTTTAAATTTATTACATACAAAGTTGTTTAACATGTTTTTTTTAAAGTTACCACCATTATCTAAAATGATGGTATGGGGAACACCAAAGAATAAAATGATTTGATTGAGAATATATTTTGAAATGGTAGGATCAATGACATTAACAAGGGGCATAGATTCTGTGCACCTGGTAAAATATTCAGTAGCAATGATGATAAAGACATGCCCATCTTGGGAGTAAGGTAGTTTACAAATGAGATTGAATCCCCATGTGGAAACTATCGAAGGAGATTTGATAGTTTGAAGTCTGGCTAGAGGTGAATGGATTAGATCATCATGAAATTGACAAGGATTACACTTTTAATCATATTCTATTGCATCTTTTTCAAGAGTAGGCCAAAAGTAACCCATATGTAGGAATTTTTAGGTTGTAGCATGTCCACTACAATGGCAATCACAAATTCCCCCATGTGCTTGTTCAAGAAGATAAGGGACCTCATCCTACATAAATAAATAAATAAAGCAAGGTACCTTAAGCATTATGATAATAAAGGATGTTGTGTCAAAATACATACTTGAAAGCTTGTTTATGAATACATATCTTTTCACGAGAGTCTTAGTTAGGAGGAGAAGTTTGATGTTCCAAGAATTGAATGATGTCTTTATACCATGGAATTTGTCAAATACTAACAGCCTCGATGTGGAAAATAATAAAATCTTGTGGTTGAGTTGAAGATGGAGATTTTCTTATTTGTATAATAAAATTAGGATTGGAAAGGCCTTGGTGGGGATGAAAGAGATATGTTGAAGAGGAAAGATAATAAATAATGGAATTTTGATCTCTAGGAATGGGCTTGATAGCTAAAGAGATGAAATCCTTAGTAAGAATGGTTGTAATTAGATGATATGTGATGAGGTTTTCACTTTTACATTGATAATCACCACTGACTTAGTAGCAAATAAGCTGAGAATCACTTAAAGCATGTCAATATTGAATGTCTAAATCAAGATTAGCTCTCATGCCTAAGATTAGAGCTTCATACTTGGCCATATTGTTGGTGACATCAAAGGTGAAGTCAAAATCTAAAGGAATTATATTTCTAATAGGACTTATGAGACTGCAACCTACCCCAGCTCCTTAAAGGCATTTAACACCATAAAATTAAAGGGTCTATGTATCTTCATGCAAGTCAACTTTAATTTTAGGAAGCTCCTCGATAACTAATTTTGGTTTAGTAGTATCAGAGGGAGTAGTGGATTCATCAAGATTATTGGCTTCAAGATCGGTGATAAAGATATGAAAATAATCTTTGAGAGAAATAGCTTGATTAAGACCTTTGATGTAAAGGATATTATCATCTAGAAGATTATCTTGAAGGGAAGAAGGGGTTGGTATGGGTGCTATAACAAGTAGATCAGCTATGATTTTCCCTTTGACATCTTTTTGAGTGACAAAAAAGAGATCAAATTCCATAAGGAGGACCATCTATTTACCAATTCTATCTCTAGAAAGAAATGTTTTGGAGAAGTAATTATGAAGAGGGTTGGAATGAACAATGACATAATTAGTCTGGTAAATTATATAGTGGTGAAGATTTTTAGCTACAAAATAGATGGTGAGGCAATCACACTTAATTTTGGTAAAATGTGTTCCATAATCGATGAGGCCTCAACTAATATAGTACATAGAATACTCTCTTCTTGCATCATCTTATTGGAAAAACATTACCCTAACTAAAATAGGTGTGGAATAAGTATATAGAATCAAAGGTTTATCATTATAAGGAGGATGAAGTGTAGATGGATGAAGTAATGAATCTTTCATACTATCAAAGGCTTTTTAAATTGGATCCATCCATTTTAAAGTAGTACCTTTATTGAGAAGTGAATTTATGGTGTGAATTTGATATGCCATTTTGGGGATGAATCATCTAATTGACCCAAGTTTGCCTAAATAAGTAAAAATGTTAGGAATATTTTGAGGAATGGGCATGTTGAGGATATCACTAATTTTGGCAGGGTCAACATTAATATCATGGAGAGACTAAAAATATTAATAATTTTCTAGATGTGACTCTAAAGACATATTTGTAAAGATTAAGTCTAACTTTATATTTAAAAAGATAGTCAAAGATGATAGAAAGATTAGAAAGATGATTCTTATGATTTTTGGATTTAGCAATGAGGTCATCCACATAGGTTTCAACAACTTTATGAATGATATCATGAAAGATGTGAGTTATTACTCATTGGTAAGTGGCTATGGCATTCTTAAGACTGAAGGGAATTTTGACATAATAATAGGTGCCCCATTCTATGGTGAAAATTGTCTTATATTATTCCTCAGGGGTAATATGAATCTGATTGTACCCTGATAAGCCATCCATAAGTGATAACATTTCATAACTAATATTGGAATCAACAATGGAATCTATTGAAGTTAAAGGGAAGTTTTCCTTAGGACAAGAAAGATTAAGATTAAAAAAATCAATTCAAATGCGAATGACCATAGTGACTTTCTTCTAAATATGAACAATGTTGTAAATCTATTCAAAATAATCCACTAGTTTGATAAATTTAGCATCAAGTAATTTAATGATTTCCTTATGACATAAAGTGGAAACTTCTGGTGGATTTTTTTTTTTGATGCATAGGCTTGGCATTAGAATAAGTAATGATGTTATTGACCATGATGCTAGGGTCAATGCCAATCATGTCCTCATAGGACTAAGCAAAAGCCTCATGATATTTGTCAAATAATAAGCCAAAATTATCATGTTTAGTAGGTGAGAGTTCACGAGAGATAATAATTGGTTGAGGACAAGATGGATTACCATATTTAATGTGAGAAGTTTATTTAATAAGCATGGAATTGTCATCTTGAAAGTGGTATGGTACATTAGGTAAGGTATAAGTTGGATTTGTTTTAGTTTCAATGCTAGCAACAAAGTTGTTGAAGCAAGGAGTTTTAGTCTTAAAATTTCCAAGTTTATGATGTTGTTGAGAAATTTGAGGTTCTTAGGCATAAATCAACTCAAGGATAGATTTGTCACTAGGCAAGGTAGGAAGAGGGCCATAATACTTGATATCTACTTCAATATCTATAATTTTATTGCCATGGTGATCATACTATAATGTATCTAGAGAACATCAATTGCCTTAGCATCTAGTATAATTTCAGGAGTAGAAAAAATAGACGGATCAAAAGGGGTTAGAATATTAGTGTGTTCAATGATGGGAGAAGGATTAGAGGTAATGATTGGAAGGATAGGTGGTAAAGGAGATTTATAAATTTATGGGGTTTTAGAGGGTATAATTTACTCTACCACCCAAGGATTATCGATAAGAGGAGAATTGGCAAGAGGCACATGACCCTCAGGATCTAAGCTATGATCCACAAAAATTGTAAGAACATCCTAATTAAAAGCATAAATTTTGGTTAAAATCTTTTGATAATGTTGTACATCCAAAGCTCTAGATTGAGCTTACGCCATTATATATTTATCATCGTAAGTTGGATAAATTATACATGATTGAGAATTAGGGTAATTTTTAGAGGGTGAAATCCTGATATTATTGAATGTATGAGGAGACATGATGAGAGGATCTTGAACTAATTTATCCACTCCAAAATCATTGCAAGTGAAGGCATATTTACGTAAAGAAGGCTCTTTAACATTGCATGGAGGGGTAAAATCAATAATCTCATCAATAAGAGGAATAGTATGATCCATGGGTAATAGAGAAGGAGGAAGCCATTACAAAATGTAGGGAGGTAACTTGGTAGTATTGCAAGTATGTTGCAAATCATTCGTCTCATCATCATCAAAATCCACAAGAGCAACTTGTAAATAAGGATCCATGTTGATGAATTTAGGTAAAGGAGCACTATTGATCTTAGGAATTAGAGGAATATAATATTGTGATTTAGGATTAGGAAGTAGAATGCTCCATGGATTAAGAACAACTTCATGCTTATACCATTTTCCATTATGTAAAAATTTAATAAATTTACTATTAGAAGAAGCAATGGCCCTCATTCAATGAGTCTATGGATGACCAAGGAGTACATTCTAAGATAAGGGTAAGTCAAGGACCATAATCTTGGTTCGAAAAGTCTTAGGTCCAATGGTTAATAGAAGCCAAATACAACCAAATTTCTTTTGATTAGTCTTATCAAAACCATGATAATTAAGATGGATTTTCTTGAGATGATCCTTGTTATAACCAAGTTATTGGATGAGTTATAAAGATGTTAC
The DNA here is from genome assembly GCA_037957365.1 of Torreya grandis. Lineage (NCBI taxonomy): Eukaryota > Viridiplantae > Streptophyta > Pinopsida > Cupressales > Taxaceae > Torreya > Torreya grandis. The sequence continues at coordinate 806,986 of JARHVA010003026.1, forward strand.
ATTAATACTAGAACCTTCATCGACTAGAACTTTTTGAATAAGAGTGGTATTAATAGCTACTTTTATGAAAAGTGGTGGATCGTCAGCACAAAAACTAATTTCATCATTGATCATGTCTTCTTCATCTTGGTTCGAAAAGTCTTAGGTCCAATGGTTAATAGAAGCCAAATACAACCAAATTTATTTTGATTAGTCTTATCAAAACCATGATAATTAAGATGGATTTTCTTGAGATGATCCTTGTTATAACCAAGTTATTGGATGAGTTATAAAGATGTTACATTAATACTAGAACCTTCATCGACTAGAACTTTTTGAATAAGAGTGGTATTAATAGCTACTTTTATGAAAAGTGGTGGATCGTCAGCACAAAAACTAATTTCATCATTGATCATGTCTTCTTCAAGGAATTTAATAGAGGGGTTGGAATAAGGACATAGTTTAAATGGTATATATGTTGGTACGTTGAGACTGAATAGAAGGTGGTTCTTCATCTAAGGAGGATGGATCATAAATTTCTTACGTTTGTTGCATAAGGAACTTACAATGATAGGGCGAAGTGTGAACCAACTCCATAAGTGGAATCTTACAAGGCATAGAGTTGAGTTATTCAATAAAGTTCTAATGAGACTTAAAAGAACTAACATAAGGTTTTGGAGGTAAATTAGTTTTTGGAGGAATAGTTAAATTTGAAATATTAGGAGGAGGAGATGGTTCCTCTTGGGATTTTAAAGAAATATTAGTGGTGGTAGTATCTTTAAGAAGTTGTTCCTCCAAAAATGGCTTATTAGGCTTGGTAATAAGACCCTTATGACCTATTTTACGATGATAATTAACCTTAGAAATATTGACATATTGAGAATTGTTAAGATATTGGTCATAATTAGTGTCAATGGCACAAACATCCTTGGTATTTGATTGATTATTTGAAAAATATTTTTGGTTGTTTGAGGTAGAATCTTTTCATTTTTTAAAATCAACAATGTATTCATGTCGATGAAGATTGATCATAGCTTCATGATTGAATGAATCACCAAACATATGAGAGATAAAAAATTTAGTGAGCCATATATAAGATTCATGAGAATGCCCAATGTTGGCATGAAACCAAAAAAATAGATTGGGGTCATACCACTTAGGAGGAGCATTGGGATAGATGAAAGGTTTAGAGGGAAACAAAAATTATTTCATTTATTGAATCAAAAGAGGTGTATGAGAAGGTGAATAAATATCAGTTTTGGCAACTCCTAGTTTTATTTATAGAGTATTACTACTGATAGCATTATATGTTTATAAAGATTCTTTAAGAAGTTTAAGATTAGGTTCAAATTGCTTCATAAGAAAGTCTTGATGTTTAGCTTGATGAAGAGATTAATTAAGTGTCTGGGGAGCAAAGGTTTGAACCTTGTATTGAAGAATAGCAGTTAAATCTATGATAAAGAGTTTGAATAAGTTATCATCAGTCATGTTATAGTTAGATTTATGAGCTAAATATTTCCATCTTTTGATAAAGTCATGAGCGTATTCAATGCAAGATTGATTAGCATTGATGAAGTGGCTAAGACAATTTTTTTAGAAGATCATTGTGTTGAAACTCTTTAACCAAAAGATTAACCAGATATTCAAGTTGCCAAATATAATGTTGGATAAATTGATTATACTATTATAATACATCTCCAATGAAGGTTTTTATTAAGAGTTTATTATTGGTGAACGTATTAGTTTGGATCCACTCTTTATAAAGGTTGCCAAAGTCTTTAATAAATGAGGCAAGGTCTTTAGTCCCATCATATTAAATAGTTAGAGATATATTACCAATATCAATGGAAAAAATGAAGGGGGATAAAGGCTCATTTTGAATATTTATAATCATATTTTTATTCATTATGGGTTGAAGAATAACATTTCATGAGGCATCTCAAAGAGGTGGAGGAATGAAATTGGGATTATCTTGAGGATGTATATTTGGAGGTTGATTAGCCACATTAAGTAAATGTTGTTAAAGTTACATCATTTAGTTGGTGTTAAAATTTTTCATTATGTTCAGGTTTTAGATAACCTAGGCTAAAATTTGAGTTGTATCAGGAGGTGGGTTGGTGTAGGTAAGAGCAATCCCCAAATTGGTGTTAGGGGGAGGATTACTAAAAGAAGGATTATCAATGGGATTATTAAGTAAACTTGTATAAATTACTCCCACATTAGTTTAAAGATTTAAAAAATGAGAAGTTTATTGGTAATTAAGGAAAGGATTAGATCCATCAATTTCATCTTGAGGTGTTATTTATACCATATTATAGTTCATGGATAAAGGAGGAGATGAGGTGCCCCAAGAGTGATGGTGCTCTTGGGAGGAAACGAGAGGGAGAAATGAACATCCCATATAGTATCTAAATGGATTTAAGCTATCTAAGAATATTATAATAGGAGATTTCATTATGACTAAAGAGAGATGAAAAAAATGAAAAGAAGGAGAAATAGAGGACTAGATTGATAAACAGGGAAGGTAAAAAGTAGTATAGGGTTGACTGGTTCGACCAAGCATAGAAAATAGGATCTATAAATAGTACAAGGTTAATTGGTTTAATCCAGTATAATGAATAGAGGCTAGAAAAAGATACATGGTCAATTGGGTCAACCCAGTATAGTAGATAAGGAAAATTAAGAAGCGTATAATAGTCTATGTGCTAAAACAAGATAACTTTTGCAAATAGTTTAGAAAATAAATAAACTGTAGGGAAACACATAGTCAATTGGATTAATTTTGGCCAATATAATTGAGGCACATAGCATATAACCTTTCACCAATGTTAACTAATGCAAATTTTTAAAATACAAAATATAATTGATCAAATAATAAGAAATCAACTTGGAAAGTAAATAGTTAACTAATTGGTCAACCTAAATGTTTATTAGATTATTAAGATATGATTTTAAATGTGATGAAAATTTGGATGTAAGCATGGAACTATAATGGAAATCTAAGGATGGTTTTTGGTAGTTTGGGCTAAAAGGGATCTATAGTGGTAATGATACATGATTGGTATTGGCGCTTACCCCCTCACTTCACACACCCTAATGATAAGGTTGTCAGGTGCTTAGCTAGAATATACCATTAACCATGCTTTATACTTAACCACAAATATCAATTCAACATTCTCTTTGGTGATGAAATCTAATTAGGTTGGCCTTAGGTAGACAAATGTTAAAATACTTGTTTAGATTTTGTGATTTGGTCATGTGTGCATAAAATAGAAAATAGTGAAACTAAATGATAATTAAAAACCATCTAATTAAGCTATGTGATCTATTATAAGCATGCAAGCAAAATGAAAAGAAAGTGTGAACTAATTAATAGCATATAAGGTTAATTCAAACTTTGAAACAAGGTACAATGTTGATATAGTCAATAGTGTATGCACAAAATATAGAATAGGGTCGATAGGGTCAAACTTGTACTACAAAATCAAGGTCTGAAAATGAATAGGTTTGGAAGATTTGACTCAGTTATTGACACAACACACAAAACATAGAATTGGGTTGGCAAGGTCGATCTAGTTGACTGTGTAGGGGTAGTTTTAAAGACTACAAACTATAAAAGGAAAGACTATAAAGAAAGAGATAGAAATATAGAAAGGAACCTTGGTGGGTTAAAGATGTAGAGAATGAAGATTATCATTCAAGAACATTAATATATGCTTGAAAATTTTGATAGGTTGATTGGGTCGATCAAGCTTTGTAGAAACCTACTGTTAATTACCTAAAAATATACAAGGTTGACTGGGTCAACCTAGTAGTTTGGATTAGATGTCTAAAAAATTAAAAACTTATACTGGGTCAATAGGGTTAATCCAGTAGCCTATACCAAAAAACCTATGCATGGAATTTAAAGTTGGGTCAATAGAGTCAATCTAGTATGGAAAATATATGATAAAATTAATGATGAAAGAATGAAATAATAAAATAAATCATACAAGGGTTAGTTCACATTAGGTTCACTAGAATGTATGTAACCAAAAATGCATCATGTCTATAAATCAATCCTGGCTTGGAGAAGATAGAGCATACCTACACTTATGATTAGGAATACATTTGTTAAGAAGGATCATAACTAATATGGGGATCTACTAGACCTAATTAGGGGATCACTAATAATAATACACCTACTAGGAAGGGTTCCAAAGCCTACAGTATAACACAATCACGTAACAATTTTAAAAGAGTCCTAGGTTTAATGTTCACTCTATATCTAATAACAATAAAGTAAATCTAGTCTAATACACACCAAAGCTTGTAGCACAATATAAGGGGTTAGTAAAGCAATAAAAACATGTATAATATCATCTTAACTAATCTAAGTATGAGGAAGACCCTAATACACAGAATATAAAGAGTAATATTATTCATTCCAATACTTATGCTACTTCTATCTACTAAAGAGAGGAGAACAAAGTTAGAATATACTTACCTAAATGTGAACCCATTGAGACTCAATCTCTCCCTTAGCCAAAGGAGATACACAAGAGGTTATTTTGGTTTTTAAGGATAACTAAGAAAGGCCCAAGCATCCAATACTTATTCATAAGACTAGATTCTCTAAGTAGAAACCCTAAGTTAAGACTCCTCAAGTAGAATGGTGGAAGAAAAAATTGTAAAGAAGCATGAGTGAATAATAACTATTTATTACATATTGAAATAATGATGAAATTATATTGTATTTATAGTCATATCTCACCCTAAATCCTTCTAAATATGTCTATTGTATGGGTTCAACCCAGTTGACCCTATATGTTTTTAAGAGATAAATCACTAGGACCTGAGCTAGTTCGGCTGAAGGGGTAACAAAAATCTCAAGTGAAAATATCCAAAAATAGTATAGGGTCAACCTAGTCAACCCTATATAGTAATCAATGGCTAAAAATTATACATGGCCAACCTAGTAAAGACAACTAGCAAAAGGGGATCAAGGTGAGGAAAAGAGGAATGGAAAGAAGAAATAAATTGGAGAAGTATGCAAAGGAGTAATAGCTAGTTAGATTGGTAATAATGTGGAAATAAGGGATAAAAATCCTAAAAAGCACTAATGGTCTACCCACCCCTTTCCTAGTTCACCCTTTAGGGCATTCACTTTGAGAGATTAAGTCTCGACAAGTTCCTATAAGATGTAATGCATCAGTATTTGATAAAAGGTTGAAAATAGTATGTGTATACAATTCTTCAACTGAAGGTACCATAGATAGGTATTGTTTTGTTTGTTCTTGATCCCACTCTATATATGGAGGTATGTTAACCAAATAATGAGCCAATGGGTCTTGGTTTTGCAACCTTATTTGAGTGTTATAATATGGATAAGGATCTATCTCATAAACAACATCATTTTTATAGGGATCTTAAACTATTTCTTCTTGTGAGACTACATTACTAAACCCTAGATTGTACATGACACCACTACGAGTGTTGGAATACATGTTGGGATACATATTAAATGCTTTACTACCAAACAAAATAGAGTTTTACAAACTCTAAATAAAAGCAATGTCTAAAAAGGGTAAAAGGTTCACACTTGGTCTAACTTGGTCAAAAGGATGGATATGTATATCTAAAAAAAATTATGCAATTACTTGTGATAAAATTAACTAATGTCATATGTCTAGTATTAAACATCTCACATAAAAAGGTCAAGTAGATGGACAAAAAAATTAGATGCCAAATTCTAAGATCAAAGTGTTTCAAACAAGTCTGATCTAGGGAAAAACAAAGGTTGCTAGGTCTTTTAGCTAAATGCAGCATAAAAAGCTAGGCTTAAATAGGCTATGCTAGGAATTTTGGCTAAACAACATCAAAATATAGACTTGAAATAAAGATAAGATATTTAATCAAACAGATTTGAAATACTTTTAACAAAAAAGAGGCATTTGACTCTTGGACATAAATTTGATCAATGGATATGAGGTATGAAAAAAAAACACTTGGATATAGATTATTTTCTCCCAAATAATGGCACAAACTAGACTCTTTTGACCAATAAACTAGATAAAAATGAATAACACAAATGCACTAGACAAAGACTCATAAAGTAAACTCAAATTGGTTTGAAAAATTGGGCTCTATGTAAATAAGTATATGAAACCATTTTAGCAGTATGACGATGCTAAAATGCTCAAAAGGTGTGACAAATGTTTGTTTCAAAACTCTAAGGAAAAATGTTTTGACAAGCTTTCAACAACATAACATTACTCTCCTCAACTCAAATGACACACACACACACATAAAAATTTGACAAATTTCTAAGGCAAAAGTGTTGTATCGAATAGACTTAAGAATCACTTCACTATGGAATAAAAACAATGGAAATTGAATAGGTAGTATAAAATTTCATTCTAGGACTCAAAGCATGAATGATATGTAACATGACTTGAGTCCACCAATGATGATAATGATAGTGATTCTATAAATGACCCTCAATTCAAATTTTAAATTGAAGCCAAGTTCCCTCAAGTTTAGTGTAAAAGGTGAACCCACTTCACACATCCATATTATGAACTTAGAAAGGTGCAATTTTGAATTTAAATTATCAATGGACTTAAGAAAAATTGGCAAATCATTTAGACTCCAATGGGCAGCATAATTACACCAAAATGGATGATATAACACATGTTTTAGATGAAAAACTTTAACAAAGAAAAAGATGATTTTCACTCGGTCAACATAACACCTCCTTGTTTAAGAAATTTGGTGGACAAAGTGTTTAGTTGTGGATTTTATTAAAAAACAATTTTTGACTCAAAACAAGATCAACTATCTAAGACAAAGACAAAAACAACTAATTAATCATCATAAGCTATAAAATAACAAATTTACATGATATTGTTAAAGTTCATCTTTATACGTGCACTTAAGAGGAATTAAGTGTTTATCCAATAAAATATGCATTATATAGTAGAGTTTTTACACCCCCTTCTCTCAAGTGATAATATGATGACATAGACCTCAGGGCACACCTCGCATCAACAATATTTCCATGGTAAATGGGGTTTATCTAAAACTCTACTATTTTTGAGCATCTATATGGATCCCATGTGTACCAAATTTCAATTTATCACACAAGAGAAATAACACATCATTTGGGTCTACATCAAATATCTTGTTATGAAAAGGTCTAGTCCTTTTCACAACCACCACCTCTATCACTTGCTTAGTTTAGTATGATGTCCAATATGATCATACATATTGGGCTTATCCTATAATAATGGATATGGTTTAACCACTCAAAACATTGTTCAAGTGAGGGGATCCCAATTTATATACCTCTCCCATGGAGAGGGGTTAAAGATGATGCCAAGAGATGAATCCCCATGTCAAAGCTTTCCTATAGAAATTTTTTGAGGTAATGAAGTCCCCCTCATAATCCAATATGCATGAAATGAAAAAAAACTAAGTAAAAATGCTTTATAGTTATTTCTAAATCATCCAAGCCATGCGAGTCTTTGGGAGAGCCTTCATAACATCCTTTTTACGCCTTTGTACTAAGGCACAATTTGCAATGAAGATGGTGTTTTTGATCCCACAAGTTCCCTATAGGAGATGGGGGAATATCATACACACAACTTTTTTTTTTTCTCAAACAAATTTAACTAAGCAAATTATTTAAAAATAAACAAAACTTAGCTTTCAAGTGAGTTCAATTTTATATCACCAAATTGAAATGTTCGGTGGTGTTATTTGGCCCCTTGGCCTTAAGTTACAAAAAAAATCAAGAAAAACTATAAAACATTCAATATAAATAATAAAATTTTCTTTTAAGGCACCAAAGTACATGTTCCTAACTCTTTTTAAGCATACAAATTCAAATGTGTGAGTCTAAATCATGTAATTTTTTTTTTAAACCCAAATCCAAATGTTTGATTTTAGCCTAATTCATTTTAAACACCAAATTTAAGTGTTAGAAAACATTTAAGCATGTAAATTGATGCTTGACCCTACAAAGACAAGAGAGTAACCCCCTGCTTAGAAGCACTTATGAGTGTTAACAAATGAAGTTTATATTTTAGCTCTCAATTTTTGTATTAAATAAAACATAGTGACCATCAGTAGTTATAGACAATCATTGATCATTTTAAAGGCAATTATTGTTGATCAGTTAGTAGTAACCATCGGTGGTTAAGAATAATCACCACTGGTTAATAAATGACCATCAGTGATAACCTATGGACCTAAAGGCAAAACCTCAAAATCAAACGTGTTAGATTAGACAATTGTTAGGCCAAAATCAAGAAAAATTGAAAGGAAAAGTTTAATTGATGAGTGTAAATGCCTTTCAATCCTATTAATTAAGAATAAGTATAATAGAATGAGTCAAAATGCAAGTTTTTAGTCCATTTCTATTCTACAACCCAACCATCAGTGGTTGGACCTAACCATCTCTGATCACACTTGACCATCGGTAGTCCCTATGTAACCTGTGAAGATGAAATCTGGCCAAACAAATTTAGAAAATCAATTTTCAAATATTTCAATCATTCAAATCTTAATTTAAGACATGTATATTGATATTATTGGTATATGGGATGTGTTGTGTCCCACTGGGCATGCCATTTGTGAACATTGGAATACAATAATGGGAGATTAGTATCATGTTAGCATAGGAAATCAAATACAAAAATAAACACACTAATGAATTAACACCTTAATCCTAGATTTTAGGGGGAACTTGGTGAATAAATAAAATGAAGACACAACTAGAATGCAAAAAAAATAACAAACTTTCCTTACCTTCCTTTGTTTCTCTAAAGGATGTATTCATTGGCTTGTTCAGCTTATGCTTTAAAGGACTTTGTCAATAGAGCTTTGGCTATTCTCCACCTCTTCTTGACATCATTGGCTTTATGGCTTTGGCTTGTGAATCTTGACTCAATATTTTGGCATAATAACACTATATCAAAATAGTTTTAAAATAATTTGAGCATGGTAACTTTACACCAAGATAGCTTAAAATTATGAGTGTGAGGCCTTCTATTTATATATTTTTCAAATGGGCCTGGATCAACCATGGCCATCCATCTCAAGATGAAAATGTGTGGCCATGAATTAATCTAATTATGCAAATAAAATATATAAATATTCTCATCATGATTTGGTAATAAAGGTCATTAATGAGGCATAGGATGGCTTAATCATATATTTTTTGCATTTACGGCCTATGGAGCCACCTCAAAAAAATATGTCACATGATGATGTAAATATTAGAAACCAATTTTCAATAAATAAAAATTCAACAAGCTCTATGGAATTATCACTTAGACTCATAATTTGATTTAATTTGCGTAAGTAAGATTTAAACATTTTTAGTGCAATTCTTTGTAAATTGGTACACAAATTAATCAAACTAGTCCAAATGTCATATTATTAGGTCAAAATTTGACTGGAGTGAAATTAGAAGCTGATGTTAGTTTCATACGGACCAATATACCATTTAGGATGTTGTCGATGTAAAATAACACATGCATGTGTCATGTTCTTCTAAATTAGGGGAATTTAGTAGCTTACAACATCAAATTACATTTTTAGCATTTTGGCTTGAAATGATTTAGGAAGAACTAATAGTCTCATAAAATGCATTACCCTGTTTAGTAATACTTTGGCCTAAATCAGCACTTGTATATGATAAGTTCAAACCATTTATCACATTTTAGTGTTTTTAGCCCAAATTATGAATGTTTGGTATAAATTTGTCTAAATATTGGTCGGAAGTCATTGGTGGCCACTTTTAGGTGTCTATACTTCCACTTCTAATCATAACCTTAGAATATATCAAAACCCATTTCCACAACATAACAACCAATCATAGTAGTAAAAACAATAATAATATTATCAACAACCAAGGCCAAACTCACATAATTAATCAAATCAACAACATCATAACCAACAATGTCAACCTAATGGATGGGACCAAGGTTAGAATGGTAATAACTAACAAACCTACCATGTATTTGCACAAGAATACAATAATTTTAGGCCATATTGTAGGAGGTCACATTTACACCATCTCCATTAATTCAAGACCAAATACCAATCAATCAAGACATTTTATAAATAATTACAACCAACCAACTCACACTAATAATCCTTCCTTGACCTAGGACTGCATATAGACATACCAAAAAGTAGGGATTGCTAATTTTGGACCCAGTACCGATAACTCATCCTCACTTTGTGACCACGCACAAGTGCACCAAAAACCATGACTTATCCTATCTAGTCTCTCACCACCACCATCATTTGTTAGCAACCATTGTCCTACATCCCAACCTAATTATGTAATCACAACTTGGCAGTCAAAAATTACCATCCTAGACCCCAGCCATCTACCACTTTTCCCATCATCCAACCAATTTTTCTACCTCAAAGCAAGATATTTAAAACTGTTCAATAAAATATGTTTGATATTGTGGAATAATTACAAAATATGCAAACACAAATCTCTAATTTAGATTTATTACATACGTCAACAATCCACAAAAACATCTTAAATGAATTCCTCAACCAATCCATAGTTTTAAGTGACATGTCCCTTAACAAATTTCAAGCTTTGGTTGGACATCTCACTTTATCCTAACAAGTAACCTTTAACCAAAGTTATATGTCATCCCTTGGCCCACTACATAATCCATTATATATTGAAGTTTACATAAAGCAGGACAATGTGAAATGTATCCTTATAGACAATGGATTAGGTATAAACATAATGTCTCTAAATCTCATCATGGTTATTGGGTACATGATAGTAGATCTTCAAGTAGAAACAATAACCATTAAAGCCTATGATAATGAAAAATAAGAATCATAAGGTACCATTTGTTTATCAGTTATCCTTGGGCCTTTAACCCATGATACACTTTGCAATGTGCTAGATCTTGATTTTTCATACAATATGCTTTTAGGTAGACCTTGGTTACATGAAACTCATGTAGTCCCATCAATGTTTCACCAATATACAAATTTCTCCCATTCAGGAATGGAGGTATGTATACCAAGATATTTGTATCCATATGAGCATTACAAACATCTAGAAGTTGAGTTCAAGAACTATAACTATTGCTTCATCATGAATTCTGTTACCAAACAAGATAAGGGAAAGGAAATATCCTTGATTTACCATAGGACAACTACATTGATCTTAATACCCTTGATTTACTTTTCCACATGCCACCTCCTAAAATATCCAATCATTATACCATCTCAACTAATGGCCTAGGAGAATATTTGACCCATGACGCCTTTCGCATTACAAACCTTCCATAAAAAACCAAGTCCTTTGGAATACCTAAAGCCAAACCACTTCATCTAGAATGGAAACAAAAGGGTAAAGGAAAAATCTATAGTCCAAGACCTATCATGTTTATACCAACCTCTAGCCTATAGCATGGCCCTCTCAAAGGTGATGAATCATGGTTATATAATGACAAGAAGGATGATTTTTATAAAAATACAAAGTATCTTATTCCTAATATGATCATGAAGAATCAATACTATGAAGGAGGAGGCCTCAGACCAAGTCAACAAGGAACACTTGATCTGATTTTCATGACTAAGTACAAAGGACCCTATGGATTTGGATTTAAACTGCCTGGGGGTGACCCCATGTACCTTAATTATGTTCCAACACCTACTACAAGTGATGATGATGTCGATAGTGAAGTAGAATCTGATCATAACATTTTTGATGACCTATCTGAGACTAATTTATTTGACACTTATTCCATTTTTACCCTTAGAATAGTCATTCATCATAACCCACTTCCATTGTATTATCCCAAACTGATAGACTAAGGTGAAAAAGAATCAAATGTTCCAATTGATGAGTTTCAAAATGATGAGGCTTTCTATGATTTTATAGGCCTTAGGGATAATTTTATGTTGGGTGACCATAAATTAGGGTTCTCAATCAAATTGGATCCTGAAGCCTATTTTGAATAATGGGTGAACACCCTTAGTCAAAATCAAATAATTAAAACATTGATGTCTCAAAGAGAAAACCTCTTTGAGGCATTTTTAGACTAGGGAAAAAGTAAATAAAAATCCATTCTAGTGGTGAAAACCTATTTCAGGTGCTACTAGAGGGGGGTGTTCAATCTTCTTCAACCATAGCTCAGGAGACCACTAATGATGAACTTGTCTATGAGTCTAAGTTTAGTTTTGAAGAACACAAATATTTTGATCGAATCATTTAGGAGTTTCCAAATATCTTTATCACATGGCCATATCTCCCATTAGGGGATTATAATTCATCATGCCTAGGATAACTTGAAGAACACATCGTAATAAAGGACTAACATTTTAAATGAGTTAAAATCATTGCCCACTATCCTTGATGATGGTTTGACCCTTCTAGTGGAGGACATAATAGAGGTTAACATCAGATCCTCAGATGACCCAAAATGGATCAAGCTAGGCACATCCCTCACTGAGGAGGAATGTGAAGTCCTTATAGCCCTATTGAGGGAGCTTGTTGACATATTTTCATGGGCCTATTTAGACATGCCAAGTTTGGACCCTACCTTCATTATGCACCTCCTTGTAGAACATCTTAATGCCAAACTAGTGAAACAAAAGTTACATAAAATGCATCCTTGCATTACTATATTAGTAAAGAAAGAGTTGGAAAAACTCTTAAAAATAGGATTTATTTAGTCGATTGATTAATCAGAGTGGATTTTAAATGTTGTGCTAGTTAGAAAAAATCTAGAAGGAATTAGAATATGTACTGATTTTCATGATATAAATAAAGCTTGACCCAAAGATGACTTTACATTGCCAAACATTAACATGATTTTTGATTCCATAGTGGGTTATAAAATGCTTTCATTAATGGATGGATTTTTAGGGTATAACTAGATCAAAATAGTACTAGAAGGCCAACATAAAATAGCATTCACCACATCATGGGGAATATTCTATTATCAAGTTATGTCATTTGGAGTTTAAAATGTTTGAGCCACATACCAAAGATCCATGACCTTCATATTTCATGATATGATGCATGACATTATTGAAGACTGTGTCTATGACATTCTTGGCAAATCAAAGACCATGGATGATCATCCAATAGTGCTACATAGAATATTTAAAAGATTTCATGAGTCTAAATTTAGGATAAATCCTAAGTGTGTCATTGGAGTTACTTTAGGAATATTTTGTGGCTTCATTATGTCTCATTGAGGTATCAAAGTCAATCCAACTAAAGTAAAATCCATAACTCAGATGTCACCATTGACCAATTTGGAATAGCTTCACAGTGTTTAAGGCAAGATCCAATCTATTTGATACTTCATATCATAGTTGGCTAAAAAATGTCATCCTTTTATGCATCATTTAAAGAAGGGAGTTACATTTCACTATGATGATCACTTCTAGACCACTTTTCAACAATTAAAGGACTATCTAGTGAATCCACCTATTTTGTTTCCTTGGATGCCTAGAAAGACATTCTTAGAAAGTTACAGACAATGCCCTAGGGTCACTTTTAGCTCAGCATGATAATAATGGAAAGGAGCATGTAGTGTATTACTTAAGCCATACACTGGTTGTGTATAAACACAATTATATACCCATTGAAAAAGTTTATTTAGCTATGGTATTTTCAACTCAAAAACTACACCATTACATGTTAAATATTAAGACCACAGTTATTTCAAAAGTAGGTTTGCTCAGGTATATACTATCTAAAATATCTTTACAAGGTTGTATGGCCAAATGGATCATGCTTCTTAGTGAGTTTGACATCAATTTTATCAACCAAAAATCCATTAAAGGACAAGTTCTTGTAGATAAGCTTACTTAAGCACACCTTGCCAATACAAAACCACTCACATTTCAATTTCTTGATGAATCCATAATGACCATCATTGACACATCTCTCAAGAAGTATCAATAGAAGCTATATTTTTATGGATAATTTACTACACATGGATTGGGGGAAGGGTTTTTATTTATTACACCATAAGAGGATCTAATCCTTAAATCATTCAGGATCAATTTTCCTTATACCAGAAACATAGCTAGATGTGAAGCACTTGTTTTAGGACTTCACCAAGTAGTATAATATAGCATATAACATCTTAAGATTTATGGTGATTCTCAATTAATAATCAATTAGGTTTCAAACCACTTTCAAACCAAAGATGACAAGTCAGTGCCATACAAGGCCATGGTTGACACTCTCAGATGATAGATTATTGATGTCCAATTTGAACATATACCAAGGGTAAGTAATAGAACCAAAGATGCTATGGATACTATTATATATCTTATTTGACAAATAGACATGGCTAAAGAGTATCATTTCCTCATTGAGAATTTTCTAGTACTAGCTCATGCACCTTCGATCGTCATGATGATTTATGATATTGTTGGTCCCAAATCTATTTGGTATTTTGAACTATATGCCTATTTACATGACCATGTTTTACCACCCAAATTATCTCATAAATAATCCAAATCCTTCATTCAATAAACCACTCATTATACCTTACTCAGATCAACCTTTTACCATTATAGTATTGATGGAACTTTGCTTCATTTTTTAACTTCGCCATAATCTACTCTAGTGTTATAAGAAGTTAATGAAGTAGTATGTGTATCCCACACCAACAAGGCCATCCTATCCAAAAATATCTTGCATAATAAGTAATATTGGCCCATAATGGATGTAGATGTAGTTGTATATGTGAAAAAGTTTGAAAAATTCTAATGACATACTAATTTGATTTATGCCCCAACTGAGACTTTGAAACCAATGTTTACACCATGGCCATTTACTACATGGGGCCTTGACCTCATTGGGAAGATAAACCCCACATCATCTGATGGCCATAAACATATTCTTACCACCATATAATATTTCACTAAGTGGGTTGAAGCTATACCTCTCACTTACGTGACTAAAAAGAAAATTTCCAAGTTTATTTTTAACCATATTATCTGCCACTATAGTATCCCTTTTGACATTATATCAAATAATGGTGGATCATTTACAAATAAAGATATCACATCTCTATGTGTCAAGTACAAGATTACTCAACATTTTTCAATAGCATATTACCCACAAGGTAATGGCCAACTAGAAGTATCTAATAAAACTATTGTCAACATCTTTAAAAATATTTTCAATGATTCTAGCCATAATTGGCACCTTCAAATTTTTTGCAGCCTCTAGGAAAACCACACTAAACATTCTACCCCAATAGGAGTGACTCCATACTCACTTTTTATGGCACTAAATCCATCCTTACCATTGAGGTTGAATTACCTTCTCTACGCATCTCCTTGAAGCATTGCTTAGATGATGATGACTATCGAGTAGCTCACCTACATGAGGTATAACTACTTGATGAGAAACACTAGGCCACACTCAATAATCTTTAATCATACCATAACTACCTCCATGGATAGTACAATCAGCCTATCAAGCATAGAGAATTTGAACTTGGTGATCTTGTCCTTAAAGAGAACCAAAAGAATACCATGGTTGAAAATAAACATAAAGGCAAGTTCAAACCAAATTAGATAGGCCCTTTCATCATTTTTGAAAATTTTGACACTAGGCATATAGGTTCTCTACACCAAATGGGGATGAAATTGATGAGCAAATGAACATTATACACCTCAATTGGTACTACTCTTGAGTGACATAATATATTATCTATGAGGACAATTTCAAGTTTTACCATATTATCAATGTTCTTCTTTTTACTATACCATTCTACCATCTTTCCTACCATCCTATGATTATCTTATCATGTATCCATTCTACCATACCTTTCCCATCAACTGCATTATTTTTTCCCTCCCTACCTAACCCTTTGACCTTAGTTTTATTCCATTGGTTCCATAGCCACTTTTAGCAAGAGGATTGAAATTTAGTTTCCATAGTGGATTTAGCATTATAGATAGAGGTATTATTTTGGAATAGTAAGATAGAAGTTTGGTAGTTACATCCTTCATTTCTTATTTCATTCTTTTTTATTGTCATGCTACAAATTATAATCGCCTATGAGCTATTTAATGTCATTGACCTATGCCATTATTTCCTAACTATAACCACCTATGATAAAATTAGGGGAAATAATTGTTTATCATGCCTTGAAGTACCACCTTGCCATTCCTATGATGTATTATGCCATTTACCAACTTTGCCTATTTTTTTTTAATTGGTTACTACACTAGCCAAAATATTCATTGTAAGGTGGAACTATTATGACATAGGCCTATTTTGGGACTATGTGGGTTATATTTGATTCACATCTAGGTTAGCTCACTCCCCCTTCTACCATGCTCTGACAATGTTATGAGCATCCTAAGCCACACTCTTGTTATTTTGAGAGCAACCTAAGCCATGATCTCACCATTTTATGAGTAACCTAAACCATGCTCTCACAATTTTAGGAGCAACCTAAGCCACACTCTCAACATTTTTTGAGAAACATAAGCCATACTCTTTCCATTTTATAAGTAACATAAGCCACATTCTTACCATTTTTTGATCTTAGAACATTTAGTGTTTCATCATTCTCGACTGAGTTGAGATACTCAAAAATTCAAAAAACATTAGAAAATCATTTAGAAAAACCAAAAACATTGACCACTTCTTTGCCTTAAGGATTGTGGGAACCCTTACTAGGTTATAAGAAAATCACTTATCACTTAATTTCCCCATATTTTTTAGCCTTTTGTCCCATGCACTTGCCATTTTGTAAGACCATTCATATTCTTATATCACATCCATCATGTTTGTTTTTCATTGGTCATCATTTTCTTCCAATTTCCTAGGAGAACTACATATGGCCTAAAGTTTTTATTGGATCATCACATCCATGGAACTATATAGATAGTGTCCACTTTTCTAGTGCATATGGAGATAGCTCAACCACCCCCTTCATTTTTTTATTCCACCTTCTTGTTTTTTTGTTAAGTTCTCACCTATTTTTTAGGGTCAATATTTGTTGCATTATTTATACTAACATTAAGACTAATTATTATTTGTTTCTTTATTTATTTAATATTTTGTTTGTTTTTTATGTTCCTAAATATTTACTTTTAACAGTATTACCTTGATTCATTCCATGTGCATTTATTGGGTTATTCCTTGGGCATTTATACTTGAATTCATCCATATTCATACAATAACATTATCATCATGTTTTTTATCATTGGTGCATTATTTTCCCTTGAATATTGAATATTGAGAGTTAGTCCTTATGCATATTTTGACCTAGACCTAATGATATTCTATCATGATGCCTATTGTCACATGCTATAGCAAAAATAAGCTTCAGGAAATCTACACAATAATGAAAGCATCAACATCTCCTTAGAATCAACATCAAAAACATATTGATCTAATCTCAATCATATCCTAAATAGAGTAATTAAATAATGAAATAATTTCAACCTTTGTTAGTTCAGATGAGAATATCCCTAATAGCAAGTTTCCCCAATTCATCTTTATCTTTTGTATCAAGTTATCATCATCATGTCTTCAATCATCATCCAATCAATCTTGTTTACCATAATCAGGGTCTAATAATTAAAACCACCTATGGGCAAGTCATTATACACCATCTCATCTACATTCTCAATGATTCTAACTACCTTCAATAAAATCATTATGTTTTCACTAATTTAATTTATTCTACCCAATAGGGGCATGTTATTATCCTATTTTTCTACCCTCATTGGGGCAGGTCCATCTTCTCAATGATTATAACTACCTTTAGGCAAACTATTATACATTGTCTCACTTGCATTCTTGGTGATTTTCCAAACTTTGATCACATCATTGTGTTTCCACCCAATCATTTTAATCCTTTTGGTCTAATATTTTCCTCTTTTTGAGGGACCGATTACCAATCCCTTTACCAAATCTCTCAAGGAGGCACATATAGTTCATCCATTGTCATTAAATTTGTAGGAATATAGGACATTTTCATTCTTTAAGAAGATGTTACTATTCCTATATCTTTCAATGCCCTCCCAAACAAGGGACAATTATAGACACCTAAAATTAGCCACCAATAACCTCCAACCAAACTTCAGACCAATTTCTATCAAAATGCATAATTTAGGCCAAATCACTTAAATGTGTTAAATGGCTCTAACTTGGCATATGAAAATTTTGATCTATGATAAAGTATCCCTAAATGGTGTAATGAATTTTATGTGATACCTAACTCTAATCAATTCATTCTGAGTCAAAATGATGATTTTGCACCTCAGTGCTATGGCTTACTCTTTTCTACCAATTTTCTTACACGAGGAACGTGCCTTTATTATTTTGTGTTGGAAACATCCTAAATGGGATAAGGGTTCCAACACATCTAACATCACCTTCCAAATCCACTCTAGTCAAATTTTGATCCAACAATATGACATTTTGACCAAATGATTAATTAAGCACCAATTTCCAAAAATTGCACCAAAATTGATTAATCATGTTTAAAGATAATTAATTTGAATAAAGAGATTAAATGAATTTTCCATAGGGGTTATTGATTATTTCATTAATTTAAATTGATTTTGAATAACTACATCACTTAATGACATCATCTATGGGGTGGTATCTATAAGCCATAATTATAATAAATATTTGATTAAGCCCTCACATGCCTCTTTAATACCTCTCTATCCAAAATATTAATGAGGGAATTTATTGATTTTAGCCTCTAAAATTGAATATATTATTGGCCACACATATTCATCTTGAGATGGATAGTCAAGGTTCATTCTAATTAAATGTGAAAATCTATAAATAGAAGGCCTCACACTGATAATTTCAAGCTATTTTGGTGCAAAGTCACCATGCTCAAATGATTTAAAAATATATTTGATATATTATTATTATGCCAAATTATTTGTTCAAGCTTCACAAGATAAAGCCACAAATCTAGTGATGCTAAGGAGGGAAGGAGATAGCCATGTTCCCTTACTGCCAACTTCTTGAGCACAAACTAAGTAAGCCAATGAAGAGATTTTGAATCATTCAAAGAAAGTGAGAAAGTTTTTTTTCTTAAATTTTAGTTGTTATTTATCAATGGTTTATCCTCACTAATATCCCCCTAAGATCTAGGATTAATGTGTTAGTTCATTAGTGTGTTTATTTTTGGATTTGATTCTTATGTTAACACGATACTAATCTCCCCTTATTGGATTCCTATGTTTACAAAAGGGAGGATTAGAAGGCATTAGGGGATTGGGAATGGGACCTCAGGCATCTCAAACACTTGGATAACTTAATACATAGAACCTAGTATCAGTTATGGGCATTACCTAATAGACAAGGGGAAGTCAGAGTTTAAGAGTACCATCTAGGAATTCACAAAGGATGAAAACTCTATAGGCATTATCCATGCTCATTCCCATTACCGAGTTTTAATATAGGATGGCCTTGAATTTTCAAAATTATTGAGTCATTGAGAGTGCTAAGGATAATGTTTACAGGTATGAACTTATCTAGTGAGCTATGGGTGTTACATTACCATAGAAAATGGTGGCCTAGTTCATTATCATGTTAATTGAATGAGCACACAAGTGGTATGTGAAGTTATATCCTACATATTCCATCATGAATTTTGATTAATTGAAGGATTTATTCTTGATAAAGTTTGATATCCCTAAGTTTGAGAAGAAAAGCATTGTTGTACTGAAAGAGAACAAGAAGTTTCTAGAAGAGAGTGTTCACTCTAAAGATGTGAATTTTAAAAACCTAATTTCTAAGTTTTCCAATGTTACACCCAATATAACATTCTTAGTGATTATTAGGAGTATTATGTGTCTTAACTCAATGTGCTCCTTCAATATATACCTTTGTTGATCCATGAGAGGTGCTAGATGTTTCAATTTTTATAAAGGTAATTGGTACTATGGGAGAAGGAGCTAAAGCAGACATAATAGTGCAAGTAGTCTTTGTGGATACAATGTTGAAATAGATTTTGGTCAAGTAAACACAAGGTATATTCCTTAGTTTATGATACATCAACTGTAAAGGACAAGGGCTTAATCAAAATAATTACCCTAAAAAAACCATTTATGCCCTGGATATCTCTTGTGAAGTCTACCATGAGAGCCATGAGACTTGCTCATGCCCTCTTTTACAGCACATGATTAAGACTAAGGAGTATTTATATTGAAAATTTTTTGACACCCTCACCTAAAATATGGATTATTATCAGGTGATAGATGAGTTCCATAGGACTAAAGAGCTAAGCATGTGATAGTTTGTTGTAGGACCCTCAAGGTATGGGATAGATAACTTGGGATGTTGTTATCCCACACATTAATATGACATGAGGTACCCTACTAGAGGTTGAGGTAGATTCATATTCCCATCACATTACAAATACAAGTGCGGTTCATCAAACCACATTTAGCATGGTTTCCCCTAGCATCTTGAGTTTACTCATTGTCAAGGTACACACCTAGTTAAGGATTGCTCAAATTTATGCATGAGGATAATATAAAAGGGTAATCCAAATAATGATGATGGCATGATCTACTATATGCAAAATTAATGACCACATAGGCAAAAAATATAGATGAATAATGGGTCTTAAGTCAAGGCCTTGGCCCAATCTAATGAACCAATACCCCAACATGAAATAAGGACATAAAATAGACCCTCAATATGATGGGTTGCACTTACAAAATCATCATCTACATCCCCTATATTAGTGGATGGAGCTTATGAGACTAAAGTGTTAAGCTACACATTAAGTTTGATATAGAGGCTATAGATAAAACTTAAGCTTACCCATGAATAGGAGGAAGATGCTTGATGCAGAATTCAAGCCCAAAAGTAGTAGGACAAAAAAATTCATTAAATTGATATCATTTATATGGAATAAATTCATGGTGCACATGATGAAAACTGTATTGATTATTATTAATCAATAATAAGAGGATGTTGTAGAGAGTATAGGATATGGATAGGATCTACTCATTGATGGAAAAATTAATAGTTTATTTGTGTACTATGTATTAATATACATAGGATCTCAAGTTAATGTCTTCATGATATATGTATGGTGAAATATGATAATTCCCCTACTAAAACCATCACCTCACATCTTAACTATGGTCGATAAGACCAAGGCACAACCCATTAAGGTATTAAGTAATGTTGACATTGAGATTCAAGATGTCTAATTCAACACTAACTTTAAGGTAATCAATTTAGTGGAAGATAAATACCCCATATTACTCTGGATGCCCTCATGTTACACAAATGATGTGGATTTATGTTTCAAATAGTGGTGTATAAACATTGATAATGGGAGTGGGTGCATATTGATCCCTTTTACCACGTATCATGGGACTATGTACGTTACACTAGTTGATCCCTCCCATAATCCCTAGTTATGTGTTGTCGATACATCACCACAACCCATACATGGGGATAATAAGTTTACTTAATGATGCAAGGAAATATACTCTAACCCCTTATTTAAACCTATATGTAGCACATTGGTACCAGAATTCACTCATCTACCTCATAAGATGTTAAAATGATGTAGTAGGATGAGGATTAAAAGAATGTGACCCTCCCCTTCTTCCCAAGAGCATATACCCCTTAGAATAATACACTCATACATAAGAAACATAAGTTTTAAATACTCTATCACCCATAGATCATGCTCAATAAAAGTGACTACACATCAACTGGTTGAGATAACCTAATCAAATGCCAAAAGAAGGAAGGATGTCATGTGAACTACACCCATTTATTATTATTATTATTATGCCCTTCTGATAATCATGAAATGGAATTCACTCTTGTACCAACATACTCTATTATGAGTGCTTATTTGGGTACCAGATCTGCATCCCAATGTAATAAGGCATTTAAAACCATCATGCAATAAGGCTTCCTTAGCCATTATTCTACCCATTTTTCTTGGTAGAAAAAATTATTTTGGGTAATAATATGTGCTCACCTATTAATATCCAGTTGGGTAAGGTTAAGTGGAGATTTTATCTAAAACATCCCCATGTTATATGTTTAAGTATATCTAATGAGTTTGGGATCACCATAAAATTATGTGTGTTCACACCAACAAAAATAAAGTTTATAATGGCACCTACACAAACACATATCAACATAGCACTATGTTGGAGGGATAAACATAGATGTTAATGTAGGGTAGGAAATGGTGCTGAGAAGAGGAGAAGAAAGGAATTTAAAAAATATGTTTGGAAGGAAAGTGCACAAAAGGATACATTGCAAATTGAATAGAAGGAATAATAACACATAGGAGTTGTCATATTGACCAAGTCAAAGAGATAAATAAGAAAGGATAGGTGTTATGTCAGTACATAAATAATAAGGTATAGATAATTATCCATCTTAATGGAGAGAGGAATTATGGTGATTGATCTGACATATGCAAGGACTGACATGATCTAAGTCTTGATCTAGAGTTATTGTTATCATAATTGAGTGTTGAGGGAAGTGACTCATTTAGGGAAGGACAAGTGTGAAAAATATTAAGGCATTTAAAAAATATACCACCTAAAAAATATAGATATAAAATGTGACTTGGATAGACTACTGTATGCATCAAGGACAAATAGGTATCAGTATGGAAAACTATCAACCTATTAGTTAGATCAATCAATCACTCTTTGTTTGCCTACATATATGAGTGGATGAATGGCCCATGGTACAACTTATCAGATTAGGAGAAAAAGTGAAATATACCATTAAGAACTTAAAAAGGTAGCCTTGAGAGGTTTTTTTCTAGAGAGTAGTAGATAAAGTTACAGACATGGGAGGAAGGAGGAAATCATACCAAGAGATTTAAATATCTAAAGGTTGGATATGAGGAACCAGAGATAAAGATCTAAAGACACCACATAACCCCATGGATACAAATTGGTTATTTTCAAGGAGGTTATGGAATGGAATATACCATTCATGTTGAGATACTACATGAAAACTAGAGACTTATAGGAATCATCAGGAGAAAAAAGGATCCTAACATATGAATGAAAGAACTGAATAGAAGATGACTCAGGATATAATCATGGTCCTTCATCACACGTAGATGGTTAAAGGTTAGATAATGTCAAAGAATACAAGGATATATAAGGAAGAGCATATGCATGAACCCACCCTAGAGCAAGCCACAAAATAATGGGATGTTAGCTAGTGCAGCTCGGTGCCAATAATAATTGGTAGCACCACATCCCTAATTAATGCATAGTGGATAAACTTGTTTGGAAGCTATCAATAATTTGAAGAACATATATAATGGTGAATTAGAGTATGGGAATGGTATAATTCCTCACTACCATTCTAGGTAATTTCTCACTATGCCCATTTCAAGTTCAGAGGAGTCATGATTGGATAGGGTAGGATTGAGTTATTTAATACTTTTCCCCTAAACTTCTTAGCTCCACCTATTATCTGATGCCCCTCACCAAAAACAATAGTTAGAGGAATGAATTTTACTCATCTAGACCTAAAGATCTTAGATCTTTAAGGCATTAATAACCTTTAGGGTGATGGAGGCTAGTCTAAAATCTCTTAAAAAGAAAAGGGAATAAGGTGAGGATAGAGTACTTAAGTGCCCAAGAGAATATGGTAGGAGGAACCATCAGTAAATCAAGATGATAATAATGTGACATAATACAACCCATTAGGGTTATATTAAAAGAAACTCAAATGCCATTTACTAATTTAGATTTTAAAAGACAAGGTGGTGTTGCATGCCTTGAAAAATGCACATCACTAGGAGATGAGGGCTTGATATGTGTACTATTCTCATGGTGTATCAACCTAAAGAAATGACTAGAAAGAGATCCATAGGAATTACTCCCCATGGTGGGGCCAAGGTTAGTTTGGGCAGGCAAGGCGCATATATCTATCACCAAAGATAAGTTAAGCATATCATAAAGAGTCTCATAGAAAAGGTTTGTAGAACCAGGCAGTCCCAACATAAGTTGTTACTTATGATAAATTTTTGGAGGTAGTTGGATTACACAAGGAAGGTAAGCAAAAGAATAATTCATTATTTGGGGATGGACAACTAATTTAATGTTGGGTGATGTTGACCCTCAAAATTAGCTAAGTACTAGACAAGTGTGCATTTACACACTTCAAGTCAATTTATATCCACTAGCTAAGAGGCACACACAATCTAAAGCACATAACTTGCATGCACACCTTAAATAAAATTACCATCAAATTATGATGTAGTGAGATTAGAGGGGAAATTTGGTGACTGTGACTATGGCCCTTGTTGACTAGATAGCCAAAAAATACAAATGTGTGAAATTATGAATGCAAACATATATGCTCTTTCTTGTATTTTACCCTTGTCACAACATGTAAACATGTATTTATCCTTTAAAAACTTTGAATCTAACTTTAGTAAATCTATAGATAAAACATGAAATTTTTATATATCCTTTGAGAGTGTGGAGCGTTGTCCAAAATGCCTTAGATTAATTTTGTATTTACAGATGTTTTGAATTTGAATTTTTAAGACCTATTGGCATGAAAAATCTAACCCAACAAGATATAATAGATGAAAATAATATTCAAATGAAATGCGACATGAAATAAACTCTAGAAATTATGCATGGACAAGTCTACTTCCTTAAGTATCCTATAATAACACATGTAATAATCAATGTCCATATATGAAATATGAAAGCTTGAATTTGAGATTGAAAAGGTAAAGGGAAAATAAATGGTACACATGTATGCATGTGTTATTATGTCTCCTTTGGATAATGCTCATGTTTTACAGAGTGGAAAAGGGATTTTTTTGATCCTACCAATTCCAAGTACCTAATCTACTAATCCTCAAGAATGTAGAACCATGATGGATTATCTATAAATTATTCCAAGGCCATTGAGTGTCACTAGACTCAAATATACATCACTTGTAATAGAAAATGGAATAACATGATGGGTTCACTATAAATAATTCCAAGGTCATTGAATGTCACTAGAATCAAATGTACATTACCCATAATAGATAGAAACACACCATTGTGGACATTTCTAAATTATATTTTCATGATAGAAAGATAATGAATAATATTTGTGCCCCCACTATGGCCTCAATGCCCATATATTTGAATTAAAATAACAACCATTTTATTTTGAAACTATAACTTTGAAAATTTGAAACTGTACATAAACAAGTATCATGCCTTTTGAACTTTGAAAAATGTGTATGCATGAACCGGTATCATTCATTTTAAACTTTGAAAAATGTGCATGCATGAACAAGTATCATGCCTTTTAAAATTTTAAAATGTGCATGAATGAACAAGTATCATGCCTTTTAAACTAAAAATTATCATTGCCCCCTGAATCTATGCCAAATGATATAGAATTTTATGAATCTATATGCTTGATTGTAATTATATGTGAAACATGTAACTTTTTTCCTATAATTGTATGATTATGTACATGAACCTTTGAAAAATTAGTGTATATACATGTCATATGCTCCCCCAAAATATATATTTGATGTGACTATTTGATTTATAAATTAATTTATATCTTTGAAAACCTATATTTTGGATCTTTGAAACCTGTACTCTTTCATATAATTTAATTTTTACATTACTTTTAATCTTTGATCTGATTGAGCTCACTTTCATGGCATATGCCCCAAATAATTTTTACTAGTGTGAATATTTTCCATAAATTTGAAGTGTGTGACTAGTTTAAACCATTATGAACCTTGTATAATATGCCCAAAGTATTATTTGTGTTAGCTTACTTTCTATAATAAATATGATGTATGCCCTCATTTTAATTTGAGTGATGATAATATTGAATTCATCACATCAATATTATGTTTTCGATAAGTGTGTCCATAGGATTTTTCACAAGTATTATTTTCATAAATCTTATCCAAGTATATCAAAAACCAAATAAATGAAAAATACTTGAGCCTAAGACCTCATAAGCATACAAAGATTAGCTAACATTGTATAAGAATTAAACCAAAATCATGCAAACCTTCATTGTAAATGTCTTTGTATAGGATTTAGATCAGAAGTAATGTCAAATAATTTTTATCAATGCTAATTCATGTTGAAAAATATCCATTGTAGCTACATACTAGTTGAATTTGATCATGAAATCAAAAATATAATGCACAAAGGGACTCGATAAATTACCACCATTTTGTTGTATATCTTGATCATGCTCATTAAAAAAGAGAAGAGTTCTAATTCTAACAAATTAGGATTTCTAATTCTAACAAATTAGGATTAATAAGTAACCTTCATCCTAAAATTAAAATGAATGGTTGTAGAAGAATCCTCAATAGTGCACATGGATCAATACATAGATCACTAATGTGAGCCCTCCATATTACAAAATTAGAAGGGTGGAGGATGATATTTGGAAATATCAAAAGAAGATTAATATAAGCCCTTCATCTTGTTTTCCAAGATGAAGGGTGGATAATTCTTCTCATAATATCTTTGTGAGAGTCATTGTGGGTTATTCATCTTATTTCCAAGATGAAATATGGAGAATCATTCCTAAGAAAACATATGGATAACCATTGTAGGCCCTCCATCTTGTTTCCAAAATGAAGGGTTGAGAATGTTCCCCTAAAATATCTCACAAGATTCATTATGGTCCCATCATCTTGTTTTCAAGATGAAGAGTGGAGAATAATCTTACATGTTAATTTATTTAATAAATTTCTTGTCTCACAAAAGAATATTTCATGGGATCTCAATATTATTTCTTAAATGAAGATACCTTTTGGAAGGAAAATGAGGAATTAACAATTCAAAGGAAATTATAATTCCATTTACATGTAACTATAATTAGAAGAATGATTAATTAAATTAATTAAAATTTAATTTAATTAATACACTATGGATAATTTGATTATAAGAATGATTTAGAGAAGGGTAATTGATTGTATTAATTGATCAACAAATAATAATTATTGAATTAATCAGAGTAAAAGAACTGACTAGAGAAAATGATAATTGAACATATCTAATACAGTGAATTATCCCACCTAGAGATGTTCCAAGGTGAATTTTGTTGGAACACAACTATATATTGAGAGGGGGGTTGAATTAGTAAATTGATTAAAATTAGTCATTTAATCCTTTTTAATGAAATTTAGAAAGGATATGTAGCACACACACACATATGTATAACACTAGATGTACATGGAAAACCCAATATGGGAAAAACCACCATGAGAATAGCTACTAGAATCTATTATTCGAATCCAACCTCAAAATCAAGAACCTCACTAGTTACAATGTTTAAGGGCATCAACCCTAAGGAGACACAAATCCCTTGATTTAAAAACACCTACTCTAAGGAAGCACCTACTCCCTAACTGAGTACCAACTTAGCTTTTTTATGGCCCCTACCTATCAGATATATTATGGATCTATAACTCTAGATTACAAAATTGATTCATAGATGAATCTAGTTCTCTATTATAGACCTATTCTATAATTTCTCATGCTTTGATCTGCATCTCTCTTCCCTTCTTTCTCTCTTCCTCTCAATTCAAAAAATTTCAATGCTTAGTGAATTTTATAGATGATGTATATATGCATTGGATCTAGATCTCATATCACTGTGTGTTCACACTTGGTCATTAACACATCATGCTCCTGCAAGTTTCCCACTTCTTGAATTCATGCTCCACCACCTTAATTCTCTATATTTTTCTATATTTAGCATATATTTGGATAAATCTTTGATACACATGCCATATTACACAATTTATATTGATCACAGTGATCTATATCATTCTATGTGTCATATAGTACATCTTTCTTGTATGTTTTGTCACTTGACCATTGAGATGAACATATCTTTAAATATTGACCATTAATCTTAAGTTTCATGCCATGATCCAATGATCCTCATTTAAATGACTCAACTTTAAAACACAATCATTATATCAAACTCTGATAGGCTCATGCACTCTGTTAGATCTCTATGAGCTTCCAAAATTTAACATTTCAACTTTAAAATGCATCTATTGATCTTTTGATCTGAGCTCCTACGTGTTGTTAGATCTTCAAAATAATCATGGACTTTACCTTTATTTATCATTAAACATCGAGCACTTGATCTCATATTATTGCTTCATGATGTTTTGGAACACATATGCATTGTTGATCTAGCATGATATTTAACTCACTAAACATTAGACACTTTGAACTCTTTGACTCCATGTTCTCTATTGATATTCATTACATGATCACACACTTACTATTATATCCTATGATAGACTAATACACTCACCGATTCTCTATCTAACAATATCAAATGAATGTGACACTTGGTACCCTCATGTGCCTTCTACAAATTATTATCAGTGCCCATACTTTTGACACTTGGCACTTTCATGTGCTTTTTACAAATTATCATTCACTATGCTTGTGACACTTAGCACTAGTGTGTGCCTTCTAAGCACTTAACTATCAGTCCCCATTCTTGTGACACTTGGCACTCATAAATTCCTTTTGTATATTATCAACCCCTACACTTATGACACTTGATACTAGCACATTTATTACTAATTACCTTTGACATATTGACTTTGTTGTACATCATTAGATCTTCATTATACAATTTAGCACTATCTATTGATCAATATCAAGCAATCCTTAAGTCAAGGACTTATAAAATATTAAAGTATTTGATTATTACTCAAAATCAATAATTTCTAAGTCAAAGGGGTTGGTTGTATAATGACATGGAAGGATTAAGTTATAACTTAAGCAACTGGTTCCCATCCATATCTAGTCAACATGAAATTAGAGAAGCCTGTGAATTCCATGACTAAAATCCTTAAGGTCTTACTAAGAAACATTATTAATGTTTGAGAGCTAAAATAAATCATTATTGAGCTTATTTCTCTTCATCTAAACCTATAAACCATATATATGAGATGCACGTGAGAAACCCATAATAGATCTTTGATCAATTTCTCTACAAATATCTAGAAATGGTCTCTGTAAAAGCATGATAACATTATATGACAATATTGCAACTTATACTATGCAATTGTAAAACATGTTCTTATCTCCATCAAACCTATTTGATCCTTTGACATATATGACATCCATAGTAATAAATATCTCTCTTTTGAATCTACGACAATCATATTGCCAAAAAGTTCCCCCTTGGCATTGATGGAAAAATAAATGATCTAATTTTTTAATGCATGCTTTGCTCCTTTACATTAACTATACTTGCATTGGCTTCTGATGAACATGAGTTAAAGTTGTTCATACCAAAATTTATCCCCTTTAGGTAATGAAACACTTTCTTAAACACTCTTGGAAACTTTCCAAAACACAATTTGAACATATTCTTTGGATAAACATAAATCACTAGGAAAACTTATACAAAGAGCATTTACACTTTTCTCCCCCTTTGACATCAATGACAAAGGGACTCCAACTTTCTCACTATTTGTCCAATTTTTCCACCCCTTTATTAGATAAAGAATTTTTTCCAAGAATCTACAACCATCAACTCATTATAAATTTGTAAAATTATACATACCTGAGTTACCTTTTCTCTCTTCTTCCAGGGATTAACAAATCTTCTGTTATCCTCCCCTTGGACTCATGCCCTATCACTAGGATCTAGTGATGTGATGTAGGATCCACCACTCCCAAATTCTATCTCAGATACTCAAATTGTTCTATAGGAAGAGGTTTGGTGAATATGTTTACAATTTGATCCTATATTAGCACATATTCTATTGTAACCTCTTGATCTGCAACCTTTTCACTTAAGAAGTGATACTTAATTGATATGTGCTTATTTGTGGAGTGCATCACTGGATTCTTTGATATGTTAATAGCACTTGAATTGTCACAAAGAATAGAGATAGGTGATTTGTATTATACATTGATATATTTAAGTGTTTGCTTCATCCATAAGACTTGAGTGCAACATGTCACTACTACAACATACTCTACTTCTATTGTAGAAAGAGTAACTGACTATCGATTTTTGCTCAGCCATGAAACAAGTTTGTTTCCAAGGAAAAATGCACCACCAATAGTGCTTATTTTATCATCCACACTTGTTATCCAATCAACATTTGTATATGCTATCAAGTGAAATCTACATCTTTAGGATACCAGAGGCCATAGTCAATTATACTCTTGATATATCTAAAGATTATTTTTATTGCATTGACATGTGACTCTTTAGGGGTAGCTTAAAATATTGAAACCATGCATATTACTTACATGATATCAATTTTTGATGTAGTTAGATATAACAAGCTACCTATCATTGATTTGTACATATTCTGATTTGCATCAAGGGACTCATCCTCTTCGCTAAACTTACATCCATTTATCATGGGAGTACTTACTAGTTTGTTTTCTTCCATTTCAAACTTCTCGAGCATTTCCTTAGCATACTTGGTTTGGGATATCAATATCCCTTCATTATTTTATGTTATTTTTAGAACAAAGAAGAAAGAAAGTTTTCCAAGAATAGACATCTCAAACTCATTTTTGCATTTGGGTAACAAATTATTTGTACATTTTTTTGTTGATACCACCAAAAATGATATCATCTACATATACAACAATAATTAACATATGCTCACCTTCATATTTGAAGTACAGATTGATGTCTACACATCCCGTATTTAATCTTTGTTGTTTCAAATACTAGTCTAATATTGACTACCATACTCTAGGTGTTTGTTTTAGACCATACAGAGCTTTCTTTAGTCTACACACATAATCTTATTCTTTTGATAGTTGAAAACCTTTAGGTTGTTCTATGTAGACTTCCTCTTCTAGGTTCTCATTAAATAAAGTATACTTAACATCCATTTTATAGACTTTTAACTTCTTGTAAATAGATAATGATAGAAACATTCTTATGGATTCCAATCTAACAACTAGATCAAACGTTTCCTCAAAATCTATACCTTCAACTTGTGCATATATTTTTCACACCAATTTGGCCTTATACCTTATAACAGCTCCATCGTCATTGATTTTGTTTCTAAAGATGCACTTTTTACCTATTACATTCTTGTTTAAAGGTCTTGGAACTGATTCCAAATATTTGTTAGTTTCAATTTGGCTTAGTTCTTCTTCCATCACTTTTATCCAATTTTCATCTTTGTTAGCTTCAATATAGCTCTCAAGTTCAATTTTTGATATTAGAGCAGAACTTACTTGCTCCTTATTCGTTGCAACTCTTCTCCTTATTGAACTCCATTTTTATTGCCAGTGATCTGCTCTATAGAATGATCCTTTTGAAAAAATCTTGTAGGTGCCTTTTCATTTATTTCCTTAAGCTCTTCATTATCTACTTACTCTTAAAATTTTGATTCTTCTTCATAGATGTCTTTGTCAATTTTAACATGTTTCAAGCCTTTATCAACCTTGACATTGATAATCTCCACAATCTTATGTATCCTTTTGTTATAACATATGTAGGTTTTGATTTGGGTGGAATAACCAAGAAATATTCCTTCATCACATCTTGATTCAAAGCTTCTCAATTTGTCTTATTTTCTCTTGAAGTAGCTTTTGCTACCAAACACTCTAAAGTACTTAAATAAGATAGGTTTTTCATACCATATTTTATAGGGGGTTTGATCACTATTAACCCTCAGTTGAACTCTATCCAAGATATATACTATTGTTTTTATTGCTTCTCTCCAGTATCCATCAGGTAACTTAGCCTCTTTTAGCATTGTTCTGGCCATCTCCTTGACCATTTTGTTCTTTCTTTCCACAACTCAATTCTGTTGTGGATTCCTTGCCATAGAGTAGTGCCTTTTGATTCCATGCTTCTCAAAATATTCTATAAACTCATTTGAGGTGAATTTTCCACCTCTATCAGATCTTAAGAATTTGATTTTTTGTCCAATCTCATTTTCTACCATGGCCCTAAAGATCTTGAATCTTTAAAATGCCTAAGACTTGTCCTTCAAAAAGGTTACCCATGCCATTCTTGAGTAATCATTTACTACCAGCATGAAGTATCTTTTTCTTTTGGATCCTCTTGTATTAGTAGGACCACAAAGATAAGTATGAACTAAATTTAAAACCTTTGTATTTGTATACTCCTTTTTTAAAAATCTAACCCTTATTTTCTTTCCTTGCTGACATTTATTGTAAGTAGTTTATGTAGGTTTGGTTATCTTAGGCATATGTCTAACATACTTATTTGAGTTCACCTTAACTAGGTTATCA
Source organism: Torreya grandis (assembly GCA_037957365.1). Classification (NCBI taxonomy): domain Eukaryota; kingdom Viridiplantae; phylum Streptophyta; class Pinopsida; order Cupressales; family Taxaceae; genus Torreya; species Torreya grandis. The sequence continues at coordinate 839,242 of JARHVA010003026.1, forward strand.
AAATTGGCATGACCCATTATTTTATGCCATAACCAACTCTCATCAATCTTTCCTATTAGGTAGTTATTACCATTCACTTCACTAAGATTATAGATATTACTTTAATTTCTTTTCCCTTCCACAACTAGTCTTCCAAATCTCCTTATCTTGCATCCTTCTACATTAAATGTGACATTATATCCATTATCACACATTTGATTGACACTTAGCATAGTGTGTTTCAATCTTTCAACATAAAGGACATCATGTGATGGCATTTTTCCATCTATGTTCAAGGTTCCTTTACCATGGATATTTACTATTGTATTATCTCCTAAGTTGATAAATCCTTCCTTACATTTGCTCAGTTTGATGAACTTGCTCTTGTCACTAGTCATGTGTTTTGAGCAACCACTATCTATTACCCACAAATTATATTCCTTAGCATGGAGTGTAGTTTGAGTAATCATGGATTGTAAAAATTTATAATCTTTCACTTTCCACACATCCTTAGGTTTCTTGTTTGTCTTATTTTTCCCTTTTTTAGAGACTTGTGAACCTTTGTTCACACTGGGAGGCATGCCTTTCTTTTAATTTTGTATTTTTGGTCTTACAAAGTTTGTTCTACATTATTTATCTATGTGACCAAAATTATTTCAATTATAGCATATTACATTTATATCTAACAAGGGAAAAAATAAATTTATGCTTATAAAGTTTGTTCTCCTTTTAGGCATAACTCTACATTCACTAACCCTATGACCAAACTAATTACAGGTATAATAATAACCACAAAAAAATGAGGAATACCTAGTCATAGCATTTCTTTGTGCAGGGTGAGGAAATATTCTTAACTCTAGCTTCTTTAAGTCTTTCACCCTTATAAAACCATCTGCATCAGCTACCTTTGTGTTTTGACTCTTCTTTAAGTTTGCAAAGATTGACTCATTATTATTTTGTTAGGCTTCTTTTCTCTTTTATGTTTCTTCACATCAGATGTGTTTTTGCCTTTCTTTGTATCTATGGATGCATTCTTTCAAGCTTTTTCATTCTTTGTTCCTAATTTTCCTTTTGCTTTGAAGTTGTCATATAAGTTTGTAGATGTATTGGTTATGGGACTTTTTCATTTTTTAAAACTAAGACTAGTTCTTTCTTTTGATGGCATTTGAGAGTTGATTAACTCATCAAGAATTTATAAACCTCCTATTAACTTCAGACTTTTGTCTATTTATTATTTAGATTTTCAAGTTCTTTCTTCAAAGCCACTATCTCTGCTTCTAACTTCATGCATTCATCAAATTTAGACTATAGTTCAATCTTGACTACATCTTCCATTATTTTAGCTATTCAATTTGTGTCTTTAGGCTAAATACCATCTGATCATATTTTTTAACACTATTGGATACTTTTTCAATTTCCTTGTGTGTTTTCTTCTTTTGATTTAAGTTCTCTTTTCTTATATTTTTAATTTTATTTAGAGCACAAATGAGTTCACCCTCTAGATCCACTTTTCCTTCCTCTTCTTCATCTAATTCTTCAACTTCTTCTATTTCTTGATCCATAGAGGTTGATTCTAATTTCATGAATAGGGATTCAATTCCCTCAGCCACAAAAGCATAATCATGGTCATCATTTGAGCTATCACACTCATCCAATGAATTATTATCTTCTATTATGTGCAATCCCTTCTTATTTTTGAATAATTTTTTTCTTATTGGAGTAGTGGAGTTTCATATTTTTACTATCTTCTTCTTGTTCATAATTATATTTTTTGTTATAAGGGCATTTAGCAACAAGATGTCCTACCTTACCATAGTTAAAGAATTCAAAGGGTAATTTACCTCTGTATTTTCTAGCTCCTCTTCTTAATTTTTTGACAAAGTTGGATTCTTCTTCATCAATCTCCTCAGATCTCAATGTAGGTGCTTCTACTTTTACTTGTTTGGATGCTTTTAATGTAGCTTCTCTCTTGAAAGCATCTACCTCTCATTCTCATCTCATAGGTTATGAAGCTTCCATGCAACTCATCTATAGTGAGCTTATCTAGATATCTTGCTTCTTTTATTGTAGATATTTTAGAGTCATACCTTGATGGAAAATATCTTAGGACCTTTTTTACAATGACCAAATATTTTATCTCTTTTCCAAGGCCTCTGATTACATTGACTATTTCATCTACTCTGAGAAGGTAGTCTAAAATTTTCTCTTCTTCATTCATTTTAAGACTTTCAAACTTGCCTTTGTATGTTTGTATATTGGCCTACTTTACCTTATCATCACCTCCATAGATGTTATTCAACTTATTCTAGATGTCCTATGCATTTTGAGAATGCATTACTTTGACAAACTCTGACTTAGACAATACACAAAGAATAACATTCTTTGCCTTGGAATTTCTCTCATATGACTTCTTTACAGCCTGATCAGTAGGGATTGTATATCCATTTACAATATACATACATACATCAAACCCTAATCAAGATAAATATTCATCCATTCTTATGCTCTAAAATGCATAGTTTGATCCATTAAAGAGAGGTGATTTGTTTGAGGAAAAGCCTTCTTGACTAGACATTTATGTTTATTATCCAATATTTACCTAGAGTTGATTAAGCTTCTTCAAAGGAATCAGGGCTCTGATACCAATTTTTGGAACCCAACTATCTACTAAGAAGGGGGTGAATCAGTAGATTGATTAAAATTAGTCCTTTGATCCTTTTTAATGCAATTTAGAAAAGATATGTAGAGATCACACATACACACACATATTCATAACACTAGATGTATGTGGAAAACCCAATATTGAAAAAACCACCATGAAAATAGCTTCTAGAATCTATTGTTTTAATCTAGCCTCAAAATCAAGAACCTCACTAATTACAATGTTTAATGGAACTGAAGTTAAGGAGACATCAATCCTTTGATTTAAGAACGCCTACTCTAAGGAAGAACCTAATCCCTAACTGAATACCAACTCAACTTTTTTGATGGTACTTACCTATCAGATCTATTATGGAGCTACAACTTTAGATTATAAAATTGATTCATAAATGAATCTAGTTATCTATTACAAACTTATTCTATAACTACTCATGCTCTACTCTGTATCTCTATTCCTCTCTTTCTCTCTCTCATTTAATTCAATCTTTTTCAACACTTAGTGCATTTTTTAGATGATGTATATATGTATTAGATTTATGTCTCATATCATTTTGTGTTCACACTTGGTCATTAACACATCATACTCCTACAAGTTTCCCGCTTTTTGAATTCATGTTCCACCACCATAATTCTCTATCTTTTTCTATATTTACCATATATTTGGCTTGAGCTTTGATACACATACCATATTACACAATTTAGATAGATCACATTGATCCATATCATTCTATGTGTCATATAGTGCATCTTTCCTATATGTTTCATCACTTGACCATTGAGATGAACATATCTTTAAATACTAGCCATTAATCTTAAGTTTTATGCCATGATCCAATGATCCTAATTCAAATGACTCAACTTTAAAATACAACCATTAGATCAAAATCTAATAGGCTCACGTGTTATGTTAGATCTCTATGAACTTACAAAATTTAACATTTTAACTTTAAAATGCATCCATTGATATTTTTATCTGAGTTCCCATGTGTTGTTAAATCTTTAAAAGAAGCATGGACTTTACCTCTATTTATCATTAAACATCAAGCACTTGATCTCATCTTGTTGCTTCCTAATGTTTTGGAACACATATACACTATTGATCTAGCTCGATCTTTAACTCACTAAACATCAGACACTTTGACCTCTTTTACTCCATGTGCTCTATTGATCTTCATTACATGATCATGCACTTACCATTAGATCTTCGAATAGACTAATACACTCATTGGTTCTCATTTGACAAGATCTTATGAATGTGACACTTGGCACCCTAATATTCCTTATATACATTACTATCATTTCTCATGCTTATGATACTTAGAACTCTCACATGCCTTCTACACATTGTCAATCCTTATGCTTGTGACACTTGGCACTAGCTCATGCCTTTTGAGCACTTTACTATTAGTCTCCATACTTGTGTGATTTAAAATTTTTTGCAGTATTGGAGTCTTATTCTTAATTTAATTAAGGTTTTAAGTTAATTAAATCTATAAATAATATTGGTATAATTAAGATACTAATTTTTATAATTTAATTATAATTTAAACCTTTCTAAAAATAGTAATAAATGAGAATAAATATAACTTATCTTAAACTAGATTGAGATGGTTAAGACAGGGTTTAAAATTTGTTGTGCAAGACTATGATAGTGGAATGAATTAAGATATACCCTTTATTTCATGAAAGGATAGGAGCATTGAAATAAGACACCTTGGGGTTTGGTGTTATAGTCCTTTTCTGCCACTATTGTCTTGGAATCTTAAACTTTTTGAGTTTTAGTTTCTATCTCTGTGTGAACCTGCCTATGAAATTATGGATGTTGGATGTCTATGAAACTCATTACAGAGCTGATTTAGTCTTCAAACAATAGACTCCATTATTCTTTGACAAACTTTGAGAAATAGGGGGTTAGTGTATGTAAGATTCACTAAACATGTATCCACACCCTTTGTGTGTGCATGCTACCTACATACCCATACTTTGAAAAGGGATCAAGCCATATGTAGTTCTCCCACTTGATGTGCTTTGTGAAATAGTGTGTATAAAGATGTAAAATGTTAAAACTAGGTGTGCTAGAGGCGGCTAGGGACTAGTGTAAGGGTTTCAATATGATTGTATCTATATTGGATGGATATATACAAAGAATAGGGAAGTTTATCTCAATGGTCTTACTTGTATTTTTTCTTACCTTATGATATTTTCCAACCCATTATAAATAAAATTTGAATATATTTTATAAATATCTATTGGTCATGGGTTGAATATATTCATGATAGGATAACACAATGAGGAATAAGAATCAAGAAAAAATGGTCACCTAAGATTGAAATGTGATTGGATAAGAGCACTGAACTCAAATACCCTGGGGTCTGGTACTATAGTCCAAGTTGGCCACTAGTGTCATGAGGGTACGGGGCATAGGGAGATGGGTTTGTCATGGAAAAATCAGCTTGGTTGAGCTAAAATCAGGTTTTAGAGGCCTATGGATGACTGGGAATAAATAAGGTGTCTAGAAGGGTCATGAGAGCATGAAACAGGGACCTATGGGTTGGGTATCACAAGATACACTCAAGTTACCAATTTTCACATTTTATATGACTATATTTGCCCCCCCCCTTTATTCTAGTGATGAAGCAAAATGAAATACTAGGATAAATAAAAAGTAGAAAGTGTACATGAACTTATGTGAAAGGGTAAAGCCCATGAAGTTGTGTGATGTTTGGTGTGCATAGAGAGAAAATGTTGTGAAGTGTAAACATGTAAGAGAAAACAAAGAGTATATCAGTTCTTACTAGATACACTATATCTAAAATAATAACGTACAAATTTGGGTAAGAGAGAAAGGAAGAGAAAGGAACAAATACACCTCATCAAGTACATGAACCAATACAAAATTTATTATGATGTTGAGTGATGCTAGATAATGTTGGATATGTGTTGGGTATGTATTAAACCAAGAGTAATATCGTGAATGGAGTTAAGTGCTCAATTCCTTGAGAGTGGCTCAAGAATGCAAAGGCTATCCCTTTAGCTCCATCATCACCCACTAAGTAAAGTTATGTAATCATGTGTATACTAATTAACATTTGGCCTATGTGTCCAATCCCTCTATGTAGGTGGCTCAAGAATACAAAGGCTAGCTAGTCCTTTGGCTCCATTGTTGCTCCATGAAGTGAAGCCATGAACTGATACCAATATGAAATGTGTATCATATGAGATGACTCCTAAAGCCCATGAATGTTATGTAATCTAATAATATGGTATGGATAGTTGAATGTAAAGTGGAGATTAGGCTTATATGAAAGCCATTCTAAAATCAATCAATAGGATTATGTGAAAGCCACTCAAAAATGATGTTAACCACCTAAAGATGGAATAAGGCATGCAACTGCTAAGAATACCTAGGTAATGTACTAAACTCAAAAAGAAAAGAAGTCAAATGTGTCACGTACATTGCCCCCAATCATTGGTGTTTGAAATATGGATGCTGATATGGAAGTTATATCAATTACCTAATCTAAAATTAGAAGCAAAATCCATCATGTTGTGCATGATGCCCCCTATATCTAGATTCTCTAAGAAAAATTGTACTGAAACTATTGATTTTGAACTAAACTATGTCTGACAAAACTATAGTTGAGTTTATCTTTCTGCCTGTTTCTAAAAAATATAGTTTTGTTGTTGTTTTGACAAGAGCATTGAAATTAGACACCATACTATCTAGCACTGTAGTCCAATCTTGGTGCTATTCTTCTGAGTTGATTCTGATGATTTTTCTATGAGTATCACTATTTTTCTACTCTATTTTATTTGGTTTGAAATTTGAATACTATTCTGAGTGTTCTAAAAATTGATTTTTAACCATTAGGAGCTCTAATCTCTATGACAAAACCCTTGTTTATTTCCCTTTTTTTTAGGGTAGGATTGAAGACCCTGTAATGACTATCCTTAGAAAAAAGAGCCCTGTATGTGTGTTATAATGCAAGAATGCATGATATAGAAATGATAATTGATAAGATACCTTGAGATATATCATGGTTTGTATGAGAGATTATTAAATTAATAGGAGTATGCCTAGATAGATATAATAATCTAATATCATGTGCAATATAATAAATTAAAACTAAAAGTCTGGTCATTTGTTAGTTGTTAACTGTTAGTTTTTAGTTGCTAGTTGTTAGTTGTTAGTTATCAAGGAGGGATGGAGCATGATGTTCATCATAACATCCAAGAAATCAAGATAATCCATGATGTAGATCATGTCATTGTAAATAATTGAAAAACAATCAAGTAACAAGCACACAAGGCGAGAAGTAAGAAGTATACAAGAGTGGCCAAGGGGCCAAATAAAAAAGGAACATGGGCACATGTCACTCAAAATGTAAATCAAGCCTATAAGGCATGTTCAAATTACACATAAATATATAATTTAAAACAATCAAGGTTGGCATAAAAGCCATAATCACATAGAAGAGTATAGATGAAGGACATTGGCAAATGTCTTAAGGCACACACAAGACATAGAATAAGAATTGAGAAATACAATCGCATCTAGCTATGAAAAGTAAGAAAGGAAAGCATGTAAATGTTAGAAATATAGTTACATATAACTAATCCAAGTAAGAAGTAAAATTATGCAAGACATGTAGTACAAGACTAGGTATATGCTAAGAAATACACAAGTGTTATATACTAGTGAGTGTTGATAGAGTAATCTATGTAAGCTAGTAAGTAATATAAATCAACATGATAACTAGAGTGTGTGATGTAAGAATGACATAACCTAGATGGTGTAGTCATGTAGAATATGCGTATGGTGGGTAAATATGTCAATGTATATCTCGAATGTAGTAGTAGGATGCCCCCTCAATGGGTAAAGTGAAGCAATCTAGGATCTGAAAGTTACTACACACACTCAAAAAAGATCAAGTAAAGCATGGTAATGTAGATAAATCAACAAACAATAACATAGAACAGAAAAATGTAAGTCTAGCATAGTAGTAGAAATGTAAAGCATAGATAATGCAAACAATTGAAATGTTTTTTATGTTTTTGAATTATTTGAATGTTTTTAGTATTTTTGAATATTTGAATGTTTTTGTATTTTTGGAATAAGATATGTACAATAAATAATAAAGGAGACCATGTAAAATTAATATTGAGAGGAAATGATACTAATCGATGAGTTTCATGGGAGAATCCCTATTATGGTGTCCTATATCAATGATAGGGATCATGCATGATCATGAAACATGATGGAAAGGCTGAGACTATGACTCTAAAATTTGTGTATGTTATAAGTGCTCTAAAATATCTATATTAGAAACCAACTATGGGATCCCTTGTAACTCTGAGAAGTAGATGCAACTGTTGGGTTCTTAAGGACCCATTCGGTATGAGGAGAAGCTCTTTGAAAATGTGCTTTATGTGTAAAGGTATGAGATTTCAATGATACTACCTTGGGTGTGAATACTATAGGTAAAAGCTATCTAGAATTATAAAACTATGATTGCTCTAAAAGAGAGCTCCGTGGAAGTGTATGAACTCTCTATGTTGGTGAAAACTGCTTTGACTATGTTTGAATCTAAACTAGAGGAAGAACTGTAATTGGTGGAGAAGTTGAAACTGGTGGCAAAACTAAAATTAGTGACTATAATCTAGTAGATAGCTCTGAAGTGAGGGAGTGGTAACTCATATGGAATGCCATTAACTGTAACAACCTAATTAGCATGAATGAATTTTATGCATCTATGAACTGTAGAAGGTACTGCTTGAAGTTTTTGAATCCATGGTCAACCAAGTAACATATCAAAAACTCTTGCACTAGGAATAATAGTAAATGGTGTGGCCACATATGTTAAACCAACTTATAGAGGAAGTAAAATATCACCCAATGAACTTTGTAGGCACCTACTCAATTCACTGATAACGATTTCCATTAGGGTAATATCCTTCTTTGAATATCCCAAATACTATGGTAATGTCATAGTGCATATGTTCACATTAGATCCATTGTCTATGAGAACACTATGAATAAGATGATTATGAATGTAAGCTCTAATAAAGAGTGCATGATAATCTAAATCATCCTCAACTATATCCTACTCTGAGAGGGAAATCAAAGGTCTAGCTAGAACTATAGAATTGTATACACCAATCATGTTGATCAAAGTATGTGTCTTAACTAAAGGTGTATGATATGTAGCTGGTGGAGGATGTGCATGATATGCATGGTAAACACCTAATGTATCCCCTATCTCATGTTTAGAGTGTTGTGGGAAAGGATCTGAGAATATTTTTAGAGCCTTATCTTGTGTTTGCTTTGCCTGAGGAGGCTCAACTAGAGTGTCAAGATAAATAATGTTTCCATCTATCAAGTCTTATATCTTATGTTTCAAATTGATGCATCTATTTATTATGTGGCTTGGTGCCCTATGAAAATTGAAAAATTCATTCTGATCAGATCCCTGTAGAAGAGGCTTTGTTGGATTACCTTCTCAAATAGGAAGGAGATATATGATATTACATTCCAATAACTATTGTAAAACTCTTGCTGGAGAAACTGATAGATTGGTAAAGGTTCACTAAGGAGGTGCTGCTAAAACCACTCGTTGAGGGGGATCTGAAGTCGCATTGATTGTAGGTTGATTTTGATACTTTCTATCATTGATCTTGACTTTTTATGGGTCTTTTTTATTACTCTTATTTTTTATTTCTTATATACTTATGTACTTGAGTTTTCCAATTTAAATTAATTTGACTTCCTTTTCCTTTAGTGTATGACATAACTCAGTGAAGGAAGAGAATGTTTTGAACATTATTGATTCATGTAAATCTTGTAGAAGACTCTGTTTGAAGAGATCTTGTAACTTTTGATTGGTGATGTGGCTAGTCATCTTAGCCAAAATAGTCTTATATCAAAGAACATAATATCTACGATGCTCATTTGACCTTTGTTTTTGTTGTGTAACTTGGGCTTAGGAAACCTTATCACCAATGTTAATGCTAAAATGAGCTAGGAACATGTCAGCTAAAGGATTGAATGCATTGACTAACTGAATAAGTATACTATAAAACCATTATAGAGCATAATCCTTTAGACTTCATGGAATCTAAGAATGTTGTGTGAAAATCTCTCAAGTGTGTCTCTAGATCACCCTTGTCATCATATAGAGTGAGCTTAGATTGAACAAAACCTGGTGGTAAGGGTATTGAATAAATATGACATGTTAATGGTGTATAAAAAGAATCAAAATCCAATGTTAGTCTATAATTACCTTGTTGAAGATGTAGCACCTTGTATTGAAGAGATTTTATCTCTTGCATAAGAGCTACCACATCAGGAGACAAAGATGTACTATCTATAATTGGTTGTGCCTCATAGGAAGGTTGGGCTACTATAGGGGGTTCTTGAGACATATTTTCCCTCATAGTGTCATTCATAATTGATTGATTTGTGGTTTGAGAATATTGACCATTATTCACTTATTTTTATTCTTCTTGTAGTGTTTTAAGCATGTCATCTTGTATATCAAGATGTTTAGTTAAAACGTCTTGAAGTTACCTTTTATTAGTTTCATCAAAACTAGTATATTGGGCCATTGTTAATGTAGGAAAATAAATTGAAAATGGATTGAATTTTTTGCAATAAGTTGTAATATGTAAAGTGCAATGAAAGAAAAGTAATGAATAAAGGAAAGGTAAAGTCCTAAAAATAGAAAATTAAAATATGCATAAAAAGGATAAAAAACTCACAAACATGTAAGGTGATACCTCAAGAATTAAAGGGACCTAATAAGTTCAACTAGGGTTTTGAAAAATAATTTGTTTAAAATTACTATATAATTTTAAAAATTAAAGTGAATTTTTTATTTAAATATGCAAGTAAAAATTAGAAAAATATTACAAAAATTTTGATTTAAAGGGACTTAGTAAATACAACTAGAGTTTGGATGAAAATAATTTTGTTAAAATTACTATGAAATTTCAAAATTTAATATGAATTTATAATTTAAATATGCAGGTAAAAAATTGGAAAATATTTTTAAAATTAGCAAGAAATTTTCCCTAGGATTTTGAAGGTTTTTATGCGCAAAAGGCCTTAGTAAATTCAACTAGGGTTTGAAATAAATTATTTTTAAAATTACTAAGGTAAATTTAAAAATTAAATGTGAATTTATAATTTAAATATGTAGTAAATTTTTTTAAAATATTGAAAAAATTAGCAAGGAATTTACCCTAGGGTTTCTAGGGTTTTTATGCATAAATAAAATAAGTCATGTTCATCAAATGATTTAACTTTTTTGGGAATATTGGAGTATTATTCTTAATTTAGTTAAGGGTATAATTTAATTAAATCAGTAAATAATATTAGGATAATTATGCTACTTATTTATATAATTTAATTGTAATTTAAACCTTTCTAAAAATACTAATAAGTGAGGGAAAATGTAACTTAACTTAAACTAGGCTGAGATGGCTAAGACAGGGTCTAGAATCTGCTATGTAGGACTGTGATAGTGTCATGAATTAGGATCTAGCTTTAGTTTCATGAAAGGATAAAAGCACTGAAATAGGATACCCTAGGGTCTAGTGCTATAGTCCTCTTCTATCATTATTATCTTGGAGATCTGAGCTTTTTGGGTTTTATTCAATGTTTATATGTGAGATTTTCTATGAAATTTTAGATGTTGGATGTCTATATAACTCCTTGTAGGCCTATTTAGTCTTCAAACCCTAGACTCCATTATGCTTTGACAAACTTTGAAAAAGAAGGGGGGTTAGTATGTGTAAGATGCACTGAACATGTATCCACACCCCTTGTGTAGGCACACTACCTACATACCCATAATTCGAAGAGGGATCAATCCATATGTAGTTTTACCACTTTATGTGATTTTTGTAATAATATGTATGAAGATGTAAAATACTAAAATTGGGTGTGCTTGAAGTGGCTAGGGACTAGTGTAAGGGTTTGAATATGTTTGTAGCTATATTAGATGGTTGTATGTAGAGACAAGGGAAGTTTACCTTAGTGGTCTTGATTTTATTCTTTATTTATTTATGATATCTTCTAACCCATTCTAAATGAAATTTGAATGGGCTTTTATAAATATCTGTTGGTCATGATTCAAATATATTCATGCCAGGTCAACATAATCAGGAAGAGAAATTAGGATAAACTAGTCACCTAGGCTTGCAATATGATTGGAAAATAGCACCAAACTCAAACACCTTAGGGTCTAGTGTTGTAGTCCAAGTTGGGTACTATTGTCCTGAGGGTATGAGACCTAGGGGATGGATTTATCATGGGAAAATTAGTCTTGCTAAGCTATAATCAGGTTTTGGAGGCCTATGGATGACTGGGAATAAGCAAAAAGGTGTCTAAAAGGGTCATAAGAGCATGCAAGAGGGACTTATGGGTTGGGTGTCATAAGCCACACTCAAGTTACCAATTTTCAAATTTTATATGACTACATTGTGACACTTGGCACTCACGTGTTCCTTATGCACATTATCAATCCCTATGCTTGTGACACTTGGCACTAGCACGTTCACTATCAGGTACCTTTGACATATTAACTTTATTATTCATTATTGGATCTTCAATATACAATTTAGTGTTATCCATTCATCAAGCTTGAACAATCCTTAAGTTGAGGACTTAAGAAATGTTAAAGTCTTTGATCATCATTCTAATCCAATAATTACTAGGTTGAAGGGTTCAATTACATAATGATGATGAAGGCTTAAGTTATATTTAAGCAATTAGTTCCTGCCCATGTCTAATCAGCATGAAAATAGAAAACCCTATGAACATCATGACTAAAAACCTTTGGGTTTTACTAATAAACCCTAGTAATGTTTAATAGATAAAATAAATTATTATTGAGATCATTTCTCTTCATCTAAAATTTTGGACCATATATACGAGATGCACTTAAAAAACCCATAATAGATCTTCTATCAATTTATCTGCAAATGTCTAAAAATGGTATTTTTAAAATCATGATAGTATTGCAGCTTATATTATACAATTGTAAAGCATGTTCTTCTCTGCATCAAACTTGTCTGATCTTCTAAAATTTATGACATCCATAGTGCTAACTATCTCTCTTTTGACATCAATTACAATCATATTACCAAAAAAATCATAATCATATGTTAAATGGATAGATAAATCTAGACCAGTTTGTGTGCAATTACAAAAAAAAATTCTATTTTACAATTTTGACATAGAAGTGATAAAAATGGTGTCTACATTTGTTTATGTTTGAGAAGGCATTGCAATATGTATACAAGTAATCACTTTTCAAAGAATGAAAAAGTCATTAAAATGATCATAGAAAAAAATTAACGGATGTTAATTTTAATGAATTTGTTAAATTTACTATAAAATGGGTTCAAATGTGTCCCAAACAAGTTCTTGGTAAGCCCTTAATGCCCTCTTGATGGGAGAGTCAATAATATTTTGGATGAGTGGACCCATGAAAGGAACAAATAATCATAGAGAGATTCATGAATTTAATTGTTATCTTATGTGATGCTTATTTCATTTGATTTTGTCTCTTTTACATAGATTAGATATGATTGATATGATTTTGATTTAGAAATGCTCTTACTATTAGTATTTTATGAGATTGATCTTATGCTCAGTTGGTTTAATGACTTTGATGTGAATAATCATGATGTTTGTTAGTCTTATGATTGGATAGAGAGATAGAGATGTATTTTATTTATGGAATTTATAGGTAAAACATGTTTTAATACTTGATTTTAATTATGAACATGATAGTATATATCATGATATGAAACACCATGATGACCTAGCCATAATGTGCATAAGTACTAACCCCTGATCCAATATAAAATTGACAACACACCAATGATAAAAATCATGATGACAATGCTTATATATGACAATGGATGGACTCAAGTACAAGTGTATGATAAGGGACACCATGATAATGACCTTGTTGGCAAAATGGACTGAGTCAAGGAAGAACCAAAAAAGTAAACAAACAAGAAAACAAGTAAGAAAACACACAAATAGGAAAATAAAAGGCAATATTGTCTTTGATCAAATCAAAATCCACATGTGAAGGCTTAGGAATAGCAATTTTTGGAATGGATTCCCCCAAGCAAGGATGCATACAAGAGGAATAAGTGAGAATTGAACATCCCAAAATAATTTGCATGCTTAAACTTTCCCTAAATAGGGTGGAAGCCATGTGGTTGAATTATAGCAATTTCATTTGACTTTGTCTCAAATAGGGTAGATTTAGGAAGGACACATCCCAATGGTATATTATTTGATTGGATTAAGATTGATCAAGGATATTTTACTAGACCTAAAATAAGAAAAATATTTTTGTATTTTGTGGTTTTATATCTTTTTTGGATATTTTGACCTTTTCTAATTTTTTTGATGTTTTAATATTATAAATGTTTAGAAATTTTTTTAAAAAATGAATATTTTTAAGTTTTTGGCATCTCAACTCAATGGATAATTATGAGATGCAAAATTATTTGACTCAAAAAATGGTGAGATCATGGAATTAACTCATAAAATGATGAGAATATGAAATTAACATGAAAAATGGTGAGAGTGTAGAATGGAGATGTTTAAGAGCATTTTAAAAATTATATGCACAAGGGATCGCTATCAAAGGGAAAACTTGTTCAAGCACCAAGATGGGATTTAATAGAAAATGGCATGATTATAATGATCAAATTGGATAATAATATATGATAAGCAGATGAGGAATATCCAAATACTATGTCATGTAAGAGCCAAAATGTCCAGTCGTCAAAGTGTCACTAAGAGGATATGCCAAGAGATTTTCTAAAATAAGGCTTATAACAACTTCCAATTTCTCATTAATACCAAGATGAGAAGGAAAATTGGATCAAGGTAGGATGAATAAAAATATTATTTGAGACAAGGTAATATGATGGGAATTGAATGAATTTCCATGTAGGCAAGGATGCCTCCAAGTGTCAAGGTACTTGTAGACAACAAATTATTTACACACGATGCCAAAAACCTATTTTTCATCGTGATACTTACCCAAGGCACTACAAGCATAGTTTTCGCCATGGATAAATTATTTATCTTTCTCTTTTGATTTAATTTTTTATTTTTTAATTTACATCTCAATTCTATAGAGGATAATGAGGTATACAATGTTAAATGTCTGATCTCTAACCCATGTTAATTTTGAATAGTTTCTCTAATATAATTTTGTTTTTTATGTAGACTATACTAATGTCTAAATGATCTTTATTGGTTGTTGACTTAGTTTCCTCTAAACCTCTAGACAAGATGTCTTTATATCCTTTGGGAAAAAGAATACTACTAGGAATGTTCAATAAGGGTAAGCATGGGATAAATAGTCTAATTGTATAATATAAAATACATCTTAAATTAATAATAGGATTATAATGGTTACATAATGAATGAAAATTAGGAATTTCAATCACATAGTGTTTATGATTCCAGATTCAACTTGATTTTGGTTATGGTGTGGCTGATATAGATTTCAATAATATCTTCATCAAGTAATGATGAACTAATTGGATTAGTTATTGGTGCCTTAAAGAGGTTTTCAACAATAAAGTTTATTAATTGTTTTGATATAGATTTTCCAATAGTTCTTTGAATAAGGTTTCACTAAGGGATATTGGTAATTCATTTTTATTGTCTCTTAATGCCTTAATCAAGGTATCACTAAAGGAATCTACTTTTTTTATTTTGCTTATTGTCTAGTGCCTTTAAAGAGATTTCAATATAAAATTATTATTTTATATAAATGTTGTCTTATATCCCTAAAGATTCTACCACTGAAATGTCACCTTGAAATAAGTTCAATAATGTGTGATTTTGTCGATCCCAATCAACATTTGTGGGAGGTGGAATATCAATATAATGGTTAGTATGGTTAATATTAAAGTCATATATAATGTTAATGTAAGGGGCAAAGGTAACACAATCCCCATAGAGACTACTAGGATAACTTGTGTCAATATTGAAGGAAACATCTTTGAAAACTATGGGAGGATCATAAATATATTCAATTTAATCTACAAGAAGTGTGTAATCGATGTCATAATATCTACCAAGGTATGTTGATTCTAAATTTATTTCAAAATCAAGTGGATTTGATAGAATTATATAGCCAATTTTATAATAGCCACTAATATAGTCTAATTTTGAAGTTGATTCTAGCTCAAGAGTATTTGAACTCAATGTTGAAATTGATGTTAATTATATTTTTGATGTTAAATATGATAGTTTTTCTATAATGGAACCCAATTCTACCACTATTTATAAAATAAAACTTGATTTTGATATAGATGTGGGTCTTAATTCTAATTTAGCCACATGAATGACCTATTAGATTGGGTTTTCCATAAGTACTTTTTTCACTTCTCATTAAGCAGTGAAGGTTTTGGGATGTAAGGATTTCAAATAATAGGGAACATTTGATAATGGATGAAATATAGGTTATTTATCAATAATATTTTCATTAAATATGGGCTTATCAAAAAGGGGTTCATTAAGATAAGGCTCATCAAAAATAGGAGGATGGTTAAAGGGTGACACATCAAATATGGGTGACTTGTATTGATCTAAATTTGGAAATGGATTAATCTAATTATGATTTATAAAATGATCTTGACATATCCCTAAAAATTTCTTCTCAGACGTACTTGAATCCTTAGTAGATGATGGCCATTGGAGTGGTAATGATAAGATATTATCAAATTACTAGATTTATTGTGGTTTAAAATTTGAATGGGCATTAGACAAAGGTACCAAAATAATTTCCCTTTTACTAGCATTACCAATATAAAGTGGGTAACTATTAGATGGGATGTTTGATGGATGTCATTGTGAAACAGTGTTAGTACTCCTACTTAACATAGAATCTAGTTTTCCTAGATTAAAATCTATAGGTGGTTGATCACTTGTTTCAAAAATTCATAAAAAGAGATCATATATGTTTTCAAACATGTATCATTCAAGGGCTTAAATTTGTGTGAATGACATGTAATTGAATAGAAACATAATATAAGATTGATCTAAGGATGCTCCCAAACAAGGATACATGTAAGGGGAATTGGGCCCAAGTAGGATAGAATTGGTTGGATTTCTCTAAGCTCAAATTGGACTTTGATGTTGTATTGGATTCAAATGAGAGAAATGATGGATGTCATGACTTCATCATTCCCACCTAAAAAGTGTGGGAGATTGAAATAAAATATAAATACATGAATTAGAAATGATGAAATAAATCATTGGACTTGAAATGTTTAATTTAAACAAAGAAAAGATCATATAAATACTAGAATTCAAACCTAGTTTTTAAATGGTTTTGAATTAGACACTTGAGAAAATGATTAAAATGAGTCTAAATTCACACAGACATCATAATGGTATAATTTCACATAAGAAATGTATGAAATATATGCATTTAACAACTTTGGACATATAAGGGGGAAATGTTTGACTTAGAATGTGGATAGATTAACACCTTTTTATGTAGGTATGGTATGCTAATGTCGTGAACTTTGGTTTGACATTTTTTGATAGGATTGTTTTTGGAATACAAAACAAGGTTTTGACATGATAATCAATCATAAACACATAAGCATTATGAGACAATTTAATAACTGATGCATGTGTACATCACATTCATTAAATCTTCAATATGCTTGTCTTGAGATAATATTAAAATTTTAAGATTCATTAAATAAATTATTATAATTATTGGTGGTGTTTTAATCTCACATTTCTCTCAATAGGATCATACGAGAAAAGAAATATTAGGGGATGTTACCTTTACACTCTTGCATTAATAAAGGATCCATGACAAAAGAGGTATCTAATAATAAATCCAAGATTAGTTTATTCATGAGAGGATCTTGTCCTTTTGCAACCACTTTAGTCATAACGGTCTCAGTGAAGTACTACCAGATTTGGGGTCTGCTTACAATTTTACTTGGATTTATAAATAGTCCTTTTATACAACTCATAAAATATAGTACATGGGTATAGTTCTGTCAATGAACAGGTTCAATTTTATTTCTAATATTATTCCTTTAGAGGGTATCACACCTTGACCTTGAGTATTGGAAAGAACTCCCCAATATTCTCTTCTCACATGATGATGTGCAAGCATAAATTCAAGCCTTCATGATGGAAATTATCCTCAATTTGTAATTAAATTTGAATAAATTATATTTGGTACAAATTCTAGGTAATGGCATCCTAATCACTACACCCTAAAGACTTGTGAGAAGGTGATGAAATCTAATCCTCATAGTCAAAAGAAAAAGGAAGGTTTTATCATTCTGATTTATGCAATTCCCACTAAGGATGATTGAAGAGCATAGTAGTTAAATATTCAAGATTAAAATAAATAGAAAAATTATTTTTCTAAGTCATCCAAAAGGGGAGAGTATATGTATAAAATATCTTCACAAAACACTCAAGAAACAAGAAAACTTGTACAAAATGAATAAACTTAAAAAATAAACAAGTTTTATTATAACCCAAAATGAAATATGAATTATTTTTAAGACACTAAAATAAATGTGAGTAGATAAATTATTTATTTGAATAAATCATCACATATTTTTTATAATCTACAAGTAAACAAGGTAAGTAGTTTTGCTTGGTAGGTATTTGGCATGCGTAAATCTATAAACAAAATGTTAAAAGTAGTAGTCAATAGTTTAATAATAACTTATAAAATATAAATCAATTTTCTAAAAAAAAAATTATAGGTTTATTATAGGATAAATCCTCACACCCATGATAATATTAAGATTAAAATAGATAATAGATCAAAAATTATGATTACTTTCCTAGCCATTTTTAGCCAAAAAATAAAATGTGGCAGTTAGTAATTTGACCATAAATCTTAAAATATTTATAAGTTTTTAATGAAATTTTGAGAGGTTTTTTATAGAATAAATTTATACATCCTTAAAAAAATTATATTAATAAATATAACAGGTTAAAATTTATGAATATTTTATCAATCATTTTTTAGATAAAACATAAGATCTGAAATAAAAGATGACAGTTGGTAATTTGACCATAACTCTTAAAATAAATATCATTTTTCAATTAATTTCAAAAAAAAATTAATAATATAATAATTTACACTCATGTAAAAATATAAATTAAAATAGATAACAATTTAAAAGTTATAAATATTTTACCAGCCATTTTCTAGCAAAACTCAGAATAAAAAAAATTAACTACAAGACTAATAAAGATACTAGAAGAATTTGTGTGGTGTGAGTTGGATCCCATTGAGTATGACATATATGTCCATAGGATTATTCACAAGTAATATTTTAATAAATCTTAGATAATTCTATCAAAAACAAACAACTAAAAAAAATTTGAGCCTAGGACCTAATGAGCATATAAAGATTAGCAAAAAATGCATTAGATTTCAACCAAAAGCATGAAACCTTCAATGGAAACATATTTGTATAGGATTTATTTTGTTTTTAGAATAAAATGGTGTTTTTCAATACCATTTTGTGTTGAGACATATATTTAAGCTATGAACTAGTTTAATTTGATCAAGAAATCAAAAATATGATGCATAAAAGGACTCGAGAACTTGTCAGCACTTTGTTGTATATCTTGAACATGTTCATTGCAAAGGAGAAGAGGTATATTTATAAAAAAACTAGAATTAATTAGGACCCCTTATATTGAAATAAATATTAATGGTTAAAAAAAAATTAACAATAGTGCACATGGATCAACACATGGATCGCTAATGTGAGCCTTTCATGTTACTCAAGATGAAGGGTGGAGGATGATCTTTAAAAATATCAAAGGAGGATTAATATAAACCCTTCATCTTTTTTTCCAAGATGAAAGGTTGATAATTTTCCTCGTAATATTTTTTTGAGTCATTATTAGCCATTTATCCTATTTCTAAGATAAAATGTGAAGAATCATTCCTAAGAAAGTACATTGATAATCAATGTAGGCCCTCCATCTTGTTTCTAAGATGATAGGTTGAGAATGTTCTCCTATAATATATAACAAGATTAATTATGAGTCCTTAATAAGAGTGGATAATATTCTTTCATATTAATTAATTTAATAAATTATTTGGCTCACAAAAGAATATTCCATAGGATCTCAATATTCTTTCTTGAATGAAGATGCCTTTTGAAAGGAAAATGAAGAATTAACACTTGAAATGAAATTATAATTCTATTTGTATAGAACTATAATTAGAATAATTATTAATTAAAATTCATCAAATATCAATTTAATTAATATAATGTGGGAAAATTGATTATAATAATGATTTAGAGAAGGGGAATTGATTGTATTAGTTGATCAATGAAAGGAAATTAATGAATTGATCAGAATAAAAGAATGACAAGATAAAATGACCAAAATGATAATTGAACATATCTAATATGTTGAATTATCCTACCTAGATATGCTCCAAGATAAATTTAAACTTGTATGCTAGATGAATACATGTCATAATAGTTTATGTGCAATTACAAGAAGTCATTCTATTTTATAATTTTAACACAAAAGTAATAAAAATAGAGTGTCTATAATAAGTTTGATCAGTTTATAATTTTTTAGATTGAATTGAGTTTAAATTTTTTTATATACTTAATTATAATTTGATGAATATTATTAATGGATAATGTATAAATATTTTCAAAGGAAATAGTTATAGAAAAATAATCTTAAGATAGAAAGGAATAAGTGGAAATATTCATGCATATGTAAGTAATCACTAAATAAACCATGTCACCAACTTATTGTTGATTAAGTTATGTATACTCCTTGAGTCAATCAACACTTTCACTTTGATTTATTTGTAAAAAACATGACCTTTATGGTTTGTGGAGTGATGATACCTAAAAAATAAAGGCACGATATAGTTGGTTGAGTATCTTTTGATTCCTCCTTTAGCTCATCCTCACTCTTGCCTACTTCATTATCACCTTCAATGTAGAAAAAAATCTTATCAACACATGTATGTCCTTTTTTGTATTTTTTATCATAGTTAAAACATAATCCTTTTTATTATTTTCCTTTAATTTATTGAGTAGTCAATTTGGTAAGCTAAGGGAATCATTTTGTTATAATAATGCACTCTTTGCCAATAGTTAATTCCCACTATTTGATGAAATCTCTTTCCTCTACTTTACTTGTGAATACCATAAACTTAGATATTGAACTTGTATTAAATATGTGAAATCAACTTTGATGATGTTCTTAAGCCCACCTAAGAACATGACATTCAAGTTATCCTTTGTGATATCATCCACACGTAAGGACATGTTCTTTAATTATTGAATATCATCCTTGATAGTCCCTTTTTCATAGTTTTGTTAACTTATTGAAGTATTTATGTATTAAATCATTATGGTAGTGCATGTGTAGCTCATTATTGAACACTGACCAAGTAATTGTAAGACCCTTTTTTTATTTTAATTGCATAATCATATATACCAAATGAACTAATCCCATTCCAAATATAGAGATGCCATGACCACCTTTTATGCATAGGGGTTTGATGTAAGTCAAATAATTTTTCTATTTGATTGATCTAGGTGGCTGAATCCTTACCATCAAGCTTGCACACTTCCACTTTTGGTAGCATGATCTGTGAACCTGTATTTAAAATTAGATTATTCTAGTTAGGAGAACCTAAGTGGCCTAATGGAGAATTATTGGGAAGTGGCACTGTGGAAATATCATCCATGAAAATTGATAATTTCACATTAATGTTACTCATATTTCCTTTTATTATGTCCAATTCACCATTAAGCACATCCAAATCCTCTTTTTTGGGTATCCAACTAGTTTAACTTTTAAAAGATTTTTGGAATGTAAACCCTAGGTTGTTAAAAGTCTAAAACATTAAATCAAGAGAGAAATATGTAATAAATACAACCATTGATTTTTATAATAATTAACCTAATTAATTATTATAAAAATAGTAAAAAATCACACACATATGTACTTAAATATAAATTGATTGAGATAGATGATTTAAAGGATAAAAATTGGCATAAAAGTTGATTAGGGTGTCATAAACAAGATCCAGGTGTCATAACTCCTCTTGGATAATAGTGTGGTTCCCTGAACAGTAATGCATCATGATGGTGTCTTCTATTTTGTGCTAGTGTCCTTGTGTATGGATTGATGTGAACTTATAAGATCAATTGTGTCTAATTTTGATAGGCTCAAACCTATGAAGATGAAACCTACTTCACTATATGTGTACTATTTTTGACTAAATTGTGAGCAAACCCTAGACTTTCATGTTGTTAGGTTATTTGAAGATCACAAGTAGAAAAAGTGTGATTTTATTTGGGTAGGATAGGCTTCCTCAACACCCCAATGTGTTAATATTTGCCTACATACCCATACCTCGAGAGGGGATCAAACTTGATGTAGTTATCCCAATCTAAGTTTTGGTTCAAGAACAAGTAAATGCTAGTATGAGTGTTAGCTTTAGTGCTTTGAATGAGTCTTGAGACTATAAATATGATTGAATTGATCTTATAAATATTGTAAATGTTTATATTCATAACTAGGGTAGAATAAGGATTGATGACTTTTATTTTGCATCATTTATTTTGAGCTTGTTTTTTTTATTTGCATCATATTTCCATCTAGTAGATAAATGGATAAAATATGTGTATATATACTAATATGGTACTTGTGCAGAGTCTAAAATAAGTATAATCTAACCCTAGGTATCTTAATAATTGAAAATGCATCTATTGGGGTCAAAATTAGGCAAAGGATACCAATGCAATCCCTTGGTCACTAGCACATTACACTAGTGTCCAAAGAAGTGTGTTAGTGTCTATGTGGTAGAACCTGAGGCACTAGAATCCTAGATTCCTAGGGGAAGCTTTGAGACTAATTTTGAGATGTCTAGAGATGTTTAATAACCACACAAAAGTTGAATAAGAGTTGAAAGATGCCCTAAGATAGGTCTAAGGCTAAGCTAGTGATAGGTTGGTCTCAAATAACACTCATTACACTCAATTGGCATTTTATATGACTATATTTGTCTCTCCTTTATTCTAAAAATGAATCAAAGTGAAATTAGTAGGATAAAGGAAAAAGAATCATACTTAGACTTACCTAAGAAGTGAAGCCCTTGAATTTAGATCTAAGTATGCGAAGCATGCTCCATTACATATCATGTAAATTAAACATGGATAAATCATCCCTTACTTAAGTAATATAAAAAACAAATACAAATTGAGTAAAAATATAATAGAGAGGAAATGAATGAATACACCTCACTATGTGCATGAATTAATGCAAAAAACTAGTGACATCCTATGTGTGTACAATTAGTGAATAACTTGGACTGAGTTTATGGATTACTCAATTCCCATGTGTGGATGGTTCAATAACTCATTCTAATTTTGACTTGATCATTACCCACCCCTACATGGTGAATCATACACTATGAATAACTTAGATTGGATTGATAAATTATCCAACCCTCTTATGTAGGTGGATAAAAATTTCAAGTAGGCTATGACTCTATCATTACCTACCCATGTGTAGTAGATTCATCTCTAACTCAAAATATATTATGTAACTAAAAATTTATAGGATGGCTCTGGAGCCACTCAGAAACTTTAAAATGTAAAACATCCAAGGAGCCTCTTAGGTAGTCAAAAATGTAGCTCATGGACTAAAAAAATATACTAACCATTGAAGAAAATTAAGTCATTAATCTAGTGTGAAATTGGTACAAATGGTGTCTAGAGTATATAATGTGTAAAATGACATAAAATTATGATTCCATCTGAGATGAGATAGTGCAAAATTGATCATGTGGAAATAATATGTTGTGCACATGCCCCCAATTTTAATATTTGTGTATATGGATTTTACACTGAGTTTTATTAATATGTGTTTTTTTATATTTAAAATTAAAATGGGAGTGATCATGCCACACATGATGCCCCCAATCTGAGTAAAATAGTATTATTTTATGCAAAACTAAGATAATATAAGTATGATTGATAATTTGTGACTGATATTATGAAAAACTAAACTAGAATTATTGTACCTTTTTGGTGTATATATATATATATATATTCCTATTTTTAGAGGTACTAGATAGTAGTTCAGTCCCTTGGATAATAATGTACTGTGCTAGTGTCCTTCTGTGCCAAACTATAATTGATCTGTGTGTGACTAATTTTTATTATATTT
Organism: Torreya grandis; assembly: GCA_037957365.1. Classification (NCBI taxonomy): domain Eukaryota; kingdom Viridiplantae; phylum Streptophyta; class Pinopsida; order Cupressales; family Taxaceae; genus Torreya; species Torreya grandis. The sequence continues at coordinate 863,150 of JARHVA010003026.1, forward strand.
TCTTGAATCTAAGATCTATAATATATGTCTATGTGCTAAAAATTATACATTGAGTGCACTTGGATGGCCTTCTCTCTATGATAAATCCCTATGAATGCCTTGTCTTTTGATGGGAATTTTTAAACTTGGATACGAATTATCCTCAAAAGAAAATATCCATTATACATGACATTATAATGTAATAATCTAAGAATAAGTTAGTAATGTATAATGTATTTTAGATCTAACATTCACATGGTTGTCAAGATATATATAACAATGTAAGCATGTATATGAGCTATAAATCTAGATATAATCTGAGTAACTACCTAGGGGATGGGGCATAATGTCCATTAAAGCACCCAAAGAGGAAGGGGAGATGCATGATGTCCCTCATGGCATCTAAAATTTAGTTTGAAAACAACAAGCAAGAGACAAGTGTCATGACCATGACACATACATAAAAGCATACATACAAACACATGAAGAATGCAAAGTAAGCCAAGGTACCATAATACAAGGGATATGGACATATGTCACTAAATTTGATAAATTAATACATACAAGGACATATTCACATGTCCATATATGAATAGAGAAAGCAAAGTTGGATTAAATCTACATGTAAAGACATGTTCAAATGTTCACATACATAATGAAGAAGGTGTAGACAAGGGAAAGTGAATATGATCTACAAATAAATTCTAGCCTAGAAAAGATAAATTACACTATTATTTTTTCTTGTTGGTATATTTAGATAATCAGGGTCATGACCAATATAGATATGTTAGACTTAACTAAGGGGTCTCTTATCACATAATATCACTAGAGAGGGTTCCAAAACCTCTAGTCAAGAAATAACACATAATAACCCTAGTTAGGTCTTATGTTTTCTTATCAAAGTAAATGATAAAGTAAAGTAAATCTAATCTAATGCTCACCAAATCATGTATAATAAATAAGGATAATAAACATAAAAGTAAAAATACAAAGAAAAACTCTAATCAAGTCAATATAGATATAATCTTAATGTTTGGTGAGATTTACATTCAAAATATATTACTTATGTTACTTCCATATAATAAAATAGATTAATATTTAGAAATACTTATCTTGAAGATGAAATCATCGAGGCTCAATCTCTCCCTTGGTCAATGGTGCTTTGCTCAAAGTTGTTGTGGTTTGTAAGGATCACTAAGATAGATAAACTTTAGGCTATATGACTTCTCTTGTGCTTCCAAGACTTTTACACAATACAAAATTCTTATCTCTAATTGTAAACCCCAAGTAATGACTCCTCAAGTAAAATGGTGGAAGAACATATTGTAAAAAATTGCAAATGAATGATTATCTCTATGTCTCTCTAATAAAAATGGAAAAAAATATGTGTTTATAGAGTTGGATCTAACCTTAAACCATTCAAAAAAAATTAGTCAACAAAGTCAGCCCAATCTACCTTTTTATTTAGTAAATAAAATAATTAGGTCTCATACTAGGTTGGCTAAGGGTGACCTAGTCCCATAACATGCTTATTTTTAAGAATGAGGTTGGCACATGTGATATTATCTGGTAAATTAAAAAAATAAGTTTTGTATTAGATAGGGGTTGTTTGAGGCAATGAATTACTTGGAGGAGTTTTCAATGGAGGTTTCAAAGTTTAAGAAAATGTATAGGAGAGGTTTTTGTTGGTTTCAAGTGGTGGTATAGAAAACAATAATTTTATGAAGCACCAATGGTTTTTCCACCCCTTTCTTAGTGCACCCTTTAAGGCATGCACTCAAAGAGATTGAGTATCTACATGTTCCTACAAGAGAAAAAGCATCAATAATTGATAAAGTTTAAAAATATTATGTGTATATATATGCCCCACTCAAAACTCATCATGTGACATGCAGTTACAACTTGGGATGGTGCTTTAATAAAAGAACACAATAATATGCAAGGCTAAGATAAATAAATTACAATATTTTAAAGTATAAAATAGTTGAAAGTAAATGTCTAAAAGGAAATAACTGAAATAAATAAGTAATAGATGCATACATTAACTTACCTTTATCATATATGGTTGTTTATTTTGTTTTTAGTTTTGATCTTAGAGGGTGCATAGACTGCTTTGAACAAACCCTAAGGATATAAAAATTAAAAAGTTAAAATAAATAAATGCAAGAAAGTTAAGATAACTGCAATGTGTGGCATGATGTGCTTAGAAATTTTGTAATCTAGGGTGATAAATACCAAGTTAGGACTAAATGACCAAGTCAAAATTTTAGATTAAATCAAGTAACTAAAAAGCCACGGCTACTAACTGATTGAAAAAATAAAACAAGTATACCTTACGTAAGAAAGGAAGACAAACCAAATCAAACTAAGTATATAATAAAAATGATAATCTAACATTAATGTGAAAGTAGTAAAAATCATTACTTAAACAAACATGGGCAAGAAATGGTAAAACAACATTGATCAGTAAGTAGTAATAATCCGTACTCAATCATCAATGTAAAAAGTATATGAAAGGTAAAACAACATTGGTGAGAGAGAAATAACAATCCAAATTCACTCAACGATAGAAAAAGTACTAAAATATAGAAATGGATGTTGTTGTCCAAAAAAAGGAATGATAACAAAAAAATTTCAAATAAAACTAAAGCAATAGTATAAATGTAAAGTCATGGTGTAAAAAAAATAATCATAGTCACTCAGGCTTATTTTTTTGTTATAAAAAAGATAAAACCAAAAAAACATAGTGATATCATGTTTTAAGATATGAATAAGAAGGAATATAGAAGTGATAAAATAGATTTAGAAACAAACTTTCATGTTAAGGGAATGAAATGGGTGGTAGGGTAAATGAAGGAAAAATCAAGGTAGAGAAATGCTTTATTTAATTCAATAAACTAAAATTAGTTTTATTAGAACAAGAGGACTTTTGACATTAAAGACTCTAAATAATTTATCCTAACCACAAAAATTTCAGATCATCAAATGAAGTATGAATATCATCCCATGAAATTTATATACATGGAAAGTAAAATGGACCTAGCTTCCCACAACATGTTTCTCATTCCTCAAAACCCCTTACAGAGTCATTGATCTACTGCAAAGATTGGTTACTTACGTGAGAAAGTGGATATCACTATAGATTTTTGAATTCTCTTATTCCAATATTCTAGCCTACCACACCCCAATGGACCTCGACTCTCTTATGAGGCCAACTATGGAGTTTGAGCTTTGATTAGAGATAGGAGATGTGCTATGAGTCACATATTTTAGTGTGATGTTCATTTTTATATTATATTTTGATCATTTCATTTTATTTTAAATGATTTAACTTTTAAATTTTGATGTCTTTTATTATTCATCCTCCATACGGATTCAAAGAACTAAACATGGGTGCTAAAGATGACTATCATTTGAAAATTTTGAATTTGGTAACTAAGAAAGAGGACTTAGAGAGTATGGTGTCTAATATTTTTATGTATTCATGTGAAATAAAATTTACATCTTGAATTTGACCTTATTTTATCTAAATTGGAATGAAAATAATGAAAATTAAGGAGAAAGAACATAAAATAATTTAAATTGATTCAAATCATAAGACATGTGACAATGTAAAAGGGATACAATGATAGGTAAGTATGATTCTTTATCATAAGAATGTATGTATGTATGTATGTATGTATGTATGTATGTATGTATGTATGTATGTATGTATGTATAGGAAAAAATGTTAATATAGTTTATTTGTGAAAGTTTTAACCACAAAAGAAACAAAAACCGGGACTAAAAATATGGGATCATAAACTTGTAATCATTCCTTAACAAAAAAAGAACACTTAGTTTGATAAAAATATGTGAAATAATATGTAGATTTTATGAGGAGCGTATGGTCATATCCATGGTATTACACTTTGAATCATACAATATAAACCCAAGTGGGTGCAAAAAATGGTGTGAAAAATGGTATTTGTGAGGAGAGCCTAGTCCTATCCATGGTCTTAAACTACAACTCACAAAATAAAAATTTAAGTGAGTCTAAAATGATTTGGAAAATAAAAAACTTGTAATTAAAAAAGAAAAATCATGAAAATTTTATATATGAAATAAAAAGGTATTCATGATAAAAACCAAGTTTTATCTACAGCATTACAATGAAACTCATGAGTTTAAAAAAACCAAAAGACCAAATGAGGGAACTTAGGGTTGTGTATAAAATATATTACTATAGAGCATGAGATCATTGGAGAAGTCATGCAATAAGTGTTAGTAGTACAATGTATAGGAGTATGAAAATAAGGGAGATGTTTAATTAAAATATTTCTTCAAATATTGCACATTAGTGTATTCTTTAATAATATGGCCTTCATTAGTTTGTATATGATAAATTCTAGGACCAAGAATGCCTTTCACTAAATATATTTCCCACCATTTTGCATTTACTTTCCTTCTTTATCATGGGTGTAATCTAATTTGAGGATGAGATTTCCAACATTAAAAGTGCAGACTTTGACCCCTTTATTATGTTATTTGGTGATACAAGCCTTGTATTGATAATTATATTGAAGAGTAGCTAAATGGTGTTCATCAATAAGGTCTAAGGAATGAAGGTGATCTTCACATAATTCTTCATTAGGAATGATACTATGAAGAGATATATGTAAATATGGGAGCTCAATTTCTAATGGTAAGATGAATTCAGAACCATATATTAGTGAGAATGGTGTTGCCCCAATGGTAGTACGGTAGGCCCAAAGTGTAGGCCATATGTGAAGATGCTAATTAGTGTAGGTTTCTTGTATGGTTTTTTGTAAGAGTTTGTTGATAATTTTGTTAGTGGCTTCATCTTGGCCATTGCATTGTGGATGGTAAGGCGTGTAAATTTGTGAGAAGTTTTAAATTTGACACATAACTATTTCATGTCCTTGTTTTTGAATTTGCCACCATTATTAGAAATGATAGTATGGAGAACTCAAAAGCCACAAATGATTTGGTTAAGGATAAATTCATAAATATTGGTTCCCATGACATTGATAAGAGGCAGGGATTCTACCTATTTATTAAAAAAATTAGTAGAAATAATGATAAAAATATGACCATCTTGTGACTGAGGTAATTTACTAATAATATATAATCCCCACATGGAAAATGTCCAATGAGACTCCATGGTTTAGATCTCAGTTGGTGGTGAATTGATTAAATCATCATGAAGTTGGAAAGGATTACACTTTTTGGAAAAATTTATAGCATCCTTCTCTAAATAAGGCCAAAATTATCCCATACATAAGTATTTACATTTTTTATCATGTCCACTACAATGACTAACACAAATGTTCCCATATGCTTGTTTGAGGAGAAAATGAACCTCTTCTTGTATCACATAGTAGAGTAGGGTACCTTATGCATTATGGAAATAAAGGGTGTTATATTAGAAGACATATTTAAAGCCTTGTTTACTTATTTTGGTATTTTTATGTGAATTTGTGGCTAGAGGATAGTTCTGATATTTAGGGAATTGGATGATATTTTTGTACCATGGATTTGTTAAATAGTGATAGCTTCAATATGATAAATGATTGAATCGTTTGGTTGGATAAAAGAGGGTATTTTTTTTAATAATAAATTAGGAATCATTAATTACTTGGTGAGGATGAAATAGATATGCTAAAGAAATAAGAGAATCATCTATGAAATTATGATCTCTTAGAATTGGCTTAATGGTAAAAAAAGAAAACTCTTTGGAAAGTGTGGTTATCATTTGATGATAAGCAACTGGATTTTCATTTTTACATTTATAATCACCATTAACCTAGTGGTAGATAAGTTGTGAGTCACCCAAATCATGTGGATTTGGGATATCCAAGTCAAGTGTTGATTTCATACCTAAGATGAGAGATTCATATTTGGCCATGTTATTAGTAACATTAAAATTAAACCTAAATATCATAGGTATGATCTTACCATGTGGATTTGTTAGGATACAACCTACCCCATATCCTTGGAGGAATTTGGTGCCATGAAAGTGGAGGGTCCAAGTATATTCATGAAAATCAATGATAACTTTAGGGATCTCTTAAATAACTAATTTAGCTTTAGTAGTATCGACAATGGGTTGGTATCTTCTTGATTATTTGTAGCTAAATCAGTAGTGAAATTATGGAAATAATCTTTAAGGGAGATATCCTTGTTAAGACCTTCAATATAAAGAATGTTGTCATTGGGGAGATTATTTTGAAGCCGATTTGTAATTGGTATAGGCATCACTTCAAGTTGGTCAGTAATAATATGCCCTTTGACAAATTTTTGTGTAATAATTAAAATGTGAAATTTCATCAAGAGGACCATCCATTTGCCAATTCTATATCCATGTAAAAATGCTTTCGAGAAGAAATGAGGAAGTGGATCAGAGTGAACACTGACATAAGTGTTTTGATAAATCATATAGTGACAGATATTTTTAGCTACAAAGTAGATAGCAAGGAAATCAAATTTTATTTTAGTATAATGTTTTTCATAGTCAATGAGGCCTTGACTAATGTAGTAAATGTCATATTATTTAATGGTATCATCTTGTTGGGTAAGCATTTCCCCAAATGATATGGGGGTTGAAGAGGTGTATACGATTAAAGGATGGTCATTTAAAGGTATTCAAAGGGTGGGAGGATGGAGCAAATATTATTTCATATTATCAAAATATTTCTAGCATGAATCTATCTATTTTATAGCATTACCTTTTTTAGAAGGGAATTAACAAAGTAAATATGGTAATCTATTTTTGGGATGAATTATCATATTATTAGAGGTTCTATGTAGCACCCTAATAAGGAGAGGAGTGTTCATGTCCTAACCTCAAACCTAGCCCAACATGGGAATGACCTTAGGTTATGGGTCACCTACTATCAGGCCAAACCTCTACATTTTAAGGGGCTAGCTCCCCTAATTTTATAATTCAATATTTTCTCTATGACCTTAACCCATTTGGGATGAAAATGGAAGATATATTGCATGAATGAAACCTACTCTAAAGTGGTGATGCACCATGAATTCATTTATCCACTCTTTGAACTTGAACTCTTTATCATACTAATAGACTATGAATAGAACTAACACACTTCCTAAAATGGATTACAAGATATAGTGCTTGACCTAGAGGTTAGTTTGATTGACTTAATATGGAGAAAAATGAGATTAAGGACTAATTAAAGGCACTTATAGTCAGCAATCCACTTCATACTTGAGACATCAACATCAAGACACACTGAATGACCTATAAGGAAAGTTTTTTAGCACTTAGGTGGAACTTGGACCTACAAAGGGAAGATTAAAACCACTTTTGTATATCAAACAAGTATGAGACACTAAGTATAGATTGGTAAATAGTTTTAAATGTTATATTCATCACTCTAAGAGGTGTACAAGTATAAGTGTTGGTAGAGTTTCCTCATATCAGTTTGAAGGATACATTACAAGGCCTAAAAGACTAAATATATAGAAGAATGGGATGATAAAAAGAGGGAGAATTGCATGTAAATGTGGATAAGGGGTCATAATAACCGTATTTAACTCAAAATAGTAGCTACAACAGTTATACAATTCTCCTTCAATCCTCTTATGTGTTGAACCTCCTTAGTGGCTCCTTGAATGAGATGTTGGAATTAAAAATTAGATAAAGGAGGTTGAGTCAACTTTAATTACACTATGTCAAGGCTTGACCCTACCTATAATAGTCCATCATGCTCCTATATGGTAATTACAATCATGAGTTAGGCCATCATAGTCATGTAGTAGTCCACACTCCTCTGAGGAAAATTGGCAAGGTCAAGGAAAATTATCTCAGCCTCCATAATAGATTTAAAATGTATATTGAATCCCTTTAAAGGGTCAGTTACCAATGTATCAACCTTGAATTAACTCACTCCACTGGCCTTTCAATGCCAACTTGACCTTCTTTGATGACCAATTAGGCCTATTAGGCCTAATTACCTAAGTGTTGAAACTTGTCAACCATTAGAGACTTGAAAAAAATATTAAAAACCTATGTATTAATATGATCAATGCCTAAAAAAACACTTCTAACCATTACATATGCTTAAAAAGACATTAGGAACTTGAAACTTCAATTCACTGAGCTAACGGGTTCATTTCTCTTCAGGCATTGGTAAATTGGCATCTTTGAAGGTACTTGTAGAGGTCCTTCCATATGGAATATTGGTCATGTTAAGACTTTATAACATATATTATGTCCCAAACTATCCATTCCAAGAATTGGAATCATCAAGAACTACCAAACACCCTTTATTTTGCTCAAAACCCTAAAAAAGTGCCTATTTATGACAATTCCATACAATGTTCGTATAGTCAAGTACCATAAGTGGATTACCCTCTAAATTTAATTTATCTTCCATGATTTGTTTAGACCATTTCGGGATGTTAAGGCATTAAAATATCAACTTTTCTAAGACTAGGTCTGACTAGGGTTTTAAGGAGGTTTAGGAATACTCAGAAGTCTTAAGGATGGTTTATATAGTATGGACATCCAAGATTAGAATAAATGTCATGAATATATATGGAATAAACCTAACTAACTTCCATGAATGGATAGGATTCCCATGCAAAGGATGGGTGAAGAGTCCAAAGGTGACCCTAGGGTATTTTACTGGCCATTTCTGAGTGCCTATCTTCTTAAGGTTTGTTCATAGATTTTGGCCTCCCAATCCTAATAAATCTAGCATAGATTATTAGAGAAAAAGGGTACCTAAAACATTCCAATATCTTTGGTCCTAAGAGCTCATGTGGTTGAGTGGGTGAACTCCTAAAGTTGGTCTTCAAACTACTTGTGTGTAGGATTAGGTGCTTTGAGTGATGTTTTGAAGATATTATGACTTCTCCCCACTCTTTTCCACCTAAATCCTCTTATATCAAGTCTCAAACATCCTTATATCCCGTCATTTTAATCTACAACATGATATAGGAACATGTAAGAGATTTGATGTGGCTCTAAGGTATATAGGTAGGACTGTGTGAGTGTGTTTGAGGCTTGTCATTAAGTTAATTTATTGTATCCTTGAGTGATATACCCCTTTGAATAAAGACTTCTCCATCATGTTTTACTGATTCAAAACCTTTTTAGGGATCCTTTTCCACTTATAAATCTCCTAAGACCTGGTCTTGTCCATTTAGTATTTAACTATCTACCTATATTTGTCATGGTTTGAGACAAAATAGTGGGTATACCCATTATTTATCTGAATAATACAATAAAATGAGTCCCTTTTATACCTTATGAGTACCTTCTCCTCCAACTTTTAACACTTTACTGTGCATATAAGGCTCTCAAATGGCTATTTTTTCTCAAACTTATCTTTGATTGCCTGCAGACTATGAGTTTTAGGTGCAAGGGTTTGAGGTGACCTCCTTTTGTTCATTTGAGGATCTCTAGATATAAATCCCATTTAATGGTCCTTAGGTAACTACATTGGTTCCTCTCATGTTTCATCTCCTTAAATTCATCTTTTTCTTGTATCTCATTTGGTACTATAAATGCACATGAATGTCTTCCTATGGCTAGTTGACTATGTTTAAACTTAAACCCTGGGTATGCCCTTTCTTGTTTATAGCCTGATTAAGAATGAGGTCTCAGTATTTTAAAAATTTCATTATTATTGGATTATAAAATATCTTTACTCATGTATTGATACTATTCTAATTATCCTTGGTCTCTATGCCATTACAAAAACTCCTTGCTCCCATTGATAGAACTACCTTGGATGATTAGCCTATAGGTATTAGACTATGTTAAGGGTTGGGTAGGGTATTATCTCTTTCCATTTAAGTGTCATGAACCTTTATGTTTATTCTTACCTTAAAGAAGATATTTTTGAATCTAACCTTTCCACCCATGTCTCAAGGGTAACCTCCCTTCTACAACTTAGATTTCTTGCTTTTCACAACTTGGTTGTAGATTGATATTATGCTACTATAGGTGTTATTTTAGGTTGTGAAAGAGAGATAGGCACTCTAGGAGATAGGGTTACTCTTTAATAACCTTCAGTGATTCTCATTTAAAACTTTATTATGTTAGGTCTATGTCTAATCTTCCCCTATTTTCATCCTTCATTACTAGGTTCAAAGTAACTTTCCTTCTCTTGCCCTTGTGTATTGCCTATAAGTATGCCTATATTAAGCCTTTTAGAGGGGTTTAAATTATTTATAGTTGTAGGTATAGAAATCCTTTAGCATCACCAATATATAAGACCTTCCATTAGTTTACTCATATTCCCATGAAGCACACCACAATCTCAACCTCCTCCTTATGCCATAAGTAGACTAGTTAGATAATTGAAGGTGAGCATTCTACCTTGTGTGGGGAAGTGTTGACATAAAGGCATAAATTGGACATATAGTGATGATTTTCTCTTGAGCATCTCATCATCTATTTTTAATTATGTTTCATTATCCACTTCAAACCTAAGGTAAACCTTGACTATCCTCTCATTGTTCAGTCACCAAAGAGTGTACCCTTATGCTGTACAGACTGAGACAGTCCAAGTACATCTCCTGAGGTGGATGTTCCTTTGACTACTTAGGGTGTTTTGAACATTAATATATGGTGTTAATTCATAAAAAAATACCCCTTCTCTCACTTACTTTTCCTTTGAATGGGACTCCTTAATCATGTTTCTTGAGTGTTATTCTATAGCAGTCAAATAACTAGTTGTAGGTCTTGATTTGTCATATTAATAGGGAATGAGACCAATAAAACTCTAATTTCTATGACCTTATAGTCTCCAAGGGTTAAAAAATGGTGTAGAAGATAATTTTTAACTTTTTAGACTTAAGAGAGAGGATGGGTGGATAGATTCTAGAAGTGGAGTGATAAGGGGATGGAAACATGAAACAGGGGAGATGACATAGTGTAAAGATAATGATGGAGATGTGAAGTGGTAGTGATATGGATAGGTCATGAAATGGAGTGTAAGACCCATTATAAGGACAAACTTATGAACATTTGAGAACCTCATACCTATACCTAATCCATTATGAAGCTTTTGAAGGAAATAGCAAACCATACACAGCCTAAAAAACTTTAAAACTTTGAAAACCTTAATTTTCTCAAATAAACCTTAATCTTTACTAACAAGTGAATGACGTGAGTTTGTAGAGAAGGAGATGGTTAATAAGACTTATAAGGATGTTAATGGGGTGTATAATCCTACTAGTAAGAGCATGAATTTTTTTTACATCAATATAACTCTCCTTTTCATTCTCTTGAGCAACTTTTGAAGTTTTGTAAGTGTCTTTGGACTGCACACAGTCTGTTACTTAGTGGTCTTTAAACAAGTATGAGTCCCTTCCCCTTGAGGTATCTTGAGATGATAAGAGACCATTAAGTATTAAATTTTGAGAAATAAAGCATTGAAACTATCAATACACCTCTACAAACTTCACACTCAGATTATAGCTCCTAGTGATGACATAAAAACTTGGTCAATACGGTCAATCCTTCCTGCAGGTTGTACATAGTGTAAAATCATTAAAAAATTCCAATTTTATAAGATCACATGTGTGATGAAATTTTTTAAATTTCCATGGGAGGCTCCTACAATACCTAACACAACAACATCAGTGATTAGATTGAGCAAACAACTCAAGATTTCATGAAAATCATCTAGTTGAAGATGGCATGTGCAGATGAGAAGTGTATACACATTCCTTAAATTCTTAAGGAAGGTTCATAATGTTGGGGAGACCAATATTTATATAAATTACCATGATTGGAATTTGGTTGAGTCCAACTTCCATGGCTAAGAGATGGGACCTCCACTCTCTCTCTCTCCTCAATATGGTACAAGCAAAAACCTGAGGTGTACAAGCTTGTAAAGAAGGTGAAGGATTTTTAGGACTATTTTTGGGCTTGAATTATCTCCATTTGCTATGAAAATATGTTGAGACATAAAACTTGAGTTCTCCTTCATTCTCATAGCCCCGGTTATATGGTACAATTCATGTATTTTTTACAATATAAAGAATTACCCCAAAATCCTTGATTTTTCACTATTTTCTCAAGTTTCAAATTTTTAGAATTCCATATGGGGGTAAATTATGGTATCCATACATTAATAATCCTTTTACAAGAAAATAAAAATGTAAGGGGAAGTGTAAAAGCCATAAAATGCATTGTGGGGCCTGGCTTAGTGGAAAGAGTATTGGTGGCCCATAAAAGGACTTTATGTGGTGTGAAATGATTAGGGAGGTAATTTGGCATGGATAAAATGAATTTAAATCCCATTTTAAATTTAATTAACTAATTCATTTCTCCTTTCCCTAAAGTTTATAAGGCAATATAAGTTCATGAAGTGGTTTGAAGATGTTTAATGGCTTAAAAGGGGTATTAGATGAGTATATCATTGGAAAGGTACTTTTAACACACCATGATCATAATTTTAAGGCCTCCAACATTATGACAACACCTTCATATTATCAAGATATCAACATATTCCTCAAACAGGGCTAAGTACTCATTAGATTTCATGATCTCTTGGTAAATATCTCTCCCATATCAAGACACTATGACACCTATTACGTCATCACAAGGCCTTAAAGACACTAATCCAACCATATATAAAGCATGAACTATGACTCATCATGATGATATTAATTCAAGATCTAAAGACTCTCATTAGGATAAGGAAGACATGATCATGCTAGGGGTCATCATAAGTAGGTTAAAATAATGATCACCAAAAGTTTTTGATATACGGGGTTGACATTTGGCTTGTGAGGCCAAAATTTCAACATTTTTTGTGACTCTTATGGGTAACCGGCCTATTGGTCAAGATAATATAGAAACTATCATGACAAGGTAACTCAAATAAAGAAGCATAAGATGATGAACTTTTGGACTGTTAGACTACTTTTTACTTTTGACATCTCAAGGAATTGTAGGAGAAACAAGATAAACACAAACACAAAAAAAGAAAACAAATCTTACACTAAAAAACAAACCTAACAACTAAGGAAAAACCAGGGAAGGAACTAAGGAAGAAAGATAACTAACTACAACTTGTGTGCCACCCTTATTTAGAAAAGATAACTAACTATCATAAAACTAACCTAAATTTGAAATCTTTCCCCAATGATCAAATGGGAATGTATATTGATTATTATGGCACCATGATGTGGATTTTCCATGTGTTAACTTGAGCTTGATTAGGTACTTCTCATTGGAAGATTACCTCTTACAGATATGATTAGGTGTATGTTCATGGCTTCTTAAAATATCATACCTACTTCCTTGATCTATCTCTCAGTTCATGAGTTGATTAGGTGAGTTGTGCACCCAATCATACTCATGCCAAATTTGTCTCCTTTATATGAAAAGTGTTAATTTTTCTTTAGATATGGGATGAATATGATTTACCATGTCTTATTCTATGTATTCACTTTGATCCACTACTATAGTAAATACCCCACCACTCCTTCTATCATCTTATATTTTCTCCTTTTATGGATGACCTTTGATAGGATCAGTAGTTGATGTATCTCCCACATGCTCTACATGATGTGTGAGTCCCTAAAAATCCTAATATTCATTGCAAATATTTATGAAATGTTGCCAAAGGTCTTCATTATCATCTTGAAAATCCATGTAACCATGCTCACATTTCAATATCTCATCAACCACTGGCCTCTCATGCATATCATCAAGTTTATCTTGGCAGTAAGGAAGGAAATTGGAAACCTTTTGAGCACATACCTTCTCTTGAGTGATTATAAACCTTTGGAGACTACCATTTTGCCTTACAATTGTTGTAGAGTGAATAGATGTTTCATTCTCTAATTTTTTAGGAGTGTGATTACAAATGATATATGCCATGTCATGAATAAACTCCTCTTCTTGTTCATATGATGTATCTTCCCTTTGTGGTTCATCACACTCCTGTAATTCATTCTCTTATGCACCTCTAAAAATTTAATGGTGTCCTTCTTTACCAAGGGGTGTTATAAGGACAAGTTCCTCCTCAAAATCAACCAAATAATCATCCTTAGCTATAGATTCAACCTGATTTTCATTTTTTCCTCTTCAAGGATATGTTATCCCTCTATGAGTGGCATAGAATATTTTTGGAGTGATTCCAAGAGGGATGAGATACATACCACATTCCTTTCATCGAGCTACTTGTCTTCAATAATCATGCTATCCTCCTTATTTTGCATACTATTCTATATAAATTTCCAAGGTGGAAATGACTTAGACTCTTGAGGAGGGGAGGGTGGGGATTGAATGACCTTAGATTTGTTTGACTGCTATACACTCTCTCTTGATTTTATTATTTAGTTCCAAGATGGAAATTAAGGCTTAAAATTTCCTTGTGTTGAGTATATTGTTATTTAGGGTATAAATGGAGGAATGTGTAGCTAAGATGGTGTTGATTTTTTAGCTTCTATGGATTGGTGCAAGTGCTAGTTTGCAATATAAATTTGCTTAGCAAGGCATGCTTCAAAATCAAGTCTTGATTGGTCATGATGACTAGTTCTTCCTTCCTCTTTCACTTTCTTTTGAAAATATTTCCATGAGGGGAAGGTTGAGAGGGGTTGGGAGGATCCATGATGAGTTTTAAACTCAATTGATGGGATTTTATGAGGGTTAATGGTAAGCTTAGGATGAGATTGGCATGGGGTGAAGGAGAGGGTACAAGATTGGTGTTGGTTTATTTGTTACCCTTCATGGGTTGCCAACTTCTCCTCAATATTAGAGATTAGTCTATCTATGTCAATCATGTCACTATTATTTATAGATTATCCTCCCCTAATGAATGACATACAAATTTCCTTTACCTATTGCATTGAAGTTCTAACCCATATAATGACATGTTTTGGGATCTCTTGCCCATATACTTTAAATGTGTCAATGTGTCATCATGTGTTTATCATGGTCCAATAAAGTTTATTTAAGGCTGGATATGGACTAACTTGTGGAATGAGTAGGCATGTCAAGGGTGTCAATATACTTCCATGATTAACTATTTTGGTAATCATGTTACAGAGGGGGTAAATGAGGCTCATAGCAAGGTCGATAGTCTTGGTAATAGGAAAAATCATCATAAGACTGGTAAGGGTAAGTATGGATCTAATAAGGGTTAGGATAGGGTGGGTAGAGATCATGATGGAGTTTAAAAGTTTTAAATACCAGATCATAAGATAATGGTACACATGATTCTACCCCATAACCATCTATACCTCATCATCAAACACAAGAGAGAGAATGAAACTAGGGATGATAATCTTTCTTACCCCTAAAGTGAAGACTTGATATGACTGATGTATCCTTTTGACTGCAAATCTATTGCTATAGTGTTTGAATCTCTTAAATATGGTTGAAAGGTGTCCTTCTACATAATCAAAACTTACTTCAAGTCACTTGAATCTCATCTCACTAGGCATGCCAAAACTATTGGAGGTGTTAGCTATCTAGATAGCACCCAATGGAGGTTAGATTTGTTCAAGTCTAGCCCATAACTAGACTAACATGGAAATGATCTAAGGTTATGGGATGTCTATATCTAAACCATAGCTCTAGGGTTTTTAATGAGGATAGTTTCTTAGATATGACAATTTGGACCTCTCTTTCTAAGATCTAAAAAATTTAGTTTGAAAAGAGTCAAGATATTTGCATAAAGAAAAACCTATTTTAACATGTGGTGATGCACCAAATGTTCAAAGATACACTCTCAATATTGATATCATTATCACACTAATAGACTATGAAAAAAACTAATACAATGTTTAATATGGTTTCCTAGAAATAGTACTTCACCTAGAGGTCAATTTGATGAACTTAGGCTATAGGGAAATAAGGGTAAGGCCTGATCAAAAGCACTAATAGTCAAAAATCTACTCTATACCTAAGACATCAACATTAATACATGTTAGATGACCTATAAGTAGATTTTATTATCACTTAGGTTGAACTTCAACCTACAAAGGGAAGATGACAACCACTTTTGCATATCAAAAAAATACAAAACATTAAGCATAGATTAGTAAACAATTGTAAAATGCTCTATTCATTACTCCAAGAGGTATAGAATACAATTTTTGGTAGAGTCTAATCATACCAACCCTAAGGGATGTTTAAAAATATCTCAAAGGATATATTTATAGAAGAAAGGAAATCAAGATACAGTGATTTTGGTTTTGAAAAAGGAATCAAATGAGCACCACTCCATTTAAATGATATTTACAATTTCCTCTACATTTATGCTCATTCAAGCCTTCTGATTGATCTAGGTCACTTCAATCCATTACATAGTTACATTATTATTTCACTGATTCTTATTTATGGTTGCAATGGTAGGATCAAGTCATTATGAGTTGGGTTTTAGCATCAATGTAGTTACAACTATTGGATCAATCTGTTAGAGTTTTTTCATGGTGTTAAACTTTCCTAACTAGTTTGTCATGGTATGCAAAAGTGGAAAGAAGGGTATTTTTCATGCAGTTGGTCCTAGATATAAAACCATTGGGGTATACATGTATGCCTTTGTGGAATCCTTTGAAATTCTAGCTCTTGTTCAAATTGGATCATGCTCAAACTCATCCCCATGTCATAGGTCCACTATAGACAAAAAACCAATCTTAGATTATTGGTTTTCCTATAGTCATTATATTGATATAAACCTATAGAATACATAGCCCCTTTCTTGATCTAAATAGGTCAAAATAGACCCATTATGTCATTTTAGGAATCGAGGATACACAATATACATATATCCTTTTAATAATGGTGACCACAATCATAGAATGAACCTTGCAAGCTATAAAATGTCAAACTAGATGTCCATAATAAGATTTAATGGCATCCCTTTATGTTCTTGATCACCTTAGCTACATCACCATGTCTTTTTCATGGTGTTTTATTGAGCTTCAATGGTGATAGGATGACCCTATAATACCTATTTGATTTTGTCAAAAACTGGTATTTGGCTCAACTTTGTTCATCAAAAATTGTTTGAGCCAATCAAATTGTGCCTAACTATCTTTACTCCCATTGGCCTCACAGATCCTCATTGTCAAATCTTAACTCTTTGACCTTGCACTCACATTTTCATATCTTCTTGGTACAAGTAAGCATGGTCCATCGATCTCCTTTCATCTTGAACATGCTCATGCCACTTTTCAATCATGCATTGATCTTAGGATCCTACTATCATTCAATAACTTTACATGCTTATGCCATGTGGTGGCCTCTCAAGTTACTTAACCTTTTGACTCATCTCGCACCATCTATCATAATATATGAAGCAATGTGAGCCCTTTGATCTACTGAGGCCCACTTTATTGCTAGTTCTTATGGACCATCAAATCTATATAGAATGAACCTAAACCATAAGATCTACTTGCATTTGAAAACAAATGACTATTTACCATGGTATAAATTTGACATCTATGTAACCATCATTTGATGTCCATGAGACCATCATTGAGATCTATGTGATCATCAAATTTAAGACATTAATGTTTTTTGGCATATCTTAAGGTCGATGTCTACATGAACGTCTCCCATTTTTTGACCAAATTTGAAGGCTTGGATTTGGAAACAAAAAGGTCATGGAGGCACCAAATTTGTAAGAGATGTTATTGATACTAAAAAGGATATGCCCACTAGATCTAATGCTTTTGGGATCTTTATTAAGTGTGTTTACAAAATGTTCAAGTGAGTTAACCTATGTATTTTTCATGACATCCATGTGCCTATCATTGATCATTTAAATCTAAATGGCTATTTTTTAAGTCTTGAATTTGACACTTGCATGAATGTCTTGCTCTATGTGACCAACTTTTAAACTCCATAAATTGAGCTAGAAAGATCGCTTGGACATGAAACTTGAATATCATGTTCCTGGCATGAAGAAACTCTATGGTGTTATATACTTTTGGTTCATGAGGATTTTTTAGCTACATTTATTAGATGCACAAACAAGATAACTAGTGTGTTTTCATGTGACATGCAGGATGGCCTCACCCCTTAGACTCAACAAGATAAACTTTGAAGGCCTTGATCTTGAGATAGAAGACACATCAAGATTTGAAACTTGCAGAGAATGATCTTGGAACTAAGGACATTGATCACACATATTTTGATAATCACATGAGGCTTCCTTGGCTCATTTATAAAATAAAATAACATGATGTCCAATCTGGTTCTTCATGATGTCTTGATCATGGTCTGGTCCTTAAACTTGCCCAAGTCATTTTGATTCAATCCAATCCATGTCCTTGCAAGCTTATGAACACTATGAGTTCCTACTTGGAACAATTTTGAAGGCTTGGACAAACAATTTCTCTGAAACCATTTAATTCCATTGAATATTTACATTGGGCATATTGTTATGGACATTTTTCTTGATGGAAATATCTTTGGGATTTTGACAAGGACCTTTTATTTTGTACATTTTATCTAATTGAAAAGTGTCTTTGAAAAGATTATCTTAGACACTTTTTTTGAAAGAATTATGTTTGCGGGACTTTTATATCAGATAAAATGTATGAAATAAAATAGACCTAGATTTTGCCTTCAGGACAATTTTCCTAAAATAATTCCAACACTTATCCAAATAAACCTTGAAATATTCCCCAAGTGTAAACTAGGCTTTTAAGCTTACAAGCTCTTCTAGATTTGTTCTCGAAACTACTCAGATACTATGAAAACCTATTCAAGCCCTTCACTTTATAATGTTGAGCCTATTTATAATCCATTTGATCTTCTCATTAATTGGGATCCTTCTAGGGTTATCTCTCTAACTACAAGAAAAGCTTGATATGTGACCCAAAATGGCCAACACTTCTGGTAACTCAGTTGGCTTGATTACTCTGATGGTCATAGTACCTAGACTTTGATTAGGCTTATTCAAGATGACTGAACAAATGAAATGCTACTTATAAAAAGGGCATTGATTAATTTCTAGAAACATTTTTGGATCAATTGGAACCCATAAACAACAATAAATCAATAAAATAGACCAAAAGTAACTAAACAACAAGAAAAACAATGTGCAAAATCACTTGAAGGAAAAGATAGACCCATCTACCCTACATACAAAGGGCATGAGATCAAAATAATAATAGAACTTAAGATACCTCCCATTGATAAGGATAGGAAGTCTTTATCCATTCAATTTATCAAGATCAAATGTATTGCTTTGCTTGTAACTTGTGATGACATAAGGTCCACTCTAAAGGTTATCAAACTTGGAGTGTTTTCCTAATTTTGAATGGTCCTCATCTCATTTGAGGACTATGTCACCTTGATAGAATGTCCTTAATGAATCCCTTTTATCAAAAACTTTCTTGAATTATTTTTGGTTAGACCACATGGTATGCATAGCATCATCTCTTATCTCCTCTAATTCTCTTAGTTCATTCATCCTAACCTCCATTGCATCACTTTCTAAAAGCTCTAGCTGGTGTACAAGTTCCGAGGCTGAGAGTTTCAATGAGATAGTCAGCCCTGCTTCTCTTCCATAAACTAAGAGATAAGTTGAATGACTAATGGCCTTATTAGGGGTGATCCTATCGGCCCATAAAGCAGTCTTCAATTTTGTGTGCCATGATTTCTGATTATCTTCCATTATTCTTTTGATGATCTGAATTAAGGTCTTTTTAGTGGACTCAGCTAGTCCATTACCCTATTGATATTAATTTGACGAATATGTTAGATAAATACCTTACTCAATATCCCATTCACATACCTTTTTAATATTCAATGTTGAGGCATTATCTGATATTATAGTTTAAGGTACTCCAAAATAGGTGATTAGACTCTCATAGAACTCAAGCATAGAGTTTTCATTTGCCTCCTTCAAAGGTGATACTTCTACCCACCTGGTGAAATAATTTATAGCTATCAAGACCCACTTATTACCAGTACTATATGGAGGATGTATCATTCCAATGAAGTCTAAACCCCATTGCATGAAAGTTTCTTCAACCTAAATAGGTCTCAACAACATAACATCTAGTCTCTACTTTCCTGTAAACATTGCACACTTTGCACACTTCCTAACCCATCCATTTGCATCCTTAAATAAATTAGGCCAAAATTAACCATCTATAATGATTTTTTTAGTTTTTTTCTTGGCTAAAAAATGGCATTCAAAAGGACTATCATGAAATTGTTCAAAAAGCTTGTCAAATTGATTATCTTCAACACACCTTAAAAGCATAATTTCAATATCCTTTTTTAACAAAACTCCATCAATCAAAATGTATGGTACTAATTTCAGCATAAAAATGAATCTAATCCCATTGAACATTTTCCTATTTGAAGGAATCTATCAATGTCTTGTGTCCAGCTGGATGGAGAAGTAGTTTCAGCTTCTTGTTGGGTGTCCTAAAGTGTTAAAACCATCTCTTTTGATTATTTCACATCTTCTACAATATGTTCACATAATTATTTAACTTAGACTATTTTTGTGACCCTAAATTCAATATCATATTTCATGCACTTAATGACCCATCCATCTCTCTTTTCACTTAAGTCTCTATTGAGGATGAAATCCTTCATACTAGGATGAGCTACCATTAGTATAATATTATTATTTGAAACCAAATGTTTGAATTTTTTCAAACCTATTATAATATAAAGTACATTATTTTCAACAAAATAATTCCTCTCCTCATAGTTTTCTAAAGCTTGACTAAAAAAATTAATGGGTTTCTCTAAACCTTCACTATTTTATTGCATAAGCATGGCTGAAATTGTACTAAATGTAGAAAAAACATACATAAAGAAATCCTTACTAAAATCTGGATTAAGAAAAGTGGGATCTTGGTTGATTTATTGTTTGATGGATTCAAATATTATCTTTCCCTCCTTACTCCAAGTGAATTATTTATGTTTCTTCAGCATTTGAATGAGTGGCCTTACCAATTCTATAAATCCAAGAATAAATCTTCTGATGAAATTGATCTTGCCTAAGAAGATTTACAATCCTTTCTTATGTTTTGGAAATTATATAAAAAATATTTATTCTATTATTTCCATATCAATATAAATACCATATTTGTACACTACATGCCCAAGCAGTCTCCCCTCATGAACTAAAAAGATACACTTCTTTAGATTCAATGAAACTCAAAATTGTTTGCATCTATTAAAAACAACTCTCAAGTGTGTTAGATGCTCATTAAGATCCTTTGAAAATATATTAATGACATCAAGATAAACTAATACCATTTCACTCAAAAGACCTTGAAAGGAAACATCAATTTACCTTTGGAAAGTGGCTCCAACATTAGAGAGCCCAAAAAGCATCCTTTGATAGGCATAAGTACCCCATTTGGTTGTGAAAGATATTTTATACCAATCTTATTATTTCACCAATATCTATTTATAAACTAAGTACCCATCTAGTAATGATAACCTTTGTGAACCTAATACCCTTTACAAGATTTGATCTATGGAGGCAAGAGGTTAGTGGTCTTTCAATGATAGTTTGTTTAAATCTCTAAAATCCACACATAGTCTTATCTCTCCATTTTTATTTCCCACTAGTAAAAGGTTTGATACCCATGTTTAGTGATTTATATGAAATACTATACTTGACTCAATCAACTTGGTAATCTCTTTTCTCATGGTGATTTCAACCTTGGGGTTGATAGGCCTTTATTTCTATTTTACTGGTTTCGCTTCCTATTCAATATCAATAGTATGTTGTGCTAATTTGAGTTAAAATCATGGTATTCCTAAGAAAATAAATCCATGTACTCATTACATAATTAAATGAAAGCTATTGTCTCAGAATTAGTGTTCACTTTGCCCTACTTGAGTTAATAACCTTCAACTATGTGAACTTGCTCATAATGTTCTTCCTTGGAAGAGATGCTTACCATATCCTTTCTAAGTTGATCATCTTCATTTAAAATTATCTCCAAATTTATTAAACCTTTAGGCATCTTGTTTTATCTCAATTTCACAATCTGATCTTCATATTGGTGTTGCAATTTATTTTGATTCTTTGAGAAAAATTCTACCTCATTTTGTAGGAAATAGGCTATCTATTTGTCACTATCAAAGACTTGTAAACTTACCTCATTATTTGAAACTAAAGGCTTTCATAAAACCTTGATTTGGTTTTGATATTTATTATATTTGATGTGGTATACTATATCACATTTTTCTCCTATAGTAGTAAGTCTATCTACATGTTGATTGGTTCCTCTAGGAATTGAGCAGATATCAAATGCTAGGAAATATTCCATGAGGTCCCAAATTCTATGGTTGTAGGCCTCTAGGAGGGGTTTATCTAATTCACTTAAAAATCTATCTTGTTTCACTACCAACTCACTATCACCTTTCACCTGTAAAAACTTAATACCTCTCTTTTTAGTCCACTGAAGGCCATGAATAAGACCTTCATATTCTACAGTATTTGATGTACAATTGAACTAAAATCTAATTTAATAATAATACTTTGATTTTTAGGTGAAACCAATATTCCACCAACCCCACTCCCATTCTTTGATTTGAATCCATCAAAGAATAGATTCCATATTCCCTCTTGATATTGATTTGAGTTGGTGAGACTAGGTAATGAGTCAACTTCTTCATGCATGAAGTAGACACCAAAACCAGCTTCTTGAATACCTTTTTATGGGTCATACTCATGGTTATCAACATCCCACTCATCTAATAGTTTATCTGGTATGCTTTCAAGTGGCTTAGAATGTTCTTGATAAATAGTACCCTCATCTTCCTTTGAAATATTGCAATTCATTTTAGACATATTTGGCATATATGGTTCAAGGTGAAATCTAGAAATAGGCCCTAATCTTATAGTGAATTTGGTTCCATATCTAGTTCTAAAAACCATGTATTACCAATCTAAATAAAAATAACCTCCTATTTTAGTAGTAAAATCCCTGGATAAGCATAGTGCAAAAATGGAGGTAAATCAACAATAACTATATCCTATGAAATGGTGAAATTTGGATAAGCATCAAGTAAAATCTTAAGATATTTGAGGATGCCCATGGTCTTAGTAGGAGAACCATATAATTTTAACACTCCTTTTTCATGAGGTTCATACTTTAGCCCTAGTTTATCAGTTATGGATTTAGGCATGATAGAAGTACTAGCTCCACTATCAGTCATACAATTATGGATAAGATAATCTCCTATGACAACTAAAAGATAGAATAGAGGCCTAGTCACCTTAGGATCTTAAGGATCAAAAAATGGATTAGAGTTGGTTAGAATGACACTTTTTCTTTCCTTTTCAGGTGGTCCATTAGAGATATTGAGCTTTGAAATATCCTCTTACAGATACTCCTTATGTCCTATGAATAGTAGTGTATCCCACATTAAAATTGATACTAAAGTTTTCTTCATATGATCCACAATTTTGAATGGAGAAGTAACTATCGTTGACTACAATTTAGGATCAAGAGGGGCTCTTAGATGTTCTGTGAATTGGGGAATGTAAGACCCTTTCACATTCTACCACTTTGGATCTTGAACTTGCTAAGTTGATTTCTTTTGAGGTAGTTCATGAGTGGTGGTCCTTTTTGGTGGCTGAGAAGGAAAAGGGGTTGCCTTATCAAAACCTAAACCATCACCAATTTCCCTTTTCTTGGATCTAGTATGGGTTGTAACTGAATTATCAATGTTAGGCATATTTTGACTTTGATTTTCATCTATGTGCTCAAAAGAATCCTCACCTTCTTAAAATTTTGCATAAGTAGTTTCAATAGGTGCTTTACCATTCTCTCCTCATTAATTTTTCACTTATACTTGAGTGAATGAAGTAAATTCTCCATGTGATAAAAAGACTTACTTATTTGGTTGGTTTTCATGTAGAGGAGGATCTTGACTCTAATGCATATAAGACTGATGTGAGCTCTCACTAGTTAGACCTATTACCATGTTATTTTCTAGATCCCACTGATTGTTCCATTGCCCTTCTTGAGCATAGTTGTTCTGAGTTGGCATAATATCTCTAGAATTTCTTAGAGATTTAAGATTGTATTGCCTTGACTAAGAATGTTGCCCTTATCTTTACTGATTGGACTGATAGGATAGTCTATTATATCGATAATTTTGATTAGTATTCTGATATGGCTTGTATGGTGGAGCTTATTATCTTTCCGTTGCAATAAATTTATTATTATGAGTCTAGAGAAGACTCTCTATCTTCCTTAGTCTATCAGCTTGATCACCTTCTATTTGATATAACTTTGTTGAATCTAGAAGTGGAGCATTAATTAGAGCAGGAGGGTAGATTTTTGGAACAAGAGGCATTGGTGGCCTTACACACAACTTGTCTGCTTGTATAAGGTAATTCTTAGCCTCGATTGCTAATTGAAAAGCTTCAAGAAGAGTTTTCCCTCATATGGATTGAATCACCATATCTACATTTGAATTGAGAAACTTCAAATAGTATAAAAAATCATATTTAGGTGTAGGCTTGATCACTATAGGAATTTCTTCCCAAGTCTTCCAGAACCTATAATTGAAATCCACCATGAATTCATGATTAAACCTCTTGATTGTTGTAAGTTGTTCCACAAGTGAAAGATGATCATTTTTATCATCAACGTGCTTGCATAAGACTTCTCAAAAATTAATCCTAGTTATTGATTGATGTAAGAACCAATCCTCTATAACATTGAAGTGATTTCTCTTTGAAATAAGTTTCCAACAACCTCATTTCTACATTTTCTTGTGTTACATGATGCACTAAACAAAGGTTATCAATATCTTCAATATGTTTTATAAGAGTCACTATATTTTCCCCTGTAAAATAAGAACCTTTAGAGATGAGACTGGAATATCATCCCATTGGGTAAGATTCAGAGGACTACCACCATTGAATGGCATAAAGGCTTATCTTTTCAGAACAACCATCTGAGGTATAAAATTTAAAATAATGTTTGGTTGAACAATATTAGCTTGAACAAGAGAATTTTTTGAAATAATAAGGAGAACAAGAGGTGTAAGTGTGGGATTTGACTGAAAGGCATTATTCTTTTTCATTGATTGGAAAGATAGCTCAAATAAATTTATATCTTTCCCTTTTGTAGAAGATCTTGTGACAACTCTTGGGAGCATAAAAAGTATGAATATCTAAAAATGAAACTATGGAAATTACTACTATACTCAAATATGTAAAATTATGTAAATAGGTGATCCCACCAAGTGTGCTAAAAATTTTAGCTATCCAAATAGCACCCAATAGAGGTTATATATTTTCAAGTCTAACCCATACCTAGACTAACATGGGAATGATCTAAGGTTATGGGACACCTATATCTAGAACAAAACTCTAGGGTTTTTAATGAGGATATTTCCTTAGATATGATATTTTGGACCTTTCTTTCTAAGATCTAAAAAAGTTGGGGTGAAAAGAGTCAAGAGATTTACATAAATTAAAACATATTTTAACATGTGGTGATGCACTAAATGTTTGATTATAGGTGGAAACATGATGATATGACTACATGACCTTTTCTAATGACTATTTGGTTTTTAAAATGACTTGTATAATCAAAATAAACTCTCTACCAATATTTTAGCTCATCCACACAAATGATCCACCACAAGAATCATTCAACAAACTCTAAAACTCTAGGACTACTTGACATTTACAACCAAATAGGGTACATGAACTGTGACTTCTTCATTTAGTTTATTTACTTTAGAAAATAATGAATAACTAGATAATGAAATTATTGATTCATATATAACTCCATGATAATCTTACCACATTTGTACTTGAATTGGCCATCTCCAAAAGCTATTAAAATAGTCTTTTCTCTTAATTGTCATAGGTGTATAATAGGGTTTAAGGATAAAGATGTCTTTCCTTGAGTTCCTTCACTCTAAAACACTAAATTTAGTAACAATAAGGTCTACATGATTCAAATATCTTCAATGTTAATGAAAAATGGGAGTTTTTTCCTTAAAAATCTTGAAATGAAATTCTAAACATCATCTTCTTGATTATAACCCTGTATTTCTTATCTCAAACTTGAAAACACACACAAGAGTGATATATTCATAGCCTCAAGGTATTCCAAGGGAAACCTATAACCAATAATAATCCATATACTTTTCATGGAGGAATAAACACACATAAATAGCTTTTATTTATTAATTTAAACCATTAATAATTATATATGCAGTCTATTCATGGACTCTACCATCTTTTTGAGAGTATACATCTTTTCTTGGTTCCTTATCCTCTCACCTTATAATATTTATCTTCCTTCATCCTACTCTCCTCTCAAACTAAAAATCCTATTCACATGCAACATCTATGTTGGTTTTAAGTTGTTATAACTAAAACTCTTCCACCACCTTTTTTCTCATGACATGACACTTATATGTAGTCACCTACATAAGACATTATTAGACTAACTCATAACTTATATATCTCTTTGACAACCCATTAGACTAATATGACGCCTAGTACCTTATTTAATCATTTGAAATCCTTACATTACTTGAAAAACTAATTATAACCCTCACTAGGTGCTTTCTAATTTCAAATATTCAAATTATCATTTTTGGTATGAAAACTCCAATAGGACCTCAAACATTCAAAACATTGATTCTTAAACACTCCAAAGTAATTCAAAGGACCAAAAATGGTCTTTGTTTTCTAGATGTTCTTGCATCACACATCAAAAAATATCACAAAGTAATGTACATATAAATAGAAGTTAGGTGAATTTTAAACATACCATGCATGTTGGACTAATTTCCCAAATATATGTGGAAGAAAGGCATCAATCCAACATCCTCAGACATGCAAGATAAACTTCCCCAATGTACACAAAAAGCACACAACTAAAAAAGCTAATTATAAGTGTAGTAAAATACTACACACTAACAAGAAGTACTTACCAAGTATACAAGACTAAAGTTCTATATAATTTCAATTTAGTGTCTACAATGTTCACCTCTCACCATTTTCTATATGTTAAAGTTTTTAGTCCAAACACAATGCCTTAAATTCAATAAGCAAAATATAATTTATCTTTTTGTATCCCACATACTTCTCCTCCATTATGTATATCAAAATCTACAACTACCATCTAGTTTGTATATGATAGTCCTTTGTAGTTGTGCCATATTATTGAACTTTTCCATAAAACCTAGTTGAAAGATCATAGTGATGAAAAAAATTAATTAAATATTACTTTTTTATAATTATTGTCTTGTAATGATACCCCAAGTTGGATAATTATTCATTACATTTGATGAAACAGTGTGATTTCTTTGTGTGAAATAATAAATTTGAGTTAAAATAGTAAATATTATTTATCTAGAATAATATAAGTTATGCAATACCCATGAGTTGTGTAGGGTATTTAATTTACACCTCTTTCTTTCCAATTTCCATTGATGTCTTTGTCATCACTTCCAAAAAATGGATGTTCAATCATTTAATATAATCAATTCAAAAGGTGTATAACACTAATTCTAATAGGAAAAATGTATAATTTATATGGAGTTTTGAATCTACACCTTTATAGTTATGTTGTTACTTTATTAATGCCATATCCCAGTAATTCACCCAATGTCATTTTTGATAATTTATATTTGATCTAGGTTATATATATATATATATATATATATATATATATATATATATATATATATATATATATATATATATATATATATATATATATATATATATATATATATATATATATATATATATATATATATATATATATATATACACTTTATTTGATCATTTTTTATTAATCTAGTTATTTTTAACATGCACTTCAACATTTTGAACATTTAAAATAAGTTATCTTTTATTGGGATTATTCATAACATAAATGAGTTTCTCTCTCTAAGAATACTCACAATGGATTCAAATGAAATTTCTTTTACTCTAAATTAAGTTAAATGGGAAAATATATTAACACAATTTGTGAGAGGAGGTAAAACATATCAAAGTGTTTTTTTTATTAAATAAATTTTCCAAAAATGGAAAATCATAAAAATAGGGGGAGAATTAATTATAACTTGTAGGTACATAAATGTTGAAGGATAAACCATCACACTAATACCATTATTTTTTTAGGTTGCCCTTCAAGATCATCTATCAAACTACTAAAGCTATATTTTTAGGACTAATTATCAAAGTAATCATTTGTCAAACAATCATTTAATTAATTTAATTATCTAAACAAATTAATCTTATTTGGTAACCTGATTATGTATGATCTCCCCTCACACATATTGGGAAACCTTGGGGATAAAAAATAATTGAAGTTATCTTGATTGTATATTCTCTCCCCTCATAACCCTATGGTAATCTTAGGGATCAAAAATAATCAAAACCTCCCTTTTTTCTTTTTTCAGGAGAAACGTTACATGGAATTCATACCCATATACTTGTAGTAGTTTTTAAATAAGTTATGACATAAATTTCATCACCACGCACTAATCCACACTCTCTATTTTAATAGAGCATAAATATCAAAGAAATTTTTCAAAATTCTAAGTAGGATTCCCCATAAAGGGTTATCTTAAATAAGGAGGTCACACTCAAATACTCAAGCATCAAAAAACATCTCTACATAAGCTTGGACCCCACGTACTATGAATTATTTAGGGGACACACCTAAAGATCCTTGTAAATCCTATATTAAGAGATTTTATCCACACACAACTATCAACACAATGGAAATAACTTATTTGAAAATCATTCACCATATATAGGCATAGTGTGAGGATTGGGAGACCAATCTAGTCACAACATTATGCGAGTAAATCGGTGTGTTGTTTGTTTATTTTCACACCCTTTACTAGAATAGGATTGTGGATTAATTTTTTTTTTTTTTGTGTTTTTGAGACCCATATTATTTTAATATCTCACTCCCTACACTAAATAAGAATCTCAATCAAACATCAACATTAATCAAAACATCCCTTTGATCCAATCCAACATCCTAAAAAAAGTATAACCTAGTCATTACATCATTAATACATTACAAAAAACATCATCCATAGTCTAATCTAATTCATAACCATATTTATCAAACCTATCACCCCTAATCACACCAATCTTGTATTCATCCTCAATCACATATCATAACCAATAAACATAATATTTCCTTAATACATATTGAGACAACCCTTTCACATACCATAATTAACATCATGAGCTTTCTAAAACATTAATCAAGTTTAAACCACCTCATCGACCTATCTAACCATCCACTTAAATCCAACTCTAAAATTTAATCCAAAAATCCACTCATCCACTTAATCCAACTCGACTTCTATTTTATCCAACTGAACTTGAGTCATCCATCACTTGAGCTAGCTTACAAATCCTAAGGTCAACCAATCCAACATAAAATCAATAATTATAAAGAGTCACTTTTACCCTAATGAATCAATCTATTATAATCCCAAGATTAACCAATCAAACATTAAATTAATCATTATCAAAGGTCACTTTCTCCTTAATTGATCAATCCTTCCCAGTGAAAGGTTGTAAAAAATCCAATCATTTGAGTTAGTTAAAACCTAGCTAACATATAACAATCAAATCATAATCTAGGATTACATTCAAAATATCCCTAATTTGATCAATCAAACATCAATCTCAAATCTTTTCCAAGATTATCACCTATGATTAGGTTTAGCCATACCTTAATAAATACAAAATCAAGTTAGTTCATAATAAAATTAATTAATTTTCTTAATTTTATCATCCAATCATCAAAAGATCTGTATAAAATTTGAATAATGAAACATAAAATCAATCTAAGAAAACTCATATCAATAAGGTATAATCCAAATCTAGTTTACCTCATCAAACATCCAACAATCATTTCCTAATATTTTTTTCAATCCTCTACGCCTATCAATTGGGGTCGATAAAAATCACAACATCCATTATTTCTCCCATATCAATCCATGGCACCTAAAATAGATTTGGCTATTTCCTAGATTAAATAATACATATTTTCAAACAAGTATACCATCCTTTTTTGGATCCTAGAAATAGGCACCCAACTTCTTATAGACTTTGAACCCATAAACCTAAGTTCCATCATGAGGTGGGACAATTGGACCTTTCCACATAAAAATCATCCTACTATCTAATCACAATCAAACTTTCCATCCACTAGTTATAGCCCTAATCATGACATCCCTTATCACACTATCAAATGGAAACCTATCATAATAGCACTATCTAATACCAATCTGACCTTAGAGTCATAAAAAATACACTCACCCAGTTATACCATTTCATCACTACTTTAAGGAAAATCATCTGATATAGAATTAAATGATTCCACCTCCAAACAAATATTTGAACAAAGATAGTGTACTCCTCTCAGTGAATCCATAAAAGTAATATTTTATCAACTAGCTACAAAAAATATAATCATGTATCCATGCACCAAGTCTTTTGATCCTACCAAACCTAAGCCCTCTTAGTATAGAGAGGGTGAATATTGTTGATAAAATAAAATCCTTATCCATTATATTAATAGATTCTCAAAATTAAAAAATTTTGTCCAATATTTAATCAACCATGGTGACATCACCATCAAAATCAAACTAGATACATTCACATTTAAGAGTGAGCAAGAGGGGATATACCAATATTCCTTTCTAGATAATGATAAAAATATTCCATTTCCAAATCAAGATAGAAAACCCATATTCAACAATTAACCCATCTTTGATAAGCCTCATTTTGATGAGCCTTTATGACCATTAACCTACCCTCAAAGATCCTATATTTGACAAACCTGTATACACATAATATTTTCAAAATTTATCAATTATTGATTTTTTATCTCTTACACGAACCCATCAAGTCTCAATCTCTTTGAGTTCATGATTTAAAGGGTGTATTAGGAAAGGGGTGGGTATACCATTGGTGCTTTGCAAGATTATTATCCCCTATGCTTCCACTTGCTAACTACACAACCATATCCTATACACTTCCCTAAGCTTCGAATCCTCCCTTAGACACTCCATAAAGAATTTCAACAACTTATTCATCCCTTACCTAAGCCAAAAACCCTTTTTGACATTTACCAAATAATGTCAGCCTAGGTCAACCCTGTATTCAAATTAATAATAACATGTTACACATCTAGGTCAACATTGGCCAACTAGACCAAGACCTAACTTACTTTTATCAATTAATGATATAAGATTGAATCAATATGAACCCATTGATAAAACTTTTAGAAATGTTTAGGGTTACATTTAGCTTTGTATACGCATTCATTTCACCATTTCTTAAAGATAAAAGAGTTAATCATTTATTTGTACTTTTTACAATCTACTCTTCTACCATTCTACTTTAGGAGTTATTACTTAGGGTTTATACTTGGAGAAGAATATTTTATTGTAGAAAAGTTATAGATGCTTTGGCCTATCTTAGTGATCCTTACAAACCAAAACAACCTCTTGTAAAGCACCTTTGGCCAAGGGAGAAATAGAGTCTTGACAGGTTCAACTTTAAGGTAAGTATCTCTAACTTTACTCAAATACTTTATTAGATATAAGTGGCATAAGTAATGGCTTTTGAATGTATTTTTATTTCCATGCATTAGGGTTATATATATATATATATATTATCATATGAATGTTTAATTTTTATGTTTATTACCCCCATTTTGTACCACAAGCTTTTGTGAGCAATAGAATAAATTTTTCTTTACTTTTCATGTACTTAGTGAATATGAAAACATAAGACTTATCTAGAGTTATGTCATGGTGTTGCTTGACTAGAGGCTTTGGAACCCTCTCTAGTGATTTTATTGTGATAAGGGACCCCTTGCTCAAGTCTAGAAGATCCATCTTGGTCATGACCCTAATGTATAAATGTATCAATAATAGAATTGTAAGTAGGATTTATCTTCTCTGAGCTAGGATTGATTAATATGTCAGTTGCATTTTCTTTTGTATACATTTTTGTGAACTTGAAATAAATCAAACCCTTGTCAATTTTATTTCATGCATTCATTTTATTATCATATTATATATTTTATTTTTTTAGTATTGTATCAAACCTATCGATACAGTCAAATAGTCTATGCGTAGGTTTAACACATAGTCTCTCTAAAATAACTTTATTTTGTTTGTGTAGGTCTTCTCCAAATATAAGTGACTTGATATATCATCTCAACACAATCTTCTTATTTATCTATAAAATTTCATAGATATTCGATCCATTCAACTCTATTCATAGTTCTCTTTTTTAACATACAGGTTTGTAGACATTCAAACCAGTTGACTCTATTCATAGATTCTTTTTTAGCGCATAGTTTTTTCAATTTGCATTGACGTAGTCAACTCTATTCATAGAATATTTAAATCAAAACTTAAATAACACCTCATAAAATTTGTAAACTAAGCATCTTCAAAATCACCAAGGTTCATTCTTACCTTCCCTATCATTTTTGTTTTTCATTTAAAGTATTATTTTTCACAATTTTATAGTCTATAAAAATGCAACCCTATAACAAATTAGATCAACTAGATTGACACAGTTATGTAGCATATATTCTTTCTAAAAGAGATAGTTGACCTATTCAACTATTTTCTTCTGGATATGTATTTCATTGAATAGTAGTTACCATGTTGACTTTATTATGTATTATTTGCAAATAGTGTCACTTGAATTGACTCTGTACTCTTCACAGTCAAAGGATTTAACTTGTTTTACTAGTAATTAGTTCAATTTTCATTTCAATTGATTACATTCTCAGAGTAAAAAGCATAGACTAATTAGGTAGTTTTTTATTTTATCAATTTAGTAACACTATTTTTATCTTTCACACACACTTCCAAATTAATTTACACTATAAAGCATTAAACATTTTCATTCCAAGGTCTACCTACTTGGATTTCATCACTAAGGGGGAAGCCAACTTGATTTTTTGTCTAGGTATATACATGTGGTTGATGTTATATATTGACAAAGCATCTAAAACCCTTATCACTATGTGATTGTGAAGTGAGGGGATAGACCCCAATACCAAGCTAGTGCCATCACCAATACATATCCATTTCAGCCTAAACTAC
The DNA here is from genome assembly GCA_037957365.1 of Torreya grandis. Taxonomy (NCBI): domain Eukaryota; kingdom Viridiplantae; phylum Streptophyta; class Pinopsida; order Cupressales; family Taxaceae; genus Torreya; species Torreya grandis. The sequence continues at coordinate 896,214 of JARHVA010003026.1, forward strand.
CTGAAACTATCCATAGATTGCTTTATAGTTCTTTATTACACCCAACTCCCCATCACATTAATTTCAAAATTTATTATAACTTAAAAAATTTCAAAAATGACCAATTATTTATCCTTTACACTCAATTTTTATTTTTTGTTCTTTGATCAATATATTTTTATTACAAAACTTACACTAGTTAGTGTTAGTGCAAGGTTCGTGTTATGTTCTCCAATCAAATCAACCACATTGATATAATTTCTTGTGTGCTTCATTTTATTTACCTAGATATTAACTTGAAAAAAAATTCCTATTTTTAGAACACTATCATCCTTATTGACACAATCTATTACAGACTTTTAGTCTTGCTTACCTTCAGTACATAGTTACCCTATATGACTATGTATATGTTCATCCTATTCAATTTATCCCTTATGAGTACATAGTTAACTTATATGAATATGTATTTTTTCATCATGTTTAGTTTCTCCCTATGGAATAAATATCTGACCCATACAACTATGTATCTTTCTAGCATGTTTCAGTTTTACCATATGCAAAACATAGTCAATTAGTTTGACTATGTTTTTTGCATCCTGTGTGTGGACCTTTTTTAAAGACTCAAAAATAATCAAATTTGTACCTATTGTCCAAACCTATTATATGTTTGGACAAATTTATACCTATTTTTTCTCCTTCCTCCTTGCTTCTTGATTTTAGATTTTGCTTTCAAACATCATGAAATCCCCTATCAGAATATTTTTAGACAACTTAAATCCATATAGATGTTATATGGGATGTTCTTTTATTCTTACCTTCATACCCAAGAGGATTTTAACTCTTGGAGAACCTTTTCTCATTCCTCATCCTTTGATTTAAATATGGTTTAAATCACTCCAACATATGCGATTGATGGATCAGATCCATCCATACTTATCAAAGATAATTCTCACCTTCAAACATCTTACCATATTATTGGGGTAATTGATCTAATCCTTAAAATAACCCTAAAATAAACCTTCTCAACACCAATAACTAGACTCATACCAATATTCCACCTAGTAACCCTCACCCTAATACCAATTTTGGGAATCCTCCTACCAACACCAACCCACCAATTGATATTGTACACCAAATTTTAGATTCATGTAATATTACTAAACTTAGTAATAAAAACCAATCAACTTTGTACCTATTGTCCAAACCTATTCTATGTTTGGACAAATTTATACCTATTTTTTCTCCTTCCTCCTTGCTTGTTGATTTTAGATTTTGCTTTCAAACATCATGAAATCCCCTATCAGAATATTTTTAGACAACTTAAATCCATATAGATGTTATATGGGATGTTCTTTTATTCTTACCTTCATACCCAAGAGGATTTTAACTCTTGGAGCACCTTTTCTCATTCCTCATACTTTGATTTAAATATGGTTTAAATCACTCCAACATATGCGATTGATGGATCAGATCCATCCATACTTATCAAAGATAATTCTCACCTTCAAACATCTTACCATATTATTGGGGTAATTGATCTAATCCTTAAAATAACCCTAAAATAACCCTTCTCAACACCAATAACTAGACTCATACCAATATTCCACCTAGTAACCCTCACCCTAATACCAATTTTGGGAATCCTCCTACCAACACCAACCCACCAATTGATATTGTACACCAAATTTTAGATTCATGTAATATTACTAAACTTAGTAATAAAAACCAATCAACTTTGTACCTATTGTCCAAACCTATTCTATGTTTGGACAAATTTATACCTATTTTTTCTCCTTCCTCCTTACTTCTTGATTTTAGATTTTTCTTTCAAACATCATGAAATCCCCTATCAGAATATTTTTAGACAACTTAAATCCATATAGATGTTATATGGGATGTTCTTTTATTCTTACCTTCATACCCAAGAGGATTTTAACTCTTGGAGCACCTTTTCTCATTCCTCATCCTTTGATTTAAATATGGTTTAAATCACTCCAACATATGCGATTGATGGATCAGATCCATCCATACTTATCAAAGATAATTCTCACCTTCAAACATCTTACCATATTATTGGGGTAATTGATCTAATCCTTAAAATAACCCTAAAATAACCCTTCTCAACACCAATAACTAGACTCATACCAATATTCCACCTAGTAACCCTCACCCTAATACCAATTTTGGGAATCCTCCTACCAACACCAACCCACCAATTGATATTGTACACCAAATTTTAGATTCATGTAATATTACTAAACTTAGTAATAAAAACCTAAAAACTAATGACACCAATAGGAATGGATAAAAGAGTAAAATAAAAATAAATATAACATGCTTACCATCCTTTTTACCTCTTTATTCCTCCATTCTAAGATTTGAACTTAGATAATTTGATGTCAAATATTAGGATTATTAGATTGCTTGCAAGATCTTGACAACAGCTTTTAATGGTTGTATGAAGAGGATAATGGATTAGATGAATGCTAGATTTATCTTATGTATGCAATGGTAGTGGAAAGATAATGGCTTAATGGATTTTTAGATTACTTATGATTAGTTTGGCCATGGCCAAAGCATGGCCTTTTATAGAATAATGGAATGAATTTTAGGGGAATTTAAAATTATTTAGAAGTCTCTAATTTAGAGATTTATAGAGTTTTAGAGGATCTTCTCTAGTTATAGATGCTTCTCAATTAGTTTATTGGATAATGAGAGGATTATATAGGATTTAATGAGGTTTAGGACTCATAGGTATGTAGGAATGGCTAGGACGATAGGGTAGTTAGGGTGGTAGTTGGATAAATATGAATTTTAAATTAGCTAGTTGGTTTAGGGAGTAGGTTAGTAGGTAATAGGCTCTATTATGGGTTAAATGAGGGAATTAATTGATTTTAGGATGAGATAAATGTTTATGGGGTATAGGAATGGGATGGGGATTATTAGGCCATTAGTTATTTTATCTAGGAAATATAAAAATTAGGCTAAATTAGTAGAAATTAATATAATTAGTGTGGTAGGCATAATTTAGTGCATACATTTTGAACCTCTTTGAAATGGAATCAAGAGCATGGGATTAATATTATTTCAAATAAAAACCCTAATGTTAGGTAGTGTCAAATTTTAGTTGAATATTATGCCCCCTTGAGAGAGTATGTAGGGAGAAAACAACCTGAATAATCACTTGAATAGAAATCCCTAGGCGGGATAGGTCACAATAAGATGGGGTCGGGATGACCCAATGAATAGAAATGATTAAAATTCCCCAAGGATAAAGGTGATAAAGTATCTTAAATGATGGATTCTAGACAAATGACAAATGTCTAGAAAGTGTTAAGATTGATAGGTGATTAAAATAGGATGGGTTTGAATTGATGATAAGTCTCATAGCAAGGATACATTCTAAGGGAAGCTTGAAAAGGGATGATATTTGATTATGATTGTGAATTGGGGATAAAGAGATACTTTTTATAGAATGGTGACATATGATTATTGAGTAACTAATCCAGAAATGAGATAATGATGAGGGATAAATGGTAGTTGAGAGATCCTTGGGCATATAAAGTAGAACTAGGTGTTAGCTACATAGTCTAAAAATACCTTAGGTTAATTTAGTTCTATCTATAGGATATAGGGGATGATAAGGGGCTAGACACATCATACCCCAAATGATGTCAGAGGATGACTAAAAGTGATTAGATGGGGACAATGGGTCAATTGGACCATATTTGAGATGGTTAATGTTAGTAAGGGGTTGTTAGGGGTGTAAGGGGTGGGGGGTCATATAGGAAAATAGAGTCAAAAGTGGGTCATTTGTTCCCATTGACTTCTTATGATTTATGCTCTAAGGTGAAACCATGGATCGGCTACCATGAGCTTTCCATCATAATGAGAGAGTCGAAGAGCACCAGAGGGAGGCAGATGTTAGACCTATAATGAGTAATAAGAACCTTAGCTCAGTATTTTATTGATTTTTTTAGTTTTAATAGGATTTAGAGCTAGATTTGGTAAGAAAAGATGTCGATAAAATTCTTCAGCAATACTATGACTAGTGGTTATGCCCATAGTCATGCTACTGTCATCATGAATTATGTCTTTTTAGGGTTGACACATGGTATTGTAATACCATAAGTCCTTAGTTATGATATTATAATATCACAATAGGGAATGTGTGATATTATAATATCACAACTACAAAGTTGTGGTATTGAAATATTTACATTATCAAGTTATGATATTAATAAAACAATGAATATGGGAATTTCACAAGTAGCAATTTTGCCCAGGTTATAAAAATGGGTAAGTATTAGGTTTATTTAGTTAAGTTAGGTGATGTGGGATGTTAGATTAGTGAATGAGCTAGGTAAGTTAGATAGATAGGATGAGTTTAGATAGAGTAAGGTGATTGTGCATATGTTAAGAGATACTTAGGAGTGGATTTATTAGGTTAGTTAGATGTTAGTGTTGAATAGGTGTGGGGATATGTTAGTAAGATAGGAGGTTAGGCTAGGGTGATGGGATTAATATGATAGGGATAGGGGTATTATAGATGGTTGTGATATGTGATAGTTTTTCAAGGATTGGGGATTAGTTAGGGTTGTATGGGTATTGGATAGATAGGATAGGTGAGTTAGGATAGGTATTTGATGATAAAGGTAGTGACAGGTGGATGATGACTAGTGCAAGAGGATTTGGGAATGATGGCATCATGATTATGGTAGTTAGAAGTTCTATATGAGATGTGGTGGCTGATACTAGTAGAGTTTAGGGTACTAAAGTTGGTTGGGTTACATGATGTGGCTACTATGCCTACTATTCACATCGATCAAGCTCTAATCATAACATTAATAGAGTGATGACACTCAAAGACTAGCACCTTCCATTTTGTTACTAGGGAGATGACTATGATGTTGGAAGATGTATATATGATATTTAATTTACCCATGTACGGTGATAGGATACATTTATATTTGTATACATCGAAGCATATATTAAAACATCTAGGGGCTAGATTAAAGGTGGGGTGCAATAAAAATACATTAGCATTGATAGGTGATTATGTGAGGGGATGATAGATAGGTTGGCATTAGTAGTTTGTCTCTTATTTATGGCATTCTTCTATTAAACAAGATTAATTAGTGGTTCTACCTTAGCCTAGGAAATATACTTGTAGGCATAGTTTAGGATCATCAGGTGTTTGCCTAGGGGCTAATTATGTTAGTACATTTATGCTAAGAACTTCACCTAGGAGCATACATAAAAGCACATAGTTTTGGGCCATCAATATTGTTATAGATTTGGAACTAGGATCACATCACTATTAAGTGACCACTAGGTACATTGGTAGTGCATGAGCCTAAGAAGTCAATGGTATTTCATTGGCACATGCTAGTGAAGTGAGGTTCTATAGAGAGGCTTTGGACAGCCTACAACTAGAGCATATTACATGGATGTTATACAGAGATATTTGATTCAACTAGGATGTTGAGGTAGTGACCTAATTCATGTTGACAGAGTGTTATTTGATGGGTTAATGTGATTTGATTATTGAGATATATCATCCAAATTAGGTGTAAAGATAGTTTAGCTTCATCTAGGATGTGTCATGCCTAGATCATTTATTTGAATGTAATGAGTAGGATGGGTTGTAGTGGGGGTGGCCAATGGATAGAGAAGATATACACATAGATTATGATAGTCTTACCCTAGTTCAATGGTATTTCTAATAGTATCATATTCAACATGGTGGTGTCCCAATATCTCAATGAGGTTGACATGACCTTGGGTTTGGGTAGACAAGGTGTTGTGAGGAGGGTTTTGCAAGCTCAGGCTTAGCTACAGAGGAGGAAGAGATGGGTGCCAACATGGGATAGATATGATGGTGTGGATAGGATAGATGAAATGGATGTAGATGGAGGATATGGGGTTTAGGTGGTGTAAATATCACAAGTGGGGCCTTAGGCCCATGTATAGGCATAGGGGCCAGTAAGGCCATAGGTATAGGTTAGAGTATATGTGGGTGGTAGTAGTGGTGTGTATCCATCTCAACCACTTTTTTCATAAGATGAATAGTCCTAGGTTTTATGGTTATAGGGGGATATTTAGGAATGGTTTTTAGATATTATAGGTCTTACACATGAGTGTGACTAGTTATAGGCCCATCTTCATAGTATGACTACTCAGAGGGATAAACAATTAGTGTAGGTGTAAAGGCAGATTTTTGCATTATAGGCCTAGGTTGTATAGAGGGATGGGTAGTTGTCTTAGTTATAGGGGGAAATATCTAAATTGAATAGGCATATTATGAGATTTTATGCATAGGTGGTATAGTGGGATGGGTAGCTCACCCATGCCCAGACATAGATTGCTACATTGCAGATCTAGATTAAGAGTTGATATGGCCAATTTATAGGGTTTTAGGGATAGATTGGGAAACTTCAAGCTTAGATTAAAAATTTGATAGGGCAAGTGGAGGTGGTAAAGAGGGCAAAGGAAGAGGTTGATTGGGAAGGGCTAAGGTATGATGGATGTGATGTAGATCATTATGCTACTCATATGTGAGCCATAGTATTATCACACTTTATATGAGGTGGTACTACTACCAGGCTAGCATACATCTTCCTTTCAAGCCAACACATCTTATTTTATTCATCAACCATATATGGGAACACGGGGACCTCCAAGGCCACAACCATTATTCTATGATGTATATATGTATAAGGTATTTTATATTACTAGCTCATTCTTTCCCCATGGGCTCATGCGATTGTATGATGTCTTTTGGCATGGATTCCAGGTAGACATTGTATACTAGACTTTGATGCATATATATGAGATTTGATTTTGATGGATGTATGTATAGTGTTGCTTGATGTTATTTATTTTTATATGAGATGCATTTAATTTTATGTGATGATGACATAATCATTATTGAGAGACATGATATGGTTTAGAATTAGATGATGTGATTAGATTAGATGATATGGTTTTTTTTTATAATGATGTCATTATGTATATGTGATGTATATGATGGATGGATTTATTATTTTATATGTAATTTTATAATGATATGTATACACTATCATGGATGATGTTGTAATGCATATGGGATATTATTTTTAATTGTGGATGTTATCTCATGATGTGATTTGAGATATTTATAGATATATGATTGTGATGTAATTTGGTTTATGTATATATCATGATGGTTACACAAGTTTACCTTATGGGGTAAATATTCTAAGGAGAATTTAATCCTCTATTTAGTCCCTAGATACTATGGTAGTAATCCTCCTGCACCATAGAGGTATAGTGGTGATGGTTTGAGATAGATTCAGGATTTGGGTAAGGATAGGTATGGTGGGGAATGGTTAGGATAAGATAGGGGATGGGTTTTTAGAGAAAATATGAGGGGTAATGGGTTTGGAAGACACCAAGTTTTTGGTAATCCATTTTACTACTGCATCTTTTAGCTATGTGCCAAGGACATGATAAGTCCCAGACACCTTTGTCGAACACATGTTTGGAAGTCACTCATACCATCCTTTTTCCCATGATAATAAATAAGATAAAATATACATAAAGTGTTATGAGAAAAACTAGACTAACAAAACATTAATATGTAAATATAGATCTTTCCCACATACATGTTCATAACAAACACACAAATCACATAAGACAATCAAAGAGATCATAAACTAAGAATAAAGATGTTGATAGGGATATTTACATGAGAAATGAAGTGAAGAGTAATGATTAGATATAAAGGATCTAGTGATGATGTAGAAGATATATATAATGTATGTGGTGCCCAAAATTTTGTCTATATTAGGAAGGGCTCCAACCAAATTATAAAATGGGGGTCATGATGACCTGTCAAAAATATGTGGCATAGTGTATGCTCAAAACCCTTAAAAAGGAAAATTTATACACTGTCACCCTCCATAATGATTATTATTAGTGGTATGGTGTGTACTTGAGATTTTTTTACAATAATGGATGAGTGGAGGTGGGGTTGGTGTTGTGAGGCTAAAGGGGAGACACACTTGTCAAAGAATATTTGGGAGGGCATGATAGGATTGATAAAGATATGATGGGATTTTTTGGATATGTATGCCAAGTATGGATAAGTAACTCTAGAGATCCCTTCAATAAATATTCCTAGCGCTTAACAATCCATGTCTACTACCTTATGTTGAAGTAGTTACCCCTCTTCATTATTCAATAACCATGCAATGGATTCCCACTATTGAGACTAGGGTAAGGGTTATTTTACCATGACATCAAGAACCTATTTTCATCATGGTACTTTCCCAAGGCACTAGCTAACATAATTCAACCAATAATAATGGATAAAAGAGGCAAATTATAATAAATATAACATGCTTACCATCCTTTTTACCTCCTTACGCCTCCATTCTAGCATTTGCACTTGGATAATTTGATGTCAAAAAATTGGAATATTGGATTGCTTGCAAGATCTTAAAAATTGCTTCCAATGGTTGTATGAAGAGGATAATGGATTAAATTAATGTTAGAGTGCTCTTATATATGCAATTTTAGTGGCAAGATGATGTCTTAATGGCTTTCTATATTTCTTGTTATTATCTTGGCCATGGCCCAAGCATGGCCTTTAATAGAATAATGGAGAGAAATTTAAAATTATTTAGAAGTCTCTAGTTTAGATACTTCTAGAGTATTAGAGGATATTCTATAATTACATAGGATTCTCAATTAGTTTATGGGATAATGGGAGGATTGGATAGGATTTAATAAGGTTTAGGACTCATATGGATGTAGGAATTGCTAAGGTGATAGAGTGGCTAGGGTGGTAGTTGGATAAATATGAATTTTAAATTGGCTAGTTGGTTTAGGGAGTAGATTAGTAGGTAATATGATATATTAGTTATTTAATGAGGGAATTAATTGATTTTATCATGAGATAAAGGTTTGTGGGCTATAGGAATGGAATAGGGATTGTTAGGCCATTAGTTATTTTATCTAGGAAATATAGGAATTAGGCTAATTAGCATAAATTAGTATAATTAGTGGGGTGATCATAATTTAGTGAATATAAATACAACTCAAATTATGGAAAAAATAGTGCAATAAATGAAACATCTAACACCTCTCAAATTATACAACTACAACATCATTTGATAAACAAGGATAATCAACCTCCCATTCTTCTTACCCAAAATAATTAAAATTTTATCCCTTCACCTCTTAAGTATGTCATAGGAAATGTTATTCCCCAACATATCATGCAAATTAAGATGCTTCAACACTTTCAAAATAAACATTTAACCCTTTTCATTATATATATTGATATTGGTAATATATCTCCAACTATTAAATATGATGGGACTAAAGACCCCACATTTTTTATTAAATCATTTAGTAATATTTATGAAGAGTGGATCCTAAATAATATCTTTTCCATGACCAAAATTTTATTTAAAACCTTCACCGATGATGTATTATAATGGTGTAACTAATATCCCCAACATTCTATATGGAAACTTGAGGATTTATTCAATTCTTTAGTTAAATAATTCCAACATAATGATCTTCCAAAAAATTATCTTAGTCATTTCATCAATGCTAAACAATCCCCTAATAAATCAGCTTGTAATTTTATCAAATGATGGAAATATTTAGCTCATAAATCCATTCACAACATGACTAATGAAAACTTGTTCACACTTTTTATCATAACCTTAACACCTTTGCTCTAATACAAGGTTTAAACTTTTTCTCCCCAAACTTTAAATGATGCTCTTGACCAAGCTAAGCATCAATAATTTATAATGAAATAGTTTTAACCTAACCCTAAAACCATCAAGGGATGTTTTCAACATTCAAACAATGTAATCACTAGCAATCTTACTCAGTCAAAAATAAGGGTAGCCAAAATTTAAAATCCCCAAAATTCCCATACATTATTAACCATGAAATAAATGAAAAAAAAATTAGAACCTTTTAAACCATTCATGTCTCTTAATAATCCCCCTAAATGGAATCATCCTAACCAATATTTTTGGTTTCATGCTGACATAGTCATTCCCATGAAACATGTCATGGGCTTACAAAATTTGTCTTTTATTTTATTCTAGGATATTCAATCAAGCATGATTCCATTATTAAAATATGCCATCATGATTATGTTAATTCTTCTTAAAAGAAACAAGTTTTTAAATCTTCTTCCTCTAAAAATAAAAAAACTTTATCTACATCCAACCCTCAAAAATCAAATAAGGATATTTGAGTGATTGACTCTAACTATGATAAAATACTATACCAATTCCCAATATTTTAATGTGGCTAAGGTTAATTATAGATGCAAACCTTCCTACAAATATCCCATCACCAAACCAAAGAAACCATCTTTAGAAGAGCAACTTCTCAAAGATACTATTACCACTAACTTACCTTTAGAAACTAAAGAGGAACCACTAACTCAATCTAAACCTCTAACTAATTCTCTTCCTCCTAAACATATTTTACCTTCCAAACCTTATGTTGGTCCTTCCTCTTCCAAAACTCATTAGAACTTCTTAGAGGAACTTAACTCTATGCCTTAAAAAACCCATCTCATGGATTTAGTTCACACTTATCTCTATCCTCATAAATTTACACTGCAAAAACTCCAAGAAATCAAAGAACCATATCCCTTATAATAGGTACACCCTTCTCATGAGCCTTAACCAATAGAAGTTCATGCCATTGAAACTATTTGTACTTATTAAAAACCTTCCTTAGAGTTACTTGAATAAGAAATGATCAATGAAGAAATTCTCTTTTGTACTAACAATCCATCTCTCTTTATAAAAATATATATTAATACCACCCTTATTCACAAAGTATTAGTAGACGAAGGGTTGGGTTTTAATATGACATCCCTTTATTTCATTAAATAACTTAGGTATAACAAATATCATCTCATGAAAAATCATATAGCATGTTGTAGATTCAACAAGACCAATCAAAATCCACTTGGTTGCATTTGTATCCCTCTTATAATTGGACCCAAAACTATATATATTAAGTTTATGGTTTTTGAATTACCATTGTCCTATAATATACTCCTAGGACACCCATGGACTCATCACATTAGGGATATTAACTATTTTAGTAGCCAATGTATTGATTTTATTCATCATGTAACTGGTATAAACATGAGGTCGATCCTAACCCATGGAGTATTCATCTTCCCAATCCTAAATCCCAATATTGGATTCCCACTATTCCAAAAATTAATAGTGCACCTTTACCTAAATTCATTAATATGAATCTATACTTACATGTTACTCTTCCTAATTTTTATGATGATGAGCTAAATAAATTTTTAAAACACATTCAATACTACCAAGCTACCTCCTTACATTTTGGAATGGCTTCCTCCTTCCTTGTTACCTCATAATCACACCAACCCTCTTATCGATGAGATCACTGATTTCCCTCCTCCATGTAGTTTAAATGAATCATATTATATATATGATGATTTGACTTGTAATTATTATGGAGTGGCAAAGTTATTTTAATACCCTTTAACCATGTCACCTTGTAAATTTAGTGATCTAAGCATATTACCTTCTGATTTTCCTTTAGAGACACAAGCATGTGCTATCTCTCCTACCTATGATGATATCTAAATTATGGCCCAAGCTTAATAAAGAGACTTGGATGTTTAACAATATCATTAAACCTTAGCTAAAATACATGATTTTAACTATAATTTTCATACTATTTCCACAGATATTGAGTTAGAACCTAAAGGTCATGTACCTCCAGTCAATTTTCCACTTTTTGATACTCTTTGGGTTGTTAAATAAATATTTTCTCTTGAAACTTTAGAACTTACATAACCTTATATACCTCCTATCCCATCAGTTACTCTACCAAATCCCCTTCCTACCAATGATTATAAATATACACCTATTATCAATCCAATTGAATCCAATCAAACTTCATCCATAGTTCTACCTATTCCTAAGATCATTATTGATGCCAAGGCCATAAATGTATGACAGATACATTATAAATATGATCACTAGGGTAAAAAAATCATTAATCTTGAAGTATATGTGGAATATTATGGACCTCTACCTATGTTACCTAGCGATGAATCCATACTTGACTTACTCCATGCCCAATAACCTTAACTTCCTTCATAACATCACAAACTTGAGAATTTCAAGTGAAGGATCCTCATTTTAATAAATTAATTACTATAATAAATCCTAAAACCAATCCCATTTACTCTCTTACCAACATGCCATCTCATTTTCAAGATGGAAATGCTACTTATTTAAGAAATAATGAGAATAGGATATGGCACACCCTCATGTCATCAACCTATAATAGATTTTAGAGAAATAACGATGATCAGACATGATAATTTTCATATATTATTCAATAAATATCATGATAATTTTTCCTAGTCATATGAGAACATGCCTGGTATTGATCCTAGTATTATTTTGCATAACATAATCACATACCTTAATTTTAAACCCATTCAGAAAAAATAGTAGAAATTTCCCCCCTAAGTTTCCATCCTATGTAATGAAAAATTATTAAACTATTAGATTCTAAGTTTATTAAACCTATGTACTATTCTAAATTGGTGTCAAATATTATTCCCATTCGTAAAAAAGTTACCATGGTTATTTGCATCTACATCTAATTTTTTAATCTCAACCTTTCTTATCCCATGGACAATTTTCCATAACCTTCAATAGATGCCATCATATATTCCACTGTTGGATACAAAATGTTGTCCCTCATGAATATTTTTTTGGGATACAATCAAATTTATATTTCCCTTGAAGACCAACACAAGACAACATTCACCATAGAATGGAGCACCTATTGCTATGTTAATATTCCTTTTGACCTAAAAATGTTAGAGATACCTATCAATGGGATATAACCCACATTTTTCATGAGATTATACATAATATTAGGGAAACATATGTGTATGATCTCATCATCAAATCCAAAATTCATAAAACCCATCTGTTTAATCTAGCCATCATTTTTGATCGACTCATCAAGTATGAAGTTAGAATTAACCCCTACAAATGTGTCTTTGGTGTTACATCTAGTAAATTTATAGGGTTATTAGTCTCTCTTTAGGGTATTGATGTTTATCTCACTAAAATCAATTTTATAGTCAACATGCCTATTCCTTTCTCCATTCCAGACATTCATATTTACCTTGACAAGATTGGGGTAATCTGATGATTCATCCCTGGAATGGTTTATCCCATACATTATATTAATTCCCTTTTTAAGAAGTGTAATGTTTTATAATGTATTAATCCTTATCAAAAGACATTTGAAAACATGAAATAATCATTAGTACATCTACCTACCCTTCATCCACCTTCCAATGATCATCCTTTGATTTTGTATACTTCTTATACTCCCATATCAGTTGGGGTGACGCTTATCCAATAAGATGATATGAGAAAATAGTATGTTATTTATTATATTAGTTGAGGCCTTATTAATTATGAAAAATATTATACCAAATTAAAACATGATTGCCTCACAATTTATTTCATTATTGAAAAACTTTACCACTACATGCTCTATCAAACAACCTATGTCATCATTCATTTTGGCCCACTTCATCACTTCTTCTCCAAATAATTTATCCTTGGATATTTCATTGGCAAGTGGATGGTTCTCTTAATGTAATTTGATCTTTGCATCATAATGCAAAAATTTGTCAAAAAGCAAGTCATTGCCAACCAACTTGTAGTAGCACCCATACCCACTACAAATAAACTTCAAGATACTCTCCCTAATGATAGCATCCTCTATATTAAAGGTCTCAATTAGGACATATCTCTTAAATATTACTTTAAGAACCTCACTATATATTTAGAATCGAGTAATCAATAAGATACATGTAGACACCTAAATATGGCCACCAATGACCTCCAACCAAGTTTTTGACCAATTTCCACCAAAGTGCATAATTTGGCCTAAAAAAAGTAAAGCACATTAAATGACTTAAAATTGGCACATTCAAGTGCCAATTTTGGCCAAGGTATCACTAAATGGGGCAATGTAATTTATGGGCTAGCTAACTTTGATCAGATCATTTTGAGTCAAAATACCAATTTTACACCTAGGTGCTCTGGATTGCTCTTTTCTATCAAATTTCTTGTAAGATATGTGTGTCTTTGTTATTTAATGTTGGTAACATCCTAAATGGTATAATGGATACTATGCATCTTACATTGACTTCCAATTCTAATCTAGTCAAATTTTGGACTAATAACAAGGAATTCTGATCAATTTGAGTAATTTATGCACAAAGTGCTTAATAATGCTTAAGAGATAATTAATCCAAATCAAGGCCTAATTAATAATTCCATGGAAACCTGTTGAATTTTTTTTTTTTAGAAATGACTACTGAATATCTTCATCATCAGGTGACCTCATTTCTTTAGAAGACATCCCTAGGCCATAAATGCCACAAATATTAGGATTATGGGTCTCCCATGCCTATTTATTACCTCCCATGCCTCATTAATGTACCTTATTCCAAATTCATGATGAGGATAATTATGGATTTTAATTACATAATTCAATTAATCTATGATCACACATCTCAATCTTGAGATGGACAGTCATGGTTGATTCTAGTCATTCTTGAAAATCTATAAATAGAGAGGCCATGAACATATTTTTTAAGCTTAATTTGTGCAAATTAACCATGTAAAATTGATTTCAAGAGCTCTCACATGCCAAAGTTATGATGCTAAAATATTGAGCCAATCCAAGCCAAAGCCACAAGGTGCCAAGGAGAAGACGAGATAACCAAGCCACCTTTGATGAAGACTTTATGAGCACAAGCCAAGCAAACCACTACAACAAGCATTTAGAGCATCCAAGGAAGGTGAAAGATTCTTATTTTTCTTTAATTTTTAGTTAAGCTTTTCATTTATTTTTGTTATTAATCTCACCCTAATAACTAAGCCTAGATATGTATGCTAATTAGTGTGTTTTTTATCAATTTGTTTGCATTTTTAGAATAATACAACACTAATCACCTCTCTTGAGTCAAATTCTTATTTCACATAATGGCACACTCGATGGGACCCGACCCCAAAAATTTGGTAAAATAACACCTACAAGTAACATATTAACCATTATCATGCAATATCTTGGAGTGTGGAAGCAAAAAAGGTGAATATTTGAGAAAAAAGCTTATTTTTTGAAGCTCATAGTTTTGTTATTGAATCCTAACTCACCCCAACTCATATCCCAACTTATCCTGACTTGACCCAACTCACCCTAACTTAGATCCTAACTCGACCTGACTTGACCCAACTCAACCTAACTTAACCCAACTTGACCTGACTTAGATCCCAACTCACCTTGACTCAAATCCTAACTCACCCTGACTCAAATCTTAACTTGGATCCCAACTCACCCCAAATCAGATCCCAACTTGGCCTGACTTGACCCAACTCACCCTTATTTAGATCCCAGCTTGACTGTGTCAACATAAGAGTTCATTTTCCTAAGTTAATTATTTCAAATTTAAAAATGCTTCAAAGCTAAACCACTTGATAACATTTTTATTATAGGACCAACTTGGAAAATTTCTAAAATGTATTTAAATCATCTTTTGTATGATTTAAAATGAACTAGGAAAATTATTTTAGTGCTTAATATAACATTTAGGTGCTTAAGTAAGTTTTTAGCATTAGTTTTCAAAGTTTAAAATTTTAAGACCAAGGGGTCAAATTAACACCACCAAATCTTTCATTTGGGCTTAAAATTGAACACACTTGTCAATTTTGTTTTCATTATTTCAATTAGCACTTCGTTTTCAAAAAATACAAGGATGTTTTGTGTATGCTCTTCCATTTATCCCCTTTAGGGAACCCTTGGAATCAAAAGGACTTTCTTTATTTACAAATTGCCTAGTCCAAGGCATATAAATAACATCATCTAAAGCACTCCCCAAAAACTCACAAAAGTATTGGGTGACCTTGACAATGACCCTAAAGTCTTTCTATTTTATGCTTTCTTTATTTCATGTAAACTTGGCTTGTGAGGGGGATGTCATTACCTCCCACAAGTTCTTTAGGGAAGCTTTGACCCAGGATTTCACCTCCTGGCATTGAATTCATTTGGATATATATTAGAGTTGTACATAGGATGTAGTGGAACTTTGGACATCGTAATACACTGAGTGAATAGTAGGATGTAGTGGTTGTAAAAAGTACTAGACATTTTTTCAACAAGCCAAGTGATACAGACCCAAAACCCAGTCTTTTATTTTTCAATTTTTGATGTGAAAGTCATTGTATAATTGATTTCCCTAGAACATTCAAAAACTTATAGATCTTAGACAAATCCCCACTTGCTATGGAAGTATTGTTGGTGTAAGGTGCACCTCAAAGTCCATGTTGTAGTACTATCATTTGAGAGAAGGGGGGGTGTAAAAACCCTACTACATAATGTACATTTACTTTTGGATGAACACTTAAAATCCTCTCAAATAATGTATATTGACAAATTCCAACAATACCAAGCAACCTTGTCAGTTTAGGATCTAAGAGTGATTAATAATTTGTTTTCATCCTAGATTAAAGTCTTGTTTGGAGTCAAAACTTAGTGTAAATAAATGATACAAACCAAACACATGATCCTCATTTTCCTTTGAACAAAGAGGTGTTATGTTACCCACATGAAATTATCAATTTTCTTTATTCAAAGTTCATCAAAAATTAGAGTCCATCATCCACTTTGGCATAGTTATGCTACCCAATTGAGTCTAGACCTTTGCCAAAGTTGTTTAAATCTTTAATTTATAATCTAAATTCAAAATTTCATCTTTATAAGTTCATAGGGTTAATGTGTTAAGTGGGTTCACCATTTGCACTAAACTTGAGGGAACTTAGGTTCAATTTCCAATTTGGGTTAAAGGTCATTTAATACTCATGATCATTATCACCACTTGATAGACTTAAGTAATTTTGTGTTAAACACTTGTACTTTGAGTCTATACACCACAACCTTTTGAGTTAAGAAAGGTAGTGTTATTTTATTAAAATTTTGAGAAATTGTCTTTGGCTTAGAGAGTTTTTGAAACAAGCATTTTGTCACATCTTTTTGGTAGTCTAGCACTATTACACTACCTAAAACATTTTAGATATTATTTCATAGGCCCTCTTATATGAAGTCAAATTTGTTCCTACATTTTCAAACCAATTCGAGTATACTTTTATGAACCTTTGTCTAGCACACTTTTGTCATTCACTTTTGTCCAGATTATTTGTCAAAAGAACCAAGTTTTATACCAATATTTATGAGAAAATAAACTATCTCTAAAGTTCCTTTTGTTTCATACCTTATACCTATTTTATCAAGTCCATGTCCAAGAATCAAATGCCTAATTTTTTTTAGAAGTGTTTCAAATATGTTAGATTAAAAATTTCATCTATTTTCAAAGTCTAGCTTTTGATATAATTTGGCCAAGATTCCTAGCGCATGCCTTATTTGAGCCTGGCATTTTACATCATGTTTGGCCAAAAGACCTAACAAATTTTAATTTCCTAGATTATACTGATTTGAAACACTTTGACCTTAGCATTTGGAATTTCAATTTTTGGTTCATTTACTTAATATTTTTGTGTAAGACGTGTTTCATTAGACACTGAACGTTGGCTTGTGTTATCACAAATCTTTGTATTAACCTTTTGATCCTTTTGACAAATATAGACCAAGTTTGAACATCATCTTTTTTGACATTGTCCTTTTAGATTTTATAGAAATCTCTTCCCTTTTTATCACAAATCATTGACTATGGATCCCAACATTTATTCTTATACTCATAGTGGACTCATATATAATCTAAGGATTAGTAATGTGGTTGTACAGGAAGAAATGGTGCGAGACCCATATGTGGATAATATTTCTTATGAGATGGATCTTTATCCCTCTTATAATACTCAATTAGTGTAACAAATATAAGATCCATTGGCTAAATATTTAGTTAATACACCACCTTATTTATAACAAAACCAAGAACAAATCACACAATGCCTAGCTACAATACTCACAACTGACAAACTAGTTCCTCAATAGTCATGCTCTACTAATACACCTTTTGCATATGATCTATTTTTATTTGAGTGTCATTTCTTGGAGAACAAAGATGAGATTTTAGTTTGAGCCATAGAGGTAGGGGTTAATTTTTATATAAAACTTCCCTCATGAGAATTTACCAAGCCTATTAAGAATGCCCCACAACATAATTTATGATTAATAGGCTTTTTCTAACAATCTTTTGGCTCTAGTCCAAATTTTGTATCAAGACCCTAATATGCCTAATAAAGGTAAAAAATGCATGGAAGACCACTTTAACTAAATGTAGACAACATATCAAACCTACCTAAATCTATCATGTAATTTCAATCAGATGACCATTGTGAGAAAACCTCCTATTGACTTAGTTCCTTTAATAGGAGTTTTGATAGAGTTAACTAGTCAAGACAATTAGAGTTTAGACCTATTCATGCAAAACACTTCATTAGACAACTTTTTGCATATTCCCATTATTGAATAAATGTCTTCCACTTCTACATAGAATAATGAGCAAAATATAGTGGACAATGTGCAAGCAATGTCTAATCCAAATCAAAGTGGTATTGATGCATAAACAACTAGTCAACAACATGTGTTTATAGTTAATACCATGAGTGAACCATCATACTAGGGACTAGGAGTTTCTGCATCCCAAACTCAACTAGCTAGTTCATCAAGTGTGTAACCAATAGGATTAGGTAGTCAACCATCAACTAATGTCATGCCTCAATAGCTGAATGTGATGAATCCTACTCCTCAACAAGTGATGAGTATTATTTCACAATAGTAGGCACAATCTAGTGTAACAATGCAATAGAGGATAAATATATTTCCACTTTAACAAGGGGTAACTAATGTTCCACCTCATCAATTAGTGGAAGATATACCTCCTCAGTCATAAACCAGTATACCAATCCAAAACCAAATGATGACTAGCCAACTTGTAAAATATTGGTCAATGATAGATGTCAAATATTCAAAATGATTTTGCTTCTCAATAAGGATTCATGCAACAAGGAGGCTCCCATGTTTCTAAAGTACCTACTAGATAACAATCAATTCAAAATGTGCCATAAGTTCAGAGATAGGGTCTTGGTACATAAGTTCCCACTCAATAACAAGGTTTGATTAATTGGCAACATGTCCCTTTTCAACCATAGTAGACACAATATAGTTATATCCCTTCATCCCAACCACAAAATATTATAATTCAAACTTTCATAGCCAACCCAAACTAGAATATCACACAACCAAATATGCAATTTTAAGTACATCTTAATCCATGTATGTATATTATTGATCCATTTCCAAACCAAACTAATATACCCAATAGATATTTCCATCATACGCTAGTTAAAGTGTCCCACTTGCGACCTCCCAACCATCTACCCAAACCAATATTCTCCCTCAAACCAATGTTCCTTCTAGTTTCCTATTCCAAGAATTGTAACAGATGAAAGATGCAATTTTTTCCATTCAAGCTGGGAAACAGACTAAAAATTTTAAGTTGGATGATGTGTGTTCTTATCCATTCAACATGGAGTACTTATAGATACCATTTATTCCAAGATATGAACCATCAAAATTCAACAAATATAAAAAGAAAGGTGACCCTGAGGCCCATTTAACTGAGTTCTTTGTCGCATGTCAACTAGTGGCATATAGCAATATATATATCTTTTGTTGTTTCCAAAGAGCCTAGTTGGACAAGCCTTGGAGTGGTTTTCAAAGTTGTCCAAGAATTCAATAATATATTTTGATGATCTTTTTGATAAATTTGTATAAAACTTTTCCTATAATCTCAAACATGAGATTTCATTGGTTGACTTAACACAAATAAAACAAAAGGCTGGTGAGAGTTTTACAAGTTATCTACAGTGATGGAGAGCCCTTACAAGTTGATTCATCTATAGTTTACCAGATAAATAATTAGCCACTGTGTTTACTAAAAAATTACATAGTGAGATAGCTTATCATCTAGAACTAAAATGTACACATACTTTCAAGGAGATCATCGACAAATACTTGTTGACTAAGTGAGCCCTTATTAATAAAGGGATCATCAAGATTACATCAACTAATTAGAATCAAGGTATTAATCAAGGAAGTGGCCAAAACTAACATCTAATCCAAGTGTAAGTATCACAACTAGCACATGATAATAACTAAGATAGACCAAAGTAATTAAATCACAATAGGAAAGTTGTGGGGAATGGAGTAACTGAGTCACATCATGTCCAAATAGTGAAAAAATCATTTGTAACACCTTTTCACCTTACTCTTACCTAATAACCTCTCCAACCAACATCACAAACACAACAACTAAGACCCATGCAACAAATGTAGCAACCTTTACCATTACAAACCCCTCCTCCATAGAGAACTGTGTCTATGCATCATGTCTTTAGTGACCTAGGAGAGCCTATTGAGTCTATATTTTGTAAACTTGCCACTGCTAATCTGATTAGTTGGCTTATACCAAATCATTATCCATAAGGCATTATTTATCCTGATTAGTACCATGAAAATGAATTCTATGAATATCATTAGGTCAATGGGCATAATCTATGAAGATGTGTACAAATCAAGAATTTAATTAAAAATATGTTGGAGAATGGGGAGATAACATTAGATAACGGTGATTCCACATCTAATCAAACTCTTAGGATTTATCAAAACCCTTTTCCCTAATATAACACATAATAGCAGCATAAAAATCAACAACAACAACAACAACACTAGCCACTACAACAACAAAATCAATAATATCAAAATCAAAGGCCAAACCAGTGGAATCAAAAATAAATCCCACAATGTTAGAACAATGGACAAAACCAAGGTTAGAATGGTAATAACCAATAAACCTATCATGCAATTGCATATGACTATAATAGGGTTATAGGTCTTACTTTAGGGGGCATTGTTAATACAATCTCCACTAATCTTATATCAAGCACTAATCAAAATAGACCATTTCTAAACAATACCACTCAACCAAATTATATGGATAATCCTTCTTTGACCTAGGACTACACACAGGCAAACTAGCAAATTGATACACCCACTGTTGGACCATATACTAATAACTCACCCTTACCACATGCCACATACAAGTGCACCAATAATTAAGACTTATCCTATCTAGTCCTACACCATTCCCAACATTTTTTAGTAATTATGGTCCAACATCAAATCTTGATTGTGTAATCACAACTTGAAGGTCAAAGATTACTATCTTAGGTCCACAACCATCTGCCACTTTGCCTATTATCCAACCAACCATTCAGCCTCAAAATAAACCATTCACCATTAACCAAGACAATAAGTTTGATATTATGAAATAATTATGTAAGACACCAACATAAATTTCTATTTTAGATTTGTTATGAATGTCAACAATTCACAAGAACATTTTGTATGAGTTTTTAACCTAATCCACTATTGTCAGTGACATATCCCCTAATAAATTTCAAGCTTTGGTTGGACACCTAGCTCTAGCCCAACAAGTCACATTCAACCAAAGTGATAACTCTTTCCTTGGTCCACTTCTAAATAATCCATTGTATATAGAAGTTTATATAAAGCAACATAAAGTGAAGCATGTCCTTATAGACAATGGATCAGGCCTCAACATAGTGTCTTTAAAGCTCATCAAGCTTCTTGGCAGAAATGATAACTATCAGAGCCCATGATAATCAAGAAAGAGAATCACAAGGCACTATTAGC
The DNA here is from genome assembly GCA_037957365.1 of Torreya grandis. Taxonomy (NCBI): domain Eukaryota; kingdom Viridiplantae; phylum Streptophyta; class Pinopsida; order Cupressales; family Taxaceae; genus Torreya; species Torreya grandis. Next base: position 918,039 of record JARHVA010003026.1, read on the forward strand.
TTACTATTCATCATTAGGCCTTTGACCCATGATACACTTCGCCATGTGCTTGATCTTGAGTTGTCATATAATATGCTTCTAGGTAGGCTTTGGTTACATGAGATTCATGTAGTCCCATCAACATTGTACCAGTGTATCAAGTTATCCCACTCAAGGATGGAAGTGAATATTCTAGGATATTTACACCCATATGAACACTACAAACATCTTGAGGCTAAGTTTCAAAGCTATAATTATCAATATGGCATGAATCCAAGTTCCAAGAAAGATAAAGGAAAGGCCATACTTATTAATCCTCCATAGGATAATTGCATATATCTTATTACCTTAGATTCCCTTTCCCACATATCACCTCTTAAATCTTCTAATCATTTCACGATTTTAGATAATGGCCTAGGGGAGAATGTGACCCATGATACCTTCCATATTGTCAATCTCCCTCAAAATCTAAAGACCTTTGGGTGAAATAAAAATACCCCACACATGCATTGGAAACAAAAGAACAAAGATAAAGGACATGTTATGTTTGTACCAGCATCTAACCTAGAACCAGACCCTCTTGAAGGGGATTAATCATGGTTGTACAATGATAAATAAGCTGACTATTATAAAAGTGCAAAGTATCCTATTCCCAATAGGATCATGAAGCATCGATATTATGAAAGAAGATGCCTTAGACCAAATTAACAATGAACCATTGAGCCAGTTTCCATGAATAATTACAAAAGACCCTATGGACTTGGATTTAAATTGCCTAAGGGTGACCCCACATATCTTACTCAAGTTCTATCATTGGTGGCTAGTAATGATGATGTTGATAGTGAAGTAGAGTCTGATCATAGCCTCACCTTTGATGACTTAGCTGAGACTAACATGTTCGATAATAATTCCATATGTACTCTTACTCCAATCATTTATCATAACCCATTTCCATTATACTATCCCCAACTGATAGATTGGGACCAAAAAGAATCCAATTTGTCAATTGATGAGTTTTATAATGATGAGGCATTATGTGACTTTTTAGGCCTTAGAGACAATGTTTCATTGGGAGATCATAAATCAAGATTCTCAATTACATTGGATCCTAAAGCCTATTTTGGAGAGTGGGTGAACACCCTTAGCCAAAAATAAATAAATAAAACACTGAGATCCCCAAGTGAAAACCTCTTTGAGACACTTTTTGACCAAGGAAAAAGTAAAGATAAAGGCTAGTCTAGTGGTGAAAACTTATTTTAGGCGTCATTAGAAGGGTTTGTTCATTATTTTTTGAATTTAAACTAGGAGACCACCAATGATGAACTTGCTTATGGATCTAATTTTAGTTTTTCACAACAACAAGTATTTGATTGAATTCTTTAATAATTTTTGACTATTTTTGTCATATGACTAGATCTCCAATTAGGGGACTCAAATTCATTATGCCTAAGAGACATTAAAGATCAAGTCCTAACAGAAGACCTTGATATAGTCCAATAATACAAGTCTTTGCCTACTATCCTAAAAGATGGTCTGACCCTTGTAGTAAAAGATATAATAAAGGTAAACATTAGGACTCCATCAGACCTAAAATGGATAAAATTAGGTGCATCCCTCACTGAGGAGGAACGTGAAGTCTTTATAACTCTATTGAGAGAATTTGTAGATATCTTTATATGGTCTTATTCTAACATGCTAGTTTTGGACCCCACCTTAGTTCTACACCACCTTTTGGTCAATCCTAATTCCAAACCAATGAAACAAAAGATGTGTAAGATGCATCCTTGCATTATTGTCTTGGTAAAGAAAGATTTGGAAAAACTCTTAGAAGTAGGATGTATCTAGTCCATTGACTACTCAGAATGGATATTTAATGGTATACCTATTAGCAAAAATCTTGAAGGAATCAAAATCTATATTGATTTCTGAGACATAAATAAATCTTGTCCTAAGGATGACTTTCCATTGCCTAATATTGACATGATCATCGACTCCATAATAGGTTAAGAAATTCCTTCACTCATGGATGGCTTTTCAAGATACAACCAGATCAAAATAGCACCAGATGACCAACATAAAATAGTGTTAACCACTCCATGGGAAACATTTTGTTATTAGGTAATTTCATTTGGTCTTAAGAATGATAGAGCTACATATCAAATGGCCATGACTATCATATTCCATGATATGATGCATGATATTGTTAAAGACAATGTCGATGACATATTAGGAAAATCCAAAACTAGGGTTAACCATCCAACAGTGCTATGTTGGATATTTAAAAGATTATGAGAGCATAAAGTCAAACTTAATCCAAATTAATGTCTATTTAGATTAACCTTATAAAATTTACTTAGCTTCATTATGTCTCATAGGGGAATTAAAGTTGATCTAGCCAAAGTCCATGATATAATCAAGATGCCACCACCAACCAATTTGAAGTAACTCTATAGTTTTTAGGGTAATATCCAGTCAATGAAACTTCATCTCTTAGTTAACATATAAGTGTCATAAATTTACACATCTTCTAAAGAAGGGAGTTACATTTCACTGGGATGACCACTGCCAAACATCTTTTCAACAACTCAAAGACTATCTAGTTAATCCACCTATTTTGTTACCTCCCATGCCAGGAAGGCCATTCTTATTATATCTATCACTATCGATAATGCCTTGGGGGCACTTTGGGCTGAACATGATAAAAATGGAAAATGGCATGTAATATACTCCTTAAGTTGTAACTTGGTCACATATAAACATAACTATGTACCTATTTAAAAAGCTTGTCTAGTCATGGTCTTCATCGCTCAAAAATTATACCATTATATGTTGAACAATAAGACCATAGTCATTTTAAAAGTAGATCCATTCAAGTATCTATTATCTAAAACAACTTTACAAGGTAGAATGGCCAAATGGATCATGCTTATTAGTGATTTTTACATAGAGTCAGTCAATCAAAAGGTAATCAAAGGATAGGTCCTTATAGATCAACTTGTTGAAGCACCCCTTGTAGACACAAAGCCACTCAAATTTCATTTTTTTATGAATCCATAATGATCATCATTGATACACCTCTTAGAGAGTAGAACTAAAATCTATATTTTGATGGTTCATTTATTATACATGGATCAGAGGTAGGTCTCTTATTTATTACACCATAGGGGGGTCTAATCCCTAAATCATTCATTATTAGTTTTCCTTATACAAATAACATGGACAAGTATGAAGCACTTATTTTAGGACTTTGACAGGTAGTACAATGGAATATATCTCATCTAAAGGTTCATGGTGATTCTCAATTAATCATCAATCAGTTCATAGACCATTTTTAGACCAAATATGATGAGTTGGTTCCATATAAGGTTATGGTCAATACCTTAAAGTAGAAAATTACTAATATCTAATTTGAGCATATACCAAGGACAAATCTATAGAATATCAATTCCTTGTTGAGAATTTATTTACACCAACTCATGAACCTTCAACTGTTGTAATTATTTGTGATATTTTTGGTCCTAATTCTATTTGGTACTCAGACCTTTAAAACTACCTTCATGACCAAGTTCTACTACTTAACCTATCTAAAAAACAAACCAAAGCCTTTATTCATCATTCCACTCATTATAATCTACTTGGATCTACCCTTTACCACTATAATTTTGATGGAACTCTGCTTCATTATTTAACTTCAGTAGAGTCTACACTAGTGTTAAGAGAAGTTCATGGAGTATGTAGAACTCATTTTAGTGGGGTAGTCCTATCCAAAAATCTCTTGTGTTCTAGTTATTATTGGCCCATAATAGACGTAGATGCAACTACATATGTAAATAAGTGTGACAAATGTAAACAACATGCTAATATGATTCATGCCCCAACACAAACTCTAAAATAGATGTTGAAACCATGACCATTTGCTACATGGGTACTTGTCCTCATTAGGAATATCAACCCCACTTCATCTAATAGACATAAACATATCCTTACCACCACTGAGTATTTCACTAAGTTGGTTGAAGCTATACCCCTCACTTATGTGACTAGAAAGCAAATTTTTTATTTTATCTTCAACCATCTCATTTGTCACTATGGTATCCCCTTTGACATTATATTTAATAATGGAAGATCATTTAAGAGTAAGGATGTATACCAATTATGTACAGAATATAACATCACACAACATTTTTCTATACCATATTACCCTCAAGGTAATGACCACGCTAAAGCATCAAATAAAACCATTGTCAGTATTCTCAGAAATATTATTAATGATGTCAATTATGATTGGAACCTACAAATATTCCCTACCCTTTAGGTATACCATACCAATCATTGTACTCATATAGGAGCCATTCCATACTCACTTATTTATGGTACTGAAGCCATCCTTCTCATTGAGGTTGAATTTCCTTCACTATGTATATCTTTCAAACATGTCCTAGATGATCATGATTATCGAGTAGCTTGATTGTAAGAGCTAGACCTACTTGATGAAAAATGCATAGTTATGCTCAATAATATTCAAGCATATCAGAACTGACTCAAAGGCCACTATAATCAATGTGTCAAATATAGAAAATTTAAACTTGGTGATCTTGTTCTTAAATAAAACTAAAAGGATACCATGGCTAAGAAGAAGCATAAAGGTAAATTCAAACCAAAGTAGATAGGGCCTTTCATCATTACTACATATTATGGATCATTGGCATACATACTTGCCACACTAGATGGAGATGAACTTCCTAATTCAATGAATATTATTCACCTCAAATGGTACTATGCTTGAGCACTAAGGTGTATTATTGTAAAAACCATTTTAGTTGTGTCATTTTATCACTATTCTTCTTTGTACAAATATCATTCTTATCTATCATCTTATCCTTATCCATTTTACCTTTCCATTCTATCAACCAGATGTGTTCTAAAGCCTAGCCCTTTTGACCTTGGTTTTTTCCATTCATTACACATTTTTAGTACCAAATAATTTGATCAGTTTCATCAATTATGTCAATTACTTCAGATATAGATCATAGTTTGGAGCAGTACGATAGAAGTTTGGGAAGTTGCATCTTTCATTTTTTCTCTTATCACTAATCTTGCTACTAATTATAAACACCTTTGGCCAAATTAGTACCATTGATCTATGATGTTGTGTCCTAGTTATAACCACCTATGGGCAAACTAGGAGCAAAATTTGTTTATTAAGTCTTGACATACCAACTTGCCACTTCCTATGCCATATTGTACCTTTTTACCATCTATGCCTATTTTGTTTAAATTGACTGCTACACTAGTCAAATTTATCCATTATAGGGTACAACTACACTGACTTGATCTCCTACTCTAGGACTATATACGTAGCACTAGATACTTGTTAAGGTTAGCTCAGTCACCCCCTTACCATGCTCTCACCATTTTTTAAGCAACCTAAGTTTGAATGCTCTTGTAGTTTTATGAGCAACCTAAGTTTGAACGCTCTTGCCATTTTGTGAACAACCTAAGTTTTAAAACTCTCACCATTTTGTGATCTTGAAACATTTAGTGTCTCATCATTCTTGATCGAGTTGAGATACTTCAAAAAATTCCAAAAACATTTGTAAAATCATTAGAAAAACCCTAAACATTTGACCACTTCTTTGCCTTAAGGATTCTAGGAACCCTTACTAAGTTTCAATTAAACCACTTGTCACTTAGTTTCTCCATCCTTTATGGCCTTTTCTCTCATACACTTACCATTTTACAAGACCATTCCTCTTCTTTTATCACATCCATTATATATGTTTTCATCAGTTATCACATTCTTCCCATTCCCTAGGAGAACTACATTTGGCCTAAAGTTTTTTTATTAGATATTACATTTATGGAACTATGTAAGCAACATCCACTTGCTTAGTGCATATGGGGATAGCTCAGGCATCCCCTTCCTTTTCTTCTATTCCCCCATTTTATTTTTTTGTTAAGTTATCACCTATTTTCTAGGGGCAATGTCAATATGGTTTCTATTGCGTTATTTATTTGTTTGTCTCTACTTATTTTGTTTGTTTGATTTTAGCACTATTGCTTTGATTCAATTTATGTGTGTTCATTGGGTGATTTCTTTCCCACACTTATACTTGAATCCATAAATATTCATATTTTTACATTATCATCATGGTTTCTATCATTGGTGCATTATTTTTTATTGAGTATTGGATTATGGGAATCAGTCCTCATGCATATTTCAACCAAGTCTTCATAACGTTATACCATGATTCCTACCAACACATGATACAATAAACTTCAAGTTTAAGAAGTCTATTCAACAATGGCAACATCAACATCTCTTCAGCACCAACATCCCAATTCAATCCCAATCATATCCCAAATAGAGTAATTAACCATGAAATAATTTCAACCTTTACTAGTTCAGATGAGCATTTCCCTACTAGTAGGTTTTTCTAATTAATCATTACCCTCTATGTTAAGTTATCATCATCCTCAGCCAATTTTGTCATGTTTTCCATAATCAAGGTCTAATTATTATAACTACCTATGGGAAAATCATTATACATCATCCCACCTACATTTCTCAATAATTATAACCACCTTTGGGCAAGTCATTGTGTTCTCACCATTTAATTTTTTTGCCCATATAGGGGCATGTTGTTATCTTGTTTTTCTATCCTAACTGGGGTAGATCCACCTTCTCAATGATTATAACCACATTTGGAGAAATCATTATGTTATCATACCACATTGATACTATCAGGGTACAATGCTTATAACTACCTTTGGGTAAACCATTGTCCACTATCCCAATTGCATTCTCAGTTATTTTGACTATTTTTTCAAAATCATTGTGTTTTTACCTCATTATCTTTCCCTTCTTTGGTCCTCTTATTTTGCTTCTTATCAAGGGACCATTTTTTGACTTACTTGTGCTAATCATTCCCTCGAGGGGGCAAACCATCATATAATTAGTTTATCATTACTGTAGTTGTAGGCATACATGAACTTTTCATTATTTTATATGATGGTATTATTATTATAGCTTGTAATGCCTTCCCAAATAGGGGTAAACTATAGACACCTAAATTTGGCCACCAATGACCTCCAACCAGGCTTTTGACCAATTTCCACCAAAGTGCATAATTTTGCCTAAAAACACTAAAACACATTAAATGAGTTGAAATTGGCATATTCAAGTGCCAATTTTGACTAGGGTATCACTAAATGGGGTAGTGTAATTTATGGGCTAGTTAACTTTGATCAGATCATTTCGAGTCAAAATGCCAACTTTACACCTGGGTGCTCTGGATTGCTCTTTTCTATCAAATTTCTTGTACAAAATATGTGTCTTTGTTATTTTGTTTTGGCAACATCCTAAATGGGATAATGGATCCACCACATCTGATATTGAATTCCAATTCTAATCCAGTCAAATTTAGACCAATAACAAGGCATTCTAATTAATTTAAGTAATTTGTGCACAAAGTGCTTAATCATGCTTAAAAGATAATTAATCCAAATCAAGGCCTAATTAATAATTCCATGGAAACTTTCTGAAAACTTATTTTTAGAAATGAATATTGAATATCTACATCATCAGGTGACCTCATCTTTTGGAAAGACATCCCTAGGCCATAAATACCACAAATATAAAGATTATGGGTCTCCCATGCCTCTTTACTACCTCCCATGACTCATTAATGTCCCTTCTTCCAAATTCATGATGAGGATAATTATGGATTTTAATTACATAATTTAATTAATCCATTACCACACATCTTAATCTTGAGATGGATGGTCATGGTTGATTCTGATCATTCTTGAAAATCTATAAATAGAGAGGCCATGAACATCATTTTTAGGCTTAATTTGTGTAAAGTTACCATGTCAAATTGATTTCAATATCTCTAACATGCTAAAGTTATGATGCCAAAATATTGAGCCAATCCAAGCCAAAGCCACAAGATATAAAGGAGAAGATGAGCTAACCAAGCCTCCTTTGATGAAGACTTCATGAGCACAAGCCGAGCAAGCCACTACAACAAGAATTTGGAGAATCCAAGGAAGGTGAATGATTCTTTTTGTTCTTTAATTTTTAGTTGTGCTTTTCATTTGTTTTTGTTGTTAAGCTCACCCTAATAACTAGGCCTAGAAATGTATGCTAATTAGTGTGTTTTTATCAATTTGATTTCATTTTTGGACTAACACAATACTAATCACCTCTCTTGAGTCAAACTCCTAGTTCACAGTAAATATGTTATTACCAATATGACTAAATCCAAATTAGTTATCTAACCCAAAAATCATCATTGATTTGCATGAAGATACTTGGACCCTCTATTTTGATGGTGCCAAATGTCTCCAAGGAGCTAAAGTAGGTTTTATTATAACTATTTCTCATGGTAAAATGATCCCTTTTGAATTTTGGCTCACCTTTAATGTCATTAATCACATGTCATAATATGAAGTTTTAATCTTAGGCATGAAAGTAGCACTTGACTTAGATATTCCATATCTACATGCTTTGGGTGACTCCCAACTTATGCCATCAAGTTAATAGTGATTAACAATGTAAAAGTGAAAATATTATCACTTATCATCAAATGGATACCACCCTCACTAAATATTTTGCCTCTTTTACCATTTATCCCATTCCAAGAGATTATAACTCTATTATTGTGTCTCTTTTTTCTTTGGCATCTTTATTTCATCTACATTAATTTCTTAGTGATTCCCAATTTCTTATTCAAATAATAAAGTCCATGTATTCTATCCAACTACAATATTCACTTATCTATCACATTGAGGATATCACTATTTGATAGATCCCATGGTATAATTACATTATCCAATTCCTTAAACATCAAACTTATCCTCTAGATATGGATTCTTGTGAAAATACTATAATTCACAAATAATATTTTAAATATGTCTTTCAATATAATACTCTTTATTATCATAATGTAGAAGGTACCCCATTATATTGTTTCATGAAATAAGAGGTCCCTCCTCTCCTTGAAAAAAACATGGGGAATTTATGGTGGTCAATGTAGCAAACATGATACAACATGCAAATGCCTATGTGTGGGATACTTTTGGCTTATTCTTGAAAAGGATGCTATTGGTTTCACTAAAAAGTGTATTCCTCACCAACTCCATGATGATCTAATCCATTCACCATCAATTGATCTCTAAACTATAGAATCTCCTTTGCCATTTTCCATGTGTGGATTAGATCTCATCAAAAAACTACTTTAGTCACAAGATGGGCATGTTTTTATCTTCACAGTTACTGAATATTTTACCAAATGGGTAGAATCCATGGCTATTGTCAATGTAACAAGAAATACTATTTCCAAATTTATCCTTAACCAAATCATTTGTCATTTTTGAGTTCCCCATACTATCATTTTTGATAATGGAGGAAATTTCAAGAACAAGGATGTGAATTAGTTATGCACTAAATTCAAAATATCCCACACATTCTTCACACCTTTTCATCCCAAATATAATGGCCAAGCTAAAGAAACAAAAAAAATTATTAATAAAATCCTTCAAAATATTATCCATGAAACCTACATGGATTTTCATATTCATTTGTATCTCACACTTTGGACCTATTATACTAGCACATGTATTGCCACTAGGGCAACACCATTCTCGCTAGTTTATCCTACCATTAAAATTTAATCTTCCCTCCTTATGTATATCACTTCATGGTATCATTAAAAATGAATAACTACCTAAATATCACCTTCAATATCTTGATATTATTGATAAACATTGTCTAGATGCTCTACAACATAATTTCTAATACAACGCTCATATTACCAACCAACATAATAAAAGGGTTAAAGTTTGCACTTTCACTATTAGTTATCAAGTCCTTAAATTAGACTACATCCATGATAAGTAATTCAAATATTCTCAAAAATGGTGGGGTCCTTATTTATTGAAAGATATTATCAGTCCTAACACTTATCATCTCCAAACTAATGAAGGCCATGTTTTTAAACAGCCCACCAATACGTAATTATTGAAGAAATACTTTGCTTAGTTATTTCCATTCTTATCATATTTATATATGCTATCCTACTAACACTTTTTTTCATTATTTATACATGGGTCTCACCCTCTACAACACTCTCTTTTAACACAAACCTTAGTTCCTTCTCTTGGTCCTTTGGTTTCTTTTTCTCATGAGTTATATTGTAATATCATGGATAGGACCTAGTCTTCCTCATGAATTACTTTCACTTTTATTGATTTGTTATTTTCCAATGATTTTTACACAATATTGAGTTTCTCTTTTATGATTATTAGTTTAATACAATGGATAGGACCATGCCCTCCTCATAAATACCATTTTTCCCATTTCTATTTTTACATGCTTTTTTGCACTATCTTAAATTTCTCTTTTGTGAGTTGCAGTGTAAGACCATGGATAGGACTAAGCCCTCCTCAAAAATACCATTTTTTAATTTTAGTTCACCAACTTGGGTTTATATTTTATGATTTAAAATTTAATACCATAGATAGAACCAGGCTCTCATAAAATCACCATATTATTTTAAAACACCTTTGTTCAACCAGGTGTTCCTTTTCTAAAATGTTAAGAAATGGTTATAAGTTTGTGATCCCATATTCTCAATGTCAATTTTTGTTTCTTTTGTAGATAAAACTTTCACAATAAACTATTATCATGTTTCCCTACACATATAGCAATCTTATTATAATGAATCATATATACATATCATTATATCATTTTTCACATTTTTGCGATTTTAAGAAATTCAAATTGTTTCATGTTTCTTTCCCCTTGATTTCCTTTCCTTTCATTTTTCTTTAGATAAAGCAAGTTTGAATTAAATAAAACACTTTTATTTCACAAGAATTAACAAGACTCTTAGACACCGTGTTTTCTATATTCTCTTTCTTAGAAATCAAGTCCAAAGTTTTCAAATGATAGTCATTTTTATCACCCATGTTTAGTTCTTTGAATCTATTTGAAGGAGGAATAGAAAAATCCATCAAAATTTAAAATCCAAATCATTTAAAAAAAGGCAATGATCAAAAAGCAACATACAAATTCAAAATCACAATAAAAAATATAATTAATAGCACATCTCCTATCTCCAATCAAATCTCAAACTCTATAGTTGGCCTCATGATAGATTTGAGGTTCATTGGAGTATGATAGGCTAGTAGATTCAGATATGAGAATTAAATATAATCTACCAGTGCTACGTACTTTCTCATGCAAGCACCCAATCTTTGTAGTATACTGGTGGCTTTATAAGGGGTCCTAAGGAATGGAGAAAACATTATGAGAAGGTAGGTCAATTTTAATTTTAATGCATATAGACTTCATGAGATGATATTCATACTTTATTTGGTGACCCAAGATTTGTGTGGTTAGGAAAAGTTCTTTAGAGTCCTTAATGTTGAAATTCCTCATGTTTTTACAAACCTAGTCTAAGTTTCTTGACTTTGATAAATATTTTTTACACCTTATTCTTTCCCTCATTTCCTCCACTACCCATTTAATTCCCCCCTTGATAGGAAATTTTGATTCTAAATATATTTTCCCACTTCTATATCCCCTCTTCTTCACATCTTAAAAACATGTTAGCATTACTTTGTTTTGATTTTATATATCTTTTGATGTTTAAAATTGCACTTTTGTTTCAGACACCAACAATGGGAAGTTTCAAGATGTGGGGCATGCAACTTGAAACAACCTCCATATTTTTAAGAAGTTGGTCTCTTCTTTATATCAAGTTTTGGGGGAAAAGGGATAGGAATTTAAATAGAAATGCAAATGCAAAGAAAGAAAATCTAACTATGGTGATATGCCTGAATGTAATTTTGATCCTTAATCCTAAGCATAGTGAAACTATATGTAAAATTCAATTACATTAAAGAGCAGATGAGGCATGATCAACATAAAAGATAGAAACAATAGAAACAGAGGCTTCCAGCTTAGACTACTTTTGTAATGATATAGGAAACATAAACAAAGGCATAGAACTCTATCTTCTCATTAATTTTCTAGCCACATAAAAGGCACAAAAACATGCACAGTTACATAAAATTTACAACTTAAAAGAGATAGAATAAAGGCAAATGATATCCCTAATCACTGCTCTAGAAAGTCTAAAACTCTTGACAATAATTTTCTCATAAATTTCTCTCTCAGTATCCCCCCCTTTTCTTGGTGATCCCTCTACTCCTCTTTATAGCCTCAGATTTTCAGATAGAATAACATGAAATTTGGTGCATTCAATGCCTTGGATGCATTCTGGTCTTGTCAAGAAGGGCCAGGTTGGAGCAAGGCAACTGCCCTAACTTTGGCATGTCAATTCATCTCTAGTGCCTCCTCCCAAGCCTAAATCTCTCATTCCATCACTTTATTAGCCACACAACTATCCATTCTACCTTTTTTCATAGGGGACAAACAGACGACCCTTTTAATGTTTGCATGCCCCAAATATCTACCCAGTGAACTACTCCATCTACTAGAAATAACTCCCATTGAGTTTCCCTCTTTGTCTCTTCCTCCTCTTGATCCTGGACTTAGGCTTTTTTTGAATGCATTCAGGTCCATGCTTTAATTTTGCCAAAAGAATTCTAACTGAGCTAGAAGTGTCTATCAGAAGATAGTTCTTAGATTCTAAAATATTCTATTTCCCTATAGTTTGATTATTGAAATAGATACACAGGACACTCTATTATACTAAATAGAAGAGGACACTTAGTCAATTCCCTAAAAATATTATTATTACTTCAAGAGACACTGGAGGATGACACTTTTCATGTTCTACAGTAACTATCGAAGACACACGACATTTTCTGCATAACTTATAATATTTTGTGTCTTGGCTTAAGATCGTTCTACCTTTGACACTTGTCACCATCCACTTCCTCAAAATCTAAATATCTTGAAATAAAATAGGACCCATAGCATCTCTTACCTGAGTAACTTTAAAAGGAACACAGGGACAAGTATCAATCTCTACTTACTTCAACAAAAGACACGTGGCAATCTTCGTTGCTCTTTAGCTATACTATGGAAATGTTTGGGGCACATGTTAAGCTCCTATGGATGGTGACACTTGGTAGCTTCTGTAGACTTTTAGAAATAAAACCTGGGACCCACCACAGTCTTTATTTAGTGATGAAAAATGAAGAAGATCTTTGAATGGCAACACGTGGTGACTTCCAATGCTTTTGGGAAGATATATGGCATCTTTCACTTCTTCTGGGAATGGAGTAAAAAGGGGCTTGGTAGATGACACTTGGAAAATTCCACTTTAAATATTTGGTTGCGCCTTATTGCCCTCTGAAAGGACACTTGACCCCTTTGGTTTTTTTTTTGGGATGCTCCTTTGAACTACCTAATTGTACTAAGCCAATGAACTGACTGATTGAACCAAAGATGGTTCAATGGTTCAACACTACGTGCCATTTACACATGAATTGAGGCATTGAACCAAGGTCTTGAACCAAAAATTAAACCAAGGCATTGAACTGAACATATTTTAGATGCCGACATGTGGTGACTTTTACCCTCTTCAACTGGGATACATGGCAGCTTCTGTTTCTTTTAAGAAAGCAACACTAAGACCTTCTGCTATTGCCACTTGGTGCTTTCTACCTAATCTCGATACTTAGCCTTTTGAAACCTTCCATTATAAAGAGATAAAACATGGGTGCTGATATGTAATCATAGATGCTAACACTTGGCATGTTCCACTGAGTCATTATGAGATATGTGGTGCACTCTGACCAACTCATAGAAAATATGAAAGGTGCCTCAAATGATGACACTTGACATTTCCACTTGATAAAAAATGCCTTAGAGGATGACACTTGTCAGCTTCTGATTTACCCTGACACTTAGACAAAAATGAATCAAAAAGGGAAAATAGAACCCATGCTCTATTTCAAAACTTCACCATCTCAGACCACAGTATGCGAAGGCAAATTTTTGTGGCATGCAACTGAAAAAATAGAATGAAATGTAGAGTAGATTTTTACTCTATAGTTATTGGCAACCCCAAGTAATTTTGATCCTGCTCAAAAATAAACCACAACTCGTGCTAGATCAAAATTTCAAAATCACAGCTTCAATAATGTTGTCTAGTAGGTGGACCACTCTTCATCAGATAACCCTTACTTATTTTGCAATTCATTGAAGGCTAAATCAAGGTTAATGATATCCTTGTGTGAAAAGTTTTGAAAAATTTGAACAGTAACCTTGAATTTGAATTTGAGCTAGGAAATAGGAACCAAGACAGCTTCTACTTTAAGGACTAATGGATCATCCCTTAGACCCTGGAAAACTCTTTGATCATTCTGTCTGACCAATAGCAACGGCTCAATTTCTTCTACCATCATCATGATATCATCATCAAGAAACGAAGAAGGAAGACCTAATTTTACTATATCTTCAACATGCTACTTCATCTCATTGATTCCTTCCTTTGTGACATCCAGAAGCTCCTTGTAATTGTTAGCTATGGAATTATAACTGAGAACCTCATTTACTTGCTTAGCAGTGACCATTTTGTCATTGATTCTTGTTGATTACAATTTTGCGTCTGTTGCATCATAAAGCTTTTACAGCAACATTTGTGAGTCCATTACTCTCTTAGAGACTGTAGCCAGAGTATTTACAACTGAACTCTCCACCTTTTTGCATAATTTCTATGCATTTAGTAGGAAGGTGAGAGATGGCCTAAGCTAATTAATCTTTGAAGAGATTCTCTTCCACATGGATTCGTATAGCTCCCTTACCAGACTTAATACTCTAACACTCTTTGGCCTATTGGCTAGCTCTAGTGTCAATTGTGTTGCTCTCTATTGCTCTGAGTGAAATTAGGCTATTATGACCATGGTGTTATTTTTCTTGGCCAGTAGATTTTATTATAATTGGGTAATCTACAATAGGTGTTCCTCATACTTTCCCTATAGTGTTGCCTTTTCATGCCTGAGGGTTGTCACCAAATTCTTTACTAGTGTGAGCTCTGCCTTTAAAGAATAATTTTGGGCCTGAACTACCCAGTGAGTCTGAAGAGAAATAGTATTTTGCAACTCTTTATTTAGATTCTCTACCTCATTATTTTTTCTATTAATTTCTGAGGTCAAACTGTCACAGTTTGCCTTTTCCTTTGCTAGCTCAGCTTCCATCTTCTGTAGCCTTCTTAATATCTTCAAATAATCTTTAGTAACTGTAAAAGTAGATTTCGTTAGTAGCTCAACTTTGTCTTGTGGCTTGAAGAGTGACATGTTGATGGCCACAGCATTCATCATGTAATCTTCTAGCTGCATCTACTCCATTGGCTTTATTACATTTGGCGATAAGTGAGTCACCATCAATTGTTGTTGGATGGGGTCAAATTGTGACTATAAATGGGGAGTAGCCAAAGTTTTATTATCCTTGATCTTCTTCTTCTCTCTTCAGGCTTCCCTTGCCTTGTTAGCAACATCTGCTTGGGTCTGGAAGGTGGAAGGAGAGGCAATGTGCCCACCCACAAAAGGGTGTCCCTGTGATAGACCATGTTGAATAGCCAATTATTGGCTATGGGTGATCTAAGGGAAAGGTTTCTTGGGAGCAGAAGGGGAGAAATGGGTTAATGTTAACGCTTGAGGTGGCATAGATGGGGCGAAGTGAGAAATGGGAATGGTAGAAGTGGTAGGGGAAGAAATAGACTAAAAAGGAGAGGGAGGAATAATACTTACCTGAGGAGCAATTATAGTACCCTATAATTGGCACTGTGTGGTTTTCGTCTCCTCTTCCAAACCGAACTGGAACTACACCCTCCTTCATTTCTTGGGTGTCTCTTCTTCTTGTTGCATCTTTTTTCCTTCCACATCTACTTCTTGTGGAGAAATAGGAATATCTATAACTGGGGCCGATGGGGAAGCTTGTGATGATGAAGGAACCACACTTTTTTGCATTTCTATAGCACTGAGGGATTGAGGCCAAACTAATATAGTTGTTACAGATGTAGTTTGATCTAAGGCTTGTGACTCTTGGCTTGACCTAGCCCTAGCTTCTTGCTCTTCACTCGGTGTCAATAAATTACCTGTCTCTGGGCTAGATGCAGGGGAGAGATGACACTCATCCCATCTTTCATCTGTATCTACATTTTTGAAAGAATGGGTTGTTTGACAAATTTTTTGCCTATATTTCCAATAGGTCTCTATCTTTTTAGTATCCCAATCTTTATTCTTCAATGTTCTCCTTAAGCCAAATTTCATTCTAAATTTAGGATCATAATCTCTCTGCTTAACATAAAATGTCTCCCAGGGTCTATTTTGTGGAAGGGGAAAGTCTGTTAACTCAACATAAAATCTAGGAGCATCTTCCCTAGGATTTTTTCTAGTTTCCCAAAAAGGGTGGCCCTCATGTGCAATTCTGATTATGACTCTGTTATTTCTTATCCAGGAAGCTATGAAATCATTTGGGTCATAAACCTATTTGTCCTCTATTAAAAGGAAACCCAAAAAGGCTAGCTTTTTGAGCAATATAACTTCAGCATCTCTGGTTTCCAAAACCATGCCATTGGTCATCCATGGTAGATTATACATTTTTATTTTCCTCTTCCCTAAGCCAAATTCATTGTCAATTATGGATACCTATCTGGTGACCTCTAGGAATGCTAACCTAAGAGTCAAGATCTTAGGTAGCAATATTGGTTCCCCATAAAAACCATGGACTCTTATAATGATATGATGGGATCCAAAATAAAAATCACAAGGTATTGGGTAGCTGGCCAGAAGATTTGAAACTCTGGGGAACAATCTATTCATAAATGGTTTGGGACTGAGGTGATAAAAAGTAAGAGTGACAAATAATTCCAAAAACTCATATGGGTCACTAGTCTTTAACAAAATATGCATCCATGCAGACATAGGGATGGTCCTTTGGAGATAAAAATCTAGGTCATACATATTAAGATACATATGTTGGGCAAAGAGTTCTGAGTTTTGAAAAAGCATGAGGTGGAACAAATAGGAAGAATACCTGAACACTCCTTTTGATCTGAAATGGACCAATTTTTCTACCATTGAGAAAGCAATTTATTTAGAAAAGTCAAGCTGATACTCCTGGGTTTTGTCAACAGTCTTCAGTCTAAAAAGGATAGCCATTTGTTCCACATACATTGCCATGTCATCTTTCATGCCAAAGATGAAATCCATCATTGACAATGCATCTTGGCTAGCCTGGGCGAATTGTGCTCTTGGTGTAGGGAGTGTGGGCACTGTAGTGTCATCATCACCCATTTATAGTTTGGATCTCAGGAACCTTAACTGAGTGTTGATATTTGCCCACATTCTTTATATTTTAGCAATAGTGGGAAATATAGCTGTACTATCATGATGCAAGGCCAACATGTCCCTGATAGCTTGTGGTGTGATTTGCACCATGAATGGGCCTCATTGAATGGTGCCTGAAGGTGCATGGAGCAAGTCTACACATAATTCGACCAAGTTAGGGCATGAATGCATAGCTGGGACAATGAACTGAGCCAGTTGTGAGGTCCATATCCTTATGGCAAATGTTTCATATTTCCCTACTCTAGCTCTCTATAGACACCTTTGGTGTGCCCCTTCTCTAAGAGTTTTGCTACTAGCTCTTTGCAGAATTAGGTCCATGATGCCATCTACATAATCTTTTATTTTTGTTGAATCACTTGTTGGACCAACTTCAAGAAACCTGGTCCTTGGATCAGCCTTCAATGGTTGTGTGGGAGCTAAAGCATACGATTTACTTGCAAGAAACCTATCAAGAGATTCATACATCCTAGCTCCTTGCTGTGAAGATTGTGCCCCCTCCATCTTTGTATCTTCTTTGTGGTAACTTGTATGAATCTTTGCAAAATAGAGAAGCTTTCACTGAAGAAATCTACTAAGCACAGAAATGCAAGTAGTAGGATATTTTTGCATAGCTATAAGAATGTTTAAGAATATGTAAACTTTAAAACTTGCTAAGAGGTATTTATTGACCTATCAAGTCTCAAATGGCATTAAAATTGGATAACCATTAGCAAATCCTACTCAATCTTCCTAGGACAATGAGATAGACACGTTATGCAAGTGGCAGTGCAAGGTACCTTGGAGATTTATAAAGATTTGGGAAACATTCAATGTGTCAAGAATTTGAAGAATTTGAAAAACTTTCTGAGCCACCGACAATGTGTTCAAAGAACACTTATTTAAAAGAAAATAAAAAAACAACAAAATGGGAAAACAAAGCATGAAAACAAAGCAAGAAAATAAAACAATACGGAAAGGGAAAATACCTAACTACATTAATGAAGCATCTTTATCTCCCTCCTAGATCAAAAGCAAATTTTCTAAATTCTCTTTCATGACAAGCCAGCTTATGTTGCCATACAAGTGATCGAATTGGGTATGGCTTTGGTGAATTTCCCTTGGTGTATGCCTCATTGATTTGCCTATATTTAAGTGAGTCTGAGTCAATCATGCTTCCAACATATATAGATTCTTCTTTTTCTCAGAATCTCATCGAATATCTGCTCTTGATATTGGCATGTCTTACCAGGAAATTAATTAATGACTCAATTCCTTCTGCTTCAAACTCGAGTTCCATTACATGATCATCCTCCTTAATAACTTCAAAATTACCAATTCTTGAAAGGATAATTCTGAAGGTTTTCAAAAAAATTGTACATGTAATTGAGGCTCAATATTGTTCTGCTCATCTGTAACTAGTTCACAGCTATCTTGAAAAATGGCATAACCAGACTCAATGATTTCAAACAAGTTGTTTAAATCATGATCCAGGAGATATCCATGATCTTCCTCATCATCTTGCAAAGTAAGAAGAAAGTCAGAGATTATTTCTTCTTCATCAGGGGTCAAAATATATGCTTGTGATTTCTCACTAGGAATCTGGATTTCATAAGAGACCCGAGGATTAATAGAAGAGGTATCTTTTGACTTTTCTTCCTCCAAAACATTTGGAATTCTATGATCTTCATCAAGTATAATGTAAGTGCCCAGACTAATGGAGTCATAATTTCCATATGGGTCACTTTGCATCATAGCTAATAAATGATCATTTTCTTCTTCTTGATTATACCCAGTCCATTCACCTAGCTCTTCGACAAACACCCTCTCTTCTTTATTCATCATAGCATGGGCTGCCTCTAACTTTGTAGTGGGCTCATTAGTGATGTGATCTTTATATAATGGTTCAGACAATACCTTCATCTTTGAACCGTATTTGGTTCTTAAGATGAGATGAGACCAATCAAGGGACATATATCCCCCTATTTTGGCTATAAAGTCTCTTGACAAACATAAGCCAAAAATAAGAGGTATATTTATCACTACTACATCTTGATTTACAATTATATTAGGATAAGCATATAATTGTAATTGGAGTTGTTTGATTCTCCCTATGGTTTGTACTACTTTGCCATCTAACTGTATGACTCCTTAGTGAGTGGTTCATACTTAATTCCTAAAACATCAACTATCTACTTGGGAATTAGTGTGGTACTAGCCCCTGAATCAATCATTGCATTATGCAACAGTTTCTTACCAACTATTAAAGTTAAATAGAAGGGATCCAGTTTGGATTTGCTTACCTTTGTTGTATTATTCACTAGGGCTATTGTCTATAGATGGACTGTATCTTTGAGATTTTCTTTTCCAACAGTTCCTTCTTTGGTAACAGTACCTTTGGGCACTACTTGGTCTTGCAGAGCTTCTTGTAGTAGTGTCTTCCATTCAAGAATAGCCAATATATCCCATATTGATACTTATGCTAGAGACTTCTTCAATTGATCCACCACATTTATTGGTCCCAGAGTCTGAGCTTTTTGAAAATAAGGGTATCTTGTTTTTTCCTAAATTTGGGCTGGAGTCCCTTGATTTTTCACCGGCTAAGACACTTCTTGTCTAATAGCAGTATTTCTTTGTCCTTGAAATGGAAGATTCTACATGACTTGAATATTTGCAATCTCAGGCTATTACACCATCCTTCTCTTTGATCTGGTGTAATAATCAGATTGCACCACTAGTTTTTTGGAGGTAGACGCTTCATTCAAGAAAATTGATTCTTCATCTTCAACCCATGAGAACAAAGCATGTTCTAGGGATATTTCTTCCTCTTGTTGCAAGGACATTCCTTGCCTCTGAGCCACTAGGATTGAATTCTACATACCAAGAGACTGGTAGGCTTGATTGTCACTGGAACTTGTAGACTAACCATATATTCTTCTTTGCTTTTCCACCTTTTGTTGTAGATTACCCATAGGACAATCTCTAGGTGCATGAGCATTGTTTCAAGGGAAACACCAAGCATTAGTGTTATCTACATGGTTATTTTTCCCTAGAACAATATCCCTATTTGAATTGGGAGGAATAGTCTGTGAGGGTGTAGGGACTGAAACCAATTGGTTTGCTAGCGGATGATTATTTTGTCTTGGAGGACCCTGATATTGGTTTGACTGAGATGAAAATCTGTTTCCTTGATATCCTTGATATGGAGTCTTAGAGAAAGTATTCTGCTATCTTTTTAGATTGATTAGTTCATTAGAAAATGTCCTTAGGATATTTTTGATATCATCCAGCTTAGATGACTGAGTGGGGACAATTTATTTAGTAGATGGTTGAGGGTAAGTGTACATAGACACATGTGAGCTTATAGATTTAGGGACTTCTTCAGGTAATGGCAAGGAAATTTTTGGGAACATGGGCATAAGAGGCCTTGGAGGTAACTTTCCAACATATATTAAATTGTTCTCAGCTCTAACTACATATTCATAAGCCTCTAGCAAAGTGTGTCATCCAAGTGACTAAATCATAAAAAATATATCTAAATTCAAAGCCTTAAGATAAAACACTATGACCATACCTGGTAATGGTCTAGCTATAACAAGGATTCTGTCCCAAGTCTTTTGAAATCTAGAATTGAAGTCAGTCATGGCTTTTTGTGGTCCCCTTTGAATGGTAATTAACTGCTATAAAAAAGAAGACTTATCACCCTTCTCTTCAAATATTTCAAAGAAAATATCTTCAAGCTCATCCCATGTGGATATTGAATTGGGAGTCAAGGATAGATACCATTCCAAAGTCTTCCCTTTAAAAGAAGCTATTAATAACCTTATAGCCACATTCTGATATGTGACGACGTGTATAACACGGACATCTGATACATCTTGAAGATGTTTTTCAAGTGTTTTAGAATCTTTCCCATTGAATTTGGGTAGAGATTTCAAGGCATTTACTGGGATAGGATCCCAAGTAGCTGGTGGTATTAGGAGGATCAGAGGACTACCAGTGTTCCAACTTGCATAATTCCTTAGGGGAGTAGGGGCTCCCATATTTACTCTCGACATTGGTATAAATTGATCAACTCTCCTTCTTGGACTAGTTACCAAAGGTGGTATAAGAATACCCAAATTTATAGAAAACTGAGATCTGGTTATTGGTCCATAACTCTGACTCCTTGTAGCTCTCTGGTTCATATGGTCTTGAAAGAAACTTTAAGACTGGTCCCACTGAGCATGCCAAAAACTGTTGATGTTTAAAATTATGCTTTTGTTTCAGACACCAACAATGGGAAGTTTTAAGATGTGGGACATGTGACTTAAAATAACCTCCAAATTTTTAATAAGTTGGTCTCTTCTTTATATCAAGTGTTGGGGGAAAAAGGATAGGAATTTAAATAGAAACTCAAATGTAAAGAAAGAAAATCTAACTATGGCGATGCACCTGAATGTAATTTTGATCCTTAATCCTAAGCACAGTGAAACTATATGTAAGATTTAATTAAATTAAAGAGAAGATGAGGCATGATCAATGTAAAAGATAGAAATAATAGAAACAGAGGCTCGCAGCTTAGACTACTTTTGTAATGATACAAGAAACATCAACAAAGGCACAAAACTCTGTCTTCTAATTAATTTTCCAGCCACATAAAAGGCACAGAAACATGCATAGTTACATAAAATTTACAACTTAAAAGAAATATAATAAAGGAAAATGATATTCCTAATCACTACTCTAGAAAGTCTAAAACTCTTAACAATAATTTTCTCAAAAATTTCTCTCTCAGTATCCCCCCCTTTTCTTGATGATCCCTCTACTCCTCTTTATAGCCTCAGATTTTTAGATAAAATAATATGAAATTCAACACATTCAATGCCTTAGATGCATTCTAGTCTTGTCAGGAAGGGCCAAGCTAGAGTAGGGCGACTGCCCTGACTGTGGCATGTCAATTCATCTCTAGTGCCTCCTCTCAAGCCTATATCTCTCATTCCATCACCTGCTTAGCCCCACAACTATCCATTCTACCTTTTTCATAGGGGACAAATAGATGGCCCTTTTAATGTTTGTAGGCTCCAAATATCTACCCGATGAACTACTCCATCTATTGGAAATAACTCCCACTGAGTTTCCCTCTTTGTCTCTTCCTCCTCTTGATCCTGGCCTTAGGATTTTTTTGAATGCATTTGGGTCCATGCTTTAAGTCTACCAAAAGAACTCTAACTAAGTTGGAAGTGTCTATCAGAAGATAGTTCTTAGATTCTGAAACATTATGTTTCCCTACAGTTCGCTTGTTGAAACAAATACATAGGACACTCTATTCTACTAAATGGAAGAGGACACTTAGTCAATTCCCTAAAAATCTTCTTATTACTTTAGGAGACACTAGAGGATGACACTTGTCATGTTTTGTAGCAACTATAGAAGACACATGGCATTTTATGCATAACTTATACTCTTTTATGTCTTGGCTCAGGATCGTTCCACCTTTGACACTTGTCACCATCCACTTCCTTGAAATCTAAATAGCTTGAAAGAAAATAAGACCCATATCATCTCTTACCTGAGTAACTTTAAAAGGAACACAGGGACAGGTGTCAATCTCCACTTAAACAAAATACATGTGGCAATCTCTGTTGCTCTTTAGCTATACTATGGAAATGTTTGGGGCACATGTTAGGCTCTTACAGATGGTGACACTTGGTAGCTTCCATAGAATTTTAGAAATAAAACCTGGGACCCACCACAATCTTTATTCAGTGATGAAAAATGAAGAAGATCTTTGGATGGAGACACGTGGTAGCTTCTGATGCTTCTGGGAAGATACATGGCATCTTCCACTTCTTCTGGGAATGGAGTAGAAAGGGGCTCAGTAGATGACACTTGGCAGCTTCCACTTGAAATATTTGATTGTGCCTTACTGCCCTCCAAAAGGGCACTTGACCCCTTTGGTTTTTTTTGGGATGCTCCTTTGAATTGCCTAATTATACTAAGCTATTGAACTGATTGATTAAACCAAAGATGGTTAAATGGTTCAATGGTTTAATGGTTAAACACTACATGTCATTTACACATGAACGGAGGCATTAAACCAAGGATATTGAACCAAGGTCTTGAACCAAAAATTGAACCAAGGCATTGAACCGAACACATTTTTGATGCCAACACATGGTGACTTCTACCCTCTTCAGCTGGGATACGTGGCAGCTTCCTCTACTTTTAAGAAAGCAACACTGAGACCTTCTATTATTTCCACTTGGTGCTTTCCACCTGATCTTGATACTTAGCCTTTTGAAACCTTCCACTATAAAGATATAAAATGTGGGTGCTGATATATAACCACGGATGCTGACACTTAGCATGTTCTGCTGAGTCATTGTGAGATACATGGTGCATTTCAACCAACTCATAGAAAATATGAAAGGTGCCTCAGATGATGACACTTGGCATTTCCACTTGAGAAAAGATGCCTCAGAGGATGACACTTGTCAACTTCTGCTTTACCCTAACACTTAGACAAAAATGAATCAAAAAGGGAAAATAGAGCCCGTGTTCTATTTCAAAACTTTGCCATCTCGGACCATAGTATGCTTAAGGAAAAATTTTGTGGTGCGCAACTAAAAAAAATAGAATGAAACATAGAGTAAATTTTTACTCTACAATATCTTTAGAATAAAATAGTATGCTTGAGTGACTATGGATTACTTTTTTTACATCATTGCTTTACATTTATATCATTTCCTTGGATTACTTGAAAAATTTCCATTTTTGTACCTTCTTTTTTTCAAACACCTGCATCCACTTCTAAAATTTTTATTGTACTTCCTTTTCTCTAACAACTATGTTCATTTCTACTTTCATTATATGTTCCAATGTCAAGTGAGTTTGGATTGTTACTTGTCAGTCACCAATGTTGTTTTCCATTTTATGTATTTTTTCAATTGATGATTAAGGATTTTTACTACTCACTCATCAATGTTGTTTTACCATTTCTTACCCATATTTATTTAATGATTTTTACTAATTTCACATTAATGTTTGATTATCATTTTTACTTGTATCTGTAGTTTGATTTGGTTTATTTACCTTTCTTACTTAAAGTTTCTTCATATTAGTTTTTTAGTCATTTAGTAGCCTTATTTTTTCATTTATCTGATTTAATCTAAATTTTGACTTGGTTATTTGGTCCTAACCTAGCATTTATCACCCAAGATTAACAAATTTCCAAGTACATCATGCCCACACCATTCAGTTATCTTGGCTTTCTTTCATTTGTTTTTTTTTTCTCTTTTGTTTTGTATCATTAGGTTTGTCTAAAGCAGTCTCTATGCCCTCCATAATCAAAACTAAAAATATATCAAACAACCATTTAATGATAAAGGTAAGTCAAGTTATGCATACATTATTTTAATTTTTAATTATTTCATTTAAGTCATTTAATTTCATTTATTTTATTCTTTAAAATACTACAATTGATTTATCTTCAACATTATGTGTTACATTTTTTCTGAAAGCACCATCCCATGTTACACCTGAGTGACACATGATAATCTTAGAGTGGCCAGGCATATAAATACACGTAATATTTTCAAACTTTATCAATTAATGATGTTTTCTCTATTGCAAAAACCCATTGAGTCATGATCTCCATGAGTTTATGCCTTAAAGGGTGTATCAGGAAAGGGGTAGATAGACCATTGGTGCTTCATAAGATTATTGTTCCTTATGATTCTAATTATTATCTACAAAACCATCTCCTATACACTTTGATAGGCTTTAAATCCCCCCTTACACACTTTTTCAAGAGTTTCACCACCTTATTCAACCTTTACCTAAGCCAAAAACCCTTTTTGACATCTACCAAATAATGTTAACCTAGGATGACCATTTCAAATTAATATTAGCATGTTATGGGTATAGGTTGGCCTTGGCCAACCTAGATCAGGACTTAACTTGATTTTATCAATTAATGATACAAGGTAGAATTGGTCTGACCCTATCAGCTAAACTTTTGGAAAGGTTTAGGGTTAGATTCAGCTATATATACACATTTATTTTTCCATTTATTAGAGAGAGAAAAGAGTTAATCATTCATTTATGCTTCTTTAAAATCTTCTCTTCCACCATTCTACTTGAGGATTTATTTATTAGGGTTTATACTTGGAGAATAATTTTATCTTGTGGAAAAGTCTTATATGTTTTGGTCTATGTTTTGGCTTATGTTTTGGTCTATCTTAAGGAAGCTGAATCAATAATCAACCAAGATCATAATGACATAAGTAGAGACCACACTAATAACATGGTCCTAGATTCAAATATATCTAAAACAGTTATTAGCTAAAGATAAAAAAATTTATAAACATCATGAACCTCACATGCCTCTAATAAATCAATATGCCATCAAATTAAATAAAAAAATTAAATTAAATTAGATTAAAAATAAAATCATTCATCCTTTTGTTGCCTTAGATAAGTACCATGATGAAAACCAATTTATGGCATCATTTATAATAATCCATTATCCAAAATTACCTTGAAACTTATGGGAAACCCCATTTGCATCACAATACTCATCCTACAACCATCTTTTTCCATCCTACAACCATCCTTACCCATCTTAAATATCTTGTGTCATCCTATATTCCATCCTTTTATGTCTATCCTTTCTTCCCATCTTGTCCTTAGTAAGGAAGTGGAAAAAAAATCAATCTCATTCTTGAAACATCTTATCATATCCTTCAAGTGACACTCTGATGACCAGACATCTACTTCCCATGCCATATAGTCTTTGTATATCCCTATTCCATTCATCATTGCCCCTCATCCCCTTTATCTATCATCTAAAATCCTTTCACCATTCCATCTGATATCATTCCCCATCCTAGTTGTTAGACTCAAATTTTCCCTTTATTAGTGACCCCTTTTGTACATACCAAAATTAGAAAACTCCAAAAAATCCAAAAATAATCATTAAATAATAAAAATTCAAAACACTTTAGTTGGCTTGTCTTATGTCCTAAGCAATATCCAAACCTTTATCCTCATCAAAATCCATGTTTATTATCCACATACATATCCTTTATCCAAAAAATCATTATGAATATCCTTTATCAAAACATAAAATCTAACATCATGACATATATCATTTCATATGGATAAAACCAAACAATACCAATGGAATCATGAATTAATCATCTATCCCACATATTTTTAACAGGATAATCAACAAGACACTAATCACATAAAAATAAATGCACCATGTAATCTACATGTAAATACTTTCATTTTAATTTTACTTATTTAATATTTGATGTTAAACATCTTTTATCATAGACATATATTTGTTTAATCATCTATGTTTATATGATTATCTACATATGTTCATTTAATTGTCTTTGATTAGGAATTTTGTGTATTTTTTTGTTCATCTTTTATCCTTTATATCATTTGTGCAATGACATAAATCAAATATGTCATCTTGGTCCTCTATACCAATGTTGAATTACACTACATGCTACTTGTACACTTTATTTTTAATATTTATATCTTTTGCATTATTCCAACATACATTATGACAAGAAGTCATCAAAGTTACACATATAATGGTGCATACTACCAAATGCTACATTAAAAACATGTGTTTTTCATAAATATGGCTCAAGACTATGACAATACAAATTATCTGTCTAAAACAATCATCTATAAAATTTATACAATCATAAATGCATCATGTTTATAAATCAATCCTGGCTCAAAGAAGATAGAGCATACCTACACTTCCGATTGGGGACACAATTGTTAAGTAGGATCATGACCAATATGGGGATATTTTATCATAATAAACTATCCTAAGGAGGGTTCCAAAGACTCAAGTCTAACATAATCATGCAATAACCCTAAATGGGTCCCAGGTTTTGATATTTCACCTAATCTAATAACAAGAAAAGTAAATCTAATCTAGTGCTCACCAAATATTGTGGCACAAAGTGGGGGTTATAAATAATAAAACTAAGCATGCATAGAATAAATATAATCATGTCAATGTATAAATAATCCTAATACATGGAATTAAAGCATAAATGCATTATCTATGTACTCTTAGAAAGGATAAATAAAGTTATGAATACTTACCTTTGAAGATGAACCTGTCGAGCCTCAATCTTTTCCTTGGCCAAGGTGTTTCACATGAGTTTGTTGTGATATGTACAGATGAAAAAGATAATCAACTCTAGGTTACATAACGTATCAATGCATCCAAAATACTTATCCATAAGACAAGATCCATATCTCTGAAAAAAGTATGGAACTTTAAGCTTCATTCCTCAAGTAGAATGGTTAATAAGCAAATTTTTGTTCACTCTTACTTATTTCACTTCTCATAATAAATAATGGAATTGAACTTGTATTTATAGGTGTATATTTCCCTAAACCCTTCCAAAAATGTCATTTGATAGGTTTGACTTAGTTGACCCAATACAATTCTAGACAATAATTCACTAGGTCATTAGCTAGGTTGGTCAAAAGTCAAGTGGCTCCTAAGTGAAAAATACCCTAAAACTATAAAGGGTCAACCCAGTTGACCTAGTATGGTTGATTGACAAAAAGGTATTTAGGTGAGGAATAGGAGGATAAAATTTAGCAAATTCCTAAAATGGGTACAATAGATAATAACAAGCTTAGGGTTAATAGTTTTAGGAGACAAGTCTGTAGGTAACAACTGGCAAAAAGGGACAATAATATTATGAAACACAAATGGCCTACCCACCCCTTTCTTGGTGCACCCCTTAAGGCATACACTTAGATAGATTAAGACTCAATGGGTTCATGCAAGATATGAAGTGTCATTAATTAATAAAAGTTTTAAAATATTATGTGTATACATATGCCCCACTTAAATCTCATCACGTTTTATGTGAGTGCAACACCATGTTAGGCTGTGGAGCTAAAAGCTTCACTGATGTAGACATGGAGGAGGTTGCAGATGAGTTGCGAAGTGTCACGGATGCTGGCGTAGGTTAGGCCAACCGACGTCGACAGGATTAGACAAGAAGGCAACCAACGTCAGTTAGAGATCGGTTGACGTCGGCAACCCCCAGGCAGACAGGGACCAACATTGGTCGCCTGTGTGGTTCGAACTATGGATATTACAGGCAGTTAGCTAATGAACCAAGTGTTTACATGATGAGAGCTAATTTTAGACTGAGAGCTGCGGATCTAATTATTGTAATTAGATGTCTAATTATTGTTTGGATGAGATCTATATAATAGACTCATGGTTGTATTGGAAACTCATGCTAGAGAGTAAGAGAGCAATATTATAAGCTCCTTCTGTGTGTGAGGTGAGCTATGGTGTGTTCCTCCTAGTGCCACGGTACCAGGTGTGGGTGCTGGATTGGAGAATCAGCATGGTTCTTCATGTATGTATGATCTTGGTCATCAGGTGAGCATGGCCTTTATAGGAGATCTGCATGGTAAGTAAGATCATTGATCTACAGGTGTATGTGTGTGCAAGGTCAAGGTTCACAGGTGTGCAGAACTAGGTTGATTTGCAGGTGTGCAAGATCAGATAGGACAGCAACACAACAGGGAGCAGAATCAGGCAGGATCTACTTGGAGTACAGGTGTGTACTCGGATAGAGCAAAGAGGAAGGCAAGGGAGTTCCTTCCATAAGTAAGGTCTATTGAGGTGCAGGTTGTTGCAGGTTCAAGGGAGATCTACTTGAAGTATGTTGTGTACTTGTGGAGTGCAAGGAGCACTTGTGGTGTGTGTGGAGCAATGGAGGTGAACACCAACTCTGTGTTTGAGTTGTGTGTTGGGACCTGAGAGAGAGAGCTTTGAGGAGAGAATTAATGTTCACTTGAGGTGTGGGAAGCCTCTGAAGAGGTGGTGGAGAAGAAGTGGCATCTTCTTTATTGTATTCTTTTCTTCAAGAGTTTTAATACAAGTTGTGTATTGTCTCTCATATCATGTGTTATTTCTGAATTCTAGTTACTTGTAATTATAGTTAATTTCTGCATATTTAAGTTGCTTGGTTTGGTAATCAATTGTGTGCTTTCGGTGTTTTGTATCCTGACAAGTGGTATCAGAGCTAAGGTTGCAGGAAGCAGGTTTTGTGTTTGGTTACAGGTCACTCTCAAGGGTTTCTGATTGAGTGGGAGTAGAGCAATGGCAAATGAAAGTAAGCTAAGAATGGAGGAGTTGAAAAGCACAGATGGTCACTTACGGTCCCATGGAAAGAAAGAGCATGTACAAGAATATTGTTGGTTGGTAGCAGATCAGCATGAAGGAACTAAAGACACAGATGTTGCAGGTTATGTGGCACAAGATGCTCTGGGAGGTTTCTTGGATAAAGTTGAATCTCGGATAAAAGATTCGGTTGCCTCTTTCCATGCAGCCCCAGGTAGAGGAGCTGGTGAGCCTTGCCAAAGAATTGGCAAAGGGGAAGTGAAGCTGAAATTACAGGCAGCCAACATATAGGTGTTGATGAAGGTCATGCAGGTCCCAGGTTTGGAGATATGGCTAATTTCTTCAAAAAGATTGGGTGATGAGAGATGCACAAGAACTCTCACAACAGATGCACTTGAATTAACTGGTGGTAAGAAAATAGGTACTCTTTATCTACTTATTTATATTAATGATTCTTCTTCTGTTGTGGAGACGTGGCTTTGTAGGCTTGGTCACATGAGCAGGAAGGAGATGCATGTTCTTAAGTGAAAGACAGATATATTTGACAGGCTTAAGAACTGGAAAGCCTTGGTGTTCTTGGAGGAGATGGTGAACAGAGACCAGTGGATGGGGCTGGATAATTCTAAGTAGGGCAGTTTGGACATGGGGATTGATTCAAAGGAGCTCGCAGGTAAAAAATCATCACTCACAGGTGAACACAGGTACCGGTGTTGGTCAGGAGGAACCGGCGTCAAACAGATAGGTGCCGATGTCGGTCATGTGCAGACCGAAGCTGGTGATGTTGGGTAGGGTAAGACCGATGTCGGTCATGAAGATCGATGTCGGCAGTAGGTAAGACCGATGTCGGTCAGGAGGACTGACATTGGTAATAGGGACACCGATGTTGGCAGGGTCGGTAGTCAGGGACAGATGCATGGGAACCGACGTTGATCGGATGCAGATTGTGGAGTGACCAAGGTCGGTCACCGTAACAGATTTTGGGTGGACAGCACGCTGTCAAGGAGTCTCAAACACCCATACGAAGGACTGAAGACGTAAGTAGGCCCTCAAATTCATTGTTCCTCTTCTTTATACTTGTTGTTGATTGTAGAGCAGGAAGGATCCAGGAAATAGGTGGGAGCATGGCAGGGATATGATGTAGAACCAAATGAGAGATTTGGTAGGGTTACCAGCAAGTATGAAAGCACAGAGACAAATGGATTCCTTAGTTGAAGAATAGAGTGAATGGACACATGATACAGAAGACCAGGCATATGGTCTTGAGAGAGCTACAAGATAGTGGGACAGGACTGACAGGTGGTACCAGGTGGATGATGAAGCAGGGCTTTAGTCAATGTCAGTATAACCATTGTGTTTGTCTTACCAAGTGGATGATGGTCACAACATTATCTTGTTGTTGTATGTGGAGGATGAACTTGGTACAGGTTCAGACATATAAGGTTTTGTTGAGCTAAGGGTAAGGTTAGTTTAGTGGCATGTCATGAGGAGTTTGGAGCAGCAAAATTCTTTGACATGGGAGACATGGAGATCACAGGTTGATTTATCTCCAGTGGGAGCTGATGTGAATTAGGTGTTAGCGAGGTTTAGGATGCAGATTCAGAGCACACTAAGGGCTGGACAGGTACAGTGTCTAAAATCACATGAGGTCTAGTATAGACCTAAGTATTCCCATGCAGTGGGAGCTGTCAGAGAGTTGGGAGCCAATTCGGGGAAGTGGGTTCTCAGGTATTTGAGAGGGACCAGTAGCAGGGATTCATGTTATGTAGGGTCAGGACTTCACTATGTGGGTTTGTAGGTTTGGATGTGGCAGGGTACTCGGATGACAGGTGGTACATCATAGGTTGTGTGGTGGGTTGTCTTCAGGATTGAGCTTGAAGAGGGATACAAACCAAGAAATAGATTAGATGAGGTACAGGTATAAGTACAGTGCAGCTATTTATCTCCAAGTGGGAGATTGTTAGGTTGTGGAGCTAAAATCTTCATTGATGCAGACATGGAGGAGGTTGCAGATGAGTTGTGGAGTGTCACAGATGCCGGCGTTGGTCAGGCCAACTGACGTCGGCAGGATTAGACAAGAAGGCAATCGATGTTGATTAGAGATCGGCTGACATCGGTGACCCCCAGGCAGACAGGGACTAACGTCAGTCACCTATGTGGTTCGGACTACGGATATTACAGGTAGTTAGCTAACGAACCAAGTGTTTGCATGATGAGAGCTAATTTTAGACTGAGAGCTGCAGATCTAATTATTGTAATTAGATGTCTAATTATTGTTTGGATGAGATCTATATAATAGACTCATGGTTGTATTGGAAACTCATGCTAGAGAGTAAGAGAGCAATATTATAAGCTCCTTTTGTGTGTAAGGTGAGCTATGGTGTGTTCCTCCTAGTGCCACAGTACCAGGTGTGGGTGCTGGATTGGAGAATCAGCATGGTTCTTCATGTATGTATGATCTTGGTCATCAGGTGAGCATGGCCTTTATAGGAGATCTGCATGGTAAGTAAGATCGTTGATCTGCAGGTGTATGTGTGTGCAAGGTCAAGGTTCATAGGTGTGTAGAACTAGGTTGATTTGCAGGTGTGCAAGATCAGATAGGATAGCAACACAACAGGGAGCAGAATCAGGCAGGATCTACTTGGAGTATAGGTGTGTACTCGGATAGAGAAAAGAGGAAGGCAAGAGAGTTCCTTCCATAAGTAAGGTCTATTGAGGTGCAGGTTGTTGCAGGTTCAAGGGAGATCTACTTTAATTATGTTGTGTACTTGTGGAGTGCATGGAGCACTTGTGGTGTGTGTGGAGCACTGGAGGTGAACACCAACTCTGTGTTTGAGTTGTGTGTTGGGACCTGAGAGAGAGAGCTTTGAGGAGAGAATTAATGTTCACTTGAGGTTTGGGAAGCCTCTGAAGAGGTGGTGGAGAAGAAGTGGCATCTTCTTTATTGTATTCTTTTCTTCAAGAGTTTTAAAACAAGTTGTGTATTGTCTCTCATATCATGTGTTATTTCTGAATTCTAGTTACTTGTGATTCTGGTTAATTTCCGCATATTTAAGTTGTTTGGTTTGGTAATCAATTGTGTGCTTCCGGTGTTTTGTATCCTGACACACCATATGGTTCTTCAAGAAATAAAACATGATAAAACATAATGTTGATGCTAATTAAAGTGAAATAAGTAGAAAATAAGATAAAGGAAAGGATATAATTGAAAAACACATACCTTTACTTATCTTAGTATTGTAGATAAATAAATAGACTACAAGAAAGGTGAAGGCATCGAATGTGAAGAACATTAGGCAAACCTATAGAAGTTAGTGTAAAAAATAGCTAAAAATAAAAAAATGGAATATAAAAATATAGTATTGGAAACTATTCTCTATGTCATCATGAATATAGAACATTTTATGGTTTGAAAAAATGATGAGTAAAAACAAAGATAGAGGCAAAATAAGGAATCTACAAGAAAATAATTGATAGATTTGAATTTGTGAAAAGTGGTTTTAAATAGGGTAAAATGAAAGAATTAAAGCACTTTAGGCTTGTTTTTTTATTTTTTATTTTTTTTAATAATGTATTTTGAATATACATGACATGGAGGATCTAATACATCTTTTGTTGTTTCCTGATTGTAGGGCAACATAAATTTTGGCATTTGGTAGATGCATCATGACTACCAGATCTTTTGGAGTGCATAACAATAGAATATAGGGAAAGACTAATATCTATAGGCCTAGGAGGCATAGTAGAAATGTGTAAGATACCCCTAAGCTCAAATCTATTAGTCATGTTCTTTAGATGCTATGAATGATTGACTAACACCATCAGGTGGGAGGTGGAGGGGAATATGATAAAGTTGGGCATCACCCTAGAGGATGTTCAGACCATCCTAGTATTGTTGATAGTAGGGACACCTATGACTAGTGGGATACCTGATAGTTAGGATGAGATGAGAGCCTTAGCTATATGGCTTATAAACTCAGAAAGGATATACTCAAGTCAGAGGGTGAGTATGTTTGACATGTATACCTCATAGATTCTAGATATCTGGATGTGATATTATTTGTGATAGCATGAGTATTTTTCCACAAGTTAGATGGAAAATTACCACTCTTTATAATAGAATTGAGCCAGATGATACTAGAGGAGAGGGTGATATATGACCTAGGGTCAATGATCTGGGTAAAGCTCATGCATGATATGTATGGAGTGTTGTCTAGAGGGTAGAAGTCTATTGAATTAATGATATTATTGATAGCATGGATCTATAAGAATTTCCCTGTGTATTATTCATTTGGGTTACCCACGTATTTAATGATAGGCCACCTTAAGTATAGATATGGATATATGACCAAGTAGCATGGGCCATGCCCCATATGCTAGCACTGTAAATAGTGAGACAAGTAGCTATATTATGGCAGTTTTATGGGCACATTTCTACTACATGGCCTAACTGGGATAGAGTTATACCATATTTAGCATAGATGGAGGTGATAGGACACTACACCTAGTGGATGGAGCCACATCTGGTGGCATGAGTACTAGGGTAGATGGACTTGCCTCACCTATTGACACTAATAGTGGTGCTCATTTTTTGGGTCCAATATGTTAGAGAGCCATGAGGGAGAGGAGGGATAGGACCACTAGTGGTGAGGTTGATGTTAGACCACATCATGAGAGACCATAGATTGGTCTAGCATTACAAGTAGTGGAGTTAGAAGATATGGGTACAAAGGTAAGATTAATAAAGGTACCACTACTATCTCTATAGTAGGATGAGTAGTGACAATCGAGGACATAGTATCAATGGAAGCAGTAAGAGAAGGAGATAGTAAAGATAGTAGATGTCTTAAATGACCTAGTAGGTAGTCTTGGGTAGAGATAGACTATATAGAGGCCACTCAGTTGTAGTCTATGATGGACTTGATCTATGACTGTAGGATTTATTTTTAGGAGGTGATCGATAGAGGAGGTTCTTAGAGGCTACATAGATGAGGAGACTGTGCTCAGTGGTTGCATGGATGGTGAGATAGTGGTGGCCAACATAGAGATAAGTAATAAAAGATGATTAAATTATTGCTTAAGTTTATTTAAAATATACTAGAGATAGATAGATTATAAGATATATCAGTGATCTAATATCTATTTGGTGTGGTTTTTGTAGGTGTGGTAGAGGATGAGGATATTAGATAGGGCTCCCTAGTGAGGGAAACACTCCATGATGTCCTGGATGAGTCGTTAATGTTGTATAACCCTACTATACTAGAGGATCCCAAGATACCATCTATCCCAACTCAAGTGAGTTAGCTTAGACTAGAAGGAGAGGTAAAAAGATATATATAAGCATTATAGAGAGGGGATGAAGCCACTAGCAGAGATGGGTGTAGGAGAGACATGGGCATGGTAGGCCCTTATGGAAGAAAGAGTTTCACATATAGATATAGTGATACATATGACACAAGAACATACCTAGGATAGAGCGATACAAGTAATGGCCCTGACTCATATGACACTAGTATAGGATCAAGAGAGAGAGACACATGCAGTAACCTTGACCCATATGACATAGGTACAAGAGCAAGAGAGAGTGACACATCTGGAAACCCTGACCCAGTTGACATAGGTGCAAGGTTAGGTAGCTCATCTATAGGGGAAGGTGTCAAGACTAAGATCTTGAACAACCTTATTATAGTGTTCTATTTAGAGGGTTAGACTAAGGCATCTATATGTAGCGTGGCTAGGCCATCAGATAGGCAAGATGGATCCCATCCATAGAGATAGATTATTGTATATGATTGTATTTATTATATAAAAAACTCATGATATATATACATATATATGGATCATTTTGGCATTTTGGATATTGGTTGTATGTGTTATCATTATGGTTATGGTTGTTGATGATTTAGATATATTTCTTTCTAACACATGTATTTATCTATTGTTGTATATGCTATAAGAAATATATGAGGTGTGGTTTCTTTTCTAACATTATGTAGGATAAATGCATGGTTAAAAAGAAATAGGAAAAAAGGACTTGGTAAAATATAATCAATCAAAAATGTACTACACACTATTTTAAGTTGGAAAAGGTGTAATAACAAGAAAATGACTAAGTATAAAGAACCAAAGGGTGGTAAACAAGATGGTAAAAATATATTTTTTTTAAACCAAATGAAATATTGGCACCAAATTAAAAACAAGTAAACTCATACTAAATTGTGTTGGGATGTATGAAAATAATGTAATAAAATGGAAGCCATATAAAAGGAATAGATAGTATTAAAAAAAATCAATTAAGTCAATAAATAATACTAAATCACATTAGGAAGTATAAGATAAAAATAAAATTGGTAAAATTTGGTCTTAAATTTATCACACTAATTCAAGCTGAGAAGAATGGAAATTCAAGAAATGGTTTTATTCTTACATGTACTCATAAAATAAAAATATAAAAGTGAAAAAAATGAAGTAATCATAAAACATACTAAATCA
This sequence comes from Torreya grandis, assembly GCA_037957365.1. Lineage (NCBI taxonomy): Eukaryota > Viridiplantae > Streptophyta > Pinopsida > Cupressales > Taxaceae > Torreya > Torreya grandis. Next base: position 953,992 of record JARHVA010003026.1, read on the forward strand.
AGCTAGGAAGCATGTCAATGACTTGTAAATTTATGATCAAACACACCTTCTCTCATATTTTACACATGTAATTTTGATTATGACTTGGATTATTGGAAACATTTTATGAGGAGGCCCAGGTCCTATCCATGGTCTTACACTGTAACTCATAAAAGGAGCACCAATGAGGTGGAATAAATGTGACAATTGGATAATAAATGATGTGGGTAATATTAATTTAAAATGGTGGTAATTTTTGAATATGGCTAGGTCTTATCCATGGTCTTACAATGCACCTCACAAATAGAATCCCAAGGGGAGTGATCAATAAATAAAACAAAATTTCTCAAAAAGAAATATGAATAATGTAGGGCATGAAAAAGGGAAAGTAAAAAATAATAATTTAGGAATCTTATGAGAAGACCTTAGGAGACAAGAGGCATACTAAGGATATAAGAAGACACTAAGTGACTAGTGGTCTTCAATGTACAAAGGAAACCTATTCGCTATAGACACAAAGATTTTTAGGAAAATAATCATTCTACTAAGGTCAACTCATGAAGGTAGATTGGTAAAAGAATAAGTAAAATGGACCTACCTTTCCATGACATGTTCCCCATTCCTCAAGACCCCTTATAGAGCTATCGATTTACTACAAATATTGGGTACTTGCGTGATAAATTAGGTAGCACTAAAATATTTTTTGTTCTCTTTTTATAATATACTAGCCTACTGCACCCTAATAGACCATGGCTCTACTTTGAGGCCAATTTTGGATTTTGAGATTCAATTATAAAAATGATATGTGCTTTGAATCATGTCTTTTAGTTTGGAATTCTTGAACTAAAGAATTCACTAAATCTTCCAAACTAGAAATAGAATGAGTTCTAAGTTATTTTACCAATCTAAGGCATTGCTTGTGAGGGTTTTGGAAAAGATCTTGGTAGTGGAAAAAGTGTTTAATTTGACACAATCTTTATAAATATTTACAAAAAATTTAAGATTAAGGGTAGGATCAGTTGATCCATTATAAGAAATTGTAGGGGTCATACCTCCTATATCAATATTAGCAATTTGAGTGGTAAGAGACTCTTTTTAAATATGCTTAATGATGTTGTTGACCAAAGGAGGTTGAGGGATGAGAAAGAATTGAGAATTTTGAAGAGGAGGGGGAACATTTTGATTATGCGTGCCCCAAGTCATTAGTTGAGGATGAGTTTGAAGATGGATAAAGTGATTTTGCATTCTCATCAATTGATTTGTGTTATGAGATTGAAAGGTATTCATTTTATTGAATGTTTGTAACAAGATTTGGTGGGTTATATTTTCATTTTTAACACTATTTAAATAATTATAGTTGGTATTAGTTGGTTGGGTACCACTCTTGGATTTGATAGGAGATTGAGAGGAAATATGAGAATTAGAGGCATTAGTGGCAAAATTTTATTTTGAATAAAAAGATGGAATAGTGAATGGATGAGAAGAGGAAGCACTAGAATCATGGTTACCTTTGGTATAAAATTATTCACTAGTATAAGGATTAAGGATAGTGGATCTTATGAGAGGCCCACAAGATATAGAACCTACCATGTTAGTGGATATACTAGGCATGGACGTAGAAGAAGTTAAATAAGAAGAGGTCATGGTGTGAGAAGGGGTCATAATTGAAGGAAGAGGCTGAGAATAAAAGAAGGTGGTACCACCAAATCCATTTGAGAAAGTGGGATTAGGTGAATGAGGCTCTTCAAATTGACCACTAGTCATGAGATGGTAAATGGCAGAGGGATCCTTTCCTTGATGTTGAGGAAATTCTAAGATAAAGAAGAGCATTACATGGTTATAATTTAATTCAAGTTGGTCTTATAGGGAGAAGAGAGGATTACATTGTGAAGATGTATTAGGAGGGATCCCATAGTTCATAGTATGAGTGGATATGTGAACATTAATATCATCTAGCAGAGGATTCCTACTCTACATACGGGATACCCTTATAGGATTGATAAAACTCATCATGTTTGTTGAATTCAACTCAATGTTGTCTTCAAATAAAAAATACATGATGAAGTGAAAGGACTAAAAACCAAGCAAGAGAAATGTAAAATCAAGGAAATAGGAGGTAAAAAAATAGTAAAAGGTTGAGTGGGTTGACCTAGCATAGAAAACAAGGTCTAGAAATAGTACAGGGTTAAGTGGTTCAACCAAAACAATAAACAAGGAAAAATAGATATCCTATAAAATATTGTGTTGACTAAAATGATCATGTACTAAGACAAGAATGATTTTGCACATGCAAGGAACTAGAAAGAAATATAAGGATGGTTTTAGGACCTTTGGGTTGAAAGGGATCTATATTGAAAATGGTATAGGCTTGGTATTGGGGCCTACCCCCTCACTTCACACACCAAAATGATAAGGTTGTTAGGTGCTTATCCAAAGATATACCATTAACCATGTGTTTATGCTTGGCCAGAAAATCAAGTTGGCTTCCCCCCTTGGTGATAAAATCCAAAATCCAAGTAGGTAGGCCTTGGGTAGACAATTGTTAAAATATTTATTTAAGATTTTGTGATTTGGTAATGTGTGCATAAAATAGAAAATACTAAAACTAAATAGTAAATTAAAAACCACATAATTAGACTATGTGATCTATTATAAACATGCAAGTAATAAGAAATGAAAGTGTGAGCTAATTACTAGCATATAAAGGTTAATTCCAGCTTTAAACCATGCTATAGTGTCGATGTAGTTGATAGTGTATGCATAAAATACAAAATATGATAAATAGTATCAACTTTGTACTATTAAATCAATTTTTTTAAATTAAAAAGGTCGATAGAGTTGACCTAGTTATCTAGACAACATGCAGAATACAAAACTAGGTCAATAGGGTCGATCTAGTTGTCTGTATAGGAGCAGTTTTAAAGACTACAAAATATGAAAGAAAAGACTATAAGAAAAGAGAGGAAGGATATAAAGGAACCTCAGTGAGTCTGAGGATGCATATAAATGAGATTGATATCAAAAAACCTTGATAAATGCTTGCAAATCTTGCTAGTAGGGTCGGTTGGGTTGATCTAGATTTATAAAAGCCTATTATTGGTGCTTTAAAAGTAAAAGGTCAATTAGGTCAACCTAATAGTCTAGATTAGATGTCTAAAAGTTTTAAAAACTATACTAGGTTGACTGGGTTGATCCAATAGCCTATACTTGAAAAATAACTCACACAGAAAGAATAGAGTCATATGGATGTGACTATGTGTTAAACCTATGCACAAAAGTTAGAATTGTGTTGATGTAGTCAACCTAGTATGGAAAATATAAGATAAAAATAATGAAAAAATAAGTGAACAAATCTTGTAAGGGTTAGCTAACATTGATTTCACTAGAATGTATGCAATCATAAATGCATCATGTCTATAAATTAATCTTGGCTCGAAGAAGATATAGAATACCTACACTTCCAATTGGGGACACATTTATTAAATAGGAGCATGACCAATATGGGGATCCACTAGACCTAATTAGGGGATAATTTATCAAAATACACTATGCTAAGGAGGGTTCTAAAGCCTCCAGTCTAACACAATCATGTAATAACCCTAAGGGGGTCTTAGGTTTTGATATTTCACCTAATCTAATAACAAGAAAATTAAATCTAATCTAGTGCTCACCAAAGCTTATGGCACAAGGTGGGGGTTATAAACAATAAAATGAAACATGCATATAATATATATACTCACATCAATATATACAAAATACTAATACATAGAATATAAGCACAAATACATTATCTATCTACTCTTAAAAAGGAGAAATAAAGTTAGGAATACTTACCTTTAAACACAAACCCACCATGCTTTAATCTCTCCCTTGTCCAAGGTGATTCACAAGAGTTTGTTATTTTAGGTAAGGAGGATAGAGACAAATCATCTCTAGGATACACAACATATCAATGCATCTAAAAAACTTATCCACAAGACAAGATCCATATCTCCAAAGAAAGTATGGAACCCTAAACATTATTCCTCAAGTAGAATGGTCAATAAGCATATGTTAGTTCACTCTTACATATTTCACTTATCATAATAAATTATGGAAATGAACTTGTATTTATAAGTGGATCTTTCCTTAAACCCTTTTTAAATGTCAGCTTATAGGTTTGACCTAGTTGACCTAGTATAAATCTAAACAATAATTTACTAGGTCATGAGCTAGGTCAGCCAAAGGTCAACTAGCTCCTAAGTGAAAAATAACCTAAAATTTTAAGGGTAAACATAGTTAACCCAGTATAGTCAATTGATAAAAATGGATTTAGGTGAGGAATAGGAGGATAAAATGTATCAAATTCCTAGAATGGGTACAACAAAGAAGAACAAGATTAGGGTTAATGGTTTTATGAGACAAGTGTGTAGTTAACAAGTGGCAAAAGGGATAATAATCTTGTGAATCACAATGGTCTACCCACCCCTTTCCCAATTCACCCCTTAAGGCATGCACTCAGAGAGATTGAGAATCGATGGGTTCCTATAAGATACAAAGTTTTAGAATCAATAAAAGTTTGAAAATATTATGTGTATACACAAACCTTTATCAAACATCTAAATCTAATCATCACTCGTATCCAAGTCAAACATTGAAATTAGATCATATATCCAACTCAATCATCTATCTAATCATTTAATCTAGTTTAATCATCTACCCAATCAAATCATTTTTAATCCAATCATATATCCTTCCTCTAATCATATATAATCATCAAAATCATCACTAATATAACATTTATGATAACATTCATCATCCTCATTAGTCCTAGTTAGTTCCCTTAGGGAATTCTTGGGACATTATCATCATCTAATCTATTTTATCATCTAAAATCACATAACTCACTTCTATGGATAGCTACATATGCCTTAGGTCCATAAAAACTTATAGGCAACACTTTATCACATGGGGTGTTTTAGGTTTTCCTAACCATAATTTTGCAATCATCTTCAATCTCATAATCATATGCCATTCTGAAGTGATTTTTAATCATTCATAATATCCTATAAAATCCTTCATCAACATGATCCATCATCATTAATCCATGAATCAATATAATCCTTGAGCTATAATAAATCAATTAATTAATAAATCAATGATTGACTTAATCATTTCTATGAGCATTTTTGTCAATATCCCACACCTATCAATTTGGACTGACAAATCATGGCATCCATATTTTTTCCATTGAACAATCATAAATCAATCAATCCTATCAAATATCATAGCGCTCTATATCATATGTATTTATTTTGGATACGTCCAAATCTCATGGCTTTGATAATCAATCTATCCAAAGTTTACAGCTTCCTTATTTCATATATCATTGACTATCACACATATATGGTCTTACCTTCATCTTTTGTTCCCTCATATTCATCTTTTATTAGGGCATCATCAATTCAAATCCAAACTTTGATCAAATTGTAGATCATGGATTCACGATATGATATCATATCTGCATATGTCCCAGCTCATATTTATTCTATCTATGCATCCCACCCCTTATTTTCTTTTTAATGGCCATCTGTCTCATTCCTCCTTAATGATCCCTCAAGGGGCATCACCCGCTCTATTTTTCATCAAATTACTAACCATCATGGTCTTTTAGCTATTTTAAATGCCACATCTTGTAGTCGTGATTCCCTTTCAAAGAGGGTTAAAATGTAGACATCTAGACTTTTTTGCTTTGTCATTTTATACTAATTTCATCATTAATCATATAAAAACAAGAATTCATAATCTTAACATTACACCAACATCTTATTTATATTTTATTCCATAACCTAACCTTATTATTCCCCATGTCACACTTAATTCTAAGTAATTATATAATTAACTTCTCACTTAATCATTAATCAAATTCACATAGTATTTAAGGAATTTAAAATTCCTCACCACCTACCATCACCTGCCCCTACTAACACTCCAATAAATCGCATGCATAATCCCAAATCAAAACCTCCATTAATCATCTTAATAAAATCTATAAATTTATAATCTTCCTTGAGCCTTGCACCACCCTTCCTATAATCCCCCATGAATTGTAAATTCATAAAATACAACTAGGAAATCATGTCATCAAATTATATCCATTGATATTCATGTCTCATGAATAATTATTAACCATTGATCACTTCTATGAAGATCTATAAATGGAGATACACCCCCATGAAATTGAAAGAATTTTGAATGTGAAATATTGTAATTCCATATTTCTTTCACCTTGTCAAGTAATAAAGCATCCATATCAAAATTATACCCAAATCTTGAGTCAACAAGAAAAACAAACATTCTACATCAAGCATTCATCTCCAAAGTATTTTAAATCACATCTACACAACAAGGAAGAAGGATTCAATTATGAATTTAAGGTATAATATTTCTTGTTTATGTATCATTTAGTTTGCATTTGAATCCTTTATTCTTTTATCTTAATACGAGGTTTTTTAATAAGAATTTAGAGTAAGTATTTTGAGTGTGCATTTCATTATTCCTAGAATAGAACTCTAAAATTATATATTGTATCACAATGTGCTTTCTACTACTATCTCATACAATGATTTTATTAGACAACCACAGATACATCAAATTTAAAAAATACCATCTAAAATACATCAATGCCTAAACTTTGGACATCAAGGTCAACTAATCATAATTAAAAGAGATTAATTTTTTCCAAAAGAACAAAATAAGGATGCAGTGGTATATTTAGAAACATTACAATAATTATTAAAAAAATTAACAAAATAAAGGGTGCATAAATTAAAAATGAATAATTCAATTTAATTAAGGTGAGACCATTAAATATTATTTCTCCAATAAAAACACAAAACTATGAAGAACACCAATGTACATGAAATTCCCATTACTTAGTCACTAATATGACAAATGATTATGATGATGAAATATGTTCTACTATGTCAATACATGATAGTAGTAGTTTTTTTATTCAACTATTATATCTTATGATGATTATTCTATATTTCCAAATATCATTCATTAGATTCACTAACAAATTTCTTATTTTTGAAATTGAACACTCCCTATTTTTCATGATATACTAGATTATTTTTCCTTGTTATATATTTACAATCTTGTTATTTTATTTTGTAATGATTTTGATCCATATGTATCCATGATTATCCACCTATTGCTAAAGGTTATATTTATTATATATATACTATTGATCATGTATTTGATATAAATGCAATATCTACAAATACATATGATTATGGATTCATAATTGGTAGGGGCACCATTCATTCTCTTTCTGAGATAATTTCAACGGTATCTCCTATTAGCTAATCAAGTTTTATGATTTCATTTACAATATTAATATTTCATGTGATTTTATATATTATGGTTTATCTTACCTATTATTTATACCTTTATGTGCTTAATGTTTTCATGTATTCTTATATTCTTAATGTACTTATAATGACCCTCATTGTTGCTTTACTTTTTGGTTATATAGTTGTTTTTCTTATTTGTGTGTCTATAATTATAGTGTTCTTGACATGTTTTATTTATGCACTTATTTTTTGGCATGTTTTCCTTATTTTCCCTATGTTTGATGCATATTTCTTCCTTTTGTTGTATAATCTATGTCACATGCTTCTCTTTCTTTACTCTGTGTTTTGATTGATCTAATTTATCTACAATTTTTTATGTTCTTTAATTTCTCAGTTTACTTTATAGAATTAGTTTAATCATCTTTACTATATTATGTGTGCCATGATATATATCATGCACACTTTATTTCCTTTTCCATGATCCATATCATGCATGTGTCTTATTTTTTCCCCTACATTTCCATGATTTTTATGATGCATCTATTGGAGAAAGGATCCATGTGTGTGATTTCATTTGATATATATAATACTATATTGAGTATATTTGGTAATGCTACCTTAGTTCATTATTTATTTCATGTTATACATGAGAGGCATAAAACTTTATGCTTGGCTTACTTACATTTTTCCCATGAGGGGGAACATATCATTACCATGTTTACATTTTTATATCTTTCTCACGTGGGGAATATTACATTTGTTTATATATATTATACTTTAGACCTATGTGGCACCATTTATCTATGACATACAATATTTCATGATGACATATTACTATATTATATATCAATTCTTGTATTTCCTAGCTGACACATGATGTGTGTAATCTTTTTTTTAAGATATGTGTTTCACAAATTTTTTTACATCTAAAAGGTGGGAAATGATTATCCATTCCTACACATATAAATTACAAAATTACTCAATTATGTATTCCTCCATGATAGTAAAGTGATAAATTAACATTTTAGACATACATTTAGACACCTAATTTTGGTATTAGATACTTGAAAACATCAAATTTGACACACTTTGACATAACTGAAATGTTTGTATACATTTTACTCTTGTGCACACTTTCTCCTATTTATCTACCCACATGTTGTCTTAGCTAACCAATTTACTAGATGCACATATTAAATATCACCTTAGTTTGTGAAATAACCTTTTATAATGCTAAAAACACTTTATCCATATCTTGAATCACTAGTTTTCACTCCCAGGATAGTACCATTAATATCCATAAAGTTGTAGTTTGTTATATGATTCTATTTCTTCTAAAGTTTCATGGAACACTCAAAAAATGCTTTTCAAATTGGGATGTATATATTATATCACTTTATGCACCTTTCATGGGTTAGTCATAGTAAGAAATATCAAAGGGTCATCTAGAGATACAAAAAATCCCTAGGTCATTCTTAATTGGTAATGTTTTCACCACTTGAAATTCACATTGAAAAACAAATTATCACTCTCTTGATATATTATAATAAAATCATACAAATATTATTACCCCTCAAAGTCATATCCCTAAATCCAAGTGTGAATAAAAACATAGGTCAAAGTTTTCATGGTGCCAATTATCGAAAGCCAAACATTGCATTGCATTATAATATGATCATGTTGGTTCACACACACATACACACCTATGTCGATGAACTTGTTATGTACAAAATTTCACTTGAAAAAACCACACAAAAATAGGACATTTTTTTTATAATGTACAATACACATTTTACACATCTAAACAACCAACAGGATATCCAACTTTATGGCATAAGTGTATAGCATGCCAAAATAAATACACTTGCATCAACAAAATTGATTTCAAATTGAAAGTGGCCACATAGTCACTACATAATCAGGTTGATCCCACTTTCTTTAATTGGCCTACAATCCTTCCAATAGCTTACAACTACCTACGTGGACCTCATGGTCCCCATGGCCCCAAGATCCAAACTAGATGCTAGACTAAAATGATACATGCTCAAACAATCATTGGCTTAAATAAATCATCATAACTTTTCACAGAGTCCAAATGGGTCCCTAGACGATTCTACCCAATCATACTACTCATTTTATACCTTAAGTCAAAACTTAATTATATTTTCAAGTTGAGTTAATTTTATGGAAATGGCTTAACAAAAAATATTATAGTCTTGATTTGACCTTAAAAAGGGTTTAAAATATCTTTGCTTAGCTTTCTAAGGATGGAACATCCCAAATTAACCATTGGATTATTAAACATTGAGAAAACCCTAAGAATCGTTATGAAAGTCAATAAAGGTTTTTTGGTAAAGGGAAAGTAAGTTTTGGAGCATGACTTATCCATAATAATCACTCTTTGCCTTTTTCACCCCTAGATAACCACCATTAATGGGGTCTCCAATCTTTTTGACATAATTTTTTTATTTCACTTTACATTTTTATCTTAATACAAATTTACTTGGTTTTTCACCCCATTTTTTATTTTAACAAATAATATTTTTGTCTAATATGTGTGAAACTAGATTGAGATCAGAATGCTAAAGATATACAATTATAAAAAAATCTGATTTGTAGATGCTAAATATGGAAAACTATTATTTTTAGAAAGTACCAAAAAGAGATAGACTTATCCTAAATCTAACTTTTTGTTGACTATTTATGATGGGTGACACTATGAACCAGTAGTAAACAAAAGTGTGATTTTTATTTATTAGTGAGAGAATATGAAATTACTTATGGATAAGTCCACACACCCTATATAACACACATAGGCTAATCATGTATGTTGACTATGGACTTGTCATAGTTAATTATGATTGATGACTAATAATGGAAATAGAGAAAAGTAGAATTGTGGTAATGCATGATCAAAATAAAAATCTAAGAATATTTCTAAATAGGACCATGTTCCTTGGAAAACAACATAGTTCAACCACATCTTTTAGTTTTAGACTTATTTGTGCTAACTATGATGGGAATTTACATGTTTCACCACTTGTGCCTATGTTGATTGAGATAGTTGATACACTTCTAGATCTAAAATAGTGCATAAATTTACCTATAATTCTAACCCCTATTTTATTAAACATAAACCAAATTGATATCAAATATAGGGGTGATGGGAGAAAGGGATTGCATTGGACTAACCTTGGTCAATCCCTGTTGAATGACCAAGTGATGCACTACATTCCCAATACTCTAAAGAGGGCTCAAACTTGAATTTAGTTCCCCCACTAACATTTTTGACCCCTAAAATTTACTCATTACAATACAAATGCATATTTTCATGATTCATATGAGTTTAACACCACTAGTTGATAGATGTGTCTAATCTAAACCACATAACTTACGTGCATGCCTTTAATATAATTTATAGAAAAGTAGGTGTCAATTGTCATAATCATGACAATGTGTGATACATTAAAAAGTGGTAGGACCCAAGGATAATAATCCATGTAGACATAGGAACTATAGAGGGAATTTTAGAGGAAAGCAACAAGAGGATTGACTAGTTATGGATCTTGGCATTGAGTTATGGTGGTATGGTGACAAATAAAATGGTAGTTGGCCTCAAGATAAGTTGGAATTTAAAATATGTGATTAGGTGTAAATTTTGAATGATAGTATATTCTTAGTGGGAAAAAGGAAATAAAAGTATACCAATTGAAAATGAAGAGGGGGATTGATATTTTTTTTAAATGAGAGACATAGAGAGTGGAAGAAAAAAATGGAATCCAAAAGCCGAGAAAAGGAGATTAGAACAAAGGAGAAGGAAACTAGATAGAATAAGGGTGGACAAACATAATTTAGCTTAGGATTAGATAATATAGGTCTTTAGCCTAATTGATATATATTAAATTATCTAGACCCTATAGACTATAATCTCTAATGTAATGATTGATATTGATTAACAAAGTTATTAGTTGTGGATTAATGTTTCATTGGGTACTGTATGAATGTTGTTGGGTAGATTGATTTAAGCATTTTTATTTAAATTATATATCTAATAAAACCCGTATCTATTGATATTATTCCCCATGAATCCATTATTGACCTTGAAGGTTTCTCCCATAAACGCACTCAAACACCCCATTTGGTACCAAATAAATAACCACTATAAATAACTACCCCAACCTGTCACAAATCCTTCCTCTTCTCATGCCTAAAGTGTGTGTGAGGCTCATTAATTTCATGATATGTTATCATAGGTAGATTATAATGGTAATTCATTGGTCGTAGTTGTGGCCCTTGATGACTAAACAACCAACATTTTAGTTCCATTACTTGGAATTGATTGCATTTATTTCTCTAATGCCTAGAATAAGGTTTATTTGAAGAGTTCTTGGATATTTGGTTGATCCTTCTCATATGATTGAGTTGAGAGGAAATTCATTATAAGTCTAACTTAATAAGTAGAACACACCTTGATATGGAAGGTTCAAGTAATCATGAGATCATAACGCATCGATATAATGAGAATAGATAATGAGTAATGGTTAAAATATATCCTAGGGAGAGGAGAGATCCTAACTCATGAGATTTTTTAGAGTACCTATAAAATTTAAGAAGGGTACTAGGTGAACTCTCACAACATAATTACAATCTAGTGATGAAGAGGCAAGTGTTAGTAAACATGTGAAATATTTAAGAGGAGAAGTTATGGGATCTCTAAAAAGAGATTGGTATGAAAAGATTATTGATGGATTACTTGAAATCTAAGATTGGGATGCCCGAGTTCATTTAGACTTAGAGTTATATGATAAATTCCAAGACAATAGAGATGTAGGTGACATTGCCATATTTATCTCCCAAAGACATAGAGATGACCCTTTGGAACAACTTTTTTTACACCACCCATTGTTAAGAGAGGATGTATGACCAAGTTCCAATATGGACACCATGAATTATAGTATGCCACCCTTGGAAAGAGATAAGGATTCCTAGATTAATATCTTACACAAGGTGTGGACATCTAAAACTTGCCACCAATGACCTCTGACCAAGATTCAAACCAATTTCTATCAAAATGCACAATTTAGGCAAAATAACTTAAATGTACTAAATGGTTCAAACTTGTCATATACAAGTTTTGATTTAGGTTAATTATCCCTAAATTTGTCAATGTATTTTATGTGATACATAACTTTGCTCAATTCATTCTGAGTCAAAATGATGATTTCACACTTGGGTGCTCTAGATTGCTCCTTCTCTACCAATTTTATTACACGAGGCATGTGCCTTTGTTATTTTGTGTTGGAAACATCCTAAATGGGATAAAAGTTCCAATGTATCTAACATCACCTTCCAAATCCACTCTAGTCAAATTTTGATCCAATAATACAATATTTTGACTAGTTTGATTAATTGAGCACCAATTTCCAAAGAATTGCACCAAAATTGATTAATCATCTTTAAAGCTAATTAATTTGAATCAAGAGCTTAAATGGATTTTCCATGGATGTTATTGATTATTTAATTAAAGGAAAATGATTTTGAATAAATACATCACTTAATGACATCATCTATGGGGTGGCATCCACAAACCATAATTGTAATAAATATAAGATTAAGTCCTCCCATGCCCCTATAATGCCTCTCTATCCCAAATATTTATGAGGAAATTTATTTATCTTAGCCTCCTAAATTTAATGGATTCTTTGTCACACATCTTCATCTTAAGATGGATGATCCAGGTTCATTCTAATCAAATGGAAACATCTATAAATAAAAGGCCTCACACTCATAATTTAAATCTATTTTGGTGCAAAGTTGCCATTCTCAAATGATTTCAAAAGTTATTTGATATAGTGTTATTATGTCAAATTATTGAGTTAATATTTACAATCTAAATCCATAGACCCAATGATTCTAAGGAGAGAAGGAGATAGGAAAGCTCCTTTGTCACCGACTTCTTGAGCACAAATCGATCAAGCCAATGAAGAGAGCCTTTGGAGAATTCAAGGACCTTGAGAAAGTTTGTATTCTTGCATTTTAGTTATGATTTATCAATGGTTTATCCTCACTAAGTTCCCCCTAAGATCTAGGATTAAGGTGTTAGTTCATTAGTGTGTTTTTTATTTTATTTTATTTCCTATACTAACATAATACTATTATCCCCTTATCAGTTTCCTATGTTCACAAATATTACGCTTGGTAGGATTTCATCCCATAAATTTGGTCAAATGGCATTTTCAATCATACTACTAACCAATTTCATGTAAAATCTTCGAGTTTGAGACCAAAGTGGGTGAAATTTTTGAGAAAAAAGACATTTTTTAGAAGTAGTAATTTTGTATTCTGCTACTATAGACTTGTGATTTTGTCCTCTGGACCACAAAATCACAACTAACATAGACACATTTTTTCCTTTCAGCCATAGTTTTGAATTTTAGCTATATTTCTAGAGTAACAAGTTCTCTATCTATAGGTCAAGTTGTGATATTATAATACTATAACTCCCAAGTCATGATATTGCAATACCATGATTTCATAAATTGTGATATCATTAGTTTCAATCATGGTTTTATGGTTAAACCACTAATGATTAGCATAGCCATTGGGGGTTAAGTGATAAAATTGCAACTCTCAAGTTATTATTTTACACTATGACTTATGGTTTATTTGTTAGAGTATAAATTTTGTCATTTTTATTGTCTAACCCATGAATTATGATTTCATCTTAACCAGTTGCAGTTTTATAGAGTTGTGGTTTTGGACTATTTTTCATTGATTTTTCACTATGCAAACTTGAGAGCATACTTTTCAAATTTACTTATCTCATTCACAAAAGAGATTAAAAGCTAAACAAAATTTTGATAATTTTCTTGCAAGACCTACTTGGAAAGTGACAAAATCAAGCTTAATATAATCTTTTTAAACCTCTTTTGGATGCTTGAAAATAATTAGGAACTTTCCTTTGGTCTTAAGAGAAAAATTTAGGATGTTTTTTTAAATAATTTTGTGGTTATTTTTAAAGAGTTTTGCACCTTAAGTCCCAGGGGCCAAAGAACACCACCAAATATTTTAATTTTGGTGCTTAAAATTGAACTCACTTCAAAGTTTTTGCTTTATGAAAGTCATTTATCTTTTGCTTAGTTAAATTTGTTTGAGTAAAAAATAAGTTGTGCATGTATCAAAATCACCATATTCATTACAAATTGTGCCTTAGTCTAAAGGCATAAAAAGGATGTTTTAAAGGCTCTCCCCAAGACCCACATGGCTTGGGTGATCTAGAAATAAGCATAAATCTTTTTTACTTAGTTTTTTTCATTTCACACATTTTGTCTTTTGAGGGGGACTTCATTACCTCCCATAAGTTCTATATGGAATTTTTGACCTAAGGTTTTATCTCTCACCATCATCTTTAACCCCTCTATGGGGGTATATAAATTGGGATCCCCTCACTGGGATAGTGGTTTGAGTAGTAAAACCATCTCTATTAGTAGAGGCTAAGCCTAGGATGTATGATCATTTTGGGCATTTCACTACACTAAGAAAGAGATGGATGCAGTGGTTTTGAAATTACTAGACATTTTCATAACAATACATTTGATACGGACTTAATTGATGTGTTACTTCTCTTGTGTGCTAATGTGAAAGTTGGTACACATGGGATCCATTTAGATGGTCAAAAATTATAGATTTTTCGACAAACCCCACTTGTCATAAAAATATTTTTGATGTGAGGTTTGCCCCAAGGTCTATTTCATCATATTGTCACTTGAGATAAGGGGGTTTAAAAAAACTACTATATAATGTGCTTTTATGTTGGATGAACACTTAATTTCCTCTCAAGTGCACATATAAATATGGACTTCAATAATATCGTGCAACCTTATCAGTTTAAGTCTTAGGATGATTACTTAATTTTTTTTGTATTTGTCTTAGATTACTTGGTCTTTTTTTGAGTCAAAACTTGCTTGTTAACAAAAGGCCATAACCAAACATATTTCCACAAAATTCATTGAATAAGGAGGCGCTATGTTGTCCAAGTGAAAGCCATCTTTTTCCTTGTTTAAATTCTCCATCTTAAATATTATGTCATATCATCTAATTGATATATTTATGCTACCCATTTGAGTCTAGACAAATTGCCAATTTTTATTAAGTCCTTCATTGATAATTTAAATTTTAAATTGCACCTTTCTAAGTTCATCAAGTTGATGTGTTAAGTGGGTTTACCATTTAAATTTGGATTTAAGGTTGTTTATAGACTAATTATCTTTTTTCATCTTCGGTGAACTTAGGTCCTCTTGTGCATTACTTTCATTCTAAGTTCAAGGACAAAAATTTAGACTACCCTTCCTACTAGCATTCTTGTTATACCATGGTAAATGTGAGTCTTGAGTCCATTGATACAACACTTTTGCCTTATAAATTTTTCAAACTGTGTGTGTGTGTGTGTGTGTGTGTGTGTGTGTGTGTGTGTGTGTGTGTGTGTGTGTGTGTGTGTGTGTGTGTGTGTGTGTGTGTGTGTGTGTGTGTGTGTGTGTGTGTGTGTGTGTGTGTGATTTGAGTTGAGGAGAGTAGAATTATGTTGCCCAAAATGTGTCAAACCATTTTACCTTAGAGTCTTGAAATAAACATTTCTCATACCTTTTGAGCATTTTAACATTTCTTTCATAAACCTAATTTCATAGAGTCTAATTATTTTCCAAATTCAAAATAATTTGATTATACTTTGTGATTTTTTATCTAGTGTCATTATATCATTCTCTTATATATAGATTGTTGGTCAAAGGAGTCTATTTTGTGTCATTACTTGGGAGAAAATAATTTACCTCCAAGTGCCTTTTGTTTCATACCTCATACCCATTTATCAATTTTGTGTCCAAAATTCAAATTCCTAGTCTATGTTGAAGTGTTTGAAACCTGTTAGAGTAAACATCTCACTTTGTTTTTTAAGTCTAGATTTTGATGCCATATTTGGCCAAAAGTCCTAGCACATACCTTTGTTTGAGCCTAGATTTTGATGTTTCATTTGGCCAAAAGACATAACAACCTTTGTTTTTCCTAGATTAGACTCATTTGAAACACATTGATCCTAAAATTTAACATTTCAATTTTTAGTCCATCTAGTCAACCTTTTTGTGTGAGACATTTAACGTTAAACATTTGATGTTATCTTGTTTTGTCATAAGTAATTAAATAAAAAATTTTGGATATACATATCCATCCTTTTGACTAAGTTAGACCAAGTTTTAACCTTTTGCCTTTTTATAAATGGATTTTTTAGAGTTTGTAGAACTCTATTCCTTTTTGGTAGTAAAGCATTTATTATGGATCCCAAAATGTCTTCCTACACTCGTAGTGGTGTCATGTACAATCCAAGGATTAATAATGTAGTCACACAAGAAGAAATGTTTCAATACCCCTATGTAGAAGATGTTTATGAGATAGATCCTTATCCATCTTATAACACTCAAACAGTGGCACAAAACCAAGACCTATTGGCTCACTATTTGGTTAACATTCCTCTATACTTAGATTAAGATCAAGAACAAATATAATAATACCTAGTTGTGGTACCTTTAGTTTAATAACCTTTTATTCAACAACCATACTATATTACTAAACCATCTATGTATGATCCTTATCTATTTGAGTGTCACTTATTAGAGAATAAGGATGAGATTTTGGTCAAATATATAGGAGTAAGGGTTAAGTTTTCAATATACTTCCCCCATGAGAATTTTTCAAGTCTCCTAAGAATGCCTCATAACGTACTTTATAGTCAACACAAAAAATAGGCTTATTCTAGTAACCCTCTAGCTTTAGTCCTAATGACATATTAGGACCCTAATATGCTTTTCAAATGAAAATGCCTCATGGAGGATCACTTCATATAGATTTAGACATCATACCAAACTTATTTAAACCTAGCACATAATTTTAATGATATGACCATGTAAAATAGGTCTCTATTGATTTAGATCCTTAAATATGAGTTTTAATGGAATTAAATGGTCAATAAAATTAGGATTTAGACCCATTTACACAAAAAATTTAAGTCAAAAACATGTTCCATACCCCAACCATTGAAGAAGTGTCTTCTACTTCTATATAGAACACTAAAAAAAACATAGTGGATAATGCCCAAACAATGCCCAATCCAAACCAAAGTACTACTAATACAAAAACACATATTCAGTAACAAAGTGCACCTTTAGTTAACACCATAAGTGGTTCTTAAAATTAGGGAGTAGGGGTTCCTATATCCCAATATCAAACAACTTTCACTAATACTCATCTAGCTGCTTCTTCTAGTACTCAACCAACAAGGTTAGGTAGTTAGCCTATGAGTAGTGCTATGCTACAATAGAATGTGATGAATCTTATTCCTCCCTAATAGGTGATGAGTAATATTCCACAATAATGGGCATAATCTAATCAACCCATGTAATATAGGAAACATATATTACCACCTCAATAGGTGGAAACTAATGTTCCACCTCACCAAGTAGTAGAAAATAAACCTCTTTTATCACAGACTAATATACCATTCCAAAACCAAATGATGTCTAACCAATAATGTATAAATATTGGTTAGTGATAGGTGCCAAATCTCTAGTTGGCATCCACTTCCCAATCAAGATTCATGTAATAAATAGGTTCCAATGTTTCTCAAGTACCTATTAGGAAACCTTTGCCTTTTGTTTAGAATGTGCCACAAGTTCAGAGATAGGGTCTTGTTTCACAAGTCTCCCCTCAATAGAAAGGTTTGATTAGTTATCGTTATGTCACTATTCAACATAAATAGGCATAATATGGAAAAATTCCTCCATCTCAACCTTAAAATCCTCAAAATCAAGCCTACATACCCAACCCCAACTAGAATATCACACAACCTCAAGTGTAATTTCAACAATTACACCCTAATACATGCATGTGTATTCTTTATCCATTCCCTAGCCAATCTAACATACCCCAGTAAATGCCTCCATCATATCTTGATAAAAGTGCTTCACTTATGACCACCCAACATTTACCTCAAACCAATATTTCTTTTAGTTTCCTAGCCCAAGAACTAAAATAAATGATGTCATTGCTACCATCCAAGATAGGAACAAACCAAAAAGTTTAAGTTGGATGACATGTGTTCTTACCATTTCAACATCGAGTACTTATAGATACCATTTTCTCTAGGATATGAACCATTGAAATTTGACAAATACAAGGGGAAAGGTGACCCCAAAGCACATCTGACAGAGTTTTTCATTGCATGCTAGTAAGTGGCATATAACGACATATACTTGTTATTTTTCCCAAGGAGTCTAGAAGGACAAGACTTAAAGTGGTTTTTGAAGTTGCCCAAGAATTTAGTATCAGATTTGGATGATCTTTCAGACAATTTTTTGTAACACTTTTTATACAATCATGAGCATGATATTTCATTGGTCAAATTAACACAAGCCAAGTAAAATGTTGGTGAAAGTTTTACAAGTTATCTATAGTGATGGAGAGCTCTTACAAGCCAATTCACCCACATTTTACTAGATAAACAATTAGCCACTATGTTTACCAAAAATTTTCATAATGAGATATCATATCATCTAGAACTATAGTATGTGCATACTTTTAAAGAGATCATTGACAAAGGTTTGTTGATTGACCGAGCCCTTTAAACCAAAGGATCATCAAACTTACTTTGTAAAATCAAAATTAATCTACTAATCAAGGAAATGGATAGAATCAAAACCAAAACCAAGTTTAAACACAAACATCACAACTGGTTTAGGCCAATAACCATGAAAAACCTAAACCATTCAATCATAGTAAGAATAATGTGAGAAATGGAGTAACTGAGCCATGACATGTCTAAATTTTGAAAACACCATCTGCTCATCCCATGTAGCATATACAAATTAATCCCAACCCATAACCTTTTCATCAAATGTAGCAAGTGCAATAGTTGAGGCCTACAAACCAAACACAACCTTCTTTACCATTACAAACCCCTCCTCCAATGAGAATAGTGTGTACTCGTCGTATTTTTAGTGACCTTGGAGAACCTATTAAATATATGTTTTTCAAACTCACCACTATTAATCTAATTATTTGGATTATATTAAAACATTATTCTGAGGGTATTCATTATCTTGATTGGTACCGAAAGGATGAATTTTGTGAATATCATTAGGTTAATAGATATAATTTCTGACATTGTGTGAAAATTTAACATTTGATTTAGAATATGTTGGAGAATGGGGAGATAACATTGGATGGTGGTGCTTCTTATGAACATAAGAATCCAATAAGCAGAGATTAATATCTTGTTAGCATAGGAAATCAAATCCAAAAACAAACACACTAATAAACTAACACCTTATGCCAAGATATTATGGGGAGCTTAGTGAATAAACCAAATGAAGACATAACTAGAATTAAAAGAAAATAACAAACTTTCCTCACCTTCATTGGTTTCTCCAAAGGATGTATTCATTGGCTTCATCAACTTGTGCTTTAAAGGACTTCATTAGTGGAGCTTTGGATATTATCTACCTCCTCTTCGCATCATTGGCTTTGTGTCTTTGGCTTGTGAAGCTTGACTCAATATTTTGGCATAATAACACTATATCAAAATATCTTTGAAATCATTTGATAATGGTATCTTTACACCAAGATAGCTTAACATTATGAGTGTGAGGCCTTCTGTTTATAGATTTTTCAAATGGTCCTGGATCAACCATAACCATCCATCCCAAGATGAAGATGTGTGGCCATGAATTAATCTAATTATGTAAATAAAATCCATAAATATTCTCATCATGATTTGGGAATAAGGGGCATTAATGAGGCATGGGAAGGCTTAATTAGATATTTGTTGCATTTATGGCCTATGGAGCCACCTCAAAAAAATATGTCACATGATGATTTAAATATTAGAAACCAATTTACCTAAGTAAGATTTAAACATTTTTAGTTTAATTCTTTGGAAATTGGTACACATATTAATCAAACTGGTCCAAATGTCATATTATTACATCAAAATTTGACTAAAGTAGAATTAGAAGCTGATGTTAGTTGCATATGGACCAATATCCCATTTAGTATATTTTTAATGCAAAAGAACACATGCACATGTCATGTGCTTCTGAATTAGAGGAATTTAGTGGATTCGAGTGTAAAATTACATTTTTGGCATTTTGGCTCAAAATGATTGAAGAAGAAATAATAGTATCATAAAATGCATTACCCTATTTAGGAATAATTTGGCCTAAAATGGTACTTGTATATGACAAGTTCAAACCATTTAGCATGTTTTAGTGTTTTTATCCCAAATTGTATTTTTTGGTATAAATTAGTCTAAAGCTTGGTCAGAGGTTATTAGTGGCTACTTTTAGGTGTCCACAATTTGTCTCTATTTGGGAATGTATTGCAAGCTATAGGCATAGTAACATCTTCTCAAAGAATCAAAAGGTTATGTATGCCTAAGACTTTAATGGAAATAGGTGAATTTTATGTGCCCCCTTGAGGGAATGGTTGGTAAATGGGTCAGTAATCGATCTCTCAAAAAGATAAAAATATTGGACCAAAAAGATGAAAATGATGGGGTGGAAACATGATGATGTTCCCAAAGTTGGCTAAAATCACTGAGAATTCAAGTGGGATGGTGTACAATGGTTTACCCAAAGGCATTTATAATCATTATACCTTGATAGTGGCAACGTGGTATCATAACATAATGATTTGCCCAAAGGTGGTTATAATTATTGAGAAGATGGAGCTTCCCCAGTTAAGGAAAAAAAAAGGATAATAGCATGCCCCTTTTGGGAAAAAGAAAGTAAATTAGTGATAATACAATGATTTACCCAAAGGTGGTTAGAATCATTAAGAATGTAGGTGGGATGGTGTGTAATGATTTGCCCATAAGTGGTTATAATCATTGGACCCTGATTATGAAAAACATGATTGATTGGCTAAGGATTAAAGGCATGATGATGAAAATTGGATACAAAGGATAAATATGAATTGGGACAACCTTCTAGTAGTGAGATGCTCATTTGAACTAATGAAGGTTAAAATTCTTTTGTTGTTTAATTACTATATTTGGGATTGGATTGGGATTGCTACTGATGTTGACGTTGAGGAAATGTCGATGATTCCATTGATATATAGACTTTTGGAAGATAATTTTTGTTTTATCATGTGAAAATAGGAATCGTGATAAAACATCTGGGTTGATAAATGCATAAGGATTGAATCTTCTAATCCAATATGCAAAGGAAAATAATGCACCAATGATAAAAACCATGATGAAAATGTAGAAGTATGAATATGGATGGATTAAAGTACAAATGCACAAGGAATCACCCAATGAATGCATATATATTAAATCAAGGCAACAAAGCAAACAAATAGGTACACAAAAAACAAGCAAACAAATAAAGAAAAAAATATTAGTTAGTCATAATGTTAGTACAAACAACATGATAAACATTGTCCTTAAAAAATAGGTGAAAACTTAACAAACAAAGATAATGGGGGAATATAATAAAATTAATGGGGTGGCTGAGCTATCTCCATATGTACTAGGCAAGTGGGATCTACCTACATACTTTTGTGGACATAATATCCAACAAAAACTTTAGGCTAAATGTAGTTCTCCTAGGAAATGGGAAGAAAATGATAAATGATGAAAAACAAACATGATGGATGTGATAGAATAATAGTAATGGTCTTGAAAAATGGTAAGTACATGGGATAAAAGGCCAAAAAGGATGGGGAAATTAAGGAACAAGAGATTTACCTATGACTTAGTGAGGGTTCCCAGAATCCTTAAGGCAAATAATTGGTCAATGTTTTTGTTTTTTTTTCTAAATGATTTTCTACTATTTTTAGAATTTTGGAGTATCTCAACTCGATTGATAATGAAGAGACAATAAGTGGCACAAGATTTTAAAATGGTGAGAGCGTGGTTTAGGTTTCTCGCAAAATTGAGAGAACATGGAAAAATTGAATGGTTGCTCACAAAATGGCAAGAGTGTGGCTTAGGTAAAGAGGGAATGAGATGACCTCAACATGAATCAAACACGACCCACATAATCCCCAAAGGGAATTATTTCATAGTAGTCTTACCTTATAGCAAAGGAATCTGACTAGTGTATTATCCAACTCAAACAAAATAGGCAAATATGATAACTGGCATAGTACATCATAGGAATGGTAAGGTGGTACTTCAAGGCATAATAAACAATTATTGCCCCTAATTTACCCATAAGAAGTTATAATTAATAAATAATGGAATAGGTCATTGACACTAATTTTCCCATAGGTAGTTATAATTAGTAGCATGATAATTAGAGATAATAAAATAATAAATGAAGGATGCAATTTCCAAACTATTGTCTCACTACTCCAAAATACTGTCTCTATCTAGAATGTTTAAAACAATTTCTAAAACTAAATCTAAATCCTCTTGATAAAAGTGGTTATGAAACCAATATAATGAAACCAAGGTCAAAGGGATGGGTAGGGAGAGAGAAAATAACTTGAATTATGGGAAAGGTATGGTAGAATGGATATACGATAAGATAATGACAGTCTAGTAGGATGATAGGAAGGATGGTAGAATGGTATAGTACAAAGAAGAAAATTCATAATATGTTATAATTTGAAATGGTATTCATTGATAATATATCATTTCACTCAATCATACTACCACTTGAGGTGTATAATTTTCATTGGCTCATCAATTTTGTCCCCATCTGATGTAGCAATCATGTATGCTCTGGTGCCAAAATTTTCAACAATGATAAAAGGGCCTATCCAATTCAGTTTGAATTTGCCCTTGTGTTTCTTTTCAGACATGGTATTATTTTGGTTCTCTTTAAGGAAAAGATCACCAAGTTTAAACTCTTTATGCTTGACAGACTCATTATATTGTCCATGAAGGTAGTTGTGGTATGCTTGTAGATTATTAAGTGTGGTAATGCATTTCTCATCAAGTAGTTCTAGATCTTGTAGGCGAGATAATTAGTAGGCTTCATCATCTAGGACATGCTTCAAGGAGATTCATATAGGAGGTAACTCAACCTAAATGTAAAGAATGGCCTCAATGTCATAAAAAAGTGAGTATAGAGTGGCTTCTATGGGGGTGTGGTGATTGGTGTAGTATGCCCAGAGGGTGAGGAATATTTGGAGGTGTCAATCATGGCTAGTATCATTGACAACCTTTTATAATATGTTGATAATGGTTTTATTTAATTATTCTACTTGTCCATTACTTTGTGGGTAATATTCTATGGAAAAATGTTGAGTAGTCTTAGACTTGGTACATAATGATTTGACATGTTTACTTTTGAATGATCCATCATTATTAGATATAATGTCAGAGGGGATAACATAGTGGAAAATGATATGGTTAAAAATGAACTTGGAAATTTTATTTTCAATCACATAAGTGAGGGGTATAGCTTCAACCCACTTAGTGAAATATTTTGTGGTGGTAAGGATATGTTTATGGCTATTGAATGAGGTGGGGTTTATCTTCCCAATGAGTTCAAGGCCCCATGTAGCAAATGGCCATGGTGTAAGCATTGGTTTTAGAGTCTTGTCTAGGGCATGAATCAAATTACCATGTCATTGGCACTTTTCACACTTCTTCACATATGCAACTACATCAACATCTATTATGGGCTAATATTACCTAGTATGCAAGATATTTTTGGAGTGGATGGCCCCATTGGTGTGAGATCCACATTCTCCTTCATGAAATTCCCACAATGCTAGTGTAGATTCTTTTAAATTTAAATAATGAAGCAAACTTTCATCAAAACTATGATGGTAAATGGTTAATCTAAGTAAGTTATAATTAGTGGTTTGATGAATGAAGGCTTTGGATTGCTTGTAGGATAATTTGGGTGGCATAATTAGATCATGGAGGTAGTTTTAAGTTATAAAGGTCTAAATAAGAAATATATCTAGGACCAACAGTATCATAGCTCATCATGATGGTTGAAGGTACATGAATTGACACTAACAAATTCTTGACAAGGAACTAATACTCTTCAGTCATGTCTATTTATTAAATCATAGATCTAATAGTAGTTATAGCATTTACAACTCTATTTTTGGCTCTTGGTATATGTTTAAATTAGACATTAGCAATTTGTTGTTTGAAAGTGTCAACCATAGCCTTGTATGGAACCATCTTGTCATTTTTAGTTTGAAAGTGGTTTGTAACCTGATTGGTGATTAATTGAGAATCACCATAAACCTTAAGATGTTGTATGTTCCATTATACTACTTAACAAATCCTTACAACAAGTGATTCATATTCATCCATGTTGTTAGTACAAGGAAATTTGATCCTAATTAATTTAGGGATTAGATCCCCTTGTGGTATAATAAATAAAAGGCCTACCCTTGATCCATGTGTTGTGAATGATCCATCAAAATATATCTTCCAGGGATACTCCTTAAGAGGTGTGTTAATGATGGTCATAATGGATTCATCAAGAAATTTGATTTTGAGTGGTTCTATATCATTAAGGGGTGCTTTAGCAAGATTATATATAAGAACTTTCCCCTTAATAGATTTTTGGTTGATGTAATCAATGTCAAACTCACTAAGAAGCATGATCCATTTGGTAGTGTGACCTTGTAAATTTTTTTTAGATAGTAGATACTTGAGTGGATCTAATTTTAAAATCACCATGGTTTTATTATTTAACATGTAATGGCATAGTTTATGTACTATGAAGACCATAGCTAAGTAATATTTTTTAATGGGTGTATAATTGTGTTCATATGTGACTAGTGTATGGCTTAAGTAATACAAAACATGTTCCTTTCTATTATTGTCATTCTAAGATAAACATGTCCCCGTGGCATTGTCTATAGCTAATAGATATAATAATAATGACTTTCCCATTATAAGAGGAAACAAAATAGGTGGATTCACTAGATAGTCCTTTAACTACTAAAAAAGTGTCTAATAGTGATCATCCTAGTGAAATGTGATTCCCTTCTTCAGAAGATGCATAAAAATATGGCATTTGTCAGCTAACTATGATATGAAGCATTGGATAGACTATATCTTGCCTAAAAAATTATGAAGCTACCTCAAATTAGTTAATGGTGACATTTGAGTTATGTCTTGTACTTTAGTTAGATCAACTTTGATTCCTTGATGAGACATAATGAAGCCAAATAATTTGCCCAAAGTAAATTTGAAGACACACTTCTTAGGATTTGTCCTAACTTTATACTCATGCAATATTTTAAATATTCAATGTAGAATGGTTGGATGATTGGTTCTAGTCTTTGATTTTCCAAGAATGTCATCGACATAGTCTTCAATAATGTCATGTATCATATCATGAAATATGATGATGATGGCCCTTTGGTATGTGGCTCCAACATTTTTAAGACCCAATAGCATAACTTGATAATAAAATATTCCCCATGGTGTTGTGAATGCTATTTTATGTTGGTCTTCTAGTTATTTTTTGATTTTGTTGTACCCTAAAAATCCATCCATTAATGAAAGTATTTCATAACCCATTGTGGATTACATGATCATGTCAATGTTTAGCAATGGAAATTCATACTTGGGGTACACTTTTTTATATCATGGAAATCAGTATATATTTTGATTCCTTTTAGATTATTTTTTATTGGAATAACATTTAAAATCCACTTTGAATAGTCGCTCGACTGAATACATCCTTCTTACAAGAGTTTTTCCAACTCTTTCTTCACTAATACAACAATGTGAGGATACATCTTACACAACTTCCATTTCACCAATTTAGCATTAGGATGTACCATAAGATGGTGCATAACTAAGGTGGGATCTATACCTAGCATGTTTAAATAGGCCCATGCAAATATGTTAATAAATTACCTAAAAAGGGTTGTAAGGACTTCACGCTCCCTCTCAATAAGGGATGCACCTAGCTTGATCCACTTTGGGTCATCTAGGGACCTAATGTTAACCTTTATTATGTCCTCCACTATAAATTTTAAACCATCTTCAAGAATAATGGGAAAATTTTTAAACTATTTGGCTATGTTAGATTCCTCTGCTAGGACCAGTGCTTCAAGTTCTCTTAGGCATGATGAATCAGAATCCACTAATGGGAAGAATGGCCATGTGACAAAGATAGTTATAAACTCCTAAATGATTTGATCAAAAGGTTATTTTTATTCAAAACTAAAATTGGACTCAGACAAGTCCATTATTGGTGGTCTTCTGAGCTATGCTTGAAGAATATTGAACACCCCCATATAGTGGCACCTAAAATAGGTTTTCACCACTAGATTAGCCTTTTTTCTTTACTTTTTCCCTAGTTTGAAAGTGCCTCAAAGAGTTTTTCACTTTGGTACCTCAATGTTTTATTTTTCTTTTGGCTAAGGGTGTTCACCCATTCTCTAAAATAGGCTTCAAGATCCAACTTGAACCTTGAATTATGGTCCTCCAACAAAATATTATCCTAAGACCTAGAAAATCATAGAAAGCCTTATTGTTTTGAAACTCATCAATCAGGACATTAGATTTTTGTTGGCCCTAGTCTATCAATTGGGGATAATACAATAGAAGTGGGATTTGACGAATGATTGGTTTAAGGGTATAAATGGAATGAGTGTCAAATAGGTTGGTCTCATCTAGGTCATCGAAAATGCTATGATCAAAATTTTCTTTGATCTCAACATCATCATCACTAGTCATAGGCATTGGCACATGATTAAGGTGCATGTGGTCAACCCCAAGTAGTTTAAATCCAAGTCAATAGGGTCTTTTATACTTAATCATATAAATTGGCTCAAGTGTTCCTTATTGATTTGGTTTGAGGCTTCTTCCTTTATAGTCTTGGTTTGCCATGATCCTAATAGGAAAAGGATACTCTACATTTTGATAATAATCAACTTGTTTTTTATTATACAACCATGATTCATCACCTTTGAGAGGGTTTTATTCTTGGCCAAAGGCTGGTATGAAAGTGACAGGTGTTGAAATATGAAGGTTTCCTTTGCTCTTTCTTTGCCATTCCATGTGAAGTGGTTTGGCTTTAAGTCTTCCAAAGGACTTGGGGTTTTGTGGAAGGTTTGGAATATGAAATGTTTCATGGGTCAAATACTCTCTAGGTCCATTAGCCAATATGGTATAATGATTGGATATTTTAGGAGGTGGCATGTGGGAAAGTGAATCAAGCATATTAGGATCAATGTAGTTTTCCTCTAGTAAATAAATGAGTACTGCCTTTCCTTTGTCCTATTTGGCAACTAGATTCATGCTACAATGGTAGTTATAGCTCTTGAACTTAGCCTCTAGATGTTTGTGATGCTCGTATGGATGTAAATCTCTCAATATACAAACCTCCATTCTTGAATGGGAGAAATTGGTGCAACATTGATGAGATTGCATGAATTTCATGCAACCAAGGTCTACCCAAAAGCATGTTGTATGACAAATTGAGATTTGCCACATGACAAAGTATTTCATGGGTCAAGGGCCCAAGGATAATTGGTAAAATGATAGTGCTTTATGATTCTCTTTATTCATTGTCATAGGATTTAATGGTTATATTTTCTACTTGAAGATCTATTATCATGTACCCAAGAAGCTTGATGAGCTTTAGAGACACTATGTTTAGACATGATCTATTTGATATAAGGATAAATTTCACTGTGTGACACTTTATGTAAACTTCAATGTATAATAGATTATTATGCAGTGGGCCAAAGGATGACATATCACTTTGGTTGAAGGTTACTTGTTGGGTTGGAGTAAGGTGTTCAACCAAAGCTTGAAATATCTTAGGGTATATGTCACTTGAAACTATGTATTGGCTAAGGAACTCATTTAATATATTTTTGTGGAATTTTAATGTACGTAAAAAATCTAAAATTGATATTTGTGTTCACATATTTTGTAATTATTCCATAATGTCAAAAATCTTTTCTTAAATAGTGTTAAATGGCTTGTTCTAAGGTAGAATGGCTAATTGGATGATGGGTGAAGTGGTAGATGGTTGGGGGCTTAGGATGGTAATATTTGACCACCAAGTCACGATTGCACAATTGGGTTGAGATTCATGGCCATGGTTGCTAACAAATGATGGTGGTAGTGAGGGATCAGATAGGATAAGTCTCATTTTTTGGTGCACTTGTGAATGGTCACAAAACAAGGATGAGTTATCAATATTGGGTCCAAACTTAGTAATCATTTCTTAATGGTACACTTATATGCAATCCCAAGTAAATGAAGTATTACTAGTGTGAGTTGGTTGATTGGGATTATTTATCAAAGGTATTGATTGATCGGTATCTAGTCTCAGATTGATGGAGATGGTGGAAATGTGACCTCCTAAAATATGGCCCACAATCCTCTTATAGTCATGTACAACTGTATGGTAGGTTTCCTGGTTATTTTCATTCTAATATTGGTCATGTCTATTAGGTTGATGTTGTTGGTTCTATTGTTATTGATTCAGTTGAGTCTATCTCAGTGCTTGATATTATTGTTATTATTATACTAGCCATTTTTATTGTTATTATTATTATTATTATGGTTATTTGTTATATTATAGAAAGGGGTTTTGATAAATTCCAAGGTTCTCATTAGAAGTGGAAGTGCCACCATCTAATCTTATCTCCCTATTCTCTAACATATTCTAAATCAAATATTTGATTTGTATACAACATCACAAATTATGTCCCTTTACTCGATGATATTCATAGAGTTCATCTTGTCAGTACTAATTAGGATAAGGAATGCCCTCAGGATAATGTTTTGTTATAGGCCAGCTAATCAAATTAGTGGTGACAAGCTTTTAAAACATAGATTTAATAGGTTCTCTAAGGTCATTAAAAATGTGATGAGTAGGCAATGTTCTCCTTAGAGGATGGGTTTGTAATGGCAAAGGTTGTTTCACTTTTTTTGTGGGCATGGGCTATTGCACTTGATTCATTTGCAAAAACTTTGTAGGTTAGGAGTAATTTGCATATGTTACATAGACTAACAAGATGGTGTTTTCACCATTTGGACATGTTGTGACTGAAAGGCTTGGGTTTTTCATAGTTATTGGCTTGTGTTGGTTACAACACTTGTATTTAAACTTGGTTCTGGTTTTGGTTCTGGTCATTTCCTTGATTGGTAGTTTGATTTTGATTTTATGAAGTAATCTTGATGATCCATTTTTTAATAAGGGATCACTCGATATATAAACCTTTGTCAATGATCTCTTTAAAATTATGTGTATACTATAGTTCCAAATGATAGGATATCTCACTATGAAATTTTTTGGTAAACACAGTGGCTAATTATTTATCTGGTAAACTATGGGTGAATCAACTTGCAAGGGCTCTCCATCATTGTAGATAACTTGAAAAATAATTCCATATTTTTACTTGGCTTTTGTTAAGTGACAATGAAATCTCATGCTCAAGATTGTATGAGAAGTGTTGCATAAACTTATCAAAAAGATCATCAAAATTTGATACTAAATTCTTAGGAAGCTTTAAAAACCACTCCAAGGCTTGCCTGATAGACTCCTTAGGAACAATAGCAAAAGGTATATGTCATCTGGATGGCAAGAAATAAATAACTCTATCAAATGGGCCTTGGGGTCACTTTTCCCCTTGTATTTATTAAATTTCAGTGGTTCATACCCTAGAATAAATGGTATCTAAAAGTACTCCATGTTTAAGGGGTAAGAACACCTGTCATCTAGCTTAAACCTTTTTATTTATTTCCCATCTTGGATGGAAATAATGACATCTTTCATTTATTATAGTTCTTGGGCTAGGAAAATAGAAGGCACATTGGTTTGAGGTAGAGGTTGGATGGTCACAAGTAGATTAATTTGACTAGGGTATGATGGAAGTATAGTTTATTATGAAATGTTGGTTTGGTTAGGAAATGGACTAATATTATGCATGTGTGGATTAGGGTATAATTTTTGAAATTACATTT
Source organism: Torreya grandis (assembly GCA_037957365.1). Lineage (NCBI taxonomy): Eukaryota > Viridiplantae > Streptophyta > Pinopsida > Cupressales > Taxaceae > Torreya > Torreya grandis. The sequence continues at coordinate 984,274 of JARHVA010003026.1, forward strand.
GCCATTGTGCAATATTTTGGTTGGGGTTTTATATATGGTCTTGATTTTGGGTAAATTGTGATTGAGATGGAAAGATAAGGCTAAGAGTGATATACTACACATGTTGATTTTGAATAAGGACCTACTATTAACCAGTCAAACATTGTTGATTTAAGGGTACTTATAAACTAAGACCCTATTGTTGAGCTTGTGGCACATTATGGATAATAAGAAATTATTGCCTAGTTGGTACTTGAGGAACATTATAACCTCTAGGTTATATGAATACTTATTGTAAATTTGATGCATTATGAAGGTTCAACATTTATCACTAGCTAATATTTACATGTTATTGGTTAGACATTATTTGGTTTTGAATTGGCATATTACTCTATGATAAAATAGGTATGTTCACTACTACCTAGTGAGTTAGAACATTGGTTTCCCCTTGTTGAGGTGGTAATATATTTTTCCTTTATTTCATTTATATGTTGGATGATGTTTTTTATGGAATATTAATCATTGCCTGTTGGGGAGGAGTAAGATTCATCACATTATGTTGTGGAATGATACTGGTTATTGGTTGACTACCTAATCATGTTGGTTGAGTGCTTGAAGAAGTAGCTGGTTGAGGATTATTAGTATTTTTTTGAGATTGGGATGTATAAACTCATACTCCCTAATTTTGAAAACCACTAATGGTACTAGTTAGAGGCACATTTATTTATGGACTAGTTGTTTGTGTAATTACATGACCTTGGTTTAGATTGGACATTGTTTGTGCATTGTATATTATGTTTTGCTCAATGTTATGTGTAGAAGCAGAAGACACTTCCTATATGGTTTGGGTAAGGAACATGTTATCAACTAATGTGTTTTATGTAAATGGGTATAAACCCTAATTTTCTTAACCAATTAACTCTATTAAAACTCCTATTAAAGGAGCTAAATCAATAAGAGGTCTATTTAATGTGGTCATATTATTTAAACTACATTCTAGATTCAAATAGGTTTGGTATGTTGTCTAAATCTATATAAAATGATCCTCCATGAGGTATTTTCCTTTAAAAATTATATGAGGGTCCTAATATGTCATTGAAACTAGAGCTAGTTGGTTGTTAGAAGAATCCCGTTGACTATATAGTATGTTGTGAGGAATTATTAATAGACTTGAAAAATTATCATGAGGGAAGTCTAATAGAAACTTAGCCCCTACTTCTATAGATTTGAACAAAATATCATCCTTATTTTCTAATAAGTGACCCTTAATAGATAAGGATCATATGTGGATGGTGTAGTAACATAGTATGGTTTTTGAGGAAATGATTCTTGTATGCAATCAAAAATACATCATGTCTATAAATCAATCTTGGCTCAAAGAAGATCGAGCACAATTACACTTTCTATTGGGAATACATTTTTTAAGTAGGATCATGACCAATATTTAGATCCACTATTCTTGATTATGAGATTATTTATCATAATACACCATGTTAGGAATGGTTCCAAATCCTACAGTCTAACATAATCATGTAACAACCCTAAAAGAGTCAGAGGTTTATTGTTTTCTATATCTAATAACAAGAAAATAAATCTAGGCTAGTGCACACCAAAGCTTGTGGCACAACATGAGGGGTTAGTAGAGAAATCAAAACATGTATAGGATAATCTCAATTAAGCTAAGTATGAGTAAGACCCTAATACATGGAATATGAATATTAATATTATTCGATCTAATACTTATGCTACTTCTATCTACTAAAGAGAGGATAACAAAGTTAGAATATACTTACATGAATGCAAACCCATCGAAACTCAATCTCTCCCTTGGCCAAAGGGGCTTCAATAGAGGTTATTTTGGTTTGTAATTCTAATTAAGAAATTCCAAATCATCCAAGACTTATCCATAATACTAGATTCTCCAATTAGAAAACCTAATCTAAGACTCTTCAAGTAAAATAGTGGAAGAGTAGACTATAAAAAAGTGCAAGCAAATAATAGTTATTTATTTCATATTTAAATGATGATGAAATGATCTTGTATTTATAGTAGAATCTCACCCTAAATCCTTCTTCAATTATATGAAGTTGACCTAGTTGACCATGTATGCTTTTAGGAGATAAATCACTAGGTCCCGAGCTAGGTTGATTGAAGGGCTAACAAAACTCTCAAGTGAAAATACCCAAAAATAATATAGGGTTAACCTAGTTGACCCTGTCTAATAATCAGAGGCTAAAAACTATACAAGGTCAACCTAGTCAACTAGTATAGTTAGTTGATGAAAAGGGATCGAGGTGAGGAATGGAAAGAGGAAAAATACTAGAAGAGTGTGTAATGGAAGAGTGATAGTCAGTTGGATTTGGAAAGACAAAAAAGACTAGAAGAGTGTGTAATGGAGGAGTAATAGTTAGTTGGATTGGTAATAATGTGGAAATAATGGAAAATAATCTTACAAAGCACCAGTGGTGTGCCCACCTCTTTCTTGGTGCACCCCTTAGGGCATGCACTTAAAGATATTGAGTCTTGATAGGTTATTACAAGATATAAATTGTCAGTATTTGATAAAAGGTTGAAAGCCTTATGTATATACATATTCCCCACTCAAAGCTCATCATGTGTCACTAAGGTGAAATAGGGGATGGTGCTTTGAGAAAGAATAGAAGGACACATAAACTGAGACTAAAAAAGTTATATTATTTTAAAGAAAATAAATGAAAGTAAATGTAATCTATACCTTGACTTACCTTTATCACAGGATGGTTGTCTATTGCATTGTTAGTTTTGATTGTGGAGGGCATAGATACTGCTTTCAATAAACCCAATAATACAAAATTAAAGAGCAAAAACAAACAAACACAAGAGAAGCCAATATAGTCAGTGCTATGAGTATGGGATGTACTTGGGAAATTTAGAAAGTTGGGATGACAAGTGTTATGTTAGACTAAATTACCAAGTCAAAAATAAGAGTAAATTGGGTAACTAAAAATCCAAGGCTACTAAAGACCAAAAAACTCAAACAAGTAAACCTTAAGTAAGAAAGTAAAACTCACCAAGTCAAACCAAGGATACATGTCAAACACGATGGTAATCAAACATCAATGGTAAAAGAAGAGATAAAATGGTAAAACAACATTGATGAGTGAGAAGTAACAATCCTTATCTCACTCAGTAATGGAAAAAAGTACATAAAAAAGAAAATAACATTGATGAGTGAGAAGTAACAAGTCAACCTCACTCAATAATAGAAAAAGGTTATGAACTTAGGTGTCCATAACAATAGGATATTACAAAAAATGATAAATGGTAAAAAAATATTAAATTTTATCTAGAAATGTAGAATCATGGTGTAAAGAAAGAAGTAAACCATAGTTTCTCAAACTTGTTGTTTCACTCTAAGAATAGATAAAACTAAAACAAAGTAGTGCTAGCATGTTTTTTAAGAGGTGAAGAAGGAATTAAAGAAGAAGGGAAAACATATTTACAATCATAATTTGTCTATTAAGGGGGGAAATGAAATGGGTGGAGGGGAGAATGAAGTAAAAAAACAATGTAGAAGAACTCTTTATCAAAGTCAAGACACTCAAATTAGGTTTGTCAAAATAAGAGGACTTTCAACCTTAAAGACTATGAATAACTTCTCTTAGCCACACAAGACTTAGGTCAACAAATGAAGTATATAGATCATCCAATGAAGGCTATAGGCATGAAAATTAAAATGGACCTACCTCCCCATGTGTTCTCCATTCTTTAAAATGCCTTATAGAGCCATCAATCTACTACAAAGATTGAGTATTTACATGAAAAATTAGGTAGCACCATAAAGTTTGTTAAATTACCCTATTCCAATCTACTGACCTACCACACCCCAAAATACTTTGGCCCTATGTGAGGTAACATATAGATTTTGATCTTTTATTGGAGATAGGAGGTGTGCTTGTAATCATGTATTTTGGTGTGATATTGACTTTTGCGAATTTTAGGTTGCCTTTTAGATATCATTGCCTTTTGTTTCAAATGATTTGGCTTTTAAATTTTTGATGGATTTTTCTATTCCTCCTCCATATAGATTTGGAAAACTAAACATGGGTTCTAAAGATGACTTTAATTTGAATACATGGGACTTGGTTGTTAAGAGAGAGAAACTTCAAAGAGCATGGGGTCTAAGAGTCTCATAAATCTAGGTGAAATAAAAGTGTTATATTGACTTCAACCTTGTTTTATCCAATGTGGATTGAAGGAAAGGGGAAATCAAGAAGAATGACATGTTATAATTTTGATTACTTCAAATCACAAAAAATGTAATAAAGGGAAAAAAGGGATAAAATGATAGTAAAGTGTGATTCCTTATCATAAGAATAAGGGAAATGGAGGAAAACATGCTAATATATATTGTTTATGCAAGTTTCATCTAAAAAAAGAAGTAAAACCTAAATTTGAGAATGAAGATGTAAAAATATGAAAATATGGTAGTTTTATGAGGAGGTTTTGGTTCTATCTGTGGTCTTACACTATAACTTCATAAAAGAGAAACCCATAAGGGTACTAACAATCAAGTAGTGAGGTAAGCAAAAGATTGTAGTTTTATGAGGAATGTCAGGTCTTTTCCATGGGCTTATAAATCAACTCATAAAATAAAAACCCAAGGGGTGTCAAAAGAGAAATTTCAAAAAGATAAAGAATACTATGGTACATCAAAAAACCAAAAGACCAAAAGGGAGGACTAAAGGTTTGTGAAAGGAAGGAACTTACTACAAAGGGAAAGACCCATGTAAGTAACCTATAAAAAGTATTATATAGATGTAGATAGAAATAATGAAAATAAGGAAAGGTTTAAGCAAAGTAATTTTTGAGATTTTGCATTGGTGAGATCTTTGAAAACATGGCCTTCATTGGTTTGAAGATGGTAGGTTCTTGGAACAAGAATATCTTTCACTAAATATGGGCCACCCCACCATTTTTGGGTGTATTTACCTTCTTTATCATGGTTTTAGTCTAATTTAAGGACAAGATCACCAACCTTAAATGTGTGAATTTTAACACATTTGTTATGTTGTTTGGTAATGCGAGCCTTGTATTGGTAGCTATGTTGTAAGGTATAAAAACAACATTCATCAAGTAGATCAAGGGCATGAAGATGAGATTCACATAATTATTCATTAGGGATAATACCATGAAGAGATATACGAAGAGAGGGAAGGTCAACTTTTAAAGGAAGAATCGACTCAAAACCATAGACTAGAAAAAATGGACTTGCCCCAATGATAATGCATATGCTAGTCTGATGGGCCCAAAGAGTAGGGTAAAGATTAAGATGACAATCCATGCAGGTTTCAAGAATTATATTTTAGAAAATTTGGTTGAGAATTTTATTAGTGGCCTCAGTTTGGCCATTGCATTGTTGATGATAAGGCATGGAAAATTTGTGACTAATTTTAAATTTATTACATACAAAGTTATTTAACATGTTTTTTTTTAAATTTACCACCATTATCTAAAATGATGGTACGGGGAACACCAAAGAATAAAATGATTTGATTGAGAATATATTTTGAAATGGTAGGATCAATGACATTAACAAGGGGCATAGATTTTGTGCACTTGGTAAAACATTCAGTAGCAGTGATGATAAAGACATGCCCATCTTGGGAGTAAGGTAGTTTACAAATGAGATTGAATCCCCATGTGGAAACTATCCAAGGAGATTTGATAGTTTGAAGTTTGGCTAGAGGTGAATGGATTAGATCATCATGAAATTGACAAGGATTACACTTGTAATCATATTCTATTGCATCTTTTTCAAGAATAGGCCAAAAGTAACCCATATGTAGGAATTTTTAGGTTGTAGCATGTCCACTACAATGGCAACCACAAATTCCCCCATGTGCTTGTTCAAGAAGATAAGGGACCTCATCCTACATAAATAAATAAATAAAGCAAGGTACCTTAAGCATTATGATAATAAAGGATGTTGTGTCAAAATACATACTTGAAAGCTTGTTTATGAATACATATCTTTTCATGGGAGTCTTAGTTAGGAGGAGAAGTTTGATGTTCCAAGAATTGAATGATGTCTTTATACCATGGAATTTGTCGAATACTAACAGCCTCGATGTGGAAAATAATAAAATCTAGTGGTTGAGTTGAAGATGGAGATTTTCTTATTTGTATAATAAAATTAGAATTGGAAAGGCCTTGGTGGGGATGAAAGAGATATGTTTAAGAGGAAAGATAATAAATAATGGAATTTTGATCTCTAGGAATGGGCTTAGTAGATAAAGAGATGAAATCCTTAGTAATAATGGTTGTAATTAGATGATATGTGATGAGGTTTTCACTTTTACATTGATAATCACCACTAACTTAGCAGCAAATAAGCTAAGAATCAATTAAAGCATGTAAATATTGAATGTCTAAATCAAGATTAGCTCTCATGCCTAATATTAGAGCTTCATACTTGGCCATATTGTTGGTGACATCAAAGGTGAAGTTAAAATCTAAAGGAATTATATTTCCAATAGGACTTATGAGACTGCAACCTACCCCAGCTCCTTGAAGGCATTTAACACCATAAAATTAAAGGGTCTATGTATCTTCATGCAAGCCAACTTTAATTTTAGGAAGCTCCTTGATAACTAATTTTGGTTTATTAGTATCAGAGGGAGTAGTGGATTCATCAAGATTATTGGCTTCAAGATCGGTGATAAAGATATGAAAATAATCTTTGAGAGAAATAGCTTGATTAAGACCTTTGATGTAAAGGATATTATCATCTAGAAGATTATCTTGAAGGGAAGAAGGGGTTGGTATGGGTGCTATAACAAGTAGATCAGCTATGATTTTCCCTTTGACATCTTTTTGAGTGACAAAAAAGAGATCAAATTCCATAAGGAGGACCATCTATTTACCAATTCTATCTCTAGAAAGAAATGTTTTGGAGAAGAAATTATGAAGAGGGTTGGAATGAACAATGACATAATTAGTCTGGTAAATTATATACTGGTGAAGATTTTTAGCTACAAAATAGATGGTGAGGCAATCACACTTAATTTTGGTAAAATATGTTCCATAATCGATGAGGCCTCGACTAATATAGTACATAGAATACTCTCTTCTTGCATCATCTTATTGGAAAAACATTACCCTAACTAAAATAGGTGTGGAATAAGTATATAGAATCAAAGGTTTATCATTAGAAGGAGGTTGAAGTGTAGGTGGATGAAGTAATGAATCTTTCATACTATCAAAGGCTATTTAAATTGGATCCATCCATTTTAAAGTAGTACCTTTATTGAGAAGTGAATTTATGGTGTGAATTTGATATGCCATTTTGGGGATGAATCATCTAATTGACCCAAGTTTGCCTAAATAAGTACAAATGTTAGGAATATTTTGAGGAATGGGCATGTTGAGGATAGCACTAATTTTGGTAGGGTCAACATTAATATCATGGAGAGAGACTAAAAATATTAACAATTTTCTAGATGTGACTCTAAAGACATATTTGTAAAGATTAAGTCTGAATTTATATTTAAAAAGATAGTCAAAGCTGATAGAAAGATTAGAAAGATGATTCTTATGATTTTTGGAGTTAGCAATGAGGTCATCCACATAGGTTTCAACAACTTTATGAATGATATCATGAAATATGTGAGTTATTACTCATTGGTAAGTGGTTATGGCATTCTTAAGACTGAAGGGAATTTTCACATAATAATAGGTGCCCCATTCTATGGTGAAAATTGTCTTATATTAGTCCTCAGGGGTAATATGAATCTGATTGTACCCTGATAAGCCATCCATAAGTGATAACATTTCATAACTAATATTGGAATCAACAATGGAATCTATTGAAGTTAAAGGGAAGTTTTCCTTAGGACAAGAAAGATTAAGATTAAAAAAATCAATTCAAATGCGAATGACCATAGTGACTTTCTTCTAAATAGGAACAATGTTGTAAATCTATTCAAAATGATCCACTAGTTTGATAAATTTAGCATCAAGTAATTTAATGATTTCCTTATGACATAAAGTAGAAACTTCTGGTGGATTTTTTTTTTTATGCATAGGCTTGGCATTAGAATAAGTAATGATGTTATGCACCATGATGCTAGGGTCAATGCCAATCATGTCCTCATAGGACTAAGCAAAATCCTCATGATATTTGTCAAATAATAAGCCAAAATTATCATGTTCAGTAGGTGAGAGTTCATGAGAGATAATAATTGGTTGAGGACAAGATGGATTACCATATTTAATGTGAGAAGTTTCTTTAATAAGCATGGAATTATCATCTTGAAAGTGGTATGGTGCATTAGGTAAGGTATAAGCTAGATTTATTTTAGTTTCAATGCTAGCAACAAAGTTGTTGAAGCAAGGAGTTTTACTCTTAAAATTTCCAAGTTTATGATGTTGTTGAGAAAGTTGAGGTTCTTAGGCATAAATCAACTCAAGGATAGATTTGTCACTAGGCAAGGTAGGAAGAGGGCCATAATACTTGATATCTACTTCAATATCTAGAATTTTATTGCCATGGTGATCATACTATAATGTATCTAGAGAACATCAATTGCCTTAGCATCTAGTATAATTTCAGGAGTAGAAAAAATAGACGGATCAAAAGCGGTTAGAATATTAGTGTGTTCAATGATGGGAGAAGGATTAGAGGTAATGATTGGAAGGATAGGTGGTAAAAGATATGTATAAATTTATGGGGTTTTAGAGGGTATAATTTACTCTACCACCCAAGGATTATTGATAAGAGGAGAATTGGCAAGAGGCACATGACCCTCAGGATCTAAGCTATGATCCACAAAAATGGTAAGAACATCCTAATTAAAAGCATAAATTTTGGTTAAAATCTTTTGATAATGTTGGACATCCAAAGCTCTAGATTGAGCTTATGCCATTATATATTTATCATCGTAAGTTGGATAAATTATACATGATTGAGAATTAGGGTAATTTTTAGAGGGTGAAATCCTGATATTATTGAATGTATGAGGAGACATGATGAGAGGATCTTGAACTAATTTATCCACTCCAAAATCATTGCAAGTGAAGGAATATTTACATAAAGAAGGCTCTTTAACATTTCATGGAGGGGTAAAATCAATAATCTCATCAATAAGAGGAATAGTATGATCCATGGGTAATAGAGAAGGAGGAAGCCATTACAAAATGTAGGGAGGTAACTTGGTAATATTGCAAGTATGTTGCAAATAATTCATCTCATCATCATCAAAATCCATAAGAGTAACTTGTAAATAAGGATCCATGTTGATGAATTTAGGTAAAGGAGAACTATTGATCTTAGGAATTAGAGGAATATAATATTGTGATTTAGGATTAGGAAGTAGAATGCTCCATGGATTAAGAACAACTTCATGCTTATACCATTTTCCATTATGTAAAAATTTAATAAATTTACTATTAGAAGAAGCAATGGCCCTCATTCAATGAGTCTATGGATGACCAAGGAGTACATTCTAAGATAAGGGTAAGTCAAGGACCATAATCTTGGTTCGAAAAGTCTTAGGTCCAATGGTTAATAGAAGCCAAATACAACCAAATTTCTTTTGATTAGTCTTATCAAAACCATGATAATTAAGATGGATTTTCTTGAGATGATCCTTGTTATAACCAAGTTATTGGATGAGTTATAAAGATGTTACATTAATACTAGAACCTTCATCGACTAGAACTTTTTGAATAAGAGTGGTATTAATAGCTACTTTTATGAAAAGTGGTGGATCGTCAGCACAAAAACTAATTTCATCATTGATCATGTCTTCTTCATCTTGGTTCGAAAAGTCTTAGGTCCAATGGTTAATAGAAGCCAAATACAACCAAATTTATTTTGATTAGTCTTATCAAAACCATGATAATTAAGATGGATTTTCTTGAGATGATCCTTGTTATAACCAAGTTATTGGATGAGTTATAAAGATGTTACATTAATACTAGAACCTTCATCGACTAGAACTTTTTGAATAAGAGTGGTATTAATAGCTACTTTTATGAAAAGTGGTGGATCGTCAGCACAAAAACTAATTTCATCATTGATCATGTCTTCTTCAAGGAATTTAATAGAGGGGTTGGAATAAGGACACATAGTTTAAATGGTATATATGTTGGTACGTTGAGACTGAATAGAAGGTGGTTCTTCATCTAAGGAGGATGGATCATAAATTTCTTAGGTTTGTTGCATAAGGAACTTACAATGATAGGGCGAAGTGCGAACCAACTCCATAAGTGGAATCTTACAAGGCATAGAGTTGAGTTATTCAATAAAGTTCTAATGAGACTTAAAATAACTAACATAAGGTTTAGGAGGTAAATTAGTTTTTAGAGGAATAGTTAAATTTGAAATATTAGGAGGAGATGGTTCCTCATGGGATTTTAAAGAAATATTAGTGGTGGTAGTATCTTTAAGAAGTTGTTCCTCCAAAGATGGCTTATTAGGCTTGGTAATAAAACCTTTATGACCTATTTTACGATGATAATTAACCTTAGAAATATTGACATATTGAGAATTGTTAAGATATTGGTCATAATTAGTGTCAATGGCACAAACATCCTTGGTATTTGATTGATTATTTGAAAAATATATTTGGTTGTTTGAGGTAGAATCTTTTCATTTTTTAAAATCAACAATGTATTCATGTTGATGAAGATTGATCATAGCTTCATGATTGAATGAATCACCAAACATATAAGAGATAAAAAAATTAGTGAGCCGTATATAAGATTCATGAGAATGCCCAATGTTGGCATGAAACCAAAAAAATAGATTGGGGTCATACCACTTAGGAGGAGCATTGGGATAGATGAAAGGTTTAGAGGGAAATAAAAATTATTTCATTTATTGAATCAAAAGAGGTGTATGAGAAGGTGAATAAATATCAGTTTTGGCAACTCCTAGTTTTATTTATAGAGTATTACTAGTGATAGCATTATATGTTTAGAAAGATTCTTTAAGAAGTTTAAGATTAGGTTCAAATTGCTTCATAAGAAAGTCTTGATGTTTAGCTTGATGAAGAGATTCATTAAGTGTCTGGGGAGCAAAGGTTTGAACCTTATATTGAAGAGTGGGAGTTAAATCTATGATAAAGAGTTTGAATAAATTATCATCAGTCATGTTATAGTTAGATTTATGAGCTAAATATTTCCATCTTTTGATAAAGTCATGAGAGTATTCAATGGGATATTGCTTAGCATTGATGAAGTGGATAAGACAATTTTTTGAGAAGATCATTGTGTTGAAACTCTTTAACCAAAGGATTAACCAGATATTCAAGTTACCAAATATAATGTTGGATAAATTGATTATATTATTATAATACATCTCCAGTGAAGGTTTTTATTAAGATTTTATTATTGGTGAACGTATTAGTTTGGATCCACTCTTTATAAAGGTTGCCAAAGTCTTTAATAAATGAGGCAAGGTCTTTAGTCCCATCATATTAAATAGTTGGAGATATATTACCAATATCAATGGAAAAAATGAAGGGGGATAAAGGCTCATTTTGAATAGTTATAATCATCTTTTTATTCATTATGGGTTGAAGAATAACATTTCATGAGGCATCTCAAAGAGGTGGAGGAATGAAATTGGGATTATCTTGAGGATGTATATTTGGAGGTTGGTTAGCCAAATTAAGTAAATGTTGTTGAAGTTACATCATTTAGTTGGTGTTAAAATTTTGCATTATGTTCAGTTTTTAGATAACTTAGGCTAAAATTTGAGTTGTATCAGGAGGTGGGTTGGTGTAGGTAGGAGCAGTCCCCAAATTGGTGTTAGGGGGAGGACTACTAAAAGAAGGATTATCAATGGGATTGTTAAGTAAACTTGTATAAATTACTCCCACATTAGTTTAAAGATTTAAAAAATGAGAAGTTTATTGGTAATTAAGGAAAGGATTAGATCCATCAATTTCATCTTGAGGTGCTATTTATACCATATTACAGTTCATGGATAAAGGAGGAGATGAGGTGCCCCAAGAGTGATGGTGCTCTTGGGAGGAAACGAGAGGGAGAAATGAACATCCCATATAGTATCTAAATGGATTTAAGATATCTAAGAATATTATAATAGGAGATTTCATTATGAATAAATAGAGATGAAAAAAATGAAAAGAAGGAGAAATAGAGGACTAGATTGATAAACAGGGAAGGTAAAAATTAGTATAGGGTTGACTGGTTCGACCAAGCATAGAAAATAGGGTCTATAAATAGTACAAGGTCAATTGGGTTAATCCAATATAATGAATAGAGGCTAGAAAAAGATACATGGTCAACTGGGTCAACCCAATATAGTAGATAAGGAAAATTAAGAAGCTTATAATAGTCTATGTGTTAAAACAAGATAACTTTTGCAAATAGTTTAGAAAAGAAATAACTGTAGGGAAACACATAGTCAATTGGATTAATTTTGGCCAATATAATTGAGGCACATAATATATAACCTTTCACCAATGCTAACTAATTCAATTTTTTAAAATACAAAATATAATTGATCAAATAATAAGCAATCAACTTGGAAAGTAAATAGTTAACTAATTGGTCAACCTAAATGTTTATTAGATTATTAAGATATGATTTTAAATGTGATGAAAAGTTGGATGTAAGCATGGAACTAGAATGGAAATCTAAGGATGGTTTTTGGTAGTTTGGGCTAAAAGGGATCTATAGTGGTAATGATACAGGATTGGTATTGGCGCTTACCCCCTCACTTCACACACCCTAATGATAAGGTTTTCAGGTGCTTAGCCAGAATATACCATTAACCATGCTTTATACTTAACACAAATATCAATTCGGCATTCTCTTTGGTGATGAAATCTAATTAGGTTGGCCTTAGGTAGACAAATGTTAAAATACTTGTTTAGATTTTGTGATTTGGTCATGTGTGCATAAAATAGAAAATATTGAAACTAAACGATAATTAAAAACCATCTAATTAAGCTATGTGATCTATTATAAGCATGCAAGCAAAATGAAAATAAAGTGTGAACTAATTAATAGCATATAAGGTTAATTTAAACTTTGAAACAAGGTACAATGTTGATATAGTCAACAGTGTATGCACAAAATATAGAATAGCGTCGATAGGGTCAAACTTGTACTACAAAATCAAGGTCTGAAAATGAATAGGTTTGGAATATTTCACTCAATTATCAACACAACACACAAAACATAGAATTGGGTTGGCAAGGTCGATCTAGTTGACTGTGTAGGGGTAGTTTTAAAGACTACAAACTATAAAAGGAAAGACTATAAAGAAAGAGATAGAAAGATAGAAAGGAACCTTGGTGGGTTAAAGATGTAGAGAATGAAGATTATCATTCAAGAACATTAATATATGCTTGAAAATTTTGATAGGTTGATTGGGTCGATCAAGCTTTGTAGAAACCTACTGTTAATTACCTAAAAATATACAAGGTTGACTGGGTCAACCTAGTAGTTTGGATTAGATGTCTAAAAAATTAAAAACTTATACTGGGTCAATAGGGTTAATCCAGTAGCCTATACCAAAAAACCTATGCATGGAATTTAAAGTTGGGTCAATAGAGTCAATCTAGTATGGAAAATATATGATAAAATTAATGATGAAAGAATGAAATAATAAAATAAATCATACAAGGGTTAGTTCACATTAGGTTCACTAGAATGTATGTAACCAAAAATGCATCATGTCTATAAATCAATCCTGGCTTGGAGAAGATAGAGCATACCTACACTTATGATTAGGAATACATTTGTTAAGAAGGATCATAACTAATATGGGGATCTACTAGACCTAATTAGGGGATCACTAATAATAATACACCTACTAGGAAGGGTTCCAAAGCCTACAGTATAACACAATCACGTAACAATTTTAAAAGAGTCCTAGGTTTAATGTTCACTCTATATCTAATAACAATAAAGTAAATCTAGTCTAATACACACCAAAGCTTGTAGCACAATATAAGGGGTTAGTAAAGCAATAAAAACATGTATAATATCATCTTAACTAATCTAAGTATGAGGAAGACCCTAATACACAGAATATAAAGAGTAATATTATTCATTCCAATACTTATGCTACTTCTATCTACTAAAGAGAGGAGAACAAAGTTAGAATATACTTACCTAAATGTGAACCCATTGAGACTCAATCTCTCCCTTAGCCAAAGGAGATACACAAGAGGTTATTTTGGTTTTTAAGGATAACTAAGAAAGGCCCAAGCATCCAATACTTATTCATAAGACTAGATTCTCTAAGTAGAAACCCTAAGTTAAGACTCCTCAAGTAGAATGGTGGAAGAAAAAATTGTAAAGAAGCATGAGTGAATAATAACTATTTATTACATATTGAAATAATGATGAAATTATATTGTATTTATAGTCATATCTCACCCTAAATCCTTCTAAATATGTCTATTGTATGGGTTCAACCCAGTTGACCCTATATGTTTTTAAGAGATAAATCACTAGGACCTGAGCTAGTTCGGCTGAAGGGGTAACAAAAATCTCAAGTGAAAATATCCAAAAATAGTATAGGGTCAACCTAGTCAACCCTATATAGTAATCAATGGCTAAAAATTATACATGGCCAACCTATTAAAGACAACTAGCAAAAGGGGATCAAGGTGAGGAAAAGAGGAATGGAAAGAAGAAATAAATTGGAGAAGTATGCAAAGGAGTAATAGCTAGTTAGATTGGTAATAATGTGGAAATAAGGGATAAAAATCCTAAAAAGCACTAATGGTCTACCCACCCCTTTCCTAGTTCACCCTTTAGGGCATTCACTTTGAGAGATTAAGTCTCGACAAGTTCCTATAAGATGTAATGCATCAGTATTTGATAAAAGGTTGAAAATAGTATGTGTATACAATTCTTCAACTGAAGGTACCATAGATAGGTATTGTTTTGTTTGTTCTTGATCCCACTCTATATATGGAGGTATGTTAACCAAATAATGAGCCAATGGGTCTTGGTTTTGCAACCTTATTTGAGTGTTATAATATGGATAAGGATCTATCTCATAAACAACATCATTTTTATAGGGATCTTAAACTATTTCTTCTTGTGAGACTACATTACTAAACCCTAGATTGTACATGACACCACTACGAGTGTTGGAATACATGTTGGGATCCATATTAAATGCTTTACTACCAAACAAAATAGAGTTTTACAAACTCTAAATAAAAGCAATGTCTAAAAAGGGTAAAAGGTTCACACTTGGTCTAACTTGGTCAAAAGGATGGATATGTATATCTAAAAAAAATTATGCAATTACTTGTGATAAAATTAACTAATGTCATATGTCTAGTATTAAACATCTCACATAAAAAGGTCAAGTAGATGGACAAAAAAATTAGATGCCAAATTCTAAGATCAAAGTGTTTCAAACAAGTCTGATCTAGGGAAAAACAAAGGTTGCTAGGTCTTTTAGCTAAATGCAGCATAAAAAGCTAGGCTTAAATAGGCTATGCTAGGAATTTTGGCTAAACAACATCAAAATATAGACTTGAAATAAAGATAAGATATTTAATCAAACAGATTTGAAATACTTTTAACAAAAAAGAGGCATTTGACTCTTGGACATAAATTTGATCAATGGATATGAGGTATGAAAAAAAAACACTTGGATATAGATTATTTTCTCCCAAATAATGGCACAAACTAGACTCTTTTGACCAATAAACTAGATAAAAATGAATAACACAAATGCACTAGACAAAGACTCATAAAGTAAACTCAAATTGGTTTGAAAAATTGGGCTCTATGTAAATAAGTATATGAAACCATTTTAGCAGTATGACGATGCTAAAATGCTCAAAAGGTGTGACAAATGTTTGTTTCAAAACTCTAAGGAAAAATGTTTTGACAAGCTTTCAACAACATAACATTACTCTCCTCAACTCAAATGACACACACACACACATAAAAATTTGACAAATTTCTAAGGCAAAAGTGTTGTATCGAATAGACTTAAGAATCACTTCACTATGGAATAAAAACAATGGAAATTGAATAGGTAGTATAAAATTTCATTCTAGGACTCAAAGCATGAATGATATGTAACATGACTTGAGTCCACCAATGATGATAATGATAGTGATTCTATAAATGACCCTCAATTCAAATTTTAAATTGAAGCCAAGTTCCCTCAAGTTTAGTGTAAAAGGTGAACCCACTTCACACATCCATATTATGAACTTAGAAAGGTGCAATTTTGAATTTAAATTATCAATGGACTTAAGAAAAATTGGCAAATCATTTAGACTCCAATGGGCAGCATAATTACACCAAAATGGATGATATAACACATGTTTTAGATGAAAAACTTTAACAAAGAAAAAGATGATTTTCACTCGGTCAACATAACACCTCCTTGTTTAAGAAATTTGGTGGACAAAGTGTTTAGTTGTGGATTTTATTAAAAAACAATTTTTGACTCAAAACAAGATCAACTATCTAAGACAAAGACAAAAACAACTAATTAATCATCATAAGCTATAAAATAACAAATTTACATGATATTGTTAAAGTTCATCTTTATACGTGCACTTAAGAGGAATTAAGTGTTTATCCAATAAAATATGCATTATATAGTAGAGTTTTTACACCCCCTTCTCTCAAGTGATAATATGATGACATAGACCTCAGGGCACACCTCGCATCAACAATATTTCCATGGTAAATGGGGTTTATCTAAAACTCTACTATTTTTGAGCATCTATATGGATCCCATGTGTACCAAATTTCAATTTATCACACAAGAGAAATAACACATCATTTGGGTCTACATCAAATATCTTGTTATGAAAAGGTCTAGTCCTTTTCACAACCACTACCTCTATCACTTGCTTAGTTTAGTATGATGTCCAATATGATCATACATATTGGGCTTATCCTATAATAATGGATATGGTTTAACCACTCAAAACATTGTTCAAGTGAGGGGATCCCAATTTATATACCTCTCCCATGGAGAGGGGTTAAAGATGATGCCAAGAGATGAATCCCCATGTCAAAGCTTCCCTATAGAAATTTTTTGAGGTAATGAAGTCCCCCTCATAATCCAATATGCATGAAATGAAAAAAAACTAAGTAAAAATGCTTTATAGTTATTTCTAAATCATCCAAGCCATGCGAGTCTTTGGGAGAGCCTTCATAACATCCTTTTTACGCCTTTGTACTAAGGCACAATTTGCAATGAAGATGGTGTTTTTGATCCCACAAGTTCCCTATAGGAGATGGGGGAATATCATACACACAACTTTTTTTTTGCTCAAACAAATTTAACTAAGCAAATTATTTAAAAATAAACAAAACTTAGCTTTCAAGTGAGTTCAATTTTATATCACCAAATTGAAATGTTCAGTGGTGTTATTTGGCCCCTTGGCCTTAAGTTACAAAAAAAATCAAGAAAAACTATAAAACATTCAATATAAATAATAAAATTTTCTTTTAAGGCACCAAAGTACATGTTCCTAACTCTTTTTAAGCATACAAATTCAAATGTGTGAGTCTAAATCATGTAATTTTTTTTTTAAACCCAAATCCAAATGTTTGATTTTAGCCTAATTCATTTTAAACACCAAATTTAAGTGTTAGAAAACATTTAAGCATGTAAATTGATGCTTGACCCTACAAAGACAAGAGAGTAACCCCCTGCTTAGAAGCACTTATGAGTGTTAACAAATGAAGTTTATATTTTAGCTCTCAATTTTTGTATTAAATAAAACATAGTGACCATCAGTAGTTATAGACAATCATTGATCATTTTAAAGGCAATTATTGTTGATCAGTTAGTAGTAACCATCGGTGGTTAAGAATAATCACCACTGGTTAATAAATGACCATCAGTGATAACCTATGGACCTAAAGGCAAAACCTCAAAATCAAACGTGTTAGATTAGACAATTGTTAGGCCAAAATCAAGAAAAATTGAAAGGAAAAGTTTAATTGATGAGTGTAAATGCCTTTCAATCCTATTAATTAAGAATAAGTATAATAGAATGAGTCAAAATGCAAGTTTTTAGTCCATTTCTATTCTACAACCCAACCATCAGTGGTTGGACCTAACCATCTCTGATCACACTTGACCATCGGTAGTCCCTATGTAACCTGTGAAGATGAAATCTGGCCAAACAAATTTAGAAAATCAATTTTCAAATATTTCAATCATTCAAATCTTAATTTAAGACATGTATATTGATATTATTGGTATATGGGATGTGTTGTGTCCCACTGGGCATGCCATTTGTGAACATTGGAATACAATAATGGGAGATTAGTATCATGTTAGCATAGGAAATCAAATACAAAAATAAACACACTAATGAATTAACACCTTAATCCTAGATTTTAGGGGGAACTTGGTGAATAAATAAAATGAAGACACAACTAGAATGTAAAAAAAATAACAAACTTTCCTTACCTTCCTTTGTTTCTCTAAAGGATGTATTCATTGGCTTGTTCAGCTTATGCTTTAAAGGACTTTGTCAATAGAGCTTTGGCTATTCTCCACCTCTTCTTGACATCATTGGCTTTATGGCTTTGGCTTGTGAATCTTGACTCAATATTTTGGCATAATAACACTATATCAAAATAGTTTTAAAATAATTTGAGCATGGTAACTTTACACCAAGATAGCTTAAAATTATGAGTGTGAGGCCTTCTATTTATATATTTTTCAAATGGGCCTGGATCAACCATGGCCATCCATCTCAAGATGAAAATGTGTGGCCATGAATTAATCTAATTATGCAAATAAAATATATAAATATTCTCATCATGATTTGGTAATAAAGGTCATTAATGAGGCATAGGATGGCTTAATCATATATTTTTTGCATTTACGGCCTATGGAGCCACCTCAAAAAAATATGTCACATGATGATGTAAATATTAGAAACCAATTTTCAATAAATAAAAATTCAACAAGCTCTATGGAATTATCACTTAGACTCATAATTTGATTTAATTTGCGTAAGTAAGATTTAAACATTTTTAGTGCAATTCTTTGTAAATTGGTACACAAATTAATCAAACTAGTCCAAATGTCATATTATTAGGTCAAAATTTGACTGGAGTGAAATTAGAAGCTGATGTTAGTTTCATACGGACCAATATACCATTTAGGATGTTGT
This sequence comes from Torreya grandis, assembly GCA_037957365.1. Lineage (NCBI taxonomy): Eukaryota > Viridiplantae > Streptophyta > Pinopsida > Cupressales > Taxaceae > Torreya > Torreya grandis. The sequence goes on from JARHVA010003026.1 coordinate 1,003,401, forward strand.
CGATGTAAAATAACACATGCATGTGTCATGTTCTTCTAAATTAGGGGAATTTAGTAGCTTACAACATCAAATTACATTTTTAGCATTTTGGCTTGAAATGATTTAGGAAGAACTAATAGTCTCATAAAATGCATTACCCTGTTTAGTAATACTTTGGCCTAAATCAGCACTTGTATATGATAAGTTCAAACCATTTATCACATTTTAGTGTTTTTAGCCCAAATTATGAATGTTTGGTATAAATTTGTCTAAATATTGGTCGGAAGTCATTGGTGGCCACTTTTAGGTGTCTATACTTCCACTTCTAATCATAACCTTGGAATATATCAAAACCCATTTCCACAACATAACAACCAATCACAATAGTAACAACAATAATAATATTATCAACAACCAAGGCCAAACTAACATAATTAATCAAATCAACAACATCATAACCAACAATGTCAACCTAATGGATGGGACCAAGGTTAGAATGGTAATAACTAACAAACCTACCATGTATTTGTACAAGAATACAATAATTTTAGGCCATATTGTAGGAGGTCACATTTACACCATCTCCATTAATCCAAGACCAAATAACAATCAATCAAGACATTTTATAAATAATTCTAACCAACCAACTCACGCTGATAATCCTTCCTTGACCTAGGACTGCATACAGACATACCAAAAAGTAGGGATTACTAATTTTGGACCCAGTACCGATAACTCATCCTCACTTTGTGACCACGCACAAGTGCACCAAAAACCATGACTTATCCTATCTATTCTCTCACCACCACCATCATTTGTTAGCAACCATTGTCCTACATCCCAACCTAATTATGTAATCACAACTTGGCAGTCAAAAATTACCATCCTAGACCCCAGCCATCTACCACTTTTCCCATCATCCAACCGATTTTTCTACCTCAAAGAAAGATATTTAAAACTATTCAATAAAATATGTTTGATATTGTGGAATAATTACAAAATATGCAAACACAAATCTCTAATTTAGATTGATTACATATGTCAACAATCCACAAAAACATCTTAAATGAATTCCTCAACCAATCCATAGTTTTAAGTGACATGTCCCTTAACAAATTTCAAGATTTGGTTGGACATCTCACTTTATCCTAACAAGTAACCTTTAACCAAAGTTATATGTCATCCCTTGGCCCACTACATAATCCATTATATATTGAAGTTTACATAAAGCAGGACAATGTGAAATGTATCCTTATAGACAATGGATTAGGTATAAACATAATGTCTCTAAATCTCATCATGGTTATTGGGTACATGATAGTAGATCTTCAAGTAGAAACAATAACCATTAAAGCCTATGATAATGAAAAATAAGAATCATAAGGTACCATTTGTTTATCAGTTATCCTTGGGCCTTTAACCCATGATACACTTTGCAATGTGCTAGATCTTAATTTTTCATACAACATGCTTTTAGGTAGACCTTGGTTACATGAAACTCATGTAGTCCCATCAATGTTTCACCAATATACAAATTTCTCCCATTCAAGAATAGAGGTATGTATACCAAGATATTTGTATCCATATGAGCATTACAAACATCTAGAAGTTGAGTTCAAGAACTATAACTATTGCTTCATCATGAATTCAGTTACCAAACAAGATAAAGGAAAGGAAATATCCTTGATTTACCATAGGACAACTGCATTGATCTTAATACCCTTGATTTACTTTCCCACATGCCACCTCCTAAAATATCCAATCATTATACCATCTCAACTAATGGCCCAGGAGAATATTTGACCCATGACGCCTTTCACATTACAAACCTTCCATAAAAACCCAAGTCCTTTGGAATACCTAAAACCAAACCACTTCATCTAGAATGGAAACAAAAGGGTAAAGGAAAAATCTATAGTCCAAGACCTATCATGTTTATACCAACCTCTAGCCTATAACATGGCCCTCTCAAAGGTGATGAATCATGGTTATATAATGACAAGAAGGATGATTTTTATAAAAATACAAAGTATCTTATTCCTAATATGATCATGAAGAATCAATACTATGAAGGAGGAGGCCTCAGACCAAGTCAAGGAACACTTGAGCTGATTTTCATGACTAAGTACAAAGGACCCTATGGATTTGGATTTAAACTGCTTGGGGGTGACCCCATGTACCTTAATTATGTTCCAACACCTACTACAAGTGATGATGATGTCGATAGTGAAGTAGAATCTGATCATAACATTTTTGATGACCTATCTGAGACTAATTTATTTGACACTTATTCCATTTTTACCCTTAGAATAGTCATTCATCATAACCCACTTCCATTGTATTATCCCAAACTGATAGACTAAGGTGAAAAAGAATCAAATGTTCCAATTGATGAGTTTCAAAATGATGAGGCTTTCTATGATTTTATAGGCCTTAGGGATAATTTTATGTTGGGTGACCATAAATTAGGGTTCTCAATCAAATTGGATCCTGAAGCCTATTTTGAATAATGGGTGAACACCCTTAGTCAAAATCAAATAATTAAAACATTGATGTCTCAAAGAGAAAACCTCTTTGAGGCATTTTTAGACTAGGGAAAAAGTAAATAAAAATCCATTCTAGTGGTGAAAACCTATTTCAGGTGCTACTAGAGGGGGGTGTTCAATCTTCTTCAACCATAGCTCAGGAGACCACTAATGATGAACTTGTGTATGAGTCTAAGTTCAGTTTTAAAGAACACAAATATTTTGATCGAATCATTCAGGAGTTTCCAAATATCTTTATCACATGGCCATATCTCCCATTAGGGGATTATAATTCATCATGCCTAGGATAACTTGAAGAACACATCGTAATAAAGGACTAACATTTTAAATGAGTTAAAATCATTGCCCACTATCCTTGATGATGGTTTGACCCTTCTAGTGGAGGACATAATAGAGGTTAACATCAGATCCTCAGATGACCCAAAATGGATCAAGCTAGGCACATCCCTCACTGAGGAGGAATGTGAAGTCCTTATAGCCCTATTGAGGGAGCTTGTTGACATATTTTCATGGGCCTATTTAGACATGCCAAGTTTGGACCCTACCTTCATTATGCACCTCCTTGTAGAACATCTTAATGCCAAACTAGTGAAACAAAAGTTACATAAAATGCATCCTTGCATTACTATATTAGTAAAGAAAGAGTTGGAAAAACTCTTAAAAATAGGATTTATTTAGTCGATTGATTAATCAGAGTAGATTTTAAATGTTGTGCTAGTTAGAAAAAATCTAGAAGGAATTAGAATATGTACTGATTTTCATGATATAAATAAAGCTTGACCCAAAGATGACTTTACATTGCCAAACATTAACATGATTTTTGATTCCATAGTGGGTTATAAAATGCTTTCATTAATGGATGGATTTTTAGGGTATAACTAGATCAAAATAGTACTAGAAGGCCAACATAAAATAGCATTCACCACATCATGGGGAATATTCTATTATCAAGTTATGTCATTTGGAGTTTAAAATGTTTGAGCCACATACCAAAGATCCATGACCTTCATATTTCATGATATGATGCATGACATTATTGAAGACTGTGTCTATGACATTCTTGGCAAATCAAAGACCATGGATGATCATCCAATAGTGCTACATAGAATATTTAAAAGATTTCATGAGTCTAAATTTAGGATAAATCCTAAGTGTGTCATTGGAGTTACTTTAGGAATATTTTGTGGCTTCATTATGTCTCATTGAGGTATCAAAGTCAATCCAACTAAAGTAAAATCCATAACTCAGATGTCACCATTGACCAATTTGGAATAGCTTCACAGTGTTTAAGGCAAGATCCAATCTATTTGATACTTCATATCATAGTTGGCTAAAAAATGTCATCCTTTTATGCATCATTTAAAGAAGGGAGTTACATTTCACTATGATGATCACTTCTAGACCACTTTTCAACAATTAAAGGACTATCTAGTGAATCCACCTATTTTGTTTCCTTGGATGCCTAGAAAGACATTCTTAGAAAGTTACAGACAATGCCCTAGGGTCACTTTTAGCTCAGCATGATAATAATGGAAAGGAGCATGTAGTGTATTACTTAAGCCATACACTGGTTGTGTATAAACAAAATTATATACCCATTGAAAAAGTTTATTTAGCTATGGTATTTTCAACTCAAAAACTACACCATTACATGTTAAATATTAAGACCACAGTTATTTCAAAAGTAGGTTTGCTCAGGTATATACTATCTAAAATATCTTTACAAGGTTGTATGGCCAAATGGATCATGCTTCTTAGTGAGTTTGACATCAATTTTATCAACCAAAAATCCATTAAAGGACAAGTTCTTGTAGATAAGCTTACTTAAGCACACCTTGCCAATACAAAACCACTCACATTTCAATTTCTTGATGAATCCATAATGACCATCATTGACACATCTCTCAAGAAGTATCAATAGAAGCTATATTTTTATGGATAATTTACTACACATGGATTGGGGGAAGGGTTTTTATTTATTACACCATAAGAGGATCTAATCCTTAAATCATTCAGGATCAATTTTCCTTATACCAGAAACATAGCTAGATGTGAAGCACTTGTTTTAGGACTTCACCAAGTAGTATAATATAGCATATAACATCTTAAGATTTATGGTGATTCTCAATTAATAATCAATTAGGTTTCAAACCACTTTCAAACCAAAGATGACAAGTCAGTGCCATACAAGGCCATGGTTGACACTCTCAGATGATAGATTATTGATGTCCAATTTGAACATATACCAAGGGTAAGTAATAGAACCAAAGATGCTATGGATACTATTATATATCTTATTTGACAAATAGACATGGCTAAAGAGTATCATTTCCTCATTGAGAATTTTCTAGTACTAGCTCATGCACCTTCGATCGTCATGATGATTTATGATATTGTTGGTCCCAAATCTATTTGGTATTTTGAACTATATGCCTATTTACATGACCATGTTTTACCACCCAAATTATCTCATAAATAATCCAAATCCTTCATTCAATAAACCACTCATTATACCTTACTCAGATCAACCTTTTACCATTATAGTATTGATGGAACTTTGCTTCATTTTTTAACTTCGCCATAATCTACTCTAGTGTTATAAGAAGTTAATGAAGTAGTATGTGTATCCCACACCAACAAGGCCATCCTATCCAAAAATATCTTGCATAATAAGTAATATTGGCCCATAATGGATGTAGATGTAGTTGTATATGTGAAAAAGTTTGAAAAATTCTAATGACATACTAATTTGATTTATGCCCCAACTGAGACTTTGAAACCAATGTTTACACCATGGCCATTTACTACATGGGGCCTTGACCTCATTGGGAAGATAAACCCCACATCATCTGATGGCCATAAACATATTCTTACCACCATATAATATTTCACTAAGTGGGTTGAAGCTATACCTCTCACTTACGTGACTAAAAAGAAAATTTCCAAGTTTATTTTTAACCATATTATCTGCCACTATAGTATCCCTTTTGACATTATATCAAATAATGGTGGATCATTTACAAATAAAGATATCACATCTCTATGTGTCAAGTACAAGATTACTCAACATTTTTCAATAGCATATTACCCACAAGGTAATGGCCAACTAGAAGTATCTAATAAAACTATTGTCAACATCTTTAAAAATATTTTCAATGATTCTAGCCATAATTGGCACCTTCAAATTTTTTGCAGCCTCTAGGAAAACCACACTAAACATTCTACCCCAATAGGAGTGACTCCATACTCACTTTTTATGGCACTAAATCCATCCTTACCATTGAGGTTGAATTACCTTCTCTACGCATCTCCTTGAAGCATTGCTTAGATGATGATGACTATCGAGTAGCTCACCTACATGAGGTATAACTACTTGATGAGAAACACTAGGCCACACTCAATAATCTTTAATCATACCATAACTACCTCCATGGATAGTACAATCAGCCTATCAAGCATAGAGAATTTGAACTTGGTGATCTTGTCCTTAAAGAGAACCAAAAGAATACCATGGTTGAAAATAAACATAAAGGCAAGTTCAAACCAAATTAGATAGGCCCTTTCATCATTTTTGAAAATTTTGACACTAGGCATATAGGTTCTCTACACCAAATGGGGATGAAATTGATGAGCAAATGAACATTATACACCTCAATTGGTACTACTCTTGAGTGACATAATATATTATCTATGAGGACAATTTCAAGTTTTACCATATTATCAATGTTCTTCTTTTTACTATACCATTCTACCATCTTTCCTACCATCCTATGATTATCTTATCATGTATCCATTCTACCATACCTTTCCCATCAACTGCATTATTTTTTCCCTCCCTACCTAACCCTTTGACCTTAGTTTTATTCCATTGGTTCCATAGCCACTTTTAGCAAGAGGATTGAAATTTAGTTTCCATAGTGGATTTAGCATTATAGATAGAGGTATTATTTTGGAATAGTAAGATAGAAGTTTGGTAGTTACATCCTTCATTTCTTATTTCATTCTTTTTTATTGTCATGCTACAAATTATAATCGCCTATGAGCTATTTAATGTCATTGACCTATGCCATTATTTCCTAACTATAACCACCTATGATAAAATTAGGGGAAATAATTGTTTATCATGCCTTGAAGTACCACCTTGCCATTCCTATGATGTATTATGCCATTTACCAACTTTGCCTATTTTTTTTTAATTGGTTACTACACTAGCCAAAATATTCATTGTAAGGTGGAACTATTATGACATAGGCCTATTTTGGGACTATGTGGGTTATATTTGATTCACATCTAGGTTAGCTCACTCCCCCTTCTACCATGCTCTGACAATGTTATGAGCATCCTAAGCCACACTCTTGTTATTTTGAGAGCAACCTAAGCCATGATCTCACCATTTTATGAGTAACCTAAACCATGCTCTCACAATTTTAGGAGCAACCTAAGCCACACTCTCAACATTTTTTGAGAAACATAAGCCATACTCTTTCCATTTTATAAGTAACATAAGCCACATTCTTACCATTTTTTGATCTTAGAACATTTAGTGTTTCATCATTCTCGACTGAGTTGAGATACTCAAAAATTCAAAAAACATTAGAAAATCATTTAGAAAAACCAAAAACATTGACCACTTCTTTGCCTTAAGGATTGTGGGAACCCTTACTAGGTTATAAGAAAATCACTTATCACTTAATTTCCCCATATTTTTTAGCCTTTTGTCCCATGCACTTGCCATTTTGTAAGACCATTCATATTCTTATATCACATCCATCATGTTTGTTTTTCATTGGTCATCATTTTCTTCCAATTTCCTAGGAGAACTACATATGGCCTAAAGTTTTTATTGGATCATCACATCCATGGAACTATATAGATAGTGTCCACTTTTCTAGTGCATATGGAGATAGCTCAACCACCCCCTTCATTTTTTTATTCCACCTTCTTGTTTTTTTGTTAAGTTCTCACCTATTTTTTAGGGTCAATATTTGTTGCATTATTTATACTAACATTAAGACTAATTATTATTTGTTTCTTTATTTATTTAATATTTTGTTTGTTTTTTATGTTCCTAAATATTTACTTTTAACAGTATTACCTTGATTCATTCCATGTGCATTTATTGGGTTATTCCTTGGGCATTTATACTTGAATTCATCCATATTCATACAATAACATTATCATCATGTTTTTTATCATTGGTGCATTATTTTCCCTTGAATATTGAATATTGAGAGTTAGTCCTTATGCATATTTTGACCTAGACCTAATGATATTCTATCATGATGCCTATTGTCACATGCTATAGCAAAAATAAGCTTCAGGAAATCTACACAATAATGAAAGCATCAACATCTCCTTAGAATCAACATCAAAAACATATTGATCTAATCTCAATCATATCCTAAATAGAGTAATTAAATAATGAAATAATTTCAACCTTTGTTAGTTCAGATGAGAATATCCCTAATAGCAAGTTTCCCCAATTCATCTTTATCTTTTGTATCAAGTTATCATCATCATGTCTTCAATCATCATCCAATCAATCTTGTTTACCATAATCAGGGTCTAATAATTAAAACCACCTATGGGCAAGTCATTATACACCATCTCATCTACATTCTCAATGATTCTAACTACCTTCAATAAAATCATTATGTTTTCACTAATTTAATTTATTCTACCCAATAGGGGCATGTTATTATCCTATTTTTCTACCCTCATTGGGGCAGGTCCATCTTCTCAATGATTATAACTACCTTTAGGCAAACTATTATACATTGTCTCACTTGCATTCTTGGTGATTTTCCCAACTTTGATCACATCATTGTGTTTCCACCCAATCATTTTAATCCTTTTGGTCTAATATTTTCCTCTTTTTGAGGGACCGATTACCAATCCCTTTACCAAATCTCTCAAGGAGGCACATATAGTTCATCCATTGTCATTAAATTTGTAGGAATATAGGACATTTTCATTCTTTAAGAAGATGTTACTATTCCTATATCTTTCAATGCCCTCCCAAACAAGGGACAATTATAGACACCTAAAATTAGCCACCAATAACCTCCAACCAAACTTCAGACCAATTTCTATCAAAATGCATAATTTAGGCCAAATCACTTAAATGTGTTAAATGGCTCTAACTTGGCATATGAAAATTTTGATCTATGATAAAGTATCCCTAAATGGTGTAATGAATTTTATGTGATACCTAACTCTAATCAATTCATTCTGAGTCAAAATGATGATTTTGCACCTCAGTGCTATGGCTTACTCTTTTCTACCAATTTTCTTACACGAGGAACGTGCCTTTATTATTTTGTGTTGGAAACATCCTAAATGGGATAAGGGTTCCAACACATCTAACATCACCTTCCAAATCCACTCTAGTCAAATTTTGATCCAACAATATGACATTTTGACCAAATGATTAATTAAGCACCAATTTCCAAAAATTGCACCAAAATTGATTAATCATGTTTAAAGATAATTAATTTGAATAAAGAGATTAAATGAATTTTCCATAGGGGTTATTGATTATTTCATTAATTTAAATTGATTTTGAATAACTACATCACTTAATGACATCATCTATGGGGTGGTATCTATAAGCCATAATTATAATAAATATTTGATTAAGCCCTCACATGCCTCTTTAATACCTCTCTATCCAAAATATTAATGAGGGAATTTATTGATTTTAGCCTCTAAAATTGAATATATTATTGGCCACACATATTCATCTTGAGATGGATAGTCAAGGTTCATTCTAATTAAATGTGAAAATCTATAAATAGAAGGCCTCACACTGATAATTTCAAGCTATTTTGGTGCAAAGTCACCATGCTCAAATGATTTAAAAATATATTTGATATATTATTATTATGCCAAATTATTTTTTCAAGCTTCACAAGATAAAGCCACAAATCTAGTGATGCTAAGGAGGGAAGGAGATAGCCATGTTCCCTTACCGCCAACTTCTTGAGCACAAACTAAGTAAGCCAATGAAGAGATTTTGAATCATTCAAAGAAAGTGAGAAAGTTTTTTTTCTTAAATTTTAGTTGTTATTTATCAATGGTTTATCCTCACTAATATCCCCCTAAGATCTAGGATTAATGTGTTAGTTCATTAGTGTGTTTATTTTTGGATTTGATTCTTATGTTAACACGATACTAATCTCCCCTTATTGGATTCCTATGTTTACAAAAGGGAGGATTAGAAGGCATTAGGGGATTGGGAATGGGACCTCAGGCATCTCAAACACTTGGATAACTTAATACATAGAACCTAGTATCAGTTATGGGCATTACCTAATAGACAAGGGGAAGTCAGAGTTTAAGAGTACCATCTAGGAATTCACAAAGGATGAAAACTCTATAGGCATTATCCATGCTCATTCCCATTACCGAGTTTTAATATAGGATGGCCTTGAATTTTCAAAATTATTGAGTCATTGAGAGTGCTAAGGATAATGTTTACAGGTATGAACTTATCTAGTGAGCTATGGGTGTTACATTACCATAGAAAATGGTGGCCTAGTTCATTATCATGTTAATTGAATGAGCACACAAGTGGTATGTGAAGTTATATCCTACATATTCCATCATGAATTTTGATTAATTGAAGGATTTATTCTTGATAAAGTTTGATATCCCTAAGTTTGAGAAGAAAAGCATTGTTGTACTGAAAGAGAACAAGAAGTTTCTAGAAGAGAGTGTTCACTCTAAAGATGTGAATTTTAAAAACCTAATTTCTAAGTTTTCCAATGTTACACCCAATATAACATTCTTAGTGATTATTAGGAGTATTATGTGTCTTAACTCAATGTGCTCCTTCAATATATACCTTTGTTGATCCATGAGAGGTGCTAGATGTTTCAATTTTTATAAAGGTAATTGGTACTATGGGAGAAGGAGCTAAAGCAGACATAATAGTGCAAGTAGTCTTTGTGGATACAATGTTGAAATAGATTTTGGTCAAGTAAACACAAGGTATATTCCTTAGTTTATGATACATCAACTGTAAAGGACAAGGGCTTAATCAAAATAATTACCCTAAAAAAACCATTTATGCCCTGGATATCTCTTGTGAAGTCTACCATGAGAGCCATGAGACTTGCTCATGCCCTCTTTTACAGCACATGATTAAGACTAAGGAGTATTTATATTGAAAATTTTTTGACACCCTCACCTAAAATATGGATTATTATCAGGTGATAGATGAGTTCCATAGGACTAAAGAGCTAAGCATGTGATAGTTTGTTGTAGGACCCTCAAGGTATGGGATAGATAACTTGGGATGTTGTTATCCCACACATTAATATGACATGAGGTACCCTACTAGAGGTTGAGGTAGATTCATATTCCCATCACATTACAAATACAAGTGCGGTTCATCAAACCACATTTAGCATGGTTTCCCCTAGCATCTTGAGTTTACTCATTGTCAAGGTACACACCTAGTTAAGGATTGCTCAAATTTATGCATGAGGATAATATAAAAGGGTAATCCAAATAATGATGATGGCATGATCTACTATATGCAAAATTAATGACCACATAGGCAAAAAATATAGATGAATAATGGGTCTTAAGTCAAGGCCTTGGCCCAATCTAATGAACCAATACCCCAACATGAAATAAGGACATAAAATAGACCCTCAATATGATGGGTTGCACTTACAAAATCATCATCTACATCCCCTATATTAGTGGATGGAGCTTATGAGACTAAAGTGTTAAGCTACACATTAAGTTTGATATAGAGGCTATAGATAAAACTTAAGCTTACCCATGAATAGGAGGAAGATGCTTGATGCAGAATTCAAGCCCAAAAGTAGTAGGACAAAAAAATTCATTAAATTGATATCATTTATATGGAATAAATTCATGGTGCACATGATGAAAACTGTATTGATTATTATTAATCAATAATAAGAGGATGTTGTAGAGAGTATAGGATATGGATAGGATCTACTCATTGATGGAAAAATTAATAGTTTATTTGTGTACTATGTATTAATATACATAGGATCTCAAGTTAATGTCTTCATGATATATGTATGGTGAAATATGATAATTCCCCTACTAAAACCATCACCTCACATCTTAACTATGGTCGATAAGACCAAGGCACAACCCATTAAGGTATTAAGTAATGTTGACATTGAGATTCAAGATGTCTAATTCAACACTAACTTTAAGGTAATCAATTTAGTGGAAGATAAATACCCCATATTACTCTGGATGCCCTCATGTTACACAAATGATGTGGATTTATGTTTCAAATAGTGGTGTATAAACATTGATAATGGGAGTGGGTGCATATTGATCCCTTTTACCACGTATCATGGGACTATGTACGTTACACTAGTTGATCCCTCCCATAATCCCTAGTTATGTGTTGTCGATACATCACCACAACCCATACATGGGGATAATAAGTTTACTTAATGATGCAAGGAAATATACTCTAACCCCTTATTTAAACCTATATGTAGCACATTGGTACCAGAATTCACTCATCTACCTCATAAGATGTTAAAATGATGTAGTAGGATGAGGATTAAAAGAATGTGACCCTCCCCTTCTTCCCAAGAGCATATACCCCTTAGAATAATACACTCATACATAAGAAACATAAGTTTTAAATACTCTATCACCCATAGATCATGCTCAATAAAAGTGACTACACATCAACTGGTTGAGATAACCTAATCAAATGCCAAAAGAAGGAAGGATGTCATGTGAACTACACCCATTTATTATTATTATTATTATTATTCCCTTCTGATAATCATGAAATGGAATTCACTCTTGTACCAACATACTCTATTATGAGTGCTTATTTGGGTACCAGATCTGCATCCCAATGTAATAAGGCATTTAAAACCATCATGCAATAAGGCTTCCTTAGCCATTATTCTACCCATTTTTCTTGGTAGAAAAAATTATTTTGGGTAATAATATGTGCTCACCTATTAATATCCAGTTGGGTAAGGTTAAGTGGAGATTTTATCTAAAACATCCCCATGTTATATGTTTAAGTATATCTAATGAGTTTGGGATCACCATAAAATTATGTGTGTTCACACCAACAAAAATAAAGTTTATAATGGCACCTACACAAACACATATCAACATAGCACTATGTTGGAGGGATAAACATAGATGTTAATGTAGGGTAGGAAATGGTGCTGAGAAGAGGAGAAGAAAGGAATTTAAAAAATATGTTTGGAAGGAAAGTGCACAAAAGGATACATTGCAAATTGAATAGAAGGAATAATAACACATAGGAGTTGTCATATTGACCAAGTCAAAGAGATAAATAAGAAAGGATAGGTGTTATGTCAGTACATAAATAATAAGGTATAGATAATTATCCATCTTAATGGAGAGAGGAATTATGGTGATTGATCTGACATATGCAAGGACTGACATGATCTAAGTCTTGATCTAGAGTTATTGTTATCATAATTGAGTGTTGAGGGAAGTGACTCATTTAGGGAAGGACAAGTGTGAAAAATATTAAGGCATTTAAAAAATATACCACCTAAAAAATATAGATATAAAATGTGACTTGGATAGACTACTGTATGCATCAAGGACAAATAGGTATCAGTATGGAAAACTATCAACCTATTAGTTAGATCAATCAATCACTCTTTGTTTGCCTACATATATGAGTGGATGAATGGCCCATGGTACAACTTATCAGATTAGGAGAAAAAGTGAAATATACCATTAAGAACTTAAAAAGGTAGCCTTGAGAGGTTTTTTTCTAGAGAGTAGTAGATAAAGTTACAGACATGGGAGGAAGGAGGAAATCATACCAAGAGATTTAAATATCTAAAGGTTGGATATGAGGAACCAGAGATAAAGATCTAAAGACACCACATAACCCCATGGATACAAATTGGTTATTTTCAAGGAGGTTATGGAATGGAATATACCATTCATGTTGAGATACTACATGAAAACTAGAGACTTATAGGAATCATCAGGAGAAAAAAGGATCCTAACATATGAATGAAAGAACTGAATAGAAGATGACTCAGGATATAATCATGGTCCTTCATCACACGTAGATGGTTAAAGGTTAGATAATGTCAAAGAATACAAGGATATATAAGGAAGAGCATATGCATGAACCCACCCTAGAGCAAGCCACAAAATAATGGGATGTTAGCTAGTGCAGCTCGGTGCCAATAATAATTGGTAGCACCACATCCCTAATTAATGCATAGTGGATAAACTTGTTTGGAAGCTATCAATAATTTGAAGAACATATATAATGGTGAATTAGAGTATGGGAATGGTATAATTCCTCACTACCATTCTAGGTAATTTCTCACTATGCCCATTTCAAGTTCAGAGGAGTCATGATTGGATAGGGTAGGATTGAGTTATTTAATACTTTTCCCCTAAACTTCTTAGCTCCACCTATTATCTGATGCCCCTCACCAAAAACAATAGTTAGAGGAATGAATTTTACTCATCTAGACCTAAAGATCTTAGATCTTTAAGGCATTAATAACCTTTAGGGTGATGGAGGCTAGTCTAAAATCTCTTAAAAAGAAAAGGGAATAAGGTGAGGATAGAGTACTTAAGTGCCCAAGAGAATATGGTAGGAGGAACCATCAGTAAATCAAGATGATAATAATGTGACATAATACAACCCATTAGGGTTATATTAAAAGAAACTCAAATGCCATTTACTAATTTAGATTTTAAAAGACAAGGTGGTGTTGCATGCCTTGAAAAATGCACATCACTAGGAGATGAGGGCTTGATATGTGTACTATTCTCATGGTGTATCAACCTAAAGAAATGACTAGAAAGAGATCCATAGGAATTACTCCCCATGGTGGGGCCAAGGTTAGTTTGGGCAGGCAAGGCGCATATATCTATCACCAAAGATAAGTTAAGCATATCATAAAGAGTCTCATAGAAAAGGTTTGTAGAACCAGGCAGTCCCAACATAAGTTGTTACTTATGATAAATTTTTGGAGGTAGTTGGATTACACAAGGAAGGTAAGCAAAAGAATAATTCATTATTTGGGGATGGACAACTAATTTAATGTTGGGTGATGTTGACCCTCAAAATTAGCTAAGTACTAGACAAGTGTGCATTTACACACTTCAAGTCAATTTATATCCACTAGCTAAGAGGCACACACAATCTAAAGCACATAACTTGCATGCACACCTTAAATAAAATTACCATCAAATTATGATGTAGTGAGATTAGAGGGGAAATTTGGTGACTGTGACTATGGCCCTTGTTGACTAGATAGCCAAAAAATACAAATGTGTGAAATTATGAATGCAAACATATATGCTCTTTCTTGTATTTTACCCTTGTCACAACATGTAAACATGTATTTATCCTTTAAAAACTTTGAATCTAACTTTAGTAAATCTATAGATAAAACATGAAATTTTTATATATCCTTTGAGAGTGTGGAGCGTTGTCCAAAATGCCTTAGATTAATTTTGTATTTACAGATGTTTTGAATTTGAATTTTTAAGACCTATTGGCATGAAAAATCTAACCCAACAAGATATAATAGATGAAAATAATATTCAAATGAAATGCGACATGAAATAAACTCTAGAAATTATGCATGGACAAGTCTACTTCCTTAAGTATCCTATAATAACACATGTAATAATCAATGTCCATATATGAAATATGAAAGCTTGAATTTGAGATTGAAAAGGTAAAGGGAAAATAAATGGTACACATGTATGCATGTGTTATTATGTCTCCTTTGGATAATGCTCATGTTTTACAGAGTGGAAAAGGGATTTTTTTGATCCTACCAATTCCAAGTACCTAATCTACTAATCCTCAAGAATGTAGAACCATGATGGATTATCTATAAATTATTCCAAGGCCATTGAGTGTCACTAGACTCAAATATACATCACTTGTAATAGAAAATGGAATAACATGATGGGTTCACTATAAATAATTCCAAGGTCATTGAATGTCACTAGAATCAAATGTACATTACCCATAATAGATAGAAACACACCATTGTGGACATTTCTAAATTATATTTTCATGATAGAAAGATAATGAATAATATTTGTGCCCCCACTATGGCCTCAATGCCCATATATTTGAATTAAAATAACAACCATTTTATTTTGAAACTATAACTTTGAAAATTTGAAACTGTACATAAACAAGTATCATGCCTTTTGAACTTTGAAAAATGTGTATGCATGAACCGGTATCATTCATTTTAAACTTTGAAAAATGTGCATGCATGAACAAGTATCATGCCTTTTAAAATTTTAAAATGTGCATGAATGAACAAGTATCATGCCTTTTAAACTAAAAATTATCATTGCCCCCTGAATCTATGCCAAATGATATAGAATTTTATGAATCTATATGCTTGATTGTAATTATATGTGAAACATGTAACTTTTTTCCTATAATTGTATGATTATGTACATGAACCTTTGAAAAATTAGTGTATATACATGTCATATGCTCCCCCAAAATATATATTTGATGTGACTATTTGATTTATAAATTAATTTATATCTTTGAAAACCTATATTTTGGATCTTTGAAACCTGTACTCTTTCATATAATTTAATTTTTACATTACTTTTAATCTTTGATCTGATTGAGCTCACTTTCATGGCATATGCCCCAAATAATTTTTACTAGTGTGAATATTTTCCATAAATTTGAAGTGTGTGACTAGTTTAAACCATTATGAACCTTGTATAATATGCCCAAAGTATTATTTGTGTTAGCTTACTTTCTATAATAAATATGATGTATGCCCTCATTTTAATTTGAGTGATGATAATATTGAATTCATCACATCAATATTATGTTTTCGATAAGTGTGTCCATAGGATTTTTCACAAGTATTATTTTCATAAATCTTATCCAAGTATATCAAAAACCAAATAAATGAAAAATACTTGAGCCTAAGACCTCATAAGCATACAAAGATTAGCTAACATTGTATAAGAATTAAACCAAAATCATGCAAACCTTCATTGTAAATGTCTTTGTATAGGATTTAGATCAGAAGTAATGTCAAATAATTTTTATCAATGCTAATTCATGTTGAAAAATATCCATTGTAGCTACATACTAGTTGAATTTGATCATGAAATCAAAAATATAATGCACAAAGGGACTCGATAAATTACCACCATTTTGTTGTATATCTTGATCATGCTCATTAAAAAAGAGAAGAGTTCTAATTCTAACAAATTAGGATTTCTAATTCTAACAAATTAGGATTAATAAGTAACCTTCATCCTAAAATTAAAATGAATGGTTGTAGAAGAATCCTCAATAGTGCACATGGATCAATACATAGATCACTAATGTGAGCCCTCCATATTACAAAATTAGAAGGGTGGAGGATGATATTTGGAAATATCAAAAGAAGATTAATATAAGCCCTTCATCTTGTTTTCCAAGATGAAGGGTGGATAATTCTTCTCATAATATCTTTGTGAGAGTCATTGTGGGTTATTCATCTTATTTCCAAGATGAAATATGGAGAATCATTCCTAAGAAAACATATGGATAACCATTGTAGGCCCTCCATCTTGTTTCCAAAATGAAGGGTTGAGAATGTTCCCCTAAAATATCTCACAAGATTCATTATGGTCCCATCATCTTGTTTTCAAGATGAAGAGTGGAGAATAATCTTACATGTTAATTTATTTAATAAATTTCTTGTCTCACAAAAGAATATTTCATGGGATCTCAATATTATTTCTTAAATGAAGATACCTTTTGGAAGGAAAATGAGGAATTAACAATTCAAAGGAAATTATAATTCCATTTACATGTAACTATAATTAGAAGAATGATTAATTAAATTAATTAAAATTTAATTTAATTAATACACTATGGATAATTTGATTATAAGAATGATTTAGAGAAGGGTAATTGATTGTATTAATTGATCAACAAATAATAATTATTGAATTAATCAGAGTAAAAGAACTGACTAGAGAAAATGATAATTGAACATATCTAATACAGTGAATTATCCCACCTAGAGATGTTCCAAGGTGAATTTTGTTGGAACACAACTATATATTGAGAGGGGGGTTGAATTAGTAAATTGATTAAAATTAGTCATTTAATCCTTTTTAATGAAATTTAGAAAGGATATGTAGCACACACACACATATGTATAACACTAGATGTACATGGAAAACCCAATATGGGAAAAACCACCATGAGAATAGCTACTAGAATCTATTATTCTAATCCAACCTCAAAATCAAGAACCTCACTAGTTACAATGTTTAAGGGCATCAACCCTAAGGAGACACAAATCCCTTGATTTAAAAACACCTACTCTAAGGAAGCACCTACTCCCTAACTGAGTACCAACTTAGCTTTTTTATGGCCCCTACCTATCAGATATATTATGGATCTATAACTCTAGATTACAAAATTGATTCATAGATGAATCTAGTTCTCTATTATAGACCTATTCTATAATTTCTCATGCTTTGATCTGCATCTCTCTTCCCTTCTTTCTCTCTTCCTCTCAATTCAAAAAATTTCAATGCTTAGTGAATTTTATAGATGATGTATATATGCATTGGATCTAGATCTCATATCACTGTGTGTTCACACTTGGTCATTAACACATCATGCTCCTGCAAGTTTCCCACTTCTTGAATTCATGCTCCACCACCTTAATTCTCTATATTTTTCTATATTTAGCATATATTTGGATAAATCTTTGATACACATGCCATATTACACAATTTATATTGATCACAGTGATCTATATCATTCTATGTGTCATATAGTACATCTTTCTTGTATGTTTTGTCACTTGACCATTGAGATGAACATATCTTTAAATATTGACCATTAATCTTAAGTTTCATGCCATGATCCAATGATCCTCATTTAAATGACTCAACTTTAAAACACAATCATTATATCAAACTCTGATAGGCTCATGCACTCTGTTAGATCTCTATGAGCTTCCAAAATTTAACATTTCAACTTTAAAATGCATCTATTGATCTTTTGATCTGAGCTCCTACGTGTTGTTAGATCTTCAAAATAATCATGGACTTTACCTTTATTTATCATTAAACATCGAGCACTTGATCTCATATTATTGCTTCATGATGTTTTGGAACACATATGCATTGTTGATCTAGCATGATATTTAACTCACTAAACATTAGACACTTTGAACTCTTTGACTCCATGTTCTCTATTGATATTCATTACATGATCACACACTTACTATTATATCCTATGATAGACTAATACACTCACCGATTCTCTATCTAACAATATCAAATGAATGTGACACTTGGTACCCTCATGTGCCTTCTACAAATTATTATCAGTGCCCATACTTTTGACACTTGGCACTTTCATGTGCTTTTTACAAATTATCATTCACTATGCTTGTGACACTTAGCACTAGTGTGTGCCTTCTAAGCACTTAACTATCAGTCCCCATTCTTGTGACACTTGGCACTCATAAATTCCTTTTGTATATTATCAACCCCTACACTGATGACACTTGATACTAGCACATTTATTACTAATTACCTTTGACATATTGACTTTGTTGTACATCATTAGATCTTCATTATACAATTTAGCACTATCTATTGATCAATATCAAGCAATCCTTAAGTCAAGGACTTATAAAATATTAAAGTATTTGATTATTACTCAAAATCAATAATTTCTAAGTCAAAGGGGTTGGTTGTATAATGACATGGAAGGATTAAGTTATAACTTAAGCAACTGGTTCCCATCCATATCTAGTCAACATGAAATTAGAGAAGCCTGTGAATTCCATGACTAAAATCCTTAAGGTCTTACTAAGAAACATTATTAATGTTTGAGAGCTAAAATAAATCATTATTGAGCTTATTTCTCTTCATCTAAACCTATAAACCATATATATGAGATGCACGTGAGAAACCCATAATGGATCTTTGATCAATTTCTCTACAAATATCTAGAAATGGTCTCTGTAAAAGCATGATAACATTATATGACAATATTGCAACTTATACTATGCAATTGTAAAACATGTTCTTATCTCCATCAAACCTATTTGATCCTTTGACATATATGACATCCATAGTAATAAATATCTCTCTTTTGAATCTACGACAATCATATTGCCAAAAAGTTCCCCCTTGGCATTGATGGCAAAATAAATGATCTAATTTTTTAATGCATGCTTTGCTCCTTTACATTAACTATACTTGCATTGGCTTCTGATGAACATGAGTTAAAGTTGTTCATACCAAAATTTATCCCCTTTAGGTAATGAAACACTTTCTTAAACACTCTTGGAAACTTTCCAAAACACAATTTGAACATATTCTTTGGATAAACATAAATCACTAGGAAAACTTATACAAAGAGCATTTACACTTTTCTCCCCCTTTGACATCAATGACAAAGGGACTCCAACTTTCTCACTATTTGTCCAATTTTTCCACCCCTTTATTAGATAAAGAATTTTTTCCAAGAATCTACAACCATCAACTCATTATAAATTTGTAAAATTATACATACCTGAGTTACCTTTTCTCTCTTCTTCCAGGGATTAACAAATCTTCTGTTATCCTCCCCTTGGACTCATGCCCTATCACTAGGATCTAGTGATGTGATGTAGGATCCACCACTCCCAAATTCTATCTCAGATACTCAAATTGTTCTATAGGAAGAGGTTTGGTGAATATGTTTACAATTTGATCCTATATTAGCACATATTCTATTGTAACCTCTTGATCTGCAACCTTTTCACTTAAGAAGTGATACTTAATTGATATGTGCTTATTTGTGGAGTGCATCACTGGATTCTTTGATATGTTAATAGCACTTGAATTGTCACAAAGAATAGAGATAGGTGATTTGTATTATACATTGATATATTTAAGTGTTTGCTTCATCCATAAGACTTGAGTGCAACATGTCACTACTACAACATACTCTACTTCTATTGTAGAAAGAGTAACTGACTATCGATTTTTGCTCAGCCATGAAACAAGTTTGTTTCCAAGGAAAAATGCACCACCAATAGTGCTTATTTTATCATCCACACTTGTTATCCAATCAACATTTGTATATGCTATCAAGTGAAATCTACATCTTTAGGATACCAGAGGCCATAGTCAATTATACTCTTGATATATCTAAAGATTATTTTTATTGCATTGACATGTGACTCTTTAGGGGTAGCTTAAAATATTGAAACCATGCATATTACTTACATGATATCAATTTTTGATGTAGTTAGATATAACAAGCTACCTATCATTGATTTGTACATATTCTGATTTGCATCAAGGGACTCATCCTCTTCGCTAAACTTACATCCATTTATCATGGGAGTACTTACTAGTTTGTTTTCTTCCATTTCAAACTTCTCGAGCATTTCCTTAGCATACTTGGTTTGGGATATCAATATCCCTTCATTATTTTATGTTATTTTTAGAACAAAGAAGAAAGAAAGTTTTCCAAGAATAGACATCTCAAACTCATTTTTGCATTTGGGTAACAAATTATTTGTACATTTTTTTGTTGATACCACCAAAAATGATATCATCTACATATACAACAATAATTAACATATGCTCACCTTCATATTTGAAGTACAGATTGATGTCTACACATCCCGTATTTAATCTTTGTTGTTTCAAATACTAGTCTAATATTGACTACCATACTCTAGGTGTTTGTTTTAGACCATACAGAGCTTTCTTTAGTCTACACACATAATCTTATTCTTTTGATAGTTGAAAACCTTTAGGTTGTTCTATGTAGACTTCCTCTTCTAGGTTCTCATTAAATAAAGTATACTTAACATCCATTTTATAGACTTTTAACTTCTTGTAAATAGATAATGATAGAAACATTCTTATGGATTCCAATCTAACAACTAGATCAAACGTTTCCTCAAAATCTATACCTTCAACTTGTGCATATATTTTTCACACCAATTTGGCCTTATACCTTATAACAGCTCCATCGTCATTGATTTTGTTTCTAAAGATGCACTTTTTACCTATTACATTCTTGTTTAAAGGTCTTGGAACTGATTCCAAATATTTGTTAGTTTCAATTTGGCTTAGTTCTTCTTCCATCACTTTTATCCAATTTTCATCTTTGTTAGCTTCAATATAGCTCTCAAGTTCAATTTTTGATATTAGAGCAGAACTTACTTGCTCCTTATTCGTTGCAACTCTTCTCCTTATTGAACTCCATTTTTATTGCCAGTGATCTGCTCTATAGAATGATCCTTTTGAAAAAATCTTGTAGGTGCCTTTTCATTTATTTCCTTAAGCTCTTCATTATCTACTTACTCTTAAAATTTTGATTCTTCTTCATAGATGTCTTTGTCAATTTTAACATGTTTCAAGCCTTTATCAACCTTGACATTGATAATCTCCACAATCTTATGTATCCTTTTGTTATAACATATGTAGGTTTTGATTTGGGTGGAATAACCAAGACATATTCCTTCATCACATCTTGATTCAAAGCTTCTCAATTTGTCTTATTTTCTCTTGAAGTAGCTTTTGCTACCAAACACTCTAAAGTAATTAAATAAGGTAGGTTTTTCATACCATATTTTATAGGGGGTTTGATCACTATTAACCCTTAGTTGAACTCTATCCAAGATATATACTATTGTTTTTATTGCTTCTCTCCAGTATCCATCAGGTAACTTAACCTCTTTTAGCATTGTTTTAGCCATCTCCTTGACCATTTTGTTCTTTCTTTCCACAACTCAATTTTGTTGTGGATTCCTTGCCATAGAGTAGTGCCTTTTGATTCCATGCTTCTCAAAATATTCTATAAACTCATTTGAGGTGAATTTTCCACCTCTATCAGATCTTAAGAATTTGATTTTTTGTCCAATCTCATTTTCTACCATGGCCCTAAAGATCTTAAATCTTTCAAATGCCTAAGACTTTTTCTTCAAAAAGGTTACCCATGCCATTCTTGAGTAATCATTTACTACCAGCATGAAGTATCTTTTTCTTTTGGATCCTCTTGTATTAGTAGGACCACAAAGATAAGTATGAACTAAATTTAAAACCTTTGTATTTGTATACTCCTTTTTTAAAAATCTAACCCTTATTTTCTTTCCTTGATGACATTTATTGTAAGTAGTTTATGTAGGTTTGGTTATCTTAGGCATATGTCTAACATACTTATTTGAGTTCACCTTAACTAGGTTATCAAAATTGACATGACCCATTATTTTATGCCATAACCAACTCTCATCAATCTTTCCTATTAGGTAGTTATTACCATTCACTTCACTAAGATTATTGATATTACTTTAATTTCTTTTCCCTTCCACAACTAGTCTTCCATATCTCCTTATCTTGCATCCTTCTACATTAAATGTGATGTTATATCCATTATCACACATTTGATTGACACTTAGCATAGTGTGTTTCAATCTTTCAACATAAAGGACATCATGTGATGGCATTTTTCCATCTATGTTCAAGGTTCCTTTACCATGGATATTTACTGTAGTATTATATCCCAAGTTGATAAATCCTTCCTTACATTTTCTCAGTTTGATGAACTTGCTCTTGTCACTAGTCATGTGTTTTGAGCAACCACTATCTATTACCCATAAATTATATTCCTTAGCATGGAGTGTAGTTTGAGTAATCATGGATTGTAAAAATTTATAATCTTTCACTTTCCACACATCCTTAGGTTTTTTGTTTGTCTTATTTTTCCCTTTTTTAGAGACTTGTGAACCTTTGTTCACACTGGGAAGCATGCCTTTCTTTTAATTTTGTATTTTTGGTCTTACAAAGTTTGTTCTACATTATTTATCTATGTGACCAAAATTATTTCAATTATAGCATATTACATTTATATCTAACAAGGGAAAAAATAAATTTATGCTTATAAAGTTTGTTCTCCTTTTAGGCATAACTCTACATTCACTAACCCTATGACCAAACTAATTACAGGTATAATAATAACCACAAAAAAATGAGGAATACCTAGTCATAGCATTTCTTTGTGCAGGGTGAGGAAATATTCTTAACTCTAGCTTCTTTAAGTCTTTCACCCTTATAAAACCATCTGCATCAGCTACCTTTGTGTTTTGACTCTTCTTTAAGTTTGCAAAGATTTACTCATTATTATTTTGTTAGGCTTCTTTTCTCTTTTATGTTTCTTCACATCAGATGTGTTTTTGCCTTTCTTTGTATCTATGGATGCATTCTTTCAAGCTTTTTCATTCTTTGTTCCTAATTTTCCTTTTGCTTTGAAGTTGTCATATAAGTTTGTAGATGTATTGGTTATGGGACTTTTTCATTTTTTAAAACTAAGACTAGTTCTTTCTTTTGATGGCATTTGAGAGTTGATTAACTCATCAAGAATTTATAAACCTCCTATTAACTTCAGACTTTTGTCTATTTATTATTTAGATTTTCAAGTTCTTTCTTCAAAGCCACTATCTCTGCTTCTAACTTCATGCATTCATCAAATTTAGACTATAGTTCAATCTTGACTACATCTTCCATTATTTTAGCTATTCAATTTGTGTCTTTAGGCTAAATACCATCTGATCATATTTTTTAACACTATTGGATACTTTTTCAATTTCCTTGTGTGTTTTCTTCTTTTGATTTAAGTTCTCTTTTCTTATATTTTTAATTTTATTTAGAGCACAAATGAGTTCACCCTCTAGATCCACTTTTCCTTCCTCTTCTTCATCTAATTCTTCAACTTCTTCTATTTCTTGATCCATAGAGGTTGATTCTAATTTCATGAATAGGGATTCAATTCCCTCAGCCACAAAAGCATAATCATGGTCATCATTTGAGCTATCACACTCATCCAATGAATTATTATCTTCTATTATGTGCAATCCCTTCTTATTTTTGAATAATTTTTTTCTTATTGGAGTAGTGGAGTTTCATATTTTTACTATCTTCTTCTTGTTCATAATTATATTTTTTGTTATAAGGGCATTTAGCAACAAGATGTCCTACCTTACCATAGTTAAAGAATTCAAAGGGTAATTTACCTCTGTATTTTCTAGCTCCTCTTCTTAATTTTTTGACAAAGTTGGATTCTTCTTCATCAATCTCCTCAGATCTCAATGTAGGTGCTTCTACTTTTACTTGTTTGGATGCTTTTAATGTAGCTTCTCTCTTGAAAGCATCTACGTCTCATTCTCATCTCATAGGTTATGAAGCTTCCATGCAACTCATCTATAGTGAGCTTATCTAGATATCTTGCTTCTTTTATTGTAGATATTTTAGAGTCATACCTTGATGGAAAATATCTTAGGACCTTTTTTACAATGACCAAATATTTTATCTCTTTTCCAAGGCCTCTGATTACATTGACTATTTCATCTACTCTGAGAAGGTAGTCTAAAATTTTCTCTTCTTCATTCATTTTAAGACTTTCAAACTTGCCTTTGTATGTTTGTATATTGGCCTACTTTACCTTATCATCACCTCCATAGATGTTATTCAACTTATTCTAGATGTCCTATGCATTTTGAGAATGCATTACTTTGACAAACTCTGACTTAGACAATACACAAAGAATAACATTCTTTGCCTTGGAATTTCTCTCATATGACTTCTTTACAGCCTGATCAGTAGGGATTGTATATCCATTTACAATATACATACATACATCAAACCCTAATCAATATAAATATTCATCCATTCTTATGCTCTAAAATGCATAGTTTGATCCATTAAAGAGAGGTGATTTGTTTGAGGAAAAGCCTTCTTGACTAGACATTTATGTTTATTATCCAATATTTACCAGAGTTGATTAAGCTTCTTCAAAGGAATCAGGGCTCTGATACCAATTTTTGGAATACAACTATCTACTAAGAAGGGGGTGAATCAGTAGATTGATTAAAATTAGTCCTTTGATCATTTTTAATGCAATTTAGAAAAGATATGTAGATATCACACATACACACACATATTCATAACACTAGATGTATGTGGAAAACCCAATATTGAAAAAACCACCATGAAAATAGCTTCTAGAATCTATTGTTTTAATCTAGCCTCAAAATCAAGAACCTCACTAATTACAATGTTTAATGGAACTGAAGTTAAGGAGACATCAATCCTTTGATTTAAGAACACCTAATCTAAGGAAGAACCTAATCCCTAACTGAACACCAACTCAACTTTTTTGATGGTACTTACCTATCAGATCTATTATGGAGCTACAACTTTAGATTATAAAATTGATTCATAAATGAATCTAGTTATTTATTACAAACTTATTCTATAACTGCTCATGCTCTACTCTATATCTCTATTCCTCTCTTTCTCTCTCTCTCATTTAATTCAATCTTTTTCAACACTTAGTACATTTTTTAGATGATGTATATATGTATTAGATTTATGTCCCATATCATTTTGTGTTCACACTTGGTCATTAACACATCATACTCCTACAAGTTTCCCGCTTTTTGAATTCATGTTCCACCATCATAATTCTCTATCTTTTTCTATATTTACCATATATTTGGCTCGAGCTTTGATACACATACCATATTACACAATTTAGATAGATCACATTGATCCATATCATTATATGTGTCATGTAGTGCATCTTTCCTATATGTTTCATCACTTGACCATTGAGATGAACATATCTTTAAATACTAGCCATTAATCTTAAGTTTTATGCCATGATCCAATGATCCTAATTCAAATGACTCAACTTTAAAATAAAACCATTAGATCAAAATCTGATAGGCTCACGTGTTATGTTAGATCTCTATGAACTTACAAAATTTAACATTTTAACTTTAAAATGCATCCATTGATATTTTTATCTGAGTTCCCATGTGTTGTTAAATCTTTAAAAGAAGCATGGACTTTACCTCTATTTATCATTAAACATCAAGCACTTGATCTCATCTTGTTGCTTCCTAATGTTTTGGAACACATATACACTATTGATCTAGCTCGATCTTTAACTCACTAAACATCAGACACTTTGACCTCTTTTACTCCATGTGCTCTATTGATCTTCATTGCATGATCATGCACTTACCATTAGATCTTCGAATAGACTAATACACTCATTGGTTCTCATTTGACAAGATCTTATGAATGTGACACTTGGCACCCTAATATTCCTTATATACATTACTATCATTTCTCATGCTTATGATACTTAGAACTCTCACATGCCTTCTACACATTGTCAATCCTTATGCTTGTGACACTTGGCACTAGCTCATGCCTTTTGAGCACTTTACTATTAGTCTCCATACTTGTGTGATTTAAAATTTTTTGCAGTATTGGAGTCTTATTCTTAATTTAATTAAGGTTTTAAGTTAATTAAATCTATAAATAATATTGGTATAATTAAGATACTAATTTTTATAATTTAATTATAATTTAAACCTTTCTAAAAATAGTAATAAATGAGAATAAATATAACTTATCTTAAACTAGATTGAGATGGTTAAGACAGGGTTTAAAATTTGTTGTGCAAGACTATGATAGTGGAATGAATTAAGATATACCCTTTATTTCATGAAAGGATAGGAGCATTGAAATAAGACACCTTGGGGTTTGGTGTTATAGTCCTTTTCTGCCACTATTGTCTTGGAATCTTAAACTTTTTGAGTTTTAGTTTCTATCTCTGTGTGAACCTGCCTATGAAATTATGGATGTTGGATGTCTATGAAACTCATTACAGAGCTGATTTAGTCTTCAAACAATAGACTCCATTATTCTTTGACAAACTTTGAGAAATAGGGGGTTAGTGTATGTAAGATTCACTAAACATGTATCCACACCCTTTGTGTGTGCATGCTACCTACATACCCATACTTTGAAAAGGGATCAAGCCATATGTAGTTCTCCCACTTGATGTGCTTTGTGAAATAGTGTGTATAAAGATGTAAAATGTTAAAACTAGGTGTGCTAGAGGCGGCTAGGGACTAGTGTAAGGGTTTCAATATGATTGTATCTATATTGGATGGATATATACAAAGAATAGGGAAGTTTATCTCAATGGTCTTACTTGTATTTTTTCTTACCTTATGATATTTTCCAACCCATTATAAATAAAATTTGAATATATTTTATAAATATCTATTGGTCATGGGTTGAATATATTCATGATAGGATAACACAATGAGGAATAAGAATCAAGAAAAAATGGTCACCTAAGATTGAAATGTGATTGGATAAGAGCACTGAACTCAAATACCCTGGGGTCTGGTACTATAGTCCAAGTTGGCCACTAGTGTCATGAGGGTACGGGGCATAGGGAGATGGGTTTGTCATGGAAAAATCAGCTTGGTTGAGCTAAAATCAGGTTTTAGAGGCCTATGGATGACTGGGAATAAATAAGGTGTCTAGAAGGGTCATGAGAGCATGAAACAGGGACCTATGGGTTGGGTATCACAAGATACACTCAAGTTACCAATTTTCACATTTTATATGACTATATTTTCCCCCCCTTTATTCTAGTGATGAAGCAAAATGAAATACTAGGATAAATAAAAAGTAGAAAGTGTACATGAACTTATGTGAAAGGGTAAAGCCCATGAAGTTGTGTGATGTTTGGTGTGCATAGAGAGAAAATGTTGTGAAGTGTAAACATGTAAGAGAAAACAAAGAGTATATCAGTTCTTACTAGATACACTATATCTAAAATAATAACGTACAAATTTGGGTAAGAGAGAAAGGAAGAGAAAGGAACAAATACACCTCATCAAGTACATGAACCAATACAAAATTTATTATTATGTTGAGTGATGCTAGATAATGTTGGATATGTGTTGGGTATGTATTAAACCAAGAGTAATATCGTGAATGGAGTTAAGTGCTCAATTCCTTGAGAGTGGCTCAAGAATGCAAAGGCTATCCCTTTAGCTCCATCATCACCCACTAAGTAAAGTTATGTAATCATGTGTATACTAATTAACATTTGGCCTATGTGTCCAATCCCTCTATGTAGGTGGCTCAAGAATACAAAGGCTAGCTAGTCCTTTGGCTCCATTGTTGCTCCATGAAGTGAAGCCATCAACTGATACCAATATGAAATGTGTATCATATGAGATGACTCCTAAAGCCCATGAATGTTATGTAATCTAATAATATGGTATGGATAGTTGAATGTAAAGTGGAGATTAGGCTTATATGAAAGCCATTCTAAAATCAATCAATAGGATTATGTGAAAGCCACTCAAAAATGATGTTAACCACCTAAAGATGGAATAAGGCATGCAACTGCTAAGAATACCTAGGTAATGTACTAAACTCAAAAAGAAAAGAAGTCAAATGTGTCACGTACATTGCCCCCAATCATTGGTGTTTGAAATATGGATGCTGATATGGAAGTTATATCAATTACCTAATCTAAAATTAGAAGCAAAATCCATCATGTTGTGCATGATGCCCCCTATATCTAGATTCTCTAAGAAAAATTGTACTGAAACTATTGATTTTGAACTAAACTATGTCTGACAAAACTATAGTTGAGTTTATCTTTCTGCCTGTTTCTAAAAAATATAGTTTTGTTGTTGTTTTGACAAGAGCATTGAAATTAGACACCATACTATCTAGCACTGTAGTCCAATCTTGGTGCTATTCTTCTGAGTTGATTCTGATGATTTTTCTATGAGTATCACTATTTTTCTACTCTATTTTATTTGGTTTGAAATTTGAATACTATTCTGAGTGTTCTAAAAATTGATTTTTAACCATTAGGAGCTCTAATCTCTATGACAAAACCCTTGTTTATTTCCCTTTTTTTTAGGGTAGGATTGAAGACCCTGTAATGACTATCCTTAGAAAAAAGAGCCCTGTATGTGTGTTATAATGCAAGAATGCATGATATAGAAATGATAATTGATAAGATACCTTGAGATATATCATGGTTTGTATGAGAGATTATTAAATTAATAGGAGTATGCCTAGATAGATATAATAATCTAATATCATGTGCAATATAATAAATTAAAACTGAAAGTCTGGTCATTTGTTAGTTGTTAACTGTTAGTTTTTAGTTGCTAGTTGTTAGTTGTTAGTTATCAAGGAGGGATGGAGCATGATGTTCATCATAACATCCAAGAAATCAAGATAATCCATGATGTAGATCATGTCATTGTAAATAATTGAAAAACAATCAAGTAACAAGCACACAAGGCGAGAAGTAAGAAGTATACAAGAGTGGCCAAGGGGCCAAATAAAAAAGGAACATGGGCACATGTCACTCAAAATGTAAATCAAGCCTATAAGGCATGTTCAAATTACACATACATATATAATTTAAAACAATCAAGGTTGGCATAAAAGCCATAATCACATAGAAGAGTATAGATGAAGGACATTGGCAAATGTCTTAAGGCACACACAAGACATAGAATAAGAATTGAGAAATACAATCGCATCTAGCTATGAAAAGTAAGAAAGGAAAGCATGTAAATGTTAGAAATATAGTTACATATAACTAATCCAAGTAAGAAGTAAAATTATGCAAGACATGTAGTACAAGACTAGGTATATGCTAAGAAATACACAAGTGTTATATACTAGTGAGTGTTGATAGAGTAATCTATGTAAGCTAGTAAGTAATATAAATCAACATGATAACTAGAGTGTGTGATGTAAGAATGACATAACCTAGATGGTGTAGTCATGTAGAATATGCGTATGGTGGGTAAATATGTCAATGTATATCTCGAATGTAGTAGTAGGATGCCCCCTCAATGGGTAAAGTGAAGCAATCTAGGATCTGAAAGTTACTACACACACTCAAAAAAGATCAAGTAAAGCATGGTAATGTAGATAAATCAACAAACAATAACATAGAACAGAAAAATGTAAGTCTAGCACAGTAGTAGAAATGTAAAGCATAGATAATGCAAACAATTGAAATGTTTTTTATGTTTTTGAATTATTTGAATGTTTTTAGTATTTTTGAATATTTGAATGTTTTTGTATTTTTGGAATAAGATATGTACAATAAATAATAAAGGAGACCATGTAAAATTAATATTGAGAGGAAATGATACTAATCGATGAGTTTCATGGGAGAATCCCTATTATGGTGTCCTATATCAATGATAGGGATCATGCATGATCATGAAACATGATGGAAAGGCTGAGACTATGACTCTAAAATTTGTGTATGTTATA
Source organism: Torreya grandis (assembly GCA_037957365.1). Classification (NCBI taxonomy): domain Eukaryota; kingdom Viridiplantae; phylum Streptophyta; class Pinopsida; order Cupressales; family Taxaceae; genus Torreya; species Torreya grandis. Next base: position 1,034,117 of record JARHVA010003026.1, read on the forward strand.
AGTGCTCTAAAATATCTATATTAGAAACCAACTATGGGATCCCTTGTAACTCTGAGAAGTAGATGCAACTGTTGGGTTCTTAAGGACCCATTCGGTATGAGGAGAAGCTCTTTGAAAATGTGCTTTATGTGTAAAGGTATGAGATTTCAATGATACTACCTTGGGTGTGAATACTATAGGTAAAAGCTATCTAGAATTATAAAACTATGATTGCTCTAAAAGAGAGCTCCGTGGAAGTGTATGAACTCTCTATGTTGGTGAAAACTGCTTTGACTATGTTTGAATCTAAACTAGAGGAAGAACTGTAATTGGTGGAGAAGTTGAAACTGGTGGCAAAACTAAAATTAGTGACTATAATCTAGTAGATAGCTCTGAAGTGAGGGAGTGGTAACTCATATGGAATGCCATTAACTGTAACAACCTAATTAGCATGAATGAATTTTATGCATCTATGAACTGTAGAAGGTACTGCTTGAAGTTTTTGAATCCATGGTCAACCAAGTAACATATCAAAAACTCTTGCACTAGGAATAATAGTAAATGGTGTGGCCACATATGTTAAACCAACTTATAGAGGAAGTAAAATATCACCCAATGAACTTTGTAGGCACCTACTCAATTCACTGATAACGATTTCCATTAGGGTAATATCCTTCTTTGAATATCCCAAATACTATGGTAATGTCATAGTGCATATGTTCACATTAGATCCATTGTCTATGAGAACACTATGAATAAGATGATTATGAATGTAAGCTCTAATAAAGAGTGCATGATAATCTAAATCATCCTCAACTATATCCTACTCTGAGAGGGAAATCAAAGGTCTAGCTAGAACTATAGAATTGTATACACCAATCATGTTGATCAAAGTATGTGTCTTAACTAAAGGTGTATGATATGTAGCTGGTGGAGGATGTGCATGATATGCATGGTAAACACCTAATGTATCCCCTATCTCATGTTTAGAGTGTTGTGGGAAAGGATCTGAGAATATTTTTAGAGCCTTATCTTGTGTTTGCTTTGCCTGAGGAGGCTCAACTAGAGTGTCAAGATAAATAATGTTTCCATCTATCAAGTCTTATATCTTATGTTTCAAATTGATGCATCTATTTATTATGTGGCTTGGTGCCCTATGAAAATTGAAAAATTCATTCTGATCAGATCCCTGTAGAAGAGGCTTTGTTGGATTACCTTCTCAAATAGGAAGGAGATATATGATATTACATTCCAATAACTATTGTAAAACTCTTGCTGGAGAAACTGATAGATTGGTAAAGGTTCACTAAGGAGGTGCTGCTAAAACCACTCGTTGAGGGGGATCTGAAGTCGCATTGATTGTAGGTTGATTTTGATACTTTCTATCATTGATCTTGACTTTTTATGGGTCTTTTTTATTACTCTTATTTTTTATTTCTTATATACTTATGTACTTGAGTTTTCCAATTTAAATTAATTTGACTTCCTTTTCCTTTAGTGTATGACATAACTCAGTGAAGGAAGAGAATGTTTTGAACATTATTGATTCATGTAAATCTTGTAGAAGACTCTGTTTGAAGAGATCTTGTAACTTTTGATTGGTGATGTGGCTAGTCATCTTAGCCAAAATAGTCTTATATCAAAGAACATAATATCTACGATGCTCATTTGACCTTTGTTTTTGTTGTGTAACTTGGGCTTAGGAAACCTTATCACCAATGTTAATGCTAAAATGAGCTAGGAACATGTCAGCTAAAGGATTGAATGCATTGACTAACTGAATAAGTATACTATAAAACCATTATAGAGCATAATCCTTTAGACTTCATGGAATCTAAGAATGTTGTGTGAAAATCTCTCAAGTGTGTCTCTAGATCACCCTTGTCATCATATAGAGTGAGCTTAGATTGAACAAAACCTGGTGGTAAGGGTATTGAATAAATATGACATGATAATGGTGTATAAAAAGAATCAAAATCCAATGTTAGTCTATAATTACCTTGTTGAAGATGTAGCACCTTGTATTGAAGAGATTTTATCTCTTGCATAAGAGCTACCACATCAGGAGACAAAGATGTACTATCTATAATTGGTTGTGCCTCATAGGAAGGTTGGGCTACTATAGGGGGTTCTTGAGACATATTTTCCCTCATAGTGTCATTCATAATTGATTGATTTGTGGTTTGAGAATATTGACCATTATTCACTTATTGTTATTCTTCTTGTAGTGTTTTAAGCATGTCATCTTGTATATCAAGATGTTTAGTTAAAACGTCTTGAAGTTACCTTTTATTAGTTTCATCAAAACTAGTATATTGGGCCATTGTTAATGTAGGAAAATAAATTGAAAATGGATTGAATTTTTTGCAATAAGTTGTAATATGTAAAGTGCAATGAAAGAAAAGTAATGAATAAAGGAAAGGTAAAGTCCTAAAAATAGAAAATTAAAATATGCATAAAAAGGATAAAAAACTCACAAACATGTAAGGTGATACCTCAAGAATTAAAGGGACCTAATAAGTTCAACTAGGGTTTTGAAAAATAATTTGTTTAAAATTACTATATAATTTTAAAAATTAAAGTGAATTTTTTATTTAAATATGCAAGTAAAAATTAGAAAAATATTACAAAAATTTTGATTTAAAGGGACTTAGTAAATACAACTAGAGTTTGGATGAAAATAATTTTGTTAAAATTACTATGAAATTTCAAAATTTAATATGAATTTATAATTTAAATATGCAGGTAAAAAATTGGAAAATATTTTTAAAATTAGCAAGAAATTTTCCCTAGGATTTTGAAGGTTTTTATGCGCAAAAGGCCTTAGTAAATTCAACTAGGGTTTGAAATAAATTATTTTTAAAATTACTAAGGTAAATTTAAAAATTAAATGTGAATTTATAATTTAAATATGTAGTAAATTTTTTTAAAATATTGAAAAAATTAGCAAGGAATTTACCCTAGGGTTTCTAGGGTTTTTATGCATAAATAAAATAAGTCATGTTCATCAAATGATTTAACTTTTTTGGGAATATTGGAGTATTATTCTTAATTTAGTTAAGGGTATAATTTAATTAAATCAGTAAATAATATTAGGATAATTATGCTACTTATTTATATAATTTAATTGTAATTTAAACCTTTCTAAAAATACTAATAAGTGAGGGAAAATGTAACTTAACTTAAACTAGGCTGAGATGGCTAAGACAGGGTCTAGAATCTGCTATGTAGGACTGTGATAGTGTCATGAATTAGGATCTAGCTTTAGTTTCATGAAAGGATAAAAGCACTGAAATAGGATACCCTAGGGTCTAGTGCTATAGTCCTCTTCTATCATTATTATCTTGGAGATCTGAGCTTTTTGGGTTTTATTCAATGTTTATATGTGAGATTTTCTATGAAATTTTAGATGTTGGATGTCTATATAACTCCTTGTAGGCCTATTTAGTCTTCAAACCCTAGACTCCATTATGCTTTGACAAACTTTGAAAAAGAAGGGGGGTTAGTATGTGTAAGATGCACTGAACATGTATCCACACCCCTTGTGTAGGCACACTACCTACATACCCATAATTCGAAGAGGGATCAATCCATATGTAGTTTTACCACTTTATGTGATTTTTGTAATAATATGTATGAAGATGTAAAATACTAAAATTGGGTGTGCTTGAAGTGGTTAGGGACTAGTGTAAGGGTTTGAATATGTTTGTAGCTATATTAGATGGTTGTATGTAGAGACAAGGGAAGTTTACCTTAGTGGTCTTGATTTTATTCTTTATTTATTTATGATATATTCTAACCCATTCTAAATGAACTTTGAATGGGCTTTTATAAATATCTGTTGGTCATGATTCAAATATATTCATGCTAGGTCAACATAATGAGGAAGAGAAATCAGGATAAACTAGTCACCTAGGCTTGCAATATGATTGGATAATAGCACCAAACTCAAACACCTTAGGGTCTGGTGTTGTAGTCCAAGTTGGGTGCTATTGTCCTAAGGGTATGAGACCTAGGGGATGGATTTATCATGGGAAAATTAGTCTTGCTAAGCTATAATCAGGTTTTGGAGGCCTATGTATGATTGGGAATAAGCAAAAAGGTGTCTAAAAGGGTCATAAGAGCATGCAAGAGGGACTTATGGGTTGGGTGTCATAAGCCACACTCAAGTTACCAATTTTCAAATTTTATATGACTACATTGTGACACTTGGCACTCATGTGTTCCTTATGCACATTATCAATCCCTATGCTTGTGACACTTGGCACTAGCACGTTCACTATCAGGTACCTTTGACATATTAACTTTATTATTCATTATTGGATCTTCAATATACAATTTAGTGTTATCCATTCATCAAGCTTGAACAATCCTTAAGTCGAGGACTTAATAAATGTTAAAGTATTTGATCATCATTCGAATCCAATAATTACTAGGTTGAAGGGGTCAATTACATAATGATGATGAAGGCTTAAGTTATAATGTAAGCAATCAGTTCCTGCCCATGTCTAATCAGCATGAAAATAGAAAACCCTATGAACATCATGACTAAAAACCTTTGGGTTTTACTAATAAACCCTAGTAATGTTTAAGAGATAAAATAAATTATTATTGAGATCATTTCTCTTCATCTAAAATTTTGGACCATATATATGAGATGCACTTAAAAACCCCATAATAGATCTTCTATCAATTTATCTGCAAATGTCTAAAAATGGTATTTTTAAAATCATGACAGTATTGTAGCTTATATTATACAATTGTAAAGCATGCTCTTCTCTGCATCAAACTTGTCTGATCTTCTAAAATTTATGACATCCATAGTGCTAACTATCTCTCTTTTGACATCAATTACAATCATATTACCAAAAAAATCATAATCATATGTTAAATGGATAGATAAATCTAGACCAGTTTGTGTGCAATTACAAAAAAAAATTCTATTTTACAATTTTGACATAGAAGTGATAAAAATGGTGTCTACATTTGTTTATGTTTGAGAAGGCATTACAAGATGTATACAAGTAATCACTTTTCAAAGAATGAAAAAGTCATTAAAATGATCATAGAAAAAAATTAACGGATGTTAATTTTAATGAATTTGTTAAATTTACTATAAAATGGGTTCAAATGTGTCCCAAACAAGTTCTTGGTAATCCCTTAATGCCCTCTTGATGGGAGAGTCAATAATATTTTGGATGAGTGGACCCATGAAAGGAACAAATAATCATAGAGAGATTCATGAATCTAATTGTTATCTTATGTGATGCTTATTTCATTTTATTTTGTCTCTTTTACATAGATTAGATATGATTGATATGATTTTGATTTAGAAATGCTCTTACTATTAGTATTTGATGAGATTGATCTTATGCTCAGTTGGTTTAATGACTTTGATGTGAATAATCATGATGTTTGTTAGTATTATGATTGGATAGAGAGATAGAGTTGTATATTATTAATGGAATTTATAGGTAAAACATGTTTTAATACTTGATTTTAATTATGAACATGATAGTATATATCATGATATGAAACACCATGATGACCTAGCCATAATGTGCATAAGTACTAACCCCTGATCCAATATAAAATTGACAACAACACACCAATGATAAAAATCATGATGACAATGCTTATATATGACAATGGATGAACTCAAGTACAAGTGTATGATAAGGGACACCATGATAATGACCTTGTTGGCAAAATGGACTGAGTCAAGGAAAAACCAAAAAAGTAAACAAACAAGAAAACAAGTAAGAAAACACACAAATAGGAAAATAAAAGGCAATATTGTCTTTGATCAAATCAAAATCCACATGTGAAGGCTTAGGAATAGCAATTTTTGGAATGGATTCCCCTAAGCAAGGATGCATACAAGAGGAATAAGTGAGAATTGAACATCCCAAAATAATTTGCATGCTCAAACTTGCCCTAAATAGGGTGGAAGCCATGTGGTTGAATTATAGCAATTTCATTTGACTTTGTCCCAAATAGGGTAGATTTAGGAAGGACACATCCCAATGGTATATTATTTGATTGGATTAAGATTGATCAGAGGATATTTTACTAGACCTAAAATAAGAAAAATATTTTTGTATTTTGTGGATTTATATCTTTTTTGGATATTTTGGCCTTTTGTAATTTTTTTGATGTTTTAATATTATAAATGTTTAGAAATTTTTAAAAAAAATGAATATTTTTAAGTTTTTGGCATCTCAACTCAATGGATAATTATGAGATGCAAAATTATTTGACTCAAAAAATAGTGAGATCATGGAATTAACTCATAAAATGATGAGAATATGAAATTAACATGAAAAATGGTGAGAGTGTAGAATGGGGATGTTTAAGAGCATTTTAAAAATTATATGCACAAGGGATTGCTAACAAAGGGAAAACTTGTTCAAGCACCAAGATGGGATTTAATAGAAAATGGCATGATTATAATGATCAAATTGATAATAATAAATGATAAGCAGATGAGGAATATCCAAATACTATGTCATGTAAGAGCCAAAATGTCCAGTCATCAAAGTGTCACTAAGAGGATATGCCAAGAGATTTTCTAAAATAAGGCTTATAACAACTTCCAATTTCTCATTAATACCAAGATGAGAAGGAAAATTGGATCAATGTAGGATGAATATAAATATTATTTGAGACAAGGTAATATGATGGGAATTGAATGAATTTCAATGCAAGCAAGGATGCCTCCAAGTGTCAAGGTACTTGTAGACAACAAATTATTTACACACGATGCCAAAAACCTATTTTTCATCGTGATACTTACCCAAGGCACTACAAGCATAGTTTTCGCCATGGATAAATTATTTATCTTTCTCTTTTGATTTAATTTTTTATTTTTTTAATTTACATCTCAACTCAATAGAGGATAATGAGGTATACAATGTTAAATGTCTGATCTCTAACCCATGTTAATTTTGAATAGCTTCTCTAATAGAATTTTGTTTTTTATGTAGACTATACTAATGTCTAAATGATCTTTATTGGTTGTTGACTTAGTTTCCTCTAAACCTCTAGACAAGATGTCTTTATATCCTTTGGGAAAAAGAATACTACTAGGAATGTTCAATAAGGGTAAGCATGGGATAAATAGTCTAATTTTATAATATAAAATACATCTTCAATTAATAATAGGATTATAATGGAATTTATAATGGTTACATAATGAATGAAAATTAGGAATTTCAATCACATAGTGTTTATGATTCCGTATTTAACTTGATTTTGGTTATGGTGTGGCTGATATAGATTTCAATAATGTCTTCATCAAGTAATGATGAACTAATTGGATTAGTTATTGGTGCCTTAAAGAGGTTTTCAACAATAAAGGTTATTAATTGTTTTGATATAGATTTTCCAATAGTTCTTTGAATAAGGTTTCACTAAGGGATATTGGTAATTCATTTTTATTGTCTCTTAATGCCTTAATCAAGGTTTCACTAAAGGAATCTACTTTTTTTATTTTGCTTATTGTCTAGTGCCTTAAAAAGATTTCAATATAAAATTATTATTTTATATAAATGTTGTCTTATATCCCTAAAGATTCTACCACTGAAATGTCACCTTGAAATAAGTTCAATAATGTGTGATTTTGTCGATCCCAATCAAAATTTGTGGGAGGTGGAATATCAATATAATGGGTAGTATGGTTAATATTAAAGTCATATATAATGTTAATGTAAGGGGAAAAGGCAACACAATCCCCATAGAGACTACTAGGATAACTTGTGTCAATATCGAAGGAAACATCTTTGAAAACTATGGAAGGATCATAAATATATTCAATTTAATCTACAAGAAGTGTGTAATCAATGTCATAATATCTACCAAGGTATGTTGATTCTAAATTTATTTCAAAATCAAGTGGATTTGGTAGAATTGTATAGCCAATTTCATAATATCCACTAATATAGTCTAATTTTGAAGTTGATTCTAGCTCAAGAGTATTTGAACTCAATGTTGAAATTGATGTTAATTATATTTTTGATGTTAAATATGATAGTTTTTCTATAATGGAACCCAATTCTACCACTAGTTATAAAATAAAACTTTATTTTGATATAGATGTGGGTCTTAATTCTAATTTAGCCACATGAATGACCTATTAGATTGGGTTTTCCATAAGTACTTTTTTCACTTCTCATTAAGCAATGAAGGTTTTGGGATGTAAGGATTTCAAATAATAGGGAACATTTGATAATGGATGAAATATAGGTTATTTATCAATAATATGTTCATTGAATATGAGCTTATCAAAAAGGGGTTCATTAAGATAAGGCTCATCAAAAATAGGAGGATGGTCAAAGGGTGACACATCAAATATGGGTGACTTGTCTTGATCTAAATTTGGAAATGGATTAATCTAATTATGATTTATAAAATGATCTTGACATATCCCTAAAAATTTCTTCTCAGACATACTTGAATCCTTAGTAGATGATGGCCATTGGAGTGGTAATGATAAGATATTATCAAATTACTAGATTTATTGTGGTTTAAAATTTGAATGGGCATTAGACAAAGGTACCAAAATAATTTCCCTTTTACTAGAATTACCAATATAAAGTGGGTAACTATTAGATGGGATGTTTGATGGATGTCATTATGAAATAGTGTTAGTACTCCTACTTAACATAGAATCTAGTTTTCCTAGATTAAAATCTATAGGTGGTTGATCACTTGTTTCAAATATTCATAAAAAGAGATCATCCATGTTTTCAAACATGTATCATTCAAGGGCTTAACTTTGTGTGAATGACATGTAATTGAATAGAAACATAATATAAGATTGATCTAAGGATGCTCCCAAACAAGGATACATGTAAGGGGAATTATTGACCTTATTAAAATAGAATTGGGCCCAAGTAGGATAGAATTGGTTGGATTTCTCTAAGCTCAAATTGGACTTTGATGTTGTATTGGATTCAAATGAGAGAAATGATGGATGTCATGACTTCATCATTCCCACCTAAAAAGTGTGGGAGATTGAAAGAAAATATAAATACATGAATTAGAAATGATGAAATAAATCATTAGACTTGAAATGTTTAATTTAAACAAAAGAAAAGATCATATAAATACTAGAATTCAAACCTAGTTTTTAAATGGTTTTGAATTAGACACTTGAGAAAATGATTAAAATTAGTCTAAATTCACACAAACATCATAATGGTATAATTTCACATAAGAAATGTATGAAATATATGCATTTAACAGTTTTGGACATATAAGGGGAAAATGTTTGACTTAGAATGTGGATAGATTAACACCTTTTTATGGAGGTATGGTATGCTAATGTCGTGAACTTTGGTTTGACATTTTTTGGAATACAAAACAAGGTTTTGACATGATAATCAAGCATAAACACATAAGCATTATGAGACAATTTAATAACTGATGCATGTGTACATCACATTCATTAAATCTTCAATATGCTTGTCTTGAGATAATATTAAAATTTTAAGATTCATTAAATAAATTATTATAATTATTGGTGGTGTTTTAATCTCACATTTCTCTCAATAGGATCATACGAGAAAAGAAATATTAGGGGATGTTACCTTTACACTCTTGCATTAATAAATGATCCATGAAAAAAGAAGTATCTAATAAGAAATCCAATATCAGTTTATTCATGAGAGGATCTTGTCCTTTTGCAACCACTTTAGTCGTAACGGTCTCAGTGAAGTACTACCAAATTTGGGGTCTGCTTACAATTTTACTTGGATTTATAAATAGTCCTTTTATACAACTCATAAAATATAATACATGGGTATAGTTCTGTCAATGAACAGGTTCAATTTTGTTTCTAATATTATTCCTTTAGAGGGTATCACACCTTGACCTTGAGTATTGGAAAGAACTCCCCAACATTCTCTTCTCACATGATGATGTGCAAGCATAAATTCAAGCCTTCATGATGGAAATTATCCTCAATTATTAATTAAATTTGAATAAATTATATTTGGTACAAATTCTAGGTAATTGCATCCTAATCACTGCACCCTAAAGACTTGTGAGAAGGTGATGAAATCTAATCCTCATAGTCAAAAGAAAAAGGAAGGTTTTATCATTCTGATTTATGCAATTCCCACTAAGGATGATTGAAGAGCATAGTAGTTAAATATTCAAGATTAAAATAAATAGAAAAATTATTTTTCTAAGTCATCCAAAAGGGGAGAGTATATGTATAAAATATCTTCACAAAACACTCAAGAAACAAGAAAACTTGTACAAAATGAATAAACTTAAAAAATAAACAAGTTTTATTATAACCCAAAATGAAATATGAATTATTTTTAAGACACTAAAATAAATGTGAGTAGATAAATTATTTATTTGAATAAATCATCACATATTTTTTATAATCTACAAGTAAACAAGGTAAGTAGTTTTGCTTGGTAGGTATTTGGCATGCGTAAATCTATAAACAAAATGTTAAAAGTAGTAGTCAATAGTTTAATAATAACTTATAAAATATAAATCAATTTTCTTTTAAAAAAAATATGGGTTTATTATAGGATAAATCCTCACACCCATGATAATATTAAGATTAAAATAGATAATAGATCAAAAATTATGATTACTTTCCTAGCCATTTTTAGCCAAAAAATAAAATGTGGCAGTTAGTAATTTGACCATAAATCTTAAAATATATATAAGTTTTTAATGAAATTTTGAGAGGTTTTTTATAAAATAAATTTATACATCCTTAAAAAAATTATATTAAAAAATATAACAGGTCAAAATTTATGAATATTTTATCAATCATTTTTTAGATAAAACATAAGATCTGAAATAAAAGATGACAGTTGGTAATTTGACCATAACTCTTAAAATAAATATCATTTTTCAATTAATTTCAAAAAAAATTTAATAATATAATAATTTACACTCATGTAAAAATATAAATTAAAATAGATAACAAATTAAAAGTTATAAATATTTTACCACCCATTTTCTAGCAAAACTCAGAATTAAAAAAATTAACTACAAGACTAATAAAGATACTAGAAGAATTTGTGTGGTGTGAGTTGGATCCCATTGATTATGACATATATGTCCATAGGATTCTTCACAAGTAATATTTTAATAAATATTAGATAATTCTATCAAAAACAAACAACTAAAAAAATTGAGCCTAGGACCTAATGAGCATATAAAGATTAGCGAAAAATGCATTAGATTTCAACCAAAAGCATGAAACCTTCAATGGAAACATATTTGTATAGGATTTATTTTGTGTGTAGAATAAAATGGTGTTTTTCAATACCATTTTGTGTTGAGACATATATATCTAAGCTATGAACTAGTTTAATTTGATCAAGAAATCAAAAATATGATGCATAAAAGGACTCGAGAACTTGTCAGCACTTTGTTGTATATCTTGAACATGTTCATTGCAAAGGAGAAGAGGTATATTTATAAAAAAATTAGAATTAATTAGGACCCCTTATATTGAAATAAATATTAATGGTTAAAAAAAAATTAACAATAGTGCACATGGATCAACACATGGATCGCTAATGTGAGCCTTTCATGTTACTCAAGATGAAGGGTGGAGGATGATCTTTAAAAATATCAAAGGAGGATTAATATAAACCCTTCATATTTTTTTCCAAGATGAAAGGTTGATAATTTTACTTGTAATATTTTTTTTAAGTCATTATTAGCCATTTATCTTATTTCTAAGATAAAATGTGAAGAATCATTCCTAAGAAAGTACATTGATAATCAGTGTAGGCCCTCCATCTTGTTTCTAAGATGATAGGTTGAGAATGTTCTCCTATAATATATAACAAGATTAATTATGGGTCCTTAATAAGAGTGGATAATATTCTTTCATAATAATTCATTTAATAAATTATTTGGCTCACAAAAGAATATTCCATAGGATCTCAATATTCTTTCTTGAATGAAGATGCCTTTTGAAAGGAAAATGAAGAATTAACACTTGAAATGAACTTATAATTCTATTTGTATAGAACTATAATTAGAATAATTATTAATTAAAATTCATCAAATATCAATTTAATTAATATAATGTGGGAAAATTGATTATAAGAATGATTTAGAGAAGGGGAATTGATTGTATTAATTGATCAATGAAAGGAAATTAATGAATTGATCAGAATAAAAGAATGACAAGATAAAATGACCAAAATGATAATTGAACATATCTAATATGTTGAATTATCCTACCTAGATATGCTCCAAGATAAATTTAAACTTGTATGTTAGATGAATAGATGTCATACTAGTTTATGTGCAATTACAAGAAGTCATTCTATTTTATAATTTTAACACAAAAGTAATAAAAATAGAGTGTCTATAATAAGTTTGATCAGTTTATAATTTTTTAGATTGAATTGAGTTTAAATTTTTTATATACTTAATTATAATTTGATGAATATGCTTAATGGATAATGTATAAATATTTTCAAAGGAAATAGTTATAGAAAAATAATCTTAAGATAGAAAGGAATAAGTGGAAAGATTCATGCATATGTAAGTAATCACTAAATAAACCATGTCACCAACTTATTTTTGATTAAGTTATGTATATTCCTTGATTCAATCAACACTTTCACTTTGATTTACTTGTAAAAAACATGACCTTTAAGGTTTGTGGAGTGATGATACCTAAAAAAGAAAGGCACGATATAGTTGGTTGAGTATCTTTTGATTCCTCCTTTAGCTCATCCTCACTCTTGCCTACTTCATTATCACCTTCAATGTAGAAAAAAATCTTATCAACACATGTATGTCCTTTTTTGTATTTTTTATCATAGTTAAAACATAATCCTTTTTATTATTTTCCTTTAATTTATTGAGTAGTCAATTTGGTAAGCTAAGGGAATGATTTTGTTATAATAATGCACTCTTTGCCAATAGTTAATCCCCACTATTTGATGAAATCTCTTTCCTCTACTTTACTTGTGAATACCATAAACTTAGATATTTAACTTGTATTAAATATGTGAAATCAACTTTGATGATGTTCTTAAGCCCACCTAAGAACATGACATTCAGGTTATCCTTTGTGATATCATCCACACGTAAGGACATGTTCTTTAATTATTGAATATCATCCTTGATAGTCCCTTTTTCATAGTTTTGTTAACTTATTGAAGTATTTATGTATTAAATCATTATGGTAGTGCATGTGTAGCTCATTAGTGAACACTGACCAAGTAATTGTAAGACCCTTTTTTAATTTTAATTGCATAATCATATATACCAAATGAACTAATCCCATTCTAAATATAGAGATGCCATGACCACATTTTATGCATAGGGGTTTGATGTAAGTCAAATAATTTTTCTATTTGATTGATCTAGGTGGTTGAATCCTTACCATCAAGCTTGCACACTTCCACTTTTGGTAGCATGATCTGTGAACCTGTATTTAAAATTAGATTATTCTAGTTATGAGAACCTAAGTGGCCTAATGGATAATTATTGGGAAGTGGCACTGTGGAAATATCATCCATGAAAATTGATAATTTCACATTGATGTTACTCATATTTCCTTTTATTATGTCCAATTCACCATTAAGCACATCCAAATCCTCTTTTTTGGGTATCCAACTAGTTTAACTTTTAAAAGATTTGTGGAATGTAAACCCTATGTTGTTAAAAGTCTAAAACATTAAATCAAGAGAGAAATATGTAATAAATACAACCATTGATTTTTACAATAATTAACCTAATTAATTATTATAAAAATAGTAAAAAATCACACACATATGTACTTAAATATAAATTGATTGAGATAGATGATTTAAAGGATAAAAATTGGCATAAAAGATGATTAGGGTGTCATAAACAAGATCCAGGTGTCATAACTCCTCTTGGATAATAGTGTGGTTCCCTGAACAGTAATGCATCATGATGGTGTCTTCTATTTTGTGCTAGTGTCCTTGTGTATGGATTGATGTGAACTTATAAGATCAATTGTGTCTAATTTTGATAGGCTCAAACCTGTGAAGATGAAACATACTTCACTATATGTGTACTATTTTTGACTAAATTGTGAGCAAACCCTAGACTTTCATGTTGTTAGGTTATTTGAAGATCACAAGTAGAAAAAGTGTGATGTTAGTTGGGTAGGCTAGGCTTCCTCAACACCCCACTGTGTTAATATTTGCCTACATACCCATACCTCGAGAGGGGATCAAACTTGATGTAGTTATCCCAATCTAAGTTTTGGTTCAAGAACAAGTAAATGCTAGTATGAGTGTTAGGTTTAGTGCTTTGAATGAGTCCTGAGACTGTAAATATGATTAAATTGATCTTAGAAATATTGTAAATGGTTATATTCATAACTAGGGTAGAATAAGGATTGATGACTTTTATTTTGCATCATTTATTTTGAGCTTCTTTTTTTTATTTGCATCATATTTCCATCTAGTAGATAAATGGATAAAATTGGTGTATATATACTAATATGGTACTTGTGCAGAGTCTAAAATAGGTATAATCTAACCCTAGGTATCTTAATAATTGAAAATACATCTATTGGGGTCAAAATTAGGCAAAGGATACCAATGCAATCCCTTGGTCACTAGCACATTACACTAGTGTCCAAAGAAGTGTGTTAGTGTCTATGTGGTAGAACCTGAGGCACTAGAATCTTAAATTCCTAGGGGAAGCTTTGAGACTAATTTTGAGATGTCTAGAGATGTTTAATAACCACACAAAAGTTGAATAAGAGTTGAAAGATGCCCTAAGATAGGTCTAAGGCTAAGCTAGTGATAGGTTGGTCTCAAATAACACTCATTACACTCAATTGGCATTTTATATGACTATATTTGTCTCTCCTTTATTCTAAAAATGAATCAAAGTGAAATTAGTAGGATAAAGGAAAAAGAATCGTACTTAGACTTACCTAAGAAGTGAAGCCATTGAATTTAGATCTAAGTATGCGAAGCATGCTCCATTACATATCATGTAAATTAAACATGGATAAATAATCCCTTAATTAAGTAATATAAAAAACAAATACAAATTGAGTAAAAATATAAGAGAGAGGAAATGAATGAATACACCTCACTATGTGCATGAATTAATGCAAAAAACTAATGACATCCTATGTGTGTATAATTAGTGAATAACTTGGACTGAGTTTATGGATTACTCAATTCCCATGTGTGGATGGTTCAATAACTCATTATAATTTTGACTTGATCATTACCCACCCCTACATGGTGAATCATACACTATGAATAACTTAGATTGGACTAATAAATTATCCAACCCTCTTATGTAGGTGGATAAAAATTTCAAGTAGGCTATGACTCTATCATTACCTACCCATGTGTAGTAGATTCATCTCTAACTCAAAATATATTATGTAACTAAAAATTTATAGGATGGCTCTAGAGCCACGTAGAAACTTTAAAATGTAAAACATCCAAGGAGCCTCTTAGGTAGTCAAAAATGTAGCTCATGGACTAAAAAAATATACTAACCATTGAAGAAAATTAAGTCATTAATCTAGTGTGAAATTGGTACAAATGGTGTCTAGAGTATATAATGTGTAAAATTACATAAAATTATGAATCCATCTGAGATGAGATAGTGCAAAATTGATCATGTGGAAATAAAATGTTGTGCACATGCCCCCATTTTTAATATTTGTGTATATGGATTTTACACTGAGTTTTAGTAATATGTGTTTTTTTTTATATTTAAAATTAAAATGGGAGTGATCATGCCACACATGATGCCCCCAATCTGAGTAAAATAGTATTATTTTATGCAAAACTAAGATACTATAAGTATGATTGATAATCTGTGACTGATATTGTGAAAACTAAACTAGAATTATTGTACCTTTTTGGTCTATATATATATATATATATATATATATATATATATATATATATTCCTATTTTTAGAGGTACTGGATAGTAGTTCAGTCCCTTGGATAATAATGTACTATCCTAGTGTCCTTCTGTGCCAAACTATAATTGATCTGTGTGTGACTAATTTTTATTATATTTTCTTGAATCTAAGATCTATAATATATGTCTATGTGTTAAAAATTATACATTGAGTGCACTTGGATGGCCTTCTCTCTATGATAAATCCCTATGAATGCCTCATCTTTTGATGGGAATTTTTAAACTTGGATACGAATTATCCTCAAAAGAAAATATTTGCATCATGTTTGTTATCTTGAACATTTATGATATCTATATAATGAACCAATATAATGTATATACATGACTAAGAATAAGTTAGTAATGTATAATGTATTTTAGATCTAACATTCACATGGTTGTCAAGATATATATAAAAATGTAAGCATGTATATGAGCTATAAATCTAGATATAATCTGAGTAACTACCTAGGGGATGGGGCATAATGTCCATTAAAGCACCCAAAGAGGAAGGGGAGATGCATGATGTCCCTCATGGCATCTAAAATTTAGTTTGAAAACAACAAGCAAGAGACAAGTGTCATGACCATGACACATACATAAAAGCATACATACAAACACATGAAGAATGCAAAGTAAGCCAAGGTACCATAATACAAGGGATATGGACATATGTCACTAAATTTGATAAATTAATACATACAAAGACATATTCACATGTCCATATATGAATAGAGAAAGCAAAGTTGGATTAAATCTACATGTAAAGACATGTTCAAATGTTCACATACATAATGAAGAAGGTGTAGACAAGGGAAAGTGAATATGATCTACAAATAAATTCTAGCCTAGAAAAGATAAATTACACTATTATTTTTTCTTGTTGGTATATTTAGATAATCAGGGTCATGACCAATATAGATATGTTAGACTTAACTAAGGGGTCTCTTATCACATAATATCACTAGAGAGGGTTCCAAAACCTCTAGTCAAGAAATAACACATAATAACCCTAGTTAGGTCTTATGTTTTCTTATCAAAGTAAATGATAAAGTAAAGTAAATCTAATCTAATGCTCACCAAATCATGTATAATAAATAAGGATAATAAACATAAAAGTAAAAATACAAAGAAAAACTCTAATCAAGTCAATATAGATATAATCTTAATGTTTGGTGAGATTTACATTCAAAATATATTACTTATGTTACTTCCATATAATAAAATAGATTAATATTTAGAAATACTTATCTTGAAGATGAAATCATCGAGGCTCAATCTCTCCCTTGGTCAATGGTGCTTTGCTCAAAGTTGTTGTGGTTTGTAAGGATCACTAAGATAGATAAACTTTAGGCTATATGACTTCTCTTGTGCTTCCAAGACTTTTACACAATACAAAATTCTTGTCTCTAATTGTAAACCCCAAGTAATGACTCCTCAAGTAAAATGGTGGAAGAACATATTGTAAAAAATTGCAAATGAATGATTATCTCTATGTCTCTCTAATAAAAATGGAAAAAAATATGTGTTTATAGAGTTGGATCTAACCTTAAACCATTCAAAAAAAATTAGTCAACAAAGTCAGCCCAATCTACCTTTTTATTTAGTAAATAAAATAATTAGGTCTCATACTAGGTTGGCTAAGGGTGACCTAGTCCCATAACATGCTTATTTTTAAGAATGAGGTTGGCACATGTGATATTATCTGGTAAATTAAAAAAATAAGTTTTGTATTAGATAGGGGTTGTTTGAGGCAATGAATTACTTGGAGGAGTTTTCAATGGAGGTTTCAAAGTTTAAGAAAATGTATAGGAGAGGTTTTTGTTGGTTTCAAGTGGTGGTATAGAAAACAATAATTTTATGAAGCACCAATGGTTTTTCCACCCCTTTCTTAGTGCACCCTTTAAGGCATGCACTCAAAGAGATTGAGTATCTACATGTTCCTATAAGAGAAAAAGCATCAATAATTGATAAAGTTTAAAAATATTATGTGTATATATATGCCCCACTCAAAACTCATCATGTGACATGCAGTTACAACTTGGGATGGTGCTTTAATAAAAGAACACAATAATATGCAAGGCTAAGATAAATAAATTACAATATTTTAAAGTATAAAATAGTTGAAAGTAAATGTCTAAAAGGAAATAACTGAAATAAATAAGTAATAGATGCATACATTAACTTACCTTTATCATATATGGTTGTTTATTTTGTTTTTAGTTTTGATCTTAGAGGGTGCATAGACTGCTTTGAACAAACCCTAAGGATATAAAAATTAAAAAGTTAAAATAAATAAATGCAAGAAAGTTAAGATAACTGCAATGTGTGGCATGATGTGCTTAGAAATTTTGTAATCTAGGGTGATAAATACCAAGTTAGGACTAAATGACCAAGTCAAAATTTTAGATTAAATCAAGTAACTAAAAAGCCACGGCTACTAACTGATTGAAAAAATAAAACAAGTATACCTTACGTAAGAAAGGAAGACAAACCAAATCAAACTAAGTATATAATAAAAATGATAATCTAACATTAATGTGAAAGTAGTAAAAATCATTACTTAAACAAACATGGGCAAGAAATGGTAAAACAACATTGATCAGTAAGTAGTAATAATCCGTACTCAATCATCAATGTAAAAAGTATATGAAAGGTAAAACAACATTGGTGAGAGAGAAATAACAATCCAAATTCACTCAACGATAGAAAAAGTACTAAAATATAGAAATGGATGTTGTTGTCCAAAAAAAGGAATGATAACAAAAAAATTTCAAATAAAACTAAAGCAATAGTATAAATGTAAAGTCATGGTGTAAAAAAAATAATCATAGTCACTCGGGCTTATTTTTTTGTTATAAAAAAGATAAAACCAAAAAAACATAGTGATATCATGTTTTAAGATATGAATAAGAAGGAATATAGAAGTGATAAAATAGATTTAGAAACAAACTTTCATGTTAAGGGAATGAAATGGGTGGTAGGGTAAATGAAGGAAAAATCAAGGTAGAGAAATGCTTTATTTAATTCAATAAACTAAAATTAGTTTTATTAGAACAAGAGGACTTTTGACATTAAAGACTCTAAATAATTTATCCTAACCACAAAAATTTCAGATCATCAAATGAAGTATGAATATCATCCCATGAAATTTATATACATGGAAAGTAAAATGGACCTAGCTTCCCACAACATGTTTCTCATTCCTCAAAACCCCTTACAGAGTCATTGATCTACTGCAAAGATTGGTTACTTACGTGAGAAAGTGGATATCACTATAGATTTTTGAATTCTCTTATTCCAATATTCTAGCCTACCACACCCCAATGGACCTCGACTCTCTTATGAGGCCAACTATGGAGTTTGAGCTTTGATTAGAGATAGGAGATGTGCTATGAGTCACATATTTTAGTGTGATGTTCATTTTTATATTATATTTTGATCATTTCATTTTATTTTAAATGATTTAACTTTTAAATTTTGATGTCTTTTATTATTCATCCTCCATACGGATTCAAAGAACTAAACATGGGTGCTAAAGATGACTATCATTTGAAAATTTTGAATTTGGTAACTAAGAAAGAGGACTTAGAGAGTATGGTGTCTAATATTTTTATGTATTCATGTGAAATAAAATTTACATCTTGAATTTGACCTTATTTTATCTAAATTGGAATGAAAATAATGAAAATTAAGGAGAAAGAACATAAAATAATTTAAATTGATTCAAATCATAAGACATGTGACAATGTAAAAGGGATACAATGATAGGTAAGTATGATTCTTTATCATAAGAATGTATGTATGTATGTATGTATGTATGTATGTATGTATGTATGTATAGGAAAAAATGTTAATATAGTTTATTTGTGAAAGTTTTAACCACAAAAGAAACAAAAACCGGGACTAAAAATATGGGATCATAAACTTGTAATCATTCCTTAACAAAAAAAGAACACTTAGTTTGATAAAAATATGTGAAATAATATGTAGATTTTATGAGGAGCGTATGGTCATATCCATGGTATTACACTTTGAATCATACAATATAAACCCAAGTGGGTGCAAAAAATGGTGTGAAAAATGGTATTTGTGAGGAGAGCCTAGTCCTATCCATGGTCTTAAACTACAACTCACAAAATAAAAATTTAAGTGAGTCTAAAATGATTTGGAAAATAAAAAACTTGTAATTAAAAAAGAAAAATCATGAAAATTTTATATATGAAATAAAAAGGTATTCATGATAAAAACCAAGTTTTATCTACAGCATTACAATGAAACTCATGAGTTTAAAGAAACCAAAAGACTAAATGAGGGAACTTAGGGTTGTGTATAAAATATATTACTATAGAGCATGAGATCATTGGAGAAGTCATGCAATAAGTGTTAGTAGTACAATGTATAGGAGTATGAAAATAAGGGAGATGTTTAATTAAAATATTTCTTCAAATATTGCACATTAGTGTATTCTTTAATAATATGGCCTTCATTAGTTTGTATATGATAAATTCTAGGACCAAGAATGCCTTTCACTAAATATATTTCCCACCATTTTGCATTTACTTTCCTTCTTTATCATGGGTGTAATCTAATTTGAGGATGAGATTTCCAACATTAAAAGTGCAGACTTTGACCCCTTTATTATGTTATTTGGTGATACAAGCCTTGTATTGATAATTATATTGAAGAGTAGCTAAATGGTGTTCATCAATAAGGTCTAAGGAATGAAGGTGATCTTCACATAATTCTTCATTAGGAATGATACTATGAAGAGATATATGTAAATATGGGAGCTCAATTTCTAATGGTAAGATGAATTCAGAACCATATATTAGTGAGAATGGTGTTGCCCCAATGGTAGTACGGTAGGCCCAAAGTGTAGGCCATATGTGAAGATGCTAATTAGTGTAGGTTTCTTGTATGGTTTTTTGTAAGAGTTTGTTGATAATTTTGTTAGTGGCTTCATCTTGGCCATTGCATTGTGGATGGTAAGGCGTGTAAATTTGTGAGAAGTTTTAAATTTGACACATAACTATTTCATGTCCTTGTTTTTGAATTTGCCACCATTATTAGAAATGATAGTATGGAGAACTCAAAAGCCACAAATGATTTGGTTAAGGATAAATTCATAAATATTGGTTCCCATGACATTGATAAGAGGCAGGGATTCTACCTATTTATTAAAAAAATTAGTAGAAATAATGATAAAAATATGACCATCTTGTGACTGAGGTAATTTACTAATAATATATAATCCCCACATGGAAAATGTCCAATGAGACTCCATGGTTTAGATCTCAGTTGGTGGTGAATTGATTAAATCATCATGAAGTTGGAAAGGATTACACTTTTTGGAAAAATTTATAGCATCCTTCTCTAAATAAGGCCAAAATTATCCCATACATAAGTATTTACATTTTTTATCATGTCCACTACAATGACTAACACAAATGTTCCCATATGCTTGTTTGAGGAGAAAATGAACCTCTTCTTGTATCACATAGTAGAGTAGGGTACCTTATGCATTATGGAAATAAAGGGTGTTATATTAGAAGACATATTTAAAGCCTTGTTTACTTATTTTGGTATTTTTATGTGAATTTGTGGCTAGAGGATAGTTCTGATATTTAGGGAATTGGATGATATTTTTGTACCATGGATTTGTTAAATAGTGATAGCTTCAATATGATAAATGATTGAATCGTTTGGTTGGATAAAAGAGGGTATTTTTTTTAATAATAAATTAGGAATCATTAATTACTTGGTGAGGATGAAATAGATATGCTAAAGAAATAAGAGAATCATCTATGAAATTATGATCTCTTAGAATTGGCTTAATGGTAAAAAAAGAAAACTCTTTGGAAAGTGTGGTTATCATTTGATGATAAGCAACTGGATTTTCATTTTTACATTTATAATCACCATTAACCTAGTGGTAGATAAGTTGTGAGTCACCCAAATCATGTGGATTTGGGATATCCAAGTCAAGTGTTGATTTCATACCTAAGATGAGAGATTCATATTTGGCCATGTTATTAGTAACATTAAAATTAAACCTAAATATCATAGGTATGATCTTACCATGTGGATTTGTTAGGATACAACCTACCCCATATCCTTGGAGGAATTTGGTGCCATGAAAGTGGAGGGTCCAAGTATATTCATGAAAATCAATGATAACTTTAGGGATCTCTTAAATAACTAATTTAGCTTTAGTAGTATCGACAATGGGTTGGTATCTTCTTGATTATTTGTAGCTAAATCAGTAGTGAAATTATGGAAATAATCTTTAAGGGAGATATCCTTGTTAAGACCTTCAATATAAAGAATGTTGTCATTGGGGAGATTATTTTGAAGCCGATTTGTAATTGGTATAGGCATCACTTCAAGTTGGTCAGTAATAATATGCCCTTTGACAAATTTTTGTGTAATAATTAAAATGTGAAATTTCATCAAGAGGACCATCCATTTGCCAATTCTATATCCATGTAAAAATGCTTTCGAGAAGAAATGAGGAAGTGGATCAGAGTGAACACTGACATAAGTGTTTTGATAAATCATATAGTGACAGATATTTTTAGCTACAAAGTAGATAGCAAGGAAATCAAATTTTATTTTAGTATAATGTTTTTCATAGTCAATGAGGCCTTGACTAATGTAGTAAATGTCATATTATTTAATGGTATCATCTTGTTGGGTAAGCATTTCCCCAAATGATATGGGGGTTGAAGAGGTGTATACGATTAAAGGATGGTCATTTAAAGGTATTCAAAGGGTGGGAGGATGGAGCAAATATTATTTCATATTATCAAAATATTTCTAGCATGAATCTATCTATTTTATAGCATTACCTTTTTTAGAAGGGAATTAACAAAGTAAATATGGTAATCTATTTTTGGGATGAATTATCATATTATTAGAGGTTCTATGTAGCACCCTAATAAGGAGAGGAGTGTTCATGTCCTAACCTCAAACCTAGCCCAACATGGGAATGACCTTAGGTTATGGGTCACCTACTATCAGGCCAAACCTCTACATTTTAAGGGGCTAGCTCCCCTAATTTTATAATTCAATATTTTCTCTATGACCTTAACCCATTTGGGATGAAAATGGAAGATATATTGCATGAATGAAACCTACTCTAAAGTGGTGATGCACCATGAATTCATTTATCCACTCTTTGAACTTGAACTCTTTATCATACTAATAGACTATGAATAGAACTAACACACTTCCTAAAATGGATTACAAGATATAGTGCTTGACCTAGAGGTTAGTTTGATTGACTTAATATGGAGAAAAATGAGATTAAGGACTAATTAAAGGCACTTATAGTCAGCAATCCACTTCATACTTGAGACATCAACATCAAGACACACTGAATGACCTATAAGGAAAGTTTTTTAGCACTTAGGTGGAACTTGGACCTACAAAGGGAAGATTAAAACCACTTTTGTATATCAAACAAGTATGAGACACTAAGTATAGATTGGTAAATAGTTTTAAATGTTATATTCATCACTCTAAGAGGTGTACAAGTATAAGTGTTGGTAGAGTTTCCTCATATCAGTTTGAAGGATACATTACAAGGCCTAAAAGACTAAATATATAGAAGAATGGGATGATAAAAAGAGGGAGAATTGCATGTAAATGTGGATAAGGGGTCATAATAACCGTATTTAACTCAAAATAGTAGCTACAACAGTTATACAATTCTCCTTCAATCCTCTTATGTGTTGAACCTCCTTAGTGGCTCCTTGAATGAGATGTTGGAATTAAAAATTAGATAAAGGAGGTTGAGTCAACTTTAATTACACTATGTCAAGGCTTGACCCTACCTATAATAGTCCATCATGCTCCTATATGGTAATTACAATCATGAGTTAGGCCATCATAGTCATGTAGTAGTCCACACTCCTCTGAGGAAAATTGGCAAGGTCAAGGAAAATTATCTCAGCCTCCATAATAGATTTAAAATGTATATTGAATCCCTTTAAAGGGTCAGTTACCAATGTATCAACCTTGAATTAACTCACTCCACTGGCCTTTCAATGCCAACTTGACCTTCTTTGATGACCAATTAGGCCTATTAGGCCTAATTACCTAAGTGTTGAAACTTGTCAACCATTAGAGACTTGAAAAAAATATTAAAAACCTATGTATTAATATGATCAATGCCTAAAAAAACACTTCTAACCATTACATATGCTTAAAAAGACATTAGGAACTTGAAACTTCAATTCACTGAGCTAACGGGTTCATTTCTCTTCAGGCATTGGTAAATTGGCATCTTTGAAGGTACTTGTAGAGGTCCTTCCATATGGAATATTGGTCATGTTAAGACTTTATAACATATATTATGTCCCAAACTATCCATTCCAAGAATTGGAATCATCAAGAACTACCAAACACCCTTTATTTTGCTCAAAACCCTAAAAAAGTGCCTATTTATGACAATTCCATACAATGTTCGTATAGTCAAGTACCATAAGTGGATTACCCTCTAAATTTAATTTATCTTCCATGATTTGTTTAGACCATTTCGGGATGTTAAGGCATTAAAATATCAACTTTTCTAAGACTAGGTCTGACTAGGGTTTTAAGGAGGTTTAGGAATACTCAGAAGTCTTAAGGATGGTTTATATAGTATGGACATCCAAGATTAGAATAAATGTCATGAATATATATGGAATAAACCTAACTAACTTCCATGAATGGATAGGATTCCCATGCAAAGGATGGGTGAAGAGTCCAAAGGTGACCCTAGGGTATTTTACTGGCCATTTCTGAGTGCCTATCTTCTTAAGGTTTGTTCATAGATTTTGGCCTCCCAATCCTAATAAATCTAGCATAGATTATTAGAGAAAAAGGGTACCTAAAACATTCCAATATCTTTGGTCCTAAGAGCTCATGTGGTTGAGTGGGTGAACTCCTAAAGTTGGTCTTCAAACTACTTGTGTGTAGGATTAGGTGCTTTGAGTGATGTTTTGAAGATATTATGACTTCTCCCCACTCTTTTCCACCTAAATCCTCTTATATCAAGTCTCAAACATCCTTATATCCCGTCATTTTAATCTACAACATGATATAGGAACATGTAAGAGATTTGATGTGGCTCTAAGGTATATAGGTAGGACTGTGTGAGTGTGTTTGAGGCTTGTCATTAAGTTAATTTATTGTATCCTTGAGTGATATACCCCTTTGAATAAAGACTTCTCCATCATGTTTTACTGATTCAAAACCTTTTTAGGGATCCTTTTCCACTTATAAATCTCCTAAGACCTGGTCTTGTCCATTTAGTATTTAACTATCTACCTATATTTGTCATGGTTTGAGACAAAATAGTGGGTATACCCATTATTTATCTGAATAATACAATAAAATGAGTCCCTTTTATACCTTATGAGTACCTTCTCCTCCAACTTTTAACACTTTACTGTGCATATAAGGCTCTCAAATGGCTATTTTTTCTCAAACTTATCTTTGATTGCCTGCAGACTATGAGTTTTAGGTGCAAGGGTTTGAGGTGACCTCCTTTTGTTCATTTGAGGATCTCTAGATATAAATCCCATTTAATGGTCCTTAGGTAACTACATTGGTTCCTCTCATGTTTCATCTCCTTAAATTCATCTTTTTCTTGTATCTCATTTGGTACTATAAATGCACATGAATGTCTTCCTATGGCTAGTTGACTATGTTTAAACTTAAACCCTGGGTATGCCCTTTCTTGTTTATAGCCTGATTAAGAATGAGGTCTCAGTATTTTAAAAATTTCATTATTATTGGATTATAAAATATCTTTACTCATGTATTGATACTATTCTAATTATCCTTGGTCTCTATGCCATTACAAAAACTCCTTGCTCCCATTGATAGAACTACCTTGGATGATTAGCCTATAGGTATTAGACTATGTTAAGGGTTGGGTAGGGTATTATCTCTTTCCATTTAAGTGTCATGAACCTTTATGTTTATTCTTACCTTAAAGAAGATATTTTTGAATCTAACCTTTCCACCCATGTCTCAAGGGTAACCTCCCTTCTACAACTTAGATTTCTTGCTTTTCACAACTTGGTTGTAGATTGATATTATGCTACTATAGGTGTTATTTTAGGTTGTGAAAGAGAGATAGGCACTCTAGGAGATAGGGTTACTCTTTAATAACCTTCAGTGATTCTCATTTAAAACTTTATTATGTTAGGTCTATGTCTAATCTTCCCCTATTTTCATCCTTCATTACTAGGTTCAAAGTAACTTTCCTTCTCTTGCCCTTGTGTATTGCCTATAAGTATGCCTATATTAAGCCTTTTAGAGGGGTTTAAATTATTTACAGTTGTAGGTATAGAAATCCTTTAGCATCACCAATATATAAGACCTTCCATTAGTTTACTCATATTCCCATGAAGCACACCACAATCTCAACCTCCTCCTTATGCCATAAGTAGACTAGTTAGATAATTGAAGGTGAGCATTCTACCTTGTGTGGGGAAGTGTTGACATAAAGGCATAAATTGGACATATAGTGATGATTTTCTCTTGAGCATCTCATCATCTATTTTTAATTATGTTTCATTATCCACTTCAAACCTAAGGTAAACCTTGACTATCCTCTCATTGTTCAGTCACCAAAGAGTGTACCCTTATGCTGTACAGACTGAGACAGTCCAAGTACATCTCCTGAGGTGGATGTTCCTTTGACTACTTAGGGTGTTTTGAACATTAATATATGGTGTTAATTCATAAAAAAATACCCCTTCTCTCACTTACTTTTCCTTTGAATGGGACTCCTTAATCATGTTTCTTGAGTGTTATTCTATAGCAGTCAAATAACTAGTTGTAGGTCTTGATTTGTCATATTAATAGGGAATGAGACCAATAAAACTCTAATTTCTATGACCTTATAGTCTCCAAGGGTTAAAAAATGGTGTAGAAGATAATTTTTAACTTTTTAGACTTAAGAGAGAGGATGGGTGGATAGATTCTAGAAGTGGAGTGATAAGGGGATGGAAACATGAAACAGGGGAGATGACATAGTGTAAAGATAATGATGGAGATGTGAAGTGGTAGTGATATGGATAGGTCATGAAATGGAGTGTAAGACCCATTATAAGGACAAACTTATGAACATTTGAGAACCTCATACCTATACCTAATCCATTATGAAGCTTTTGAAGGAAATAGCAAACCATACACAGCCTAAAAAACTTTAAAACTTTGAAAACCTTAATTTTCTCAAATAAACCTTAATCTTTACTAACAAGTGAATGACGTGAGTTTGTAGAGAAGGAGATGGTTAATAAGACTTATAAGGATGTTAATGGGGTGTATAATCCTACTAGTAAGAGCATGAATTTTTTTTACATCAATATAACTCTCCTTTTCATTCTCTTGAGCAACTTTTGAAGTTTTGTAAGTGTCTTTGGACTGCACACAGTCTGTTACTTAGTGGTCTTTAAACAAGTATGAGTCCCTTCCCCTTGAGGTATCTTGAGATGATAAGAGACCATTAAGTATTAAATTTTGAGAAATAAAGCATTGAAACTATCAATACACCTCTACAAACTTCACACTCAGATTATAGCTCCTAGTGATGACATAAAAACTTGGTCAATACGGTCAATCCTTCCTGCAGGTTGTACATAGTGTAAAATCATTAAAAAATTCCAATTTTATAAGATCACATGTGTGATGAAATTTTTTAAATTTCCATGGGAGGCTCCTACAATACCTAACACAACAACATCAGTGATTAGATTGAGCAAACAACTCAAGATTTCATGAAAATCATCTAGTTGAAGATGGCATGTGCAGATGAGAAGTGTATACACATTCCTTAAATTCTTAAGGAAGGTTCATAATGTTGGGGAGACCAATATTTATATAAATTACCATGATTGGAATTTGGTTGAGTCCAACTTCCATGGCTAAGAGATGGGACCTCCACTCTCTCTCTCTCCTCAATATGGTACAAGCAAAAACCTGAGGTGTACAAGCTTGTAAAGAAGGTGAAGGATTTTTAGGACTATTTTTGGGCTTGAATTATCTCCATTTGCTATGAAAATATGTTGAGACATAAAACTTGAGTTCTCCTTCATTCTCATAGCCCCGGTTATATGGTACAATTCATGTATTTTTTACAATATAAAGAATTACCCCAAAATCCTTGATTTTTCACTATTTTCTCAAGTTTCAAATTTTTAGAATTCCATATGGGGGTAAATTATGGTATCCATACATTAATAATCCTTTTACAAGAAAATAAAAATGTAAGGGGAAGTGTAAAAGCCATAAAATGCATTGTGGGGCCTGGCTTAGTGGAAAGAGTATTGGTGGCCCATAAAAGGACTTTATGTGGTGTGAAATGATTAGG
The DNA here is from genome assembly GCA_037957365.1 of Torreya grandis. NCBI lineage: Eukaryota > Viridiplantae > Streptophyta > Pinopsida > Cupressales > Taxaceae > Torreya > Torreya grandis. The sequence continues at coordinate 1,062,383 of JARHVA010003026.1, forward strand.
GAGGTAATTTGGCATGGATAAAATGAATTTAAATCCCATTTTAAATTTAATTAACTAATTCATTTCTCCTTTCCCTAAAGTTTATAAGGCAATATAAGTTCATGAAGTGGTTTGAAGATGTTTAATGGCTTAAAAGGGGTATTAGATGAGTATATCATTGGAAAGGTAATTTTAACACACCATGATCATAATTTTAAGGCCTCAAACATTATGACAACAACTTCATATTATCAAGATATTAACATATTCCTCAAACAGGGCTAAGTACTCATTAGATTTCATGATCTCTTGGTAAATATCTCTCCCATATCAAGACACTATGACACCTATTACGTCATCACAAGGCCTTATAGACACTAATCCAACCATAGATAAAGCATGAACTATGACTCATCATGATGATATTAAGTCAAGATACTAAAGACTCTCATTAGGATAAGGAAGACATGATCATGTTAGGGGTCATCATAAGTAGGTTAAAATAATGATCACCAAAAGTTTTTGATATAGGGGGTTGACATTTGGCTTGTGAGGCCAAAATTTCAACATTATTGGTGACTCTTATGGGTAACAAGCCTATTGGTCAAGATAATATAGAAACTATCATGACAAGGTGACTCAAATAAAGAAGCATAAGATGATGACTTTTTGGACTGTTAGACTACTTTTTACTTTTGACATCTCAAGGAATTGTAGGAGAAATAAGATAAACACAAACACAAAAAAATAAAACAAATCTAACACTAAAAAACACACCTAACAACTAAGGACAAACAAGGTAAGGAACTAAGGAAGAAAGATAACTAACTACAACTTGTGTGCCACCCTTATTTGGAAAAGATAACTAACTATCATAAAACTAACCTAAATTTGAAATCTTTCCCAAATGATCAAATGGGAATGTATATTGATTATTATGGCACCATGATGTGGAGTTTCCATGTGTTAACTCGAGCTTGATTAGGTACTTCTCATTGGAAGGTTACCTCTTGCAGATATGATTAGGTGTATGTTCATGGCTTCTTAAAATATCATACCTACTTCCTTGATCTATCTCTCAGTTCATGAGTTGATTAGGTGAGTTGTGCACCCAATCATACTCATGCCAAATTTGTCTCCTTTATATGAGAAGTGTTAATTTTTCTTTAGATATGGGATGAATATGATTTACCATGTCTTATTCTATGTATTCACTTTGATCCACTACTATAGTAAATACCCCACCACTCCTTCTATCATCTTATATTTCTCCTTTTATGGATGACCTTTGATAGGATCAGTAGTTGATGTATCTCCCACATGCTCTACATGATGTGTGAGTCCCTAAAAATCCTAATATTCATTGCAAATGTTTATGAAATGTTGCCAAAGGTCTTCATTATCATCTTGAAAATCCATGTAACCATGCTCACATTTCAATATCTCATCAACCACTAGCCTCTCATGCATATCATCAAGTTTATCTTGGCAGTAAGGAAGGAAATTGGAAACCTTTTGAGCACATACCTTCTCTTGAGTGATTATAAACCTTTGGAGACTACCATTTTGCCTTACAATTGTTGTAGAGTGAATAGATGTTTCATTATCCAATTCTTTAGGAGTGTGATTACAAATGATATATGCCATGTCATGAATAAAATCCTCTTCTTGCTCATATGATGTATCTTCGCTTTGTGGTTCATCACACTCCTATAATTCATTCTCTTATGCACCTCTAAAAATTGAATGGTGTCCTTCTTTACCAAGGGGTGTTATAAGGATAAGTTCCTCCTCAAAATCAACCAAATAATCATCCTTAGCCTGATTTTCATTTTTTCCTCTTCAAGGATATGTTATCCCTCCATGAGTGGCATAGAATATTTTTGGAGTGATTCCAAGAGCGATGAGATGCATACCACATTCCTTTCATCCAGCTACTTGTCTTCAACAATCATGCTATCCTCCTTCTTTTGCATAATATTCTATATGGATTTCCAAGGTGGAAATGACTTAGACTCTTGAGGAGGGGAGGGTGGGGATTGAATGACCTTAGATTTGTTTGACTGCTCTACACTCTCTCTTGATTTTATTATTTAGTTCCAAGATGGAAATTAAGGCTTAAAATTTCCTTGTGTTGAGTATATTGTTATTTGGGGTATAAATGGAGGAATGTGTAGCTAAGATGGTGTTGATTTTTTAGCTTCTATGGATTGGTGCAAGTGCTAGTTTGCAATCTAAATTTGCTTAGCAAGGCATGCTTAAAACTCAAGTCTTGATTGGTCATGATGACTAGTTCTTCCTTCCTCTTTCACTTTCTTTTGAAAAATTTCCATGAGGGGAAGGTTGAGAGGGGTTGGGAGGAGCCATGATGAGTTTGAAACTCAATTGATGGTATTTTATGAGCGTTAATGGTAAGCTTAGGATGAGATTGGCATGGGGTGAAGGAGAGGGTAGAAGATTGGTGTTGGTTTATTTTTTACCCTTCATGGGTTGCCAACTTCTCCTCAATATTAGAGATTAGTCTATCTATGTCAATCATGTCACTATTATTTATAGATTATCCTCCCCTAATGAATGACATCCAAATCTCCTTTACCTATTGCATTGAAGTTCTAACCCATATAATGACATGTTTTGGGATCTCTTGCCCATATCCTTTAAATGTGTCAATGTGTCATCATGTGTTTATCATGGTCCAATAAGGTTTATTTAAGGCTGGATATGGACTAACTTATGGAATGAGTAGGCATGTCAAGGGTGTCAATATACTTCCATGATTAACTATTTTGGTAATCATGTTACAGAGGGGGTAAATGAGGCTCATAGCAAGGTCAATAGTCTTGGTAATAGCAAAAATCATCATAAGACTGGTAAGGGTAAGTATGGATCTAATAAGGGTTAGTATAGGGTGGGTAGAGATCATGATGGAGTTTAAAAGTTTTAAATACCAGATCATAAGATAATGGTACACATGATTCTACCCCATAACCATCTATACCTCATCATCAAACACAAGAGAGAGAATGAAACTAGGGATGATAATCTTTCTTACCCCTAAAGTGAAGACTTGATATGACTGACGTATCCTTTATACTGCAACTCTATTGCTACAGTGTTTGAATCTCTTAAATATGGTTGAAAGGTGTCCTTCTACATAATCAAAACTTACTTCAAGTCACTTGAATCTCATCTCACTAGGCATGCCAAAACTATTGGAGGTGTTAGCTATCTAGATAGCACCCAATGGAGGTTAGATTTGTTCAAGTCTAGCCCATAACTAGACTAACATGGAAATGATCTAAGGTTATGGGATGTCTATATCTAAACTATAGCTCTAGGGTTTTTAATGAGGATAGTTTCTTAGATATGACAATTTGGACCTCTCTTTCTAAGATCTAAAAAAGTTAGTTTGAAAAGAGTCAAGATATTTGCATAAAGAAAAACCTATTTTAACATGTGGTTATGCACCAGATGTTCAAAGATACACTCTCAATATTAAAATCATTATCACACTAATAGACTATGAAGAATACTAATACAATGTTTACTATGGTTTCCTAGAAATAGTACTTCACTTAGAGGTCAATTTGATGAACTTAGGCTATAGGGCAATAAGGGTAAGGCCTGATCAAAAGCACTAATAGTCAAAAATCCACTCTATACCTGAGACATCAACATTAATACATGCTAGATGACCTAAAAGTAGAGTTTATTATCACTTAGGTTGAACTTCAACCTACAAAGGGAAGATGACAACCACTTTTGTATATCAAAAAAATACAAAACATTAAGCATAGATTAGCAAACAATTGTAAAATGATCTATTCATTACTCCAAGAGCTATAGAATACAATTTTTGGCAAAGTCTAATCATACCAACCCTAAGGGATGTTTAAAAATATCTCAAAGGATATATTTATAGAAGAAATGAAATCAAGAGATAGTGATTTTGGTTTTGAAAAAGGAATCAAATGAGCACAACTCCATTTAAATGATATTTACAATTTCCTCTACATTTATTCTCAGTCAAGCCTTCTGATTGATCTAGGTCACTTCAATCCATTACATAGTTACATTATTCTTTCACTGATTCTTATTTATGGTTGCAATGGCAGGATCAAGTCATTATGAGTTGGGTTTCAGCATCAATGTAGTTACAACTATTGGATCAATCTGTTAGAGTTTTGTCATGGTGCTAAACTTTCCTAACTGGTTTGTCATGGTATGTAAAAGTGGAAAGAAAGGTATTTTTCATGCAGTTGGTCCTAGATATAAAACCATTGGGGTATACATGTATGCCTTTGTGGAATCCTTTGAAATTATAGCTCTTGTTCAAATTGGATCATGCTCAAACTCATCCCCATGTTCATAGGTCCACTATAGAAAAAAAAAGCAATCTTAGATTATTGGTTTTCCTATAGTCATTATATTAATCTAAACCTATAGAATACATAGCCCCTTTCTTGATCTAAATAGGTCAAAATAGACCCATTATTTCATTTTAGGAATTGAGGATACACCATCTACATATATCCTTTTAATAATGGTGACCACAATCATAGAATGAACCTTGCAAGCTATAAAATGTCAAACTAGATGTCCATAATAAGATTTAATGGCATCCATTTATGTTCTTGATCACCTTAGCTACATCACCATGTCTTTTTCATGGTGTTTTATTGAGCTTCAATGGTGACAGGATGACCCTATAATACCTATTTGCTTTTGTCAAAAACTGGTATTTGGCTCAACTTTGTTCATCAAAAATTGTTTGAGCCAATCAAATTGTGCCTAACTATCTTTACTCCCATTGGCCTCACAGATCCTCATTGTCAAATCTTAACCCTTTGACCTTGCACTCATATTTTCATATCTTCTTGGTACAAGTAAGCATGGTCCATCGATCTCTTTTCATCTTGAACATGCTCATGCCACTTTTCAATCATGCATTGATCTTAGGATCCTACTATTATTCAATAACTTTACACACTTATGCCATGTGGTGGCCTCTCAAGTTCCTTAACCTTTTGACTCATCTCGCATCATCTATCATAATATATGAAGCAATGTGAGCCCTTTGATCTACTGAGGCCCACTTTATTGCTAGTTCTTATGCACCATCAAATCTATATAGAATGAACATACATCATAAGATCTACTTGCATTTGAAAATAAATGACTATTTACCATGGTATAAATTTTACATCTATGTAACCATCATTTGATGTCCACGAGACCATCATTGACATCTATGCGATCATCAAATTTAAGACATTAATGGTTTTTTGGCATATCTTAAGGTCGATGTCTGCACAAATGTCTCCCATTTTTTGACCAACTTTGAAGGCTTGGATTTGGAAACAAAAAGGTCATGGAGGCACCAAATTTGTAAGAGATGTTATTGATACTAAAAAGGATATGCCAACTAGATCTAATGCTTTTGGGATTTTTATTAAGTGTGTTTACAAAATGTTCAAGTGAGTTAACCTATGTATTTTTCATGACATCCATGTGCCTATCATTGATCATTTAAATCTAAATGGATATTTGCTAAGTCTTGAATTTGACACTTGCATGAATGTGTTGCTCTATGTGACCAACTTTTAAACTCCATAAATTGAGCTAGAAAGATCGCTTGGACATGAAACTTGCATAGCATGTTCCTAGCATGAAGAAACTCTATGGTGTTATATACTTTTGGTTCATGAGGATTTTTTAGCTGCATTTATTAAATGCACAAACAAGATAACTAGTGTGTTTTCATGTGACATGCAGGATGGCCTCACCCCTTCGACTCAACAAGATAAACTTTGAAGGCCTAGATCTTGAGATAGAAGACATATCAAGATTTGAAACTTGTAGAGAATGATCTTGGAACTAAGGACATTGATCACACATATTTTGATAATCACATGAGGCTTCCTTGGCTCATTTATAAAATAAAATAACATGATGTCCAATCTGGTTCTTCATGATGTCTTGATCATGGTCTAGTCCTTAAACTTGCCCAAGTCATTTTGATTCAATCCAATCCATGTCCTTGCAAGCTTATGACCACTATGAGTTCCTACTTGGAACAATTTTGAAGGCTTGGACAAACAATTTCTCTAAAACCATTTAATTCCATTGAAGATTTACATTGGGCATATTGCTATGGACATTTTTCTTGATGGAAATATCTTTGGGATTTTGAAAAGGACCTTTTATTTTATACATTTTATCTAATTGAAAAGTGTCTTTGAAAAGATTATCTTAGACACTTTTTTTGAAATAATTATGTTTGCGGGACTTTTATATCAGATAAAATGTATGAAATAAAATAAACCTAGATTTTGCTTTCAGGACAATTTTCCTAAAATAATTCCAACACTTATCCAAATAAACCTTGAAATATTCCCCAAGTGTAAACTAGGCTTTTAAGCTTACAAGCTCTTCTAGATTTGTTCTCGGAACTACTCAGATACTATGAAAACCTATTCAAGCCCTTCACTTTATAATGTTGAGCCTGTTTATGATCCATTTGATCTACTCATTAATTGGGATCCTTCTAGGGTTATCTCTCTAACTACAAGTAAAGCTTGATATGTGGCCCAAAATTGCCAACACTTTTGGTAACTCAATTGGCTTGATTACTCTGATGGTCATGGTACCTAGACTTTGATTAGGCTTATTCAAGATGACTGAACAAATGAAATGTTACTTATAAAAAGGGTGTTGATTAATTTCTAGAAACATTTTTGAATCAATGGGAACCCACAAACAACAAGAAATCAATAAAATAGACCAAAAGTAACTAAACAACAAGAAAAACAATGTGCAAAATCACTTGAAGGAAAAGATAGACCCATCTACCCTACATACAAAGGGCATGAGATCAAAATAATAATAGAACTTAAGGTACCTCCCATTGATAAGGATAGGAAGGCTTTATCCATTCAATTTATCAAGATCAAATGTATTGCTTTGCTTGTAACTTGTGATGACATAAGGTCCACTCTAAAGGTTATCAAACTTGGAGTGTTTTCCTGATTTTGAATGGTCCTCATCTCATTTGAGGACTATGTCACCTAGATAGAATGTCCTTAATGAATCCCTTTTGTCAAAAACTTTCTTGAATTATTTTTTGTTAGACCACATGGTATGCATAGCATCATCTCTTATCTCCTCTAATTCTCTTAGTTCATTCATCCTAACCTCCATTGCATCACTTTCTAAAAGCTCTAGCTGGTGTACAAGTTCCAAGGCTAAGATTTTCAATGAGATAGTCAGCCCTGCTTCTCTTCCATAAACTAAGAGATAAGTTGAATGACTAATGGCCTTATAAGGGTTTATCCTATCGGCCCATAAAGTAGTCTTCAATTTTGTGTGCCATGATTTCTGATTATCTTCCATTATTCTTTTGATGATCTGAATTAAGGTCTTTTTAGTGGACTCAACTAGTCCATTACCCTATTGATATTAATTTGATGAATATGTTAGATAAATACCTTACTCAATATCCCATCCACATACCTTTTTACTATTTAATGTTGAGGCATTATCTGATATTATAGTTTAAGGTACTCCAAAATAGGTGATTAGACTCTCATAGAACTCAAGCATAGAGTTTTCATTTGCCTCCTTCAAAGGTGCTACTTCTACCCACCTGGTGAAATAATTTATAGCTATCAAGACCCACTTATTACCAGTACTATATGGAGGATGTATCATTCCAATGAAGTCTAAACCCCATTGCATGAAAGTTTCTTCAACCTGAATAGGCCTCAACAACATAACATCTAGTCTCTACTTTCCTGTAAACATTGCACACTTTGCACACTTCCTAACCCATCCATTTGCATCCTTAAATAAATTAGGCCAAAATTAACCATCTATAATGATTTTTTTAGTTTTTGTCTTGGCTAAAAAATGGCATTCAAAAGGACTATCATGAAATTGTTCAAAAAGCTTGTCAAATTGATTATCTTCAACACACCTTAAAAGCATAATTTCAATATCCTTTTTTAACAAAACTCCATCAATCAAAATGTATGGTACTAATTTCAGCATAAAAATGAATCTAATCCCATTGAACATTTTCCTATTTGAAGGAATCTATCAATGTCTTGTGTCCAGCTGGATGGAGAAGTAGTTTCAGCTTCTTGTTGGGTGTCCTAAAGTGTTAAAACCATCTCTTTTGATTATTTCACATCTTCTACAATATGTTCACATAATTATTTAACTTAGACTATTTTTGTGACCCTAAATTCAATATCATATTTCATGCACTTAATGACCCATCCATCTCTCTTTTCACTTAAGTCTCTATTGAGGATGAAATCCTTCATACTAGGATGAGCTACCATTAGTATAATATTATTATTTGAAACCAAATGTTTGAATTTTTTCAAACCTATTATAATATAAAGTACATTATTTTCAACAAAATAATTCCTCTCCTCATAGTTTTCTAAAGCTTGACTAAAAAAATTAATGGGTTTCTCTAAACCTTCACTATTTTATTGCATAAGCATGGCTGAAATTGTACTAAATGTAGAAAAAACATACATAAAGAAATCCTTACTAAAATCTGGATTAAGAAAAGTGGGATCTTGGTTGATTTATTGTTTGATGGATTCAAATATTATCTTTCCCTCCTTACTCCAAGTGAATTATTTATGTTTCTTCAGCATTTGAATGAGTGGCCTTACCAATTCTATAAATCCAAGAATAAATCTTCTGATGAAATTGATCTTGCCTAAGAAGATTTACAATCCTTTCTTATGTTTTGGAAATTATATAAAAAATATTTATTCTATTATTTCCATATCAATATAAATACCATATTTGTACACTACATGCCCAAGCAGTCTCCCCTCATGAACTAAAAAGATACACTTCTTTAGATTCAATGAAACTCAAAATTGTTTGCATCTATTAAAAACAACTCTCAAGTGTGTTAGATGCTCATTAAGATCCTTTGAAAATATATTAATGACATCAAGATAAACTAATACCATTTCACTCAAAAGACCTTGAAAGGAAACATCAATTTACCTTTGGAAAGTGGCTCCAACATTAGAGAGCCCAAAAAGCATCCTTTGATAGGCATAAGTACCCCATTTGGTTGTGAAAGATATTTTATACCAATCTTATTATTTCACCAATATCTATTTATAAACTAAGTACCCATCTAGTAATGATAACCTTTGTGAACCTAATACCCTTTACAAGATTTGATCTATGGAGGGAAGAGGTTAGTGGTCTTTCAATGATAGTTTGTTTAAATCTCTAAAATCCACACATAGTCTTATCTCTCCATTTTTATTTCCCACTAGTAAAAGGTTTGATACCCATGTTTAGTGATTTATATGAAATACTATACTTGACTCAATCAACTTGGTAATCTCTTTTCTCATGGTGATTTCAACCTTGGGGTTGATAGGCCTTTATTTCTATTTTACTGGTTTCGCTTCCTATTCAATATCAATAGTATGTTGTGCTAATTTGAGTTAAAATCATGGTATTCCTAAGAAAATAAATCCATGTACTCATTACATAATTAAATGAAAGCTATTGTCTCAGAATTAGTGTTCACTTTGCCCTACTTGAGTTAATAACCTTCAACTATGTGAACTTGCTCATAATGTTCTTCCTTGGAAGAGATGCTTACCATATCCTTTCTAAGTTGATCATCTTCATTTAAAATTATCTCCAAATTTATTAAACCTTTAGGCATCTTGTTTGATCTCAATTTCACAATCTGATCTTCATATTGGTGTTGCAATTTATTTTGATTCTTTGAGAAAAATTCTACCTCATTTTGTAGGAAATAGGCTATCTATTTGTCACTATCAAAGACTTGTAAACTTACCTCATTATTTGAAACTAAAGGCTTTCATAAAACCTTGATTTGGTTTTGATATTTATTATATTTGATGTGGTATACTATATCACATTTTTCTCCTATAGTAGTAAGTCTATCTACATGTTGATTGGTTCCTCTAGGAATTGAGCAGATATCAAATGCTAGGAAATATTCCATGAGGTCCCAAATTCTATGGTTGTAGGCCTCTAGGAGGGGTTTATCTAATTCACTTAAAAATCTGTCTTGTTTCACTACCAACTCACTATCACCTTTCACCTGTAAAAACTTAATACCTCTCTTTTTAGTCCACTGAAGGCCATGAATAAGACCTTCATATTCTACAGTATTTGATGTACAATTGAACTAAAATCTAATTTAATAATAATACTTTGATTTTTAGGTGAAACCAATATTCCACCAACCCCACTCCCATTCTTTGATTTGAATCCATCAAAGAATAGATTCCATATTCCCTCTTGATATTGATTTGAGTTGGTGAGACTAGGTAATGAGTCAACTTCTTCATGCATGAAGTAGACACCAAAACCAGCTTCTTGAATACCTTTTTATGGGTCATACTCATGGTTATCAACATCCCACTCATCTAATAGTTTATCTGGTATGCTTTCAAGTGGCTTAGAATGTTCTTGATAAATAGTACCCTCATCTTCCTTTGAAATATTGCAATTCATTTTAGACATATTTGGCATATATGGTTCAAGGTGAAATCTAGAAATAGGCCCTAATCTTATAGTGAATTTGGTTCCATATCTAGTTCTAAAAACCATGTATTACCAATCTAAATAAAAATAACCTCCTATTTTAGTAGTAAAATCCCTGGATAAGCATAGTGCAAAAATGGAGGTAAATCAACAATAACTATATCCTATGAAATGGTGAAATTTGGATAAGCATCAAGTAAAATCTTAAGATATTTGAGGATGCCCATGGTCTTAGTAGGAGAACCATATAATTTTAACACTCCTTTTTCATGAGGTTCATACTTTAGCCCTAGTTTATCAGTTATGGATTTAGGCATGATAGAAGTACTAGCTCCACTATCAGTCATACAATTATGGATAAGATAATCTCCTATGACAACTAAAAGATAGAATAGAGGCCTAGTCACCTTAGGATCTTAAGGATCAAAAAATGGATTAGAGTTGGTTAGAATGACACTTTTTCTTTCCTTTTCAGGTGGTCCATTAGAGATATTGAGCTTTGAAATATCCTCTTACAGATACTCCTTATGTCCTATGAATAGTAGTGTATCCCACATTAAAATTGATACTAAAGTTTTCTTCATATGATCCACAATTTTGAATGGAGAAGTAACTATCGTTGACTACAATTTAGGATCAAGAGGGGCTCTTAGATGTTCTGTGAATTGGGGAATGTAAGACCCTTTCACATTCTACCACTTTGGATCTTGAACTTGCTAAGTTGATTTCTTTTGAGGTAGTTCATGAGTGGTGGTCCTTTTTGGTGGCTGAGAAGGAAAAGGGGTTGCCTTATCAAAACCTAAACCATCACCAATTTCCCTTTTCTTGGATCTAGTATGGGTTGTAACTGAATTATCAATGTTAGGCATATTTTGACTTTGATTTTCATCTATGTGCTCAAAAGAATCCTCACCTTCTTAAAATTTTGCATAAGTAGTTTCAATAGGTGCTTTACCATTCTCTCCTCATTAATTTTTCACTTATACTTGAGTGAATGAAGTAAATTCTCCATGTGATAAAAAGACTTACTTATTTGGTTGGTTTTCATGTAGAGGAGGATCTTGACTCTAATGCATATAAGACTGATGTGAGCTCTCACTAGTTAGACCTATTACCATGTTATTTTCTAGATCCCACTGATTGTTCCATTGCCCTTCTTGAGCATAGTTGTTCTGAGTTGGCATAATATCTCTAGAATTTCTTAGAGATTTAAGATTGTATTGCCTTGACTAAGAATGTTGCCCTTATCTTTACTGATTGGACTGATAGGATAGTCTATTATATCGATAATTTTGATTAGTATTCTGATATGGCTTGTATGGTGGAGCTTATTATCTTTCCATTGCAATAAATTTATTATTATGAGTCTAGAGAAGACTCTCTATCTTCCTTAGTCTATCAGCTTGATCACCTTCTATTTGATATAACTTTGTTGAATCTAGAAGTGGAGCATTAATTAGAGCAGGAGGGTAGATTTTTGGAACAAGAGGCATTGGTGGCCTTACACACAACTTGTCTGCTTGTATAAGGTAATTCTTAGCCTCGATTGCTAATTGAAAAGCTTCAAGAAGAGTTTTCCCTCATATGGATTGAATCACCATATCTACATTTGAATTGAGAAACTTCAAATAGTATAAAAAATCATATTTAGGTGTAGGCTTGATCACTATAGGAATTTCTTCCCAAGTCTTCCAGAACCTATAATTGAAATCCACCATGAATTCATGATTAAACCTCTTGATTGTTGTAAGTTGTTCCACAAGTGAAAGATGATCATTTTTATCATCAACGTGCTTGCATAAGACTTCTCAAAAATTAATCCTAGTTATTGATTGATGTAAGAACCAATCCTCTATAACATTGAAGTGATTTCTCTTTGAAATAAGTTTCCAACAACCTCATTTCTACATTTTCTTGTGTTACATGATGCACTAAACAAAGGTTATCAATATCTTCAATATGTTTTATAAGAGTCACTATATTTTCCCCTGTAAAATAAGAACCTTTAGAGATGAGACTGGAATATCATCCCATTGGGTAAGATTTAGAGGACTACCACCATTGAATGGCATAAAGGCTTATCTTTTCAGAACAACCATCTGAGGTATAAAATTTAAAATAATGTTTGGTTGAACAATATTAGCTTGAACAAGAGAATTTTTTGAAATAATAAGGAGAACAAGAGGTGTAAGTGTGGGATTTGACTGAAAGGCATTATTCTTTTTCATTGATTGGAAAGATAGCTCAAATAAATTTATATCTTTCCCTTTTGTAGAAGATCTTGTGACAACTCTTGGGAGCATAAAAAGTATGAATATCTAAAAATGAAACTATGGAAATTACTACTATACTCAAATATGTAAAATTATGTAAATAGGTGATCCCACCAAGTGTGCTAAAAATTTTAGCTATCCAAATAGCACCCAATAGAGGTTATATATTTTCAAGTCTAACCCATACCTAGACTAACATGGGAATGATCTAAGGCTATGGGACACCTATATCTAGAACAAAACTCTAGGGTTTTTAATGAGGATATTTCCTTAGATATGATATTTTGGACCTTTCTTTCTAAGATCTAAAAAAGTTGGGGTGAAAAGAGTCAAGAGATTTACATAAATTAAAACATATTTTAACATGTGGTGATGCACTAAATGTTTGATTGAACAATTTAAAATTTAAAATAATGTTTGGTTTAACAATATTAGCTTGAACAAGAGAATTTTGTGCAATAATAAGGATATAAAATTTAAAATAATGTTTGGTCAAACAATATTAGCTTGAACAAGATAATTTTGTGCAATAATAAGGAGAACAAGAGGTGTAAGTGTGGGATTTGACTGAAAGGCATTATTCTTTTTCATTGATTGGAAAGATAGCTCAAAGAAATTTATATCTTTCCCTTTTGTATAAGATCTTGTGACAACTCTTGGGAGCATAAAAAGTATGCAAATCTAAAAATGAAACTCTAGAAATTACTACTATACCCAAATATGTAAAATTATGTAAATAGGTGATCCCACCAAGTCTACTAAAAATTTTAGCTATCCAAATAGCACCCAATAGAGGTTATATTTTTTCAAGTCTAGCCCATACCTAGACTAACATTGGAATGATCTAAGGTTATGGGACACCTATATCTATAACAAACCTCTAGGGTTTTTAATGAGGCTAGTTCCTTAGATATGATAGTTTGGACCTCTCTTTCTAAGATCTAAAAAAGTTGGGGTGAAAAGATTCAAGAGATTTACATAAATTAAAACATATTTTAACATGTGGTGATGCACTAAATGTTTGGTTAAACAATTTAAAGTTTAAAATTTAAAATAATGTTTGGTTGAACAATATTAGCTTGTACAAGAGAATTTTGTGCAATAATAAGGATATAAAATTTAAAATAATGTTTGGTTGAACAATATTAGCTTGAACAAGAGAATTTTTTGCAATAATAAGGAGAACAAGAGGTGTAAGTGTGGGATTTGACTAAAAGGAATTATTCTTTTTCATTGATTAGAAAGATAGCTCAAAGAAATTTATATCTTTCCCTTTTGTAGAAGATCTTGTGACAACTCTTGGAAGCATAAAAAGTATGAAAATCTAAAAATGAAAATCTAGAAATTACTACTACACTCAAATATGTAAAAGTATGTAAATAGGTGATCCCACCAAGTGTGCTAAAAAATTTAGCTAGCCAAATAGCACCCAATAGAGGTTATATTTTTTCAAGTCTAGCCCATACCTAGACTAACATGGGAATGATCTAAGGTTATGGGACACCTATATCTAGAACAAACCTCTAGGGTTTTTAATGAGGCTAGTTCCTTAGATATGATAGTTTGGACCTCTCTTTCTAAGATCTAAAAAAGTTGGGGTGAAAAGAGTCAAGAGATTTACATAAATTGAAACATATTTTAACATATGGTGATGCACTAAATGTTCAAAGATCCACTCTTAATATTGAACTCATTAACACATTAATAGACTATGAAAAGAACTAATACAATGTTGACTATGGTTTCCAAGCAACAATATTTCACCTAGAGGTCAATTTGATTAACTTAGGCTAGAGGGAAATGAGGGTAAGGCCTGATTGAAAGAACTTACGATTAACAATCCACCGTATACCTAAGACATCAACATTAAGAGATGTTAGATGACCTATAAGGAGATTTTATTATCACTTAAGTTGAACTTGGACTTGAAAAAGGAAGATGACAACCACTTTTTCATATAAAATAAATACAAAACACTAAGTATAAATTAGTAAACAACTGCAAAATGTTTTATTCATTACTCCAAGAGGTGTAGAATATAATTTTTAGTAAAGTCTAGTTGTGCCATCCCTAAGGGATGTTTAACAATAGCTTAAAGGATATATTTATAGAAGAAAGGAAAGTAAGAGAGAGGGATTTTGGGACTAAAAATGGAATCAAATGATCACAACTCCATTTGAACCGTAGTTATAACTACCTCTACATTTATGCTCATTTAAGCCTTTTGATTGATCCAGGTCACTTCAATCCATTGCATAATTACATTATTCTTTCATTGATGCTTCTTTATGGTTGCAATGGTAAGATCAAGTCATTCTGATCTGGGTTCTAGCATCAATGTAGTTATGACCATTAGATTAATCTGTTAGAGTTTTATCCTGGTGCTAAACTACTCCTAACTAGTTTATCATGACATTTAAAAGTGGAGAGAGGGTAATTTTCATGCAATTGGTCCTGGAGATGAAAATGTTGGGGTCTACATGTATGCCTTCATGACATCCTTTGAAATGTTAGATTTTTTTCAAATTGGATCATGCTCTAACTCATCCCTATGTTCATAGGTCCACTATAGACAAAAAACCAATCTCAGACTATTGGTTTTCCTATAGTCATTATATTGATGTAGACCTATAGACTGCATAGACCCTTTCTTAATCCAAATAGACCCATTATGTCATTATAAAAATTGAGGATACACCATATACATGGATACCTTTAAGAATGGTGACCATAGTTATAAAACAAACCTTGAAAGCTATTAAATGTCAAACTAGAGGTCCATATTAAGCTTTAATAGAATCACTTTATGTTCTTGGTCACCTTAGCTACATCATTGTGTCTTTTTCATGGCATTTGATCAATATTCAATAAAATGACCCTAAAATAACTATTTTCTTCCATAAAAAAATAGTCTTTGGCTCAACTTTATTCATTGTTTGTCATAATCAAATTATGCCTAGCTATGTTTACTCCTATTGGCCTCACATATCCTCTCTATCAGATCTTGACTCTTTAACCTTGCACTCACATCATCAAATCTCATTGGTATGAGCAAACACGGTCCATTGATCTCTTATCATCTTGAACATGCTCATGCCACTTATCAATCATGTCTTGATCTCAAGATCTTACTATCAATCTATTACTTTATGTGTTTATGCCACATGGTGGGCTCTCAAGATCCTTAACCTTTTGACTCATCTTGCATCATCGATTGTAATTTATGAATCAATGCAAGCACTTTGATTTATCTGGGTACACTTTCTTACAAGTTCTTATGCACCATTTTATCTCTTTAAAATGAACCTACACCATAGGATCTGCTTATATTTGAAAACAAATGGCTATTCATCATAGTCTAAATTTAACATTTGTGCAACCATCATTTGATGTCCACAAGACCATCATTGGCATTCATGTAACTGTCAAATTTAAGACCTTAATGATTTTTGAGATAACTTAAATTCAATGTCTACACAAAAATCTCCTATTTTTTGACCAAATTTGAAGGCTTGGATATGGAATCGAAAAGGTCATAGAGGTACAAAATTTGTAAGAGATGTTCTTGATACTAAAAAGATTATACCCACTTAATCTACTAGATTTGGGAGCTTTCTAAGTATGTTTATAAAATGTTCAAGTGAATTTAAGTATGTATTTTGCATGATTTTTATGTGCATATCACTGATCATTTGAATCTAAATGGCTATTTATCAAGGATTGAATTTGACACTTCCATGAACATCTTGCTCTATGTGACCAACTTTGAAACTCCATAACTTGAGCTAGAAAGCTTAAGTGGACATAAAGCTTGTAGAGAATGTTCTTGGAATGAATAAATCTATGGTGTTACATCATTTTAGCTCATAAGGCTTTCTGAGATGCATTTATTAAATGCATAAAAAAGATGACTAGTGTGTTTTTATGTGATGTACAAGATGGCTTGACCCCATAGACTCATCAAGTTGAACTTTGAAGGCTTAGATCTAGAGATAGAACTTGCAGAGAATGATCTTGACACTAAGGACATTGATTTTGAGTGTTATGATGGTCATGCAAGTCTTCCTAAGCTTATTTATAAAATACACAAATAGGTTATCCAATCTAGTTCTTCATGATGTCTTGATGACAGTCTGGTCCTTAACTTGCCCAAGTCATTTTGATTCAATTTGGTCCATGTTCATGTGACCTTATGAACACTGTGAGATCTTACTTGGATCAATTTTTAACTCTTGGATAAATAAATTAACTGAAACCATCTAATTCCATTAGAACTTTGCATCAAGCATATTACTATGGGCATTTTTCCTGATGGAAATATCTTTGGGCTTTTGACAAGGACCTTTTATTTTAGACATTTTGTTTAACTAAAAATTTTATTCAAAAAGATTATCTCAAACACTTTCTTCAAAATAATTATGTATGTGGGCATTTTGTATCAGATAAAATATCTAAAATAAAATAGACTTAACTTTTTCCTTAGAGATAATTTTCTTAAAATAATTCCAATACTTAGCCAAATAAACTTTAAAATATTCCCCAAGTGTAAACTAGGCTTCTAATCTTGTAGGCTCTTCTAGATTTATTCTTGAAACTACTCAGACACCATGAAAACCTATTTGATCCCTTCACTTTATAATGTTGAGCCTACTTCTAAGCTATTTGATCTACTCATCAATTAGGACCCTGATAGGCTTAGCTTTCCAACTGTAGGCAAAGCCTTATATGTGGGCCAAAATGGCCAATAGGAGGTTCTATGTATCACCCAAGTTGAGGAGAGGAGTGTTCATGTCCTAACCTCAAACCTAGCCCAACATGGGAATGACCTTAGGTTATGGGTCACCTACTATTAGGCCAAACCTATAGATTTTAAGGGGATAGCTCCCTTGATTTGATAATTTAATGCTTTCTCTAAGACCTAAATCCACTTGAGATGAAAAGGGAAGATAAATTACATGAATGAAACCTAATCTAAAGTGGTGATGCACCATGAATTCATTTATCCACTCTTTAAATTTAAACTCTTCATCACACTAATGGACTATGAATATAACTAACACACTACCTACAATGGATTCCAAGTAATAGTGCTTCACCTAGAGGTCAGTTTGATTTACTTAAGATGGATGTCAATGAGGGTAAGGCCTAATTGAAGGCACTTATAGTCAGCAATCGACTTCATACTTGAGACATCAACATCAAGACACACTAAATAACCTACAAATAAAGTTTGTTAACACATGGGTGTAACTTGGACCTGAAAAAGGAAAATGAAAACAACTTTTACATATCAAACAAGTATGATACACTAAGTATAGATTGGTAAATAATTTCAAATGTTCTATTCATCACTCCAAGGGGTGTACAAGTATAAGTGTTGGTAGAGTTTCCTCATACCAACCTGAGGGATATGATACAAGGCTTAGAATCCTAAATATATAGAAGAATGGGATGAGAAAGAGAGGGATAATGGTATATAAATATGTACAAGAGTTCATAATTACCATATTCAACTCAAAATAGTAGCTATAATAGTTATACAATTCTCCTTCAATCCTCTTATGCTTTGAACCTCCTTGGTAGCTCCTTGAATAAGATGTTGGCATTAAAAATTAGATAAGGGAGGCTGAGTCAACTTTATTTACACTATGCCAAGGCTTTACCATGCCTAGAATATCACATCATGCTCCCCTATTGTAGTTATAATCATGAATTAGGCCACCAAAGTCATGTAGCAGCCCACACTCCTCTAAGGCAAATTGGCAAGGTCAAGGAAAACTATCTCATCCTCTATAATAGCTATGAAATACACATTGAATTCCCTTCAAGGTTCAATTACTAATGTATCATTCTTACATTAACACACTCCACTAGCCTTTCAATGCCAACTTGACCTTTTTTTATGACCAATTAGTCCAATTAGGCCTAATTACCTAAGTGTTGAAAATTGTCAGCCATTAAAGACTTGAAACAAAGATTAGAAACCTATATATGAATATGATCAATGATTGAAACAAGACTTCTAACCATGACATAGGCTTAGAAATACTTTAGGAACTTGAAACTTCACTAAGCTGAGATGACTGGTTCATCTCTCTTCATGCATTGGTAGACTGGCATATTTGAAGGTACTTGTAGAGATCCTTATAGATGGAATATTGGTCATGTTAAGACTTGAGAATTTGGAATAGGTCCCAAACTATCCATTTCAAGAATTGGGATCATCAAAAACTACCAAACATCCTTCATTCTACACAAAACCCTCAAAAATTGTTGAGGATTAAATATAATGTTTATACAGTCATGTACCATAGGTTGATTCTCCTCAGAATTTACTTTATCTTCCATGAGTTTGTCAGACCATTCTAGGATGTTAAGGCATAAAAATATCAACTTTTCTAAAACTAGGTCTAACTAGGGTTTTAAGGAGGTTTAGGAGTACTCAGGAGTCTTAAGGATGGTTTATTTAGTATGGATGCCCAAGATAAAAATAAATGTCATAAATCTCTAAGATATAGACCTAGCTAACTTCCATTAATGGAAAGTATTTCCATTCAAATGATGGGTGAATATATGAATGTCCAAAGGTGACCCTACGGTATTTTGTAGGCCATTTTTGAGTACTTATCTTCTTAAAGTTTGTTCATATAGTTTGTCCTCCCAATCCCAACAAATCTACCACATATTATTAGTGTATAGGGGTACCTAAAAAATCATAATAGATTTGGTCTTGATATCTCATTTGGTGGAGTGGGTGAGCTCTTAAATTTGGTCTTCCAACTCCCTGTGTGTAGGATTAGGTGATTTAAGTGATGTTTTAAAGATATTCTAACTTCACCTCACTCCATTCCACCTAAATCATCTTCTATCAAGTCTCAAACATCATTATATCCCCTCATTTAAATTTAAAACCTACTATATGAACATGTAAGAGCTTTGATGTGGCTCTAATGTCTGTAGACAGGCCTCTGTGAGTGTGTTTGAGGCTTGTCATTAATCTAATTAAATGTATCCTTGAGTGATAGACCCCTTTGAATTAGGACTTATCCATCATGTTTTATTGATTCAAAACCTTCTAAGGGCTCATTTTAATCTTGTAAATCTCTTAAGACCTAGTCTTATCCATTTATCATTTGAATATCTACCTATACATGTCTTGGTCTATGATAAAATAGTGGATATACCCACTATTTTTCTACCCAAGACAATAACATGAGTCCATTTTATGACTTATTAGGAACTTGTCTTCCAGATTTGAACACTTTAATATGCATATAAGGCTTTCAAATGGATATTTTTATTCAAAGTAGTTTTATATTGTCTGCAGACTATGAGTTTTAGGTGCAAGGGTTTGAGGTGACCTTCTCCTTTCATTATTTTGAGACTCTCTAGGTTTAAATATCATTTGATTGTCCTTAGCTAACTCCATTAGTCCCTCTCATTTTTAATCTCCTTAAATTCATCTTTTTCTTGCATCTCATTTGGTACTCTCAATGCACATAAATGGCTTTCTAAGGCTAGTTGACTATGTTTGACTTGAAACCTGGGTATTCCCTTTCTTGTTTGTAGCTTGATTGAGAATGAGGTCTAAATCTTGTAAACATTTCATTATTTTTAGATCATCAAATCACTTTAATCATGTAATGATGCTATTCTAATTTCCCTTGGTCTTTGTGTCATTACAAAAGCTCTGTGCTCCCAATGACAAAACTACCTTGGATGATTAGCCTTTAGGTGTTAGTCTATGCTAAGAGCTAGGTAGGGTCTTATATCTTTCCATATAAGTGTCATTAAAAATTTTGGGTAGTCTTACCTTCAATAATGTCTTTGTGAATTTGACCTTTTCACCCATGTCTCAAGATTAACCTCCCTTCTGCAACTTAGCATTCTTTCTTGTCATAACTTGGCTATAGCTAGATATTGTGCTACTATAGGTGTTATTTTAGGTTGTGAAAGAGAGATAGGCACTCTAGGAGACAATATCCCTCTTGAATTACCTTTAGTTATTCTCTTGGATAGCCTTATCATGTTAGGTCTTTGTGTAATATTCCCTTATTGTCATCCTTCATCACCATGTTCAAGGCAACTTTCCTTCTCTTGCCCTTACATGTTGCCTATAGGTATGCCTATATTAGGCCTTTTAGAGGGGTTTCAAGTATTTACACTTGTAGGTATATATATCATTTGGTTTCACCAATAGATAATACCTTCCATTTATATACTCATAATCCCATGAAGCACACCATAATCTCAACCTCCTCTTTATGCCATACGTAGACAAGTTAGGTAACTGAAGGTGAGCATTCTACCTTGTGTGGGATAGTGTTGACATGAAGGAATGAATTGGATTTATAGTGATGATTATATCCTAAGGGTATCACCATCTATTTTTAATGATGTTTCATTATCCTCTTCAAACCCAAGGAAAAACTTGATTGTCCTCTCACTGCTTAGTCACCAAAGAGTGTACCCCTGTGTTGTATGGACTAAGACAGTCCAAGTGCATCTCCTAAGGTGGATATTCCTTTGACTATTTAGGGTGTTTATAGCATTAATATATTATTTTAATTCATCACAAACTACCCCTTCTATCATTTACTTTCCATTTGAATGGGTCTCCTCAGTCATTTTTATTGAGTGTTCTCCTATAATAGTCAAATATCTAGCTATAGGTCTTGATTTGTCATATTAACAGGGAATAAGACCAGTAAAAATCTAATTTATATGACATTATAGTATCCAAGGGTTAACAAAGGGTGTATAATCTCATTTATTATGGTTTAGGCTTAGTATGGAGGATGGGTGGATGAAGGAGTATGGAAGTGGAGTGATAAGGGGATGGAAACTTGAAACAAGGGAGATGGCATAGTGTAAAGATAGTGATGGAAATGTAAAGTGGTAGTGATTTGGATAGCATATGAAATGGAGGTTAATACCCCTTCTAAGGACATTATTATTCACATTGTATAACCTCATACCTATACCTAATCCATTATAAATCTTTTGAAGTAAATAACCAACCATACATAGCCTAAAATGAAACCCTAAAAACTTTGAAAACCTTACTTTTCTCAAACAAACCTTAAAGTTTGATAACAAGTGACTGAGGTGAGTTTGAAGACAAATATATGGTTAATAATACTGATAATAATGCTAAGGTGGTGGAGAAGCCTATTTTAAATACCATGAAATTGTTTTTCCATCAATATAACTCTCCTTTTCATTCTCTTGAGTAACTTTGGACTAACACAGTTTGTTACTCAGTGGTCTTCAAAAAAGTATGAGTCCCTTCCCATAGAGGTATCTTGAGATGATAAGAGACCATTAATCATTAAATTTTGATAAATAAATCATTAAAACGATCAATACACCTCTGGAAACTTCACACTTAGATCATTGCTCTTGATGAGGACACCAAAACTTGGTCAATACAGTCAATCCTTCTTGCAACCTATACACAGTGGAAAATAATGAAAATTTTCTAATTTTATAAGCTCACACATGTGACAAAAAATAGTAAATTTCCATGGGAGGATCTTACAAGACCTAAAAAGACAACATAAATGATTAGATTGATCAAACAACTCAAGATTTCATGAAAATTGTCCAGCTGAAGATGGCCTATGCAGATGACAAGTGCATACACATTACTTAAATTTTTAAGGTTCATAAAGTTGGGGAGAAAAATATTTAGAAAAATTTCCATGATTGGAATCTGGTTGAGTCCAACTTTTTGGCCATGATATGGGACCTCCACTCTCTCTCCTTTATATAGTACAAGTAAAAACTTGAGGAGGTGTCCAAGCTTGCAAAGAAGGTTAAGGAGTTTTAGGACCGGTTTTGGGATTGAATGATCTCAATTTTCCATGAAACTCTACTAAGACATCAAACATGAGGCCACCTTCAATCTTAGATCCCCTGCTTTATGGTATAGTCTCTACATTCCATACAATATATAGAATGTCCCCCAAAATCCTTGATTTTTTCACTATTTTCTCAAGTTTCAAACTATTGCAATGACATATGGGGGTAAAATTAGGGGAACCATGAATTAATAATCTTTTTCAAATCAAATTAAAATGTAAGGGGAAGTGGAAAAGCCATAAAATGCCACATGAGGCCCACTTGGCTTAGTGAAAAGGGTGTGGGTGGCCCATAAAAGGACTTTATGTGGATCAAAATGCTTAGGGAGGTAATTTGGCATGGATAGCTTGTATTTAAGGACCATTTTCAATTCAATTAACCAAGTCACTTCTCCTTTTCCTAAATTTTTTAAGGTAATATAATCTCATGAAGTGGTTTGAATATGTTCAATGGCTTAGGAGGGGTATTATATGATTATATCATTGGCAAGGGACTTTGAACACACCGTGATCTTCATGTTAAGGCCTCCAACATTATGATAACATCTTAATATTATCATGATATCAACATATTCCTCAAATAGGGATAAGTACTCATTATATTTCATGACATCTTGGCAAATATATCTCTCATCTCAAGACACTATGACACCTATTACATCATCACAAAGACTTCAAGATACTAATGACACCATGAATCAAGCATGAAATATGACTCATCACGATGCTCTCAAGTCAAGACCCAAATACTCTCATCAGTACAAGGAAGACATGACCATGCTAGGGGTCATCATAAATAGGCTAAAATAATGATCACTAAAAGTTTTTGATATAGGGGGTTTACATTTAGCATGTGAGGCCAAAATGTCAAAACATATTACCCCAAGATTTCAAAGTTAAGTATGAATGTTAGGAATGGAACAATTAATGGGCGTGTTAACTATAGCATTTATTTTGATCAGATTAACATCAATACCATGATGAGAGACTAGGAAGCCTAAACATTTACTAGATGTGATACCAAAGACACACTTGTATGGGATAAGTATAATTTTGTATTTGATTAATTGATCAAAAATGATAGATAGATCAATGAGGTGTATTTTGTGATTCTTAGATTTGGAAATTAGGTCATCAACATAGGTATCCATAATATTATTTATAAGATCATAAAAAACATGAGTCATGGCATGTTGTTAAGTGCTTCTAGAATTTTTAAGGCCAAAATGCATTTTGACATAGCAATAGGTGCCTCATTATATAGTAAATGTTGTTTTGTGTTAGTCTTTGGGGGCTATGTGAACTTGATTATAACCTCAAAAAATAACCATAATGACAACATTTCATATTCAACAATTGAATATATGATGGCATCTATTGAAGGTAATGGGAAATTATATTTTAGACATGCGAGGTTAAGATAGTGAAAATCAATATATATACAAATTATCATGGTGATTTTTTTATGCACAAGAATAGTGTTTGATATGCATTCAAAATATTCAACATGTTTAATAAACTTGGAATCCAAAAGTTTAATAATTTTTTTATGACATAAAGTGGAAATTTTGGGTGGAAATTTATGTTATTTTTCTCAAACAGGTTTTGCATCTGGGTAAGTGATGATGTTATGTACAAAGATACTAGGGTCGATACCTGACATATCCTCATATGACCAAGAAAAGGTTTCATGATAAATATCAAATAATAAGATAAATTTATCATGTTTTATTAGCGTGAGTTCTTTATAGAAAATGATGGGTCTAGAACATGATGGTGTACCATATTCTATTATTATTGTTTCTTTAATGAGCATAGCATTGCTATCTTGTAAATGATATGGATCATTAGTAAGGGAATAAATAGGATTATTTTAGGGTCCACACTACCAATTAAGTTATTAAAATTATGATATATTCATTTTAAGGTAAAAATTATATGATGTTGCCATAGAAATTGACATTCTCTAGCATGGAGTAACTCATGTATGGTTTCATCATTAGGGAGCATGGGTAAGGGTCCATAGTATTCCACATATACTTCAAGATTAATTATTTTATTACCATGGCAATCAGATTCAAAATGTATTTGTCATATATTTGTGTCTTTAGCATCAAGGGTAATTTTAGGTTAGGTGGAATTGTTGGTTGAGGTTAATTAGAGTCAACCAAATTGGTAATAGGTGTATTATGTTGAGTTTTATATTATGGTTTGGTTGAAGTAAGGTGGGTATCCTCGATGGTATTTATAGGATCATGGGAAGGAATGAGATTAGGTAGTTTGGTTGGTGATATATAATATATAGATGGTTCTTAAGTTTTCAAATTTTCTAGATGTAAGATTTGTTCATCTACCCAAGGGGTATCAAGAAGTGGAGGATTAATGGGAGATACATGACCTTCAATTTATAATTCACTATTAGTTTATATATGAAGAACATGGACATCATGGTTGAATGCATGTATTTTTCCTAAAGTTTTTTAATAGTGTTGTATGTCTAAGTCTCGTGATTAAGCTTGAGCCATGATATAATTATCATCATAGGTGTGGGAAACAGTATATGCATTTGTCTCTAGAGGAGCATCAAAGGTAGATACACCTAGATCACTAAAATTTTGGGGTGAAATTCATAAAATATTTTTAAATAATATGGCCACTTCATATTCATTACATGTGAAGTTATCTTCTATATAAAAATCTTCATGCGTACTACATAGAGGAGGAAGTTCAGTGATCTCATCAACTAAAGGGATGGTATGATCATGTGGTCACAAAGAAAGAGAAATCCACTCCAAAATATAATGTCCAAAATATAATGAGGTAATTTAGTACTATTGTAAGTGTTTTTAGGTCATTTGTTTCATTATCATTATAATCAATAAGAGTGACCTATAAATTTGGATTCATGTTAACAAATTCAGGTAGGGTGCGATGTTAATTTGAGGAATGGTTGGAATATGATACTAAGATTTGGGGTTGGGTAGTTGAATAATCCATGGAATAAGATTGTCTTCATGTTTATAATGTTTTCCATTTTTTATGAATTTGATGCATTGACTACCTAAAGAGGCAATATCCCTCATGTGATGTGTCCATAGATGACCTAGGAGTGTATTTTAGGATAGTGGTAAGTCGAGGACCATGAGCTTGGTATATATGGTCTTGGGTCTAATAGTGAGGGGGAGACAAATAAAACTAAGTGGTTTTTTATTTGTTTTACCAAATCCTTAACATGTGAGATGAGTTTTCTTAAGGTGATATTTGTTATACCCAAGTTCTTGAATTAACCAAAGGGAGGTAACATTAATTCTTGACCTTTCATCAACTAAGTCTTCTCTAGTAAGGGTGGTGTTGATTGTGATTTTAATGAAAAGAGGTGGATCATCAGCTCAAAAAATAATTTTATCATTAATCATATCTTCTTCAAATAATTCTATGAAAGGTTTGAAATAAGTAAAAATAGTTTCAATAGTATGTGTTTCTGTCAGTGTAGGATCTTGAAGAGGTTATTCCACTTTAAGGTAAATTTATTATTCAATGACTTGTAATTATTGCATTAATAATTTATGGTGATATGGAGAAGTACGAACTAACTCCATGAGGGGTATTATACAAGGCATGGAGTTAATCTCTTTTAATAAATTTCAATGAGATTTAGAATATGAAGAAATAGCATGAGGCTTGGAGGGTAAGATGTTTTTAGTAGGAAGAGAGGTAATTTGAGGTTTTGGTTGTGGAAGTGTTTCCTCAATTGTGTCAGAAGATATGGTAGTGGTAGTGATGTCTTTGATAAGTTATTCATCAAGTGATGTTTTTTTGGCTTAGTGATGGGATCTTTGTGGGTGGGTTTACGTTGATAATTGACTTTAACTACATTTATATATTGAGAATTGGTATAATATTGGTCATATTCAATGTCAATTACATATATATCCTTATTTAAATGTTTTGGGTTGAAGGTAGAAAAAAAAATAGATGTTTAAAAGAGGCGTTAACATAATTATGGTGACATATTTCAATCATAGCATCATGATTGAATGTATTTCCTAACATAAAAGAACAAAAAATTGGTAATCCCACAACATGTTTCATGGGAATTACTGACATCGGCATCAAACCAACAAAATTTGTTAATATCATACCATGTATGTAGATTATTGGTGTAAGTGAAAGGTTTAGAAGGCGTTAATAATTGTTTCATTTGTTGAATAGCTAGGGGTCCATGGGAAGCTTGGGTATTATCCATTTTGGCTATTCTTGGTTTTATTTGAGGAATATTTCTAGTGATTGCACTAGCGGAGTTTTATAAATATCCCTTGATGGTTTTAATGTTAGGCTAAAACTATTTCATAAGAAAGTCTTAGCTTTTAGCTTGATCAATAGCATCGTTTAGAGTTTGGGAATAAAAAATTTAAACATTATATTGAATGGAAGGTGTTAAGGTGGTTATTTTAATTTAAATAAGTTATCATAAATAATATTATGATCAGATTTGTGACCCAAATATTTTCATAATTTAATGAAATCATGATCTAATTCATAAGGGTATTGTTTAGCATTGATGAAATGGATAAGATAGTTTTCAAGGAGATCATTGTGTTTAAATTCCCTAACTAGAAGATTGACGAAATCTTCAAGTTATGATATAAAATTTTAAGGGACTTGATTATACCATTCCAATACATCTCCTGTGAATATTTTGACTAAAATTTTGGTAGTGGTGAAGGTGTTAGTTTGAATCCACCCTTTATAAAGATTACAAAATATTTTAAGGAAATATGTAGGGTCTTTAGTCCTATCATATTTAATAGTTGGAGAGATATTTACAATATCAATAGACTTGATGAAGGGAGTTAAAGGATAATTTGGAATATTTTGGATCATCTTTTTGTGCATAATGGGTTTGGGAATGATATTTCTCATGGCATCTCTAAGAGGTGGAGGGATAAAAATTTGGTTATTTTTTGTTAGGAGAATAGGAGGTTGATTAGCCATGTTTAATAAATGATGTTTTATTTGCATCATTTGAGAAGTATTAGATGTTTGCATAACATTCATTTGTTTTACTATTTATGTATGAATTTTAGTGGTGTCAATTAGTGGATTGGGATTATTAGTGTTTAAAGATGGACTGTTAGGATTGGTAGGAGGAACATTCCCTGAATTGGTATTAGGGGATGGATTTTTGGGTGGAGGATTGTTAGGGTATGGGTTGTTGGTGTTTAAAATATTTATTATAGAGTTATTGGTTAAGCTTGTGTCAATTATCCCTACGATTTAATAAATTTCTTTAGAGAGAGATTTGTCTTGAAAAGTGTGAAATGGATCTGATTCATTAGTATCATTGATTGGAGTAATTTGGACCATATTACAATTTAAATATGAGGAGTGAGAGAAAGTACACCAAAATTGATAATCCTCTTGGGTAGCAAAGTAGGAAGGAAATATCTCATATATCATCTAAATGGATTAAGGTTGTCCAAAAAGATTTTGATAGGAGATTTCATGATGCTTGGAATAAGAATTTGAGATTAGAGATCAAAGTGAAAAGTATGAGCAAAGTCATCTAGAGACAAAATAGTATCGACCAAGAGGTATGGAGTTAATTGGATTGACATATTTTGGAAGGAAGAATAATATAAAAAATTAGAAAAGGACACAACCAAATCAATCAACTATGTTTTATGGAGAAACATTGGAAACAAACCTATGAGAGACTGGATTGAAGAGAATAACTATGTTCTATGAAAAATAATAACTATATGATACACAATCAAGTGGTTTGATTTTGTTTTAAGGATGAAGATAGGTTTTGATAGTTATGACTCTAGATGATATGGTGTTATTTTATAGAATAATTGAAATAAACACAATAAGCAACTAGATTGAATCAGTCAATCTAGTTTCAACGTACAACACAAACCTTGTACCAACATTGGCCAATATAAGTTTTGTAATACAACATACAATTATCAGATAACAAGTATCAAAAATAGAAATGTTAATCTATGTGATCATTCTTAAATGTTTTAAATTATAACTTTTAGAAACAAATGTGATATAGTTTTGGCTATAAAAAAGAATTAGAAAGTCAATCTAAGAATGGTTTCAGGTAGTTAAGGTTGAAAGGAATCTATATTGGTGATGGTACTAGCTTGGTATTATGTCCTACCCCCTCACTTCACAATCTTATAGTGATAAGGGTGTTCGATGTTTTTCTAATATATGTCATCAACCACAATTTTATATGTGATCAAAAAACTGAGTTGCTTTCCTCTTTGGTGATGAAATCCAAGTAGGTAGACATTGGATAGAATTTGTTTAATACTTTTTGATATTAGGTGGTTTGGAAGTGTGAATAAAATAAAAATAGTGTGACTAAATCAATAAATTAAAATATCATGTTTAATCTATGTGTACTACTCTAAGCAAACAATCAACAAAAATAAAAAGTGAATTAATTACTAATAAGATGAGTTAATTTATTTGTTTGAAGAGTACAACATCGATTCAAATGACCAAGTATGCAAACAATATAAAACAAAATTAATTTGGTAAATTTTTTCTATTGAAGTAAGAGCCAAAAAAATAGTCAAACAAGTCAACTGAGTCTCCTAAGTAAGAAATCAAACTATAGAACTATGTCGATCTAGTTGACCTAGTTCATTGTAGAGTTACAGTTTTAGAGACTAAAAATTGTGAAAAATAGGATTGTAATGAAAATAAATAAATAACTAAGATGGTGAGAATGAGCTTGATAATCTTGAAGATGCTAGAATTATTGTGTTTATACTATGTCATCTAGATGAATATTTTTATCCTACTAATAGAATCACCTAGGTTGACTAAGTGAAAATTTGTATGTAAAATAGTGAGTTGAGTCAAGCCAATTGATCCAGTTACCTATGATTAAATATGTCTTTCATAAATAAAAATAGATTTGATCAGATCGATTGAGTGTTAAACCTACACATAAAGCTAAATTGAGTCCATATAATTGATCTAGTGATGCAAAAATAAAATAAATAATAATGAAGGTGTGAAAAAAAACCTTCAAGGGTTAGTTCATGTCAGGTTCACTAGAATATATAAAATGGTAAGTGAAGATGATCTAAAAATCAATCATAGCTCGAAGAAGATAAATCACTCTATCCCTTTCACTTATTGGTACATTTAGACAATCGAGGTCATGACTAATATGGATCTGCTAGACCTAATTAAGGAGTTTCTTACCACATAATATCATTATAGAAGATTCCAAAACTTCTAGTCAAGCAATACCACATAATAACCTTAGTTAGGTCTTATGATTTTATCAAAGTAAGTGATAAAGTGTAGTAAATATAATCTAGTGTTCACCAAAGCATGTGGCACAAATGGTGATAATAAACATAAAAGTAAAGAAGTAAATAAGAACTCTAATCAAGTCAATATAGATATAATCCTAATGCATGGAAAGAGAAATACATTCAAAAGATATTACTTATGATACTTATATATTATAAAACAAAGAAGTAAGATTTAGAAATACTTACTTTGAAGATAAACCCATCAAGTCTCAATCTCTCCATTGGTTAATGGTGTTTTGTAAGATGTTATGATTTATAACGATCACTAAGATAAGCCAGATCTAGGCTATATGACTTCTCATATGCATCTAAGACATTTCCACAAGACAAGATTCTTCTCTCTAAGTGTAAACCCTAAGAAATGACTCTTCAAATAGAATGGTGGAAGATTAGATTGTAACAAATCATAAATGAATGATTATCTATATCTCTCTAATGAAAATGGTGAAAACGATGTGTTTATATAGTCAAGTTCTTGGTGCACCCTTTAAGGCATGAATTCAAAGAGATCTAGTCTCGATAGGTTCATACAAGAGAGAAATCATTAGTAATTGATAAAGTTTTAAAATATTATGTGTATACAAAAGGCATACACATAGACATAGGCACATGTCAAAAGTATACATATAATGAAATGAATCAGTATAGAACTATAAAATAATGGCATATTTAAATG
Organism: Torreya grandis; assembly: GCA_037957365.1. Taxonomy (NCBI): domain Eukaryota; kingdom Viridiplantae; phylum Streptophyta; class Pinopsida; order Cupressales; family Taxaceae; genus Torreya; species Torreya grandis. The sequence continues at coordinate 1,093,092 of JARHVA010003026.1, forward strand.
CCCTCAAGTAGATGTAGAAGTAAAGAGATAATCAAATCTAAACTATGAAATCCAAAGATGAAAGTATGCATAAAAATGTGGTACAAGTATGGATAATAGCAAAATATACATAAGCTGAGTATATAGTAGTAGTAGTTGGAAAAAAATCTAAGTAGTATGTGATGATCAATATCATGAAATAATCAATGCTAAATCTATGATATAGATTATATAAAAATATAATCTATCAAATTAGAATCTATGTAATAGCATTCCCCTAATGGGTGAATGTATTAATAATGAGTTTATGTATGTACCCCAAATAGGTGGATGGTAACATACCTGGATCTTTGTAGAGGACACGAATCCTATAGTAATATGCAATCACTCAAATAAGAACAAGTGATGCATGTATGTATGATAAAACCAAACTATACTAGTATAGATAGCATATGCAGTACCTAGATAATATAAGGAATGCAAACATGGAAATGCATACAATCTAAAATTTTATATTTTGAACATATTATATTGTTTTTGTATTTTATGAATATAAGATATGTACAATCAATAATGAAAAGGAAACTATATACAAGGAGAAAGATAAGAGAAACTATGTACAAGAGTGGAGATACTACTAACTGATGAGTGTTGTAAGAGACTCACAATCAATATGTCATGTATTAGAGAGAGAAAGAGTGATCATGTGTGTTATACGATGAGGAATCTGAGATCGAGGAATTAGATGTACATTGTGATCTATAGTTGAAACTCCCTATAGAGAGGGACTAAGAATCTATGGACCTAACTAAATAGGCCTATGAATTTTGGGGTTATTGGGAACCCATTTGGTAGAACAAATTGTAACTATAGTGGATGATCTATGATGTAACACTAATATGTGTGGTAATAGGGTAGAGAGACAATCTTTAAAATCCACAATGTCTCTGACATAGGGTTATCACTAATAAAGGTATCTATGAGAGAGTATGTGTACATGATGATGTCATAAGAGTATACCTCACCTACACTGGTGGCTCAACATAAATCTCATATGTGAAAATAGACTCTATGTGTTAAATGGTAACTAGTTTTTGTTGTACAACTAGCTATGGAATAGGTAAAGAATACTCATATATAAGGCCCTCAACTATAACCATCTAATTAGCATGTATATATTTGAGACTCTATGTATGATAGATGGGATAGCTTCAATATATTATATCTAAGGCCTAACCAATAACATATCAAATGTGTCTACACTAGGTATGACTATAAATTTGGTAGCCATGTGTGTGAGCCCAACTTATAATGGTAGTATTATCTCCCTAATTGAGCTCTAAACATGGATGCTAAAACTATGAATAATTGTAACTATTTGAGAAATGTCCAGCTCTGAATAGCCCAAGTATTGTATAAGTGTATAGTACACATATTAACACTTGACCCATTATCGATCATGACACTCTAAATAGTATGATGGTCAATATAGGCTTGTACAAAGAGTATGTATAAATGTGTCATTATCTGCTATCTTCTACTCTAAAAAAGTGATGAGAGGTCTATTTTCCACTATAGTATGATATAAACCAATGATATTATGTAGAGGGTATGTGTCTATTGTATGAGTATGATAAAATGTTGGCAATGGTTGTGCCTAATATGTAAAATGAACACCTGAAGTGCCCACTATCTCATTAGCTATATGTTTTGAAAATAGATCTAAAAATATTTATAATGTTTTTTCTTCCCTTGTTCATGGTATAGGAGACTCTATATGAACGCTAAAATAAATGATATTAGCTTCTATGAAATATTTTATCTTATGTTCAAGCTGATACATCTATTTATATTATGGCCTAGTGCCCTATGATAGTCATAAAATGAATTGGCATAATAATTCCAAGCCTAGTTGTATCAACCTCTTTTATGGCAAGGAGAGATATGACATTGCATTTTAAGAGTTGTTGGAGAACACATGCTATAAATTGAGGAAGAGTTGTAAAAGGTCCTTTGAAAGAAGTTGATAAAACCATGCGATGGTGTGGCTCAAAGCTGCATTAACTATTATTTTTAAATCATTCTTGTTCTCATTAAGATTTACCTTGTATGGGGACTTATTGGATTAGTTGAATATGATCTAGTTGTGTTCTTTAATTTTCCCATGGAAAGAATATTTAATTCTCATTATTTCATTATATGATAAACATCTACGAATGATGAAAACTTATTGAATATGATAACTTCATACAATGTTGGTAATAAACTCTACTTGAATATGTCTTGGAGTTCTCTATATGCCATGGGGCTAGTCATCTTTGTTAATATAGTTTTATATCACAAGACATATTTAGCTATTGGCTCATTAAATTTTGTTTTGAGTTGTGCAACTTAAGCATAAGAAACTTTATCATTGATGTTGATTGAAAAGTGTGCCAAAAACATATCTACCAATGGATTGAATGATGTTATGGACTAATTTGGAAGGTCATAGAACCATTATAATGCATAGTCTTTTAAATTGTGAGGGCAAAACTTAGTGAAGAGATAATCATTGGACATATAGTCTAAGCATATTACATGGAAAGCTTGTAGATGGTGATCTGGGTCACCTTACCATCAACTAAAGTAAGCTTGGGTGCCATAAATCTAGATGGTAAAGGAGTTGCCTTTATATGCTATGCTAAAGGTGTATGTAGAAAAATATGAGAATATAAGACATAAGGTGGTCTAGTGGTACCCTACTGAAGATGTAATAGTTTAGCCTATAGATCATAGATCTCATATATAATGGATTGTACATCTAGAGATGAGGAATGAGTACTAGCCATAGGAAGTGTTTCGACTAGTGAAGGTTGTCAAGTTAGAGTAGGTGGTTGTAGAATCTAAATTGCCCCCATAGTAGGTGTAACAATTTTGGCATCTTGGGGGTTAGAAGATCAATAATATGGACAAGGTCATCTTACCTATCTAAATAATTAAAAAAATCTTACATTTGTCTCTTATCAGTCTCATCAAATTGGTTATTGAATTCTACCATTGTAGGTTTAAAAGTAGGAAAATATATATATATATATATATATGGTTCTTGTGTGGAATGTGAAATAGGTCTAGGCTAACCCTAGATGTATTAGGATTTGAAAATATATATGTTGGGGTTGAAATTAGGTAAGGAACACTAGTTTGGTCCCTTAGTCATTAGCATAATGTGCTAGTGTCTAAAGAAACATGCTAGTGTCCAAATTGCATAACCTAGGGACCTAGAGGTCTAGAAACCTAAGGGAAGGTTTGGTATTGATTTTGGGATGTTTTATACCCACACAAAAACTATATAAGGGTTGAAAGAGGCCCTAATATATGTCTAGAGCTAAGCTAAGGGTAAGATGGTATCAAGTAACACTCATTGCACTCAATTGAAATTTTATATGACTATATTCCACCCCACTTTTATTTTATAAATTCATCAAAGTGAAATTACTAAGATAAAGGAAAAAGAAGCATACCTATACTTACCTAAGAGTCAAAGCCTTTGAAACTAGGCCTGAATATGTGAAGCATGCTCTATTACATATCCTACAAATGAAATATGGATGAATCAGTCCTTAAAATTTATCAAAAGAAAATACAAAACTAAGTAAAGAGATAAGAGAGAGAGAGATAAAAGGAATGAATACACCTCACTAAGTATGTGAACCAATTTAAAAAGCTAGTGACATCCTCTCTCTGTGTGTTACTAGTAATCAAATTAGTGAAAAGCTTAGACTGAGCTGATGGCTTGCTCAATCCTCATGTGTGGATGACTTAAGAACTCAATCTAGTTTGACTCCATCATTTCCCACCCCTGCTCAATGTATTGTACATTGTGAATAACTTGGATTGGACTTATGGATTATCTAACCCTCTTATGTAGGTGGCTCACGAAATCAAGTAAGCTATGACTCCATCATTGGCTACCCATGTGTAGTAGATGCATATATGATTAAAACTATATGATATAACTAAAATTGTATAGGATGACTTTGGGGCCACTCAGAAACTCTAAAATGTAAAATGGCCAAGAGGCCTCTCTAGTACTCAAGAATGTAGCTCATGAACTACGCATAAATGTCAACCATTGCAAATGAAATAAAGCATTAATCTAGTGTGAAACATGGTATAAATGGTATCTAGAGTATACAACATGGATAATTACGTGGATTTCTCATTCCATATAAGATGAGTTGTATAAAATATATCATGTGAAAAAATACACAAACATGCCCCCAATTTTGATATTTGTGTATATGAATTCTAGATTAAGTTGTAGCAATCTATGTCTATGTATATTTGAAACTAAAATGGGAGTGACCATGTCATACATGATGCCCCCAATTTGTTCAAATTGGTATGATTCTATGTAAAACTAAGAGTAATTTGAGTATGACTAATAATATATGACTAATGTAGACACCAAAAAATTTCATGCATATTCCCAAGTGCTACGACCCCTAACAGACCCCTTAGACACTTTTTTCCTTATCTAGGCATATCTTTAGCAGTTTTAAGATTAACATGGCCTTTTAAGCTATTTTTTTAGTTATCCTCAACCATCGATGGTCAGCCCAACTATCAATGGTCAAGTTTAACTGCCTGATCTTCCTGCATGTAACCTAAATGCAAACCACCACCTTGATTTTCTAAATATGGTAGTCTAGATCCAATTGTGAGCCCTTTACATGGATGACTTATATTTAGAAGCCTTCTTTAAGTCCAATTTGGACAACCACTTCCACCTCTTTCTTGTGCCTATAAGAGAGAGAGGCTTCGGAGGTTAAACCATCTGTAATTATTATCAAGAGCTCAGGTACTCAGAGTTTTCTCTTGTAAATAATTTAGCATTATTAGCCTCTCTTTTTGAGAGCCAACTTGCCACTTCCTCTCAACCAATTCTCCAGGCACCATTAATCTATTAGAATTAGGCTAGATTCCACCCACATATCAATAATGCCTATCACTCAACTAATCCACTCCTGGTAAGACAAGTACTTATTTGTTGTCATCCACATACTTAATTTCCCTTTTGAAATCAATTTAGACCCTACCCAACTCTTGGAATTCATTCTAGAATCCTAATAACTAGCTATTGACAAAGTCCAAAATTGGACACAATCAACCATCAATGGTCAGCCCATCCACTGACGGTCATGCCTAATCACCAACAATCAACCCAATCATCAATGGTCACCTATGGAAATAAAATCCTACAAGTTTATTCCACTTCTTTTTCCTAATCCAATTCACTTTTCTATGTTTTTGACCACTCACAAGCCTTTTTATAAATTCCCTAATTCACACCTTAACTCACTAGCACTAATACTAATCATTTTATCACTAATTAAACCATTTATAGCATATATATTTATCAAGAAATTCTTGTTATCAATTTTAGTACTTTTTAATCATTGATGCAAGTACTTTTTTTTGTTTTATTAACTTAATTATTCTAAAATGGTGGATTGACAACCCCTAAGGAAGCTCTCACTTTCAGGACCTAGTTAGCACTAGGCAATCTACCTAGCTACTTGTCTATCAAACAAATTTGCTTTAGTTATTTCTTACATGCAGGTCATCCTCCCTAGCCAAAGAGGATCTTTTCATAATATTCTGATTCAACGTGCACACAAACAAGTAGGTATTCCTATCACAACCTATATTTCTAGTTTTATTGCCTTCTTTTAAATAATAGCTAAAATTTGAGTGAAATATTTTAGCATGCTTGATGGGACCCATGTCTCTACTTGGGTTTTATTTGTATCCATATTTGTATGCTTCTTTCTCTATCTATACTCATAAATGAAATCTAAATTTCATTTGGGTCTAAGACATACTGCATACATTGATTGTCTTATTTTTCTGGCTCACTTAGCTTAATTAACAGCATCAGGATTAATCATAGCATAATTATGTTACAAAACCAACCACATAATCAATCAAACAACATAACTCACTTAAGATAAGGTCTGACTTGGATTTCATCACCTAATTATTACCTTACCCACTCTCAACAATCCAACTTGGTGGTTATTACCAAGAGGAGAACCAACTCAGCTCTTTGGTTGAGTATAAACTCTAGATATCAATATATATTGGCAAAGCACCTGACACCTTTATCATTATGGGATTGTGAAGTGAGGGGGTAGGCCCCAATACCAAGCCACATATTGATTCCAACACAAATTACTTTGAGCACTAAAACTAACCTGAAACTATCCATAGACTACTTATATAGTACATGATCTACAATCCAACTCTTATCGCACATTCTCATAAACTAAGGCATAAGCCAAAAGTGATCTTAAAACTAAATTTAGGCTTAAACATACTCTCTAGTGTGTTTCTTGATTGCCTTGACTATTTTCTTTGTCTTCTTTCTGTTTGAGTGGTGAGTCTATTCTTTTGTATTCTTTCTAACTTTTTGTATGGTTCTCACCCATCAGTGGCAAAGAGACCTGGTAGAATGATACCCATCACCTAAATCAACCTCCTCTATGTCCTCATATATGGAGTACATCTCAGAGGTAGAAGATTCACCTCATCTGATAGGAAGCCCTAATTTCCCTTGGGTATTTTTGTAAGGAGACCTAGATTTTACCACTTTTTTAGACAACAATCCAGTGGCCCTTCAACACTATCCTAACACCTCTTCTCACCATATCCTAGTTTCAACTCCACCTCAATATCCTCCTTACAACATGCGATCCCACCTTATGGAGGGTATCCTTATTTCCATGGTCACCACCCAACCTTTGACTACTCAGACATATTCATCTACCAACCCCTTTGATGATATGGTTGAGAACCAACCTATCTAACCAACTGTTACCCTTACACCATCCACCCCTACTAATGACTCCTCTGCCTTGGGGACAACCCAACCATCAACCCATCATGTCAAACCTAGCCCAACAATTAATACCCCTTTACCAAGCTTAGGGGTACCTATTCCTTCTACCTCACCACCCATCAGCACAAAGAACACAACCACCCCCTTGATTATTAATCCAAGCATAGCTCAACCTACCTTAGTATCCCAAAAATTACCTACATCATATAACCTCAGTTATACTCCTAACCCATAAGGGTATATACCTACCACCTAATCATCAGCATTCACCTATCCTTATATGTCACCTACCCAACCCCCCATAACTTCTCATTAGTATGGGGCCATCTCCCAATCTCTTGTCAATTATCAATATATCCCCCAACCACAATATATGCCTTATAACCCCTTAGGTACACCACCTCAAATAGACTTAATGAAAATGATCATGGACAAAATGGCAACTCTTGAGTCATCCCTTTAGGGAGCCCAGAACATTTTATCTTATGACCAAGTCTGTAATGAGCCCATTCACCCTTCAGTCCCTATCAAACCTTATCCAACCCAATGGGAGCTTATAAAATTTACCAAGTTTAATAGTAAGGAAGACCCCCAACAGCACTTAAGAGCATTTAGGCACTCTTGCTACATGATTGCCTATGATGATGCCCTAATTTTACACATATTTCTTGTGTCTCTTTCTACCCTAGCATTGGACTAGTATATTGTCATTACCAAACATTCCATCTTCTCCATTAACCAATTAGCGTAGACCTTCCTAGATCACTTTTCAATCAATATATCCAAAAAAGTCTCTATCATTGATCTTTATTCCATTCACCAATTTGAGGATGAGTCTATAGCTGACTTTGTGCCTCGTTGGAGAAGATTGATCTGTTGGTTGATTGTAGCATCATCAATGAAAGTAACATAATACTATGATCCTCTAATAGAAGCTACCTGAGTTGGTCCCCACACGTCTGTGTGAACAAGCTCCAACTTGTGCTTCCTCTTTGTTAACCCAGTTTTAACAAATCTTACTCTCTTCTATTTTCCAAAAACACAATGCTCACAGAAATCTAGATCTATGCTTTTCAAATTTGAAAGCTTACCTTTTGACTTAAGAATAGTCATTCCCTTCTCACTCATGTGGCCAAGCCTTTGGTGCCACAACTTTGCATCCACATCTGAAGTAGATAATACAGAAGGAGAATAATCAGTAATACAATTACATAAATAGAGAGTACCTACTCTCTTACCTCTGACTAATACAAGTGCTCCCTTGGTAACCTTCCAAGATTCAGCTGTCAGAGTTACTGTACAACCCTCATCACCTAACTTTCCTATAGAAATCAGATTTCACTTCAAGGCTGGGACATGCATGACATCTTTCAACACCCATGTGTTGCCATTCTACAATTTCAGCTGCACTTTTCTTTTGCCAACAATTTTACAAGGCTCATCATCCCCTAAATAAAATTTTCCAAAATCTCCTTGAATATAATCATTGAAAAATTCTCTATTTGGGGTAGCATGGAAAGAGGCCCCAGAATCTAAAACCCAAGATTCTATTTTATTATGCAAAGAAAGTGAAAGAGCATCTTGTGCAACAATACCTACAACTTTTGCTTCTTCATTACCTTCATGTTAATTCTCTTCATTCACCTTCAACCAACAATCTTTCTTTGCATGTCCTCTCTTTCCACAATTCCAGCAGGTTATCTTTCTTTTTCCATTTCTGTATTTGGATCTATTGCTCATCTTTGACTTAGACCTTGATCTCCCATGCTTGCCCTTCTCTTTTTTCCTCCCCCTGCTTTCAATACTTAAAGCATTACCTGATGATTCCCTTATGCTTTTCCTGCGAGTCACTTCATTTAGGATTACACTAACAACATCATCTACTTTCAAGATATTTGTAGTAGATGCAGTATTACTAACTGCCATTACTAAACTATGCCAACTTTTAGGCAAAGAGCATAAAATTAAAAGAGCTTTAATTTCATCATCAAAAACTATTTTGACTGAATTTAATTGATTTACAATTCCATGGAAATCATTAAGATGATTAGATATAGATCCACCTTCTTGCATTTGCAAATTAAATAACTGCTTCATAAGATATACCTTATTTGAAGTTGAGGGATTTTCATATAAACTTGCTAAAGTGTCCATCAACTCTACCGTTGTCTTTGCCTGTGACAAGTTAAAAATCACAGAAGATCCCAGACTCAAATTTATAGATCCAAGAGCCTTTCTATCAAGAACTTCCCATTCTTCATCTTCTATATCTATGGGCTTTCTATCAACCCCACCCAATGGTAAGTACAGATCTTTCTGATACAGATAATCCTCTATCTGCATTCTCCATAATTGGTAATTCTTGCCATTAAACTTATCCATTCTCAGTTTTCTTTCTTCTGCCATTGCTTCTCCCACTCAAATAGAAACCTCTGTGAGTGACCTATAATCAACAAATACTAACCAAATTTGAAACACCTGTTAGTCAACCTGAGCTCTAATACCACTTGTTAGGGATCAACCAACAAACTTGATTACTATTGTGTAAGCAATTAAACATGGAATTAAACCATAATTGAAAGCAACTAGAATCAGAAATAGCAAAGAATAAGAGATACAAGAAACCACCCTGAAAACTTGTATTAAACTCTTCTAGAAGGAAATACAATGAAGAAGCACACACTTTCTTCTCACACCTCTCAAATGTACAGATCTCTTTCCCTCAAGACTTTACAATCAATTCCAACAACCTAGATTGATACACACATATACAATATGTCTTGTACTGTTCTCTCTTACTCACTTACACAAGTACACAAGCTATGAAGATCTATCCCTATTATATAATATTAGGGATCATGAGCAATGCATTAACAACCATTAGATACACCTCCTAATCAAAGGCTTAAAACAATCCTGCCAAAAATAAAAATGTGGACTTACAACTAACAGCTGAATCCTATCATGCAAACATTTTGTTCTGTCCACGAAAATAGATTCTGGACGCACAGGTGATCGATGTCGATCCCTGCCTGTCTACCTGTGACCGACGTCAGTCGATACATGACCAACATTGGTAGCCTCTGGTCCATTCCTGATCGTCGTCGATGAATGTGTGACTCCTGCAACTTCTGCACTCGCTCATTTGGTGAAGATTTTAGCTCCAAACCTTAACATGATCAACCAATTATCATTCTCCTTGCCTCAGCTGAAATTGATCAAACTTTTTGCCCATATTTGTGCCAAGAAAATCTCTTATACATTATGTGTCCAAAGCTTCAAAAAATTTGATAAAGATTTTACCATGGAATTCAAATTAGAGAACTGAGCTATAGATGAGGGTAAATTAAAGTTTTGAAACAAAAACTCTACCTTTAAAACCAATGAAACCTCCTCCTCCAAAGGAGGGAATCAAGCTAACTCTGGGACTAAGAATAAAGGAACTGTTAATGCAGTCATCCTTAAGGCTGCCCCACCACCTACTATCAATCAAAAAAACTTTCCCAATCCCTCTAACTAGGGCTAGATGAACCCAAACTAAAGCACCCAAAAATAATTTACTCCACTTGGAGAATATTATGCCTCAGTGTTGAAAAAGTTATTAAAATCTAATCTTATATAGCTTCCACCCATCAAGCCTCCCCCATAGTTCAATTCTTCTCACCAGCACCTATATGGTACAATGAAATTGACCTTTTTGCCTTTCATTGAGTGATTGGACATGACATCAGCCAATGCAATACTTTCAAGAATGTTGTTTAAAGCCTCATTGACAAGGGGGATCTCATGTTAGATAACCCCAATTCCCCTCAAAATTAAGCCCTAAACATCTTCAAAAAACCCTTTCCTAACCATGCCCCTATCAAATATGAGGACGCATAGGCCGAATGCTCTCATGATGCCCACACAGTCAACATGATTTATGATACACCTACACATGAGGACCCAACCATCCAATCTACCCACTCTTCATCCACTTCACTTACAAAGGTGGAAGAGTCATCTTCCCCTCCATCAGAAATTTAGCTTGAGAAGGTTTATTTTTTCCTAGCCATGGTCATAGAAGCCTTAGAATAATAACATACCACACCAAAAGGCATACCTGAACAACCAAGAATTCTTGATTTGCCACCTCCACCAGCTACCCAACTAAACACTACTCCTATGGATATTTTTCCAATAGGGGAAGTGTTTCGACCAATACCTCCCATAGATGAGCCATTTACTTTAACCTTACTTCCCTCACCTCAAAAAATCAATCAACTTGTCAACCAGCATCCAAAACCTACAAGTCTACCTTTTGCATCCACTACCTGTGAAGTAAAGATAGTACATAAACCTTTTTTTCGCATTAGTGCAAATTTTGGAATTTGACCTAAACCTAGATATGGATCAAGTTACCTTTTGATAATAGTTAGGCCTCCCTTACATCAACAAACTTGAACCTTTTATCACACCTTTAACTAACCAATCTATCATCTTGCCACACCTGTCAAACCAATTAGAACATCTACTAGCCCCTCATGTGCCCCACCAATCGAGGCAATCATGCCTCAAGCAAAAAAAAACACCACACAAACCTAATACAAACCCCAACACCTTCCCCATATGGAGTTTGGTCTTCCCATCTCTTTAATTAAAGTTGACCCCATTTAAAAGTCCACCCAAACCTTGACCCCAACCAACCAAAAGAGCAAAACCATCAAGTAATCACATGCTTAGGGATTTTCCTTCTTTCACCCTACCCTCTATTTTGGGTCCTCATCCATCAAATCTAACTAAAAATCAAATCCCTTTTAACATATGTCATCTATTGCCACTCATTATACCAACCCAATTACTATTTAATACACCAGTTTTCTTTAAACTACCGATGGCCAAACAATCAAACTCAAACCCTCCAACCCCTAACATGCCAAAACTAAAACCATTACCTAGAAACATCACCTCACCCAAGATTTCTCTTACCAAACTTCTTCCCATGAAAACACCCCACTTATCAACCAAGAGGACAAACCCTAGACCTTTCCCATCTCTCCCTAAATCTTATTCAACCATTTTTCAAAGGTTATCACAATATTCATACCTCACCCTACCTCCTATCAAACCCTTCAATCTTCTTGGTTGAAACTAACTTGGTACAATAACTGACAAATTTTTTCCTATCATAGGATACCTAGACATGATACCAAGAACTATAAAGCTCTCTAGATCATTATCCACCATCTCTATGACAAGGATGATCTCTTACTGCAAAATCTTCCCTTGACCCCTTTATCAACATACCCATTCGCTATTTGCCACCCAGATCCTCCACTCTCACCTAAAAATGATGAGGAAATTACCCAAATTCCTACCACATCATTCCCCTCTATCCATACGATCAATGTAATCACATGATCAAAACAAAGGGATAAGGGGAAAGCCAAGGCATCTATTCCATAGACATACTTGCTTACTCATCCTAAACCAAACCTAGTCCAACCCTCTACATCCTTGACTCCACCCAAAGTAACCATCTTAGGCACCTCCCAGTGTAATCCTTTTGAATCCATCAGGAGGGTCATTCTTAAGCAACTTCACCAAACCCTAGCTAAGATGAGCCTCTATGAACTCATTTCCACCTCACCTCACCATCACCAAGCCATGATAGAGACTATGTAGGCCATTAAGATCTGACCAGGAGACTCCCAACCTATAGAGGCCTTCATCGATGCTCTCCAAATCTCTACCCTTGTCACCTTCAAGGACTTAGAGATACCTTCTATCCACCTCAAAGACCCAAAACCATCTCTCTTTGTCACTACCCATATCAACCAAACCCACATCAAACAGGTTATGATCAATGGGGGAGCCAATATCAATATCATCTCTTCCCATGCCTATAACCAACTCAAGCTACCAAATAATGTCATGTCTAAAACTTTAGCCATTTTTATATCCTTTAATGACACTATGATCACTACCCTAGGCCCCGTTGTTTGTCACATTTGTTTAGGTCCTCACACGCTCCCCAAACTTTGCTATGTAGTCAAAGGTCAACTCTAGTACAATGTTTTACTAACGAGACCTTGGATCCATGCCATGGCTTATGTACCTTCTACCCTCCATCATTATGTCAAATTTGAACATGAAGGTCAGGTTGTTACCATAAAAGCTAACCCTATCCCTTTTATATAATATAACATGACTTACTAACTTAACGATGTTCTCCTACCTCCATCTAAAGTACCAAAAAATTTGCCACCCATAAAAGCCAAAGCCATTGTTTCCCCTCCCACAGAAGAATCTACCAGTTCATCTATTTCTACAAACCAAATACCCAACATAGATCCCTTAGAGTCTACCTTCCAATGCCTTACCCTTAGAGAATATCATCTCTTCACCTTGGATGCCCTCCTTACTCCCTAAGAATATGGGAAACTAAACCACCAACTAGTTATGACCCCAACATAGGATCCATTATTCCTTTAGGACCTCCCAGCTATCAAACCCACTTTATTTATAGGGTAATTAGCAATCCACTTAACATTACCATTCCCATCCTTCACCTCAACCATTTACCTCTAACTTCTCTTACTTGGATAAACCTGACTTCGCCAAACTATACCTTTACAAGTGTGCCTAGAAGGGGTTTAGTTTTGGATGGTATGATAATGGCCCACACATGTTGACTTCAATCAAGACCTATAATCCTCATGAGAAACATGCCCTGAGCTTCATTATACCCAACAAAATGAAGGCCAAACAAACTACCCCCATCATTTTTGAAGAACCCCCTTCCTCAACAACATCCCATCTACCTGTGAGTGAAGATGACGGCATCATCCCACCCAAATTTTGATTTTCATCAACATGATTACCTTTGGCCCCCTAACTTATCAATATGAGGGGGTATTCATATCCATCCCTTTGACCCATACTAAACTCATGGGAGAAGACTCTCCTACTATTAACATTATTTAGTGTCAAGATGGTGATGTTATTCTCACCTACCTTAGTGCATCGGATTCTTCCATCCATAAATATTTACCTCTAAAATGTTCAACCATGTTGAATGAATCTACCATGAACATCAACATAGGCCTCCAATTAACCCCCATGTCATCAAAACTGGCCAAACTCTCACCCTTGAGGAACTATAGGACTACTCGACCTTACTCGACAAGCATAACATCACATTCATTTGGTCTTATGCTGATATGCCTAATATTGACCCATCCATTGCCACCCATAACATCATCACCAATTATGATGCCAAACCTATCAAATATGAACTTTGCTAAATGCATCCTCACATACCCCTCCTTATCAAAGAAGATATTTAATGCCTCCTTTCAGTTAACTTCATTCAACCCATAAACTATCCCCAATAGGTTTTAAACATCGTACCTATCACTAAAGCCATAGGGTGACTATGTATCTATGTGTACTTTTGTGACCTCAACTTCACCTACCTAAAGGATGACTTTCCTCTACCTAGCATTGACCAACTTATCAATCTTACAGTAGGCCATGAGACATTATCACTCATGAATAGATTTTTAGGTTATAATCAAACCCTGATTGCCCCCAAAAATTAGCATAAAACCACCTTCACTACCCCATGGGGGACATTTTATTATAGGGTCATGCCCTTTGGCCTTAAGAATGTTGGCATAACTTACTAATGGGCTATGACATATATTTTTCATGACCTTATCCATATAATCATCAAAGACTATGTGGGTGACCTTCTCAAGAAGTCCAAGCTTTGAAAAGACTATTTAGCCATCCTTAAGATTATCTTTGAGTGACTTATCTATTATCACAACTACCTCAATCCCAAAAAATGCATTTTTGGAGTCTTGTCAGGAAAACTTATTGGCTTCATCATTTCCCTTCAAGGAATTCAAGTTGATCTAGCCAAAATTAAAGCCATCTTTGAGATTCTACCTTCGACCAATCTTAAACAACTCTGTATCTTGCATGGGAAACTTCAATCCATTCATCACTTCATCTCCTAGCTCTCTAATTGATGTCAACCCTTCCACCATCTCTTGAAAAAAGATTTCTCTTTTAAGTCGAACGTTGATTGTTAAAAGGCCTTTGATGTACTCAAAGAGTACCTAATATCCCCACCTTTCCTTACACCTCCTAATGATGACCAACACTTTTACCTCTATATCTCCACCACAGACTACTCCCTAGAGGAAATGTTTGCCCATCAGGATGAATATAACAAAGAGAAAGTCATCTATTACATTAGTCAGACACTAGTTGACTATCAAACTTGGTACACACATACTAAAAAATTATGTCCAACCCTAGTCTTCATAGTTACCAAACTTCACCACTACCTCATTAACCACAAGACTTTTTTCATCACCAATACTGACCCCCTCAAATACATGTACTCTAAACCATACCAAAACTAGCTTATGGCTAAATGGCTCATGCTTTTAGCTAAATTTGACCTTGAGTTTCTCTAGCAAAAATTTATCAAGGGGCAGGTTATCACCGACCAATTGGTTGAGGCACCCCTAAAGAATAACCAACCTCCCCCTCTTGCATTCCTAGATGATTCCATCACAAAATTATCTCAAGAATATTTCATCAATCAAGTAACCATGTTTTTTTATGGTTCTAAATGTCAGCATGGTAGGGGAGTCGGTATTGTCTTTATCCCCTTTATCAGTGAACTACTTCCTTTATCCTTTAAACTTGACTTTGAATGCACCAATAACATGGTTGAATATGAAGCCCTAGTAATAGGTCTCCAAATTTCTTTAGTCTTAGGATTCAGAAAAATCAATATCTTTGGTGAATTTTATATAACTCTTAGCCTCATTTGAATGTTACCATGTTCAAACCACCCCATGATCTACCAATAAATTTATTGATACCATGGCTTCACTTGCCTCTCAAATCTCATTAGCACCATCAGACTCCAAACTATCAGTCATTGTCTATCACCTAACCAAGCCCTCCTACACCAAGATAGACACTCCAACTATCTTTAGTGTGGAGGAGATCATGCCTAACCTCTGGTACCAGCAAACCTTTAACTACCTTCACCTTGGCATAATTCCCTCTAGCCTCTCCAAGAATTCCCATCAAGTGTTTATTTAGAACACCTCCCATTATACCATTATGGGATGAATCCTTTATAAATGAGGCTTAAATGGACTCCTTTTCCATTGCCTCTGTGGTCCAAATTCCTCTCATGCCATCAAAAAAACACATGCTGGTATATGTGGGGGTCATTTTAGTGGCCTCATTGTGGCCAAGCACATCTTCTGCCTAGGCTATTATTGGCCCACCCTCAACCAATACTACTATGATTATGTAAAAAGGTGTGTCAAGTGTCAATGGCATGATAATTTACATCATGTACCTAGTAGTAGCCTTTGTTTGTTCATAGATTTTTGGCTTTTCTCATAATGGGGTCTAGACATCATTGGCAAAATCAACCCCCACTCTTTGCAACAACATAATTCTATCATTACCTCAACTAAATATTTTACCAAATGGGTGGAAGTTATTCCCCTTTTCTCGATGAAATCTGAAAAGATTATTGAATTTATCACCCATCATATCATCTATGATTTTAGTGTTCCCCATAAGATCATCATCGACAATGGTAAATCTTTCAAAAATAAATAAGTTCAAGGCCTTTGTGATGTATTTGGTATTAAACTCAGCTTACCATTGCCTTATCACCCATAAGTAAATGGACAAGTTAAAGCCTCTAAAAAAACTCTAAACAACATGCTTACCAAAATGGTTAATACCTTAGGGCAGGATTGGCACTTGCACATCCCCTTCACCCTATGGGCATAACATACTAGCATCCGAACCCCTACTGGTGCTACACCCTTTTCTCTCATCTTTAGAGCTGAGGTCATCTTGTCTCTTGAAATCCAAATACCTTCTCTTTACATATCATTGTGTGACCTCATTTTGGAGGATGATTACTGTTAAAAATGTTTAGCCCAACATTAGCTACTCAATGAGCATCATTTAGCCACCCTTTCCCATCTTCATGTCTATCAAGAATGAATTAAATGAGCCTATAATAAACATCTAAAATTTTGTGAATTTAATATTGGAGATCTTGTTCTCAAGGAAAACCAACATGTCACTTATATGGAGAAAAGCAAAAGGGGAAAATTTACATCTGCATCCCTTTTATTGTTAGATAGGGATCATAATCATCATTTGTTTAATTTGAGCTTTTCCCTTTCAACCACATTCATTTCCCTTTCTTAGAACCAACTAAAATTGAATCATGTGATTATCCATCACAATTATATCCTAATCTCGAACTATGGATACCATAGCTCTATTTATGGCATGATTTTTATAGTACTTCCCATCTCCTTGAGATCGGTTCCTATAGTCATTGTTAACTATACCTATTCTTCACCTATTGGCACCCCATGTTAAATTAGTTTTATCTTCATAAAGGTAGTCCATGTAGCATGTATGAAACAGGTCTATGTCAAACAAGCTCAAATAAAATCAAAATTCATGTCAAATAGAAAAAACAAACTATGGATCATCATTGGCATCCATAGACTGCTCCCTTGAAGGACAACTATTGAAAACTCATTCTAAAATTGTGAAACATAAGGTGGACTGATCCTTTGAAGGATAGCTATCAAAAGCATTTGATTTAACCATATACATCCAAACCACTCCCTTGAAGTATGGTTGGATAAAACATTAGTCAAAGATATTAATTTTTTAGAAGCTTCCCACATTGATCAGCTTCCCCGATGCCCAAGTAAAAGTTAAAATCAATTTGAAAACACAATAATGTTGGTTTGAAGCTGCAATCGGCTCTCCTTAGTAGACTTCTTGTATCGATCAATCTACACTTTATATATGGACATAGACTTATTTATACCCCCTCTTTAGATACCTATAGAAAAGTCAATAATCTCTCTAATGGTTCCAATCTCACCCATTCTCCCTCCACATATCATATGTATGGGACTATGAGCCACTTGACACAATGTTATCAGGATCCTTATTTATCAACCTAGGCATGCGAATGAAAAACATTTGAAAGGCTTAGGTTCACTAAGCCAATCTAATTTTGGGTTTCATGTTAGTCTTTACCAATGAAAAGTTTTTATGTTCTTTTTCATATCTTTTATTAGTCTATGTAAGCCTATAAACACAAATAACAAACATCATACCAAAATCATGAACTTCATGAACTATGTCAAACAAGCAACATCATCTATCCACCAATGAGCCAATCATAATGTAAACATGGAGCAGCTAACCATAAGCATTCACCTATCCATCACATGATGTAATATTTTAAACATGTTATGGCACCATAAACCAAATCAATAAGCAAAACATCATACAATACACCATTCACCAATCAATACACATAACCATAAAATGAGAGCCATAACATATATGCATCCATAACATACCCTATATAACCATGGATAGAATTAAAACATCATAGTTCAACTTTATAAAATATCACATGCCTAAACTATTAAGTCACCATAAATCATGAGCATTCATAACCATAAATCACAAACATGAGCATCAGATAAAACATCAAATGGCATATATCATATACATCAAATGGTCAAATATAGTACATGTGATAATGTTAGCTCTCTCTCAAAATATACATCTCACTACATCGATGTGTAGGTTGGAATCAAAAATCATATACATAACGTTAATATCATATTAGGCCCCTAGAACACTCAGACCACCTACACCACTTCCACTAGCCCCATCTTTACCTATACTCGATGGTGGTCCCCCTAGGACCCATGTCTGACCAACCATATTTAGGTGTAGATAGCATGGCCTCACCCCTTAAACTAGCTCTAAACTCTACAAATTTCATGGCATGATGCAACTGATCTAGCACCATCACCTCATAGTATTTGATCTCCTATATAGTGGCTAGATACCTTGCTCATGGCACTAAATTTAGCGGCCCTGTTATTGTTGTACCTACCACACCCACACCAATCTACCCCTATAATGTGCCTAGTTAGCCTTGTAGACTAGCTACCTACCCTTATAAAATGATAACATGGGCCCATGCCTAGTCCCTCTCAACTATCACAACCCCCACCTTTCCCTGAAGTGCCACAATATGGCCCTATAATGTGGCTACCTATCCTTGTAAACTAGTTATTTAAGCCTAGGCTACTACTAGAGCTGCAACTACCTACAAGTCACCCTACCCCTATCCTAACCTTGGATCCACATCCATGGGTTATTGACCTCTATCACCCCCTCTAAAATCAAGTGCAGTACACCTCCCATGGTACTAGGCCGTATAGCCATCAATGATACCATCATCATCAATTTGATCACCCACTAGTAACTCTTCAAAGTAACATACAATATCCACCAACTGAGGCTTAGGAAGTAGAAACTAAACCTCCTCTTTCCTATATCTAGGGGTGTCAAGTGGAATCCCCTATACCAGACCAAACTATATCTAAACCCAATCAAATGGGATCATCTTTGTCTCCATCTCTCCTGGCATATACCCACCTCTAGCTCTAGAGTCTTATGGTGTGATACATGTACCCTACCCACTATGACCACCCAACATAAGGTCACCATGTAACATCCCCTGGCACCAAACCCTCCAATCTATCATAGAACCAGTCAATATCTCTAGCCCCACCACCTACTCCTATGTAAGAAATTGCTCTCCTCCAATGCATGAATCCAGAAACATAGTTAGTTGGTGCATGTGTATCATCTAACAACCCCAAAGGTCTCAATACCTGAATGTGACTAAAGGCCTAATAGTGAAAAATAAGCCCCATGTTTAATCCATAGTGTTGATGCACTCTAAAACCCCATAGAACCCTATAAATATTCACAAATAACACCTGTGCCTAACCAAACATGGTCCTTCCCAAAATCATCTCTGATAGAACTCCAAGTAGAAAATAAGGGAAGTGGCCACCAATTGAATCTGATAGCATAAATCTCATCAGCACCATCATCATCATGGTAATTAAACACCTATCTCTAGGTGCCCTATAATACAAAGGGCATAGCCAAACCCACCAGCATGAAATTGTGCATTTATCCAATCATCATCATAAATAATCTCCATGTAAAAATCACTCTCCTCACTCTCTATATGATATATCAGATCACCTCTGATAGGCAATCAGGTAATCCTAGTAACATCCTCCAATAGAATCATAATCTCTCATGTCAGTAGCTAGGTGTTTATCATAGGATCCCATCTCTCAATGAGTATGACAAGCATGGTAAGATCATGGGGTATATACTAGTAGTGGTGCATCACACCCAATCTAATGACCTCCATGTGCCCCACTCATCATCATTCATCATATCATGTACCTCAACAAATAGCCTCAAGACTCAGTTCTTTAGTTAAATCTGGTCTCATTCTTACAAAGCAACCATGTGGGTAAGCACACTTGGTTTTCTTAATCAAGCTTAGTGAAAAACCAATAACCAACCCTTTCTAGCAACTAGACTCTTATGACAAAATGTATCCTACCTACATGAATAACTCACCCTAGCCTATCAAACAAGTGTACCACCTATAATAAACCTACACTAACACTTTTTCCCTATTTTTCCATTTTCCCAACCTCCAAAAAAAATTTAAAAACATAAACAAAAAAAACCTCTTTATGAGGGTCTTTTACTCTAGACCCTTAATCGTTGATAGTTGACCCAACTATCGATGGTCCCCAAAAAGGGTTTGATCCCTTGACTCAACCATCGATGGTTAGTATACCATCAATGGTTAGGTATTGACCACTGATAATCACTGAAGGTGACCATCGATGTTGAAAACCTGACCCCTAAGAAACCTTAAAACCCTAGCAAAATATAGAGGCTATTACATACAAGATAACAATCTCCTAATCTCCCCTCTACTCCCAACTACCATTCATTTAACAATAATAAGTAGTATTTTAACCAATTAAATGAAAATCTATAATCTAAGGTGTTGACAAACATTTCCCTCTAAGAATAGACATTCATCTGATTGTTACCTGATTACACCAATTTATTTCTCTTTAAATAAATATTTAGCCAATTTAAATAATAGTACCTACCTCATTCTACGAGTGATGTCATGGCCAAAACCCAGGTCCCTCTACATGGTCATGTCCTCCACCATCCATCTTAGTCAAACACAACCCCAACTCATTTTCCACCTCATGATTACAACAACCACACTCTGATCTCAACACACTACTGTCACAAATGGAAAAATTGTCAAGAACAAAATGCATAGAGTCAAAGAGGGTAAAATGTGAAAATGACTTTTCATTTTCACTTTTTAACCTATCCAACCTTTTAGGGCTTCCCCTTTAACCATCAATGATTAGGGTGACCATCGACAGTTGACCCTTTTGACCCATGACCATCAACAGTCAGGGGCCCTTCATTTTTTATTTATTTCCCTTTTCTTCTACTCTCTCGTAGCACAACAAAAACACCTAAACTAAGCCCTTTCCAAATGATCACAATTTGAGACACTTACCTTCTAACAAATCACTCATCTTCAAAAATTGCATTTAACCACATCCACCTTGATGTTGGGCCATTGACATTAAGTACTTATGTTACATACTCAGTTATATTATGTACACACTCTCGATGATTTAGTCACCTATCAAACTCAACACTACCATTCAAGCAAGAACTACATTTGACCTGAAGTGGTTATGGGATATTACATCCCCTACACTATGTAGGTAGTGTCTACTTACCTAGTGCATGTAGAATTAGCTCGATCATACCCCAACCCACCTAATTTTCCACATATATCTCGATAATGACCCTATTATATGAACTATGCATATGTATTGCACTAACTTTTGCCTAAGTCATTTTGACCTCACTGACCAACCTTGTTAGGTTACCTATTTGTACCACCTAGTGCCACAATTAGATCATTTTTAATATCACAAGAGCACTTCCTACCTCAGACACCCATCATACATTGTCCCATTTTGTGTTTTCGTGGGAGTACTTCCTGCCTTGGATACCCACTAAAAATGTGAAATCTGCCTTGGAGACTAACACGTGTATCCAACTTCTATGCCTACAATAGTCACATGATACATTGGTCTCTTGTCTTCTTCAAACCAAACTTATTATTTATTAACATTGGAAACTTTAGTCTTTACATGATCTACCCTATCACATTTAGTCATTTTTTATTTTTGTATGTTATGCATCTCACCCTGCCACCTACTACTTATCAAACCTTGATTTGATTTCATTTGACCTCATCACATCTCAATTTGAGGGGGAATTACCTCCTCTTAACTCAGGGCAAATTTGACATTACCCAACTTTTATTTTTATTTTTTCACTCATTCACAAGAGTAATAAAATAATAAGGGGCAAAATGTAGACACCAAAATTATGCATGTATATTCCCAAGTGTCATGACTGCTAACAGGCCCCTTGGACCCTTTTTTCCCTATCTAGGCCTATCTTCAATAGTTTTAATCTTAACATGGCCTTTTAGGCTATTTTGGTAGTTAGCCTCGACTGTCAACAGTCAAACTAACCGTCGACAGTCATCCTAATCATCGATGATCAGATTCAACTACTTAATCTTCTTGCATGTAACCTACATGCAAACCACTTCCTTGATTTTATAAATATGGTAGTCTAAATCTAGTTACAAGCCCTTTGCATGGATGATTTATATTTAGAAGCTTTCTTTAAGTCTAGTTTGGACAACCACTTCCACCTCTTGCTTATGACTATAAGAGAGAGAGAGGCCTAGGAGATCAAACCATCTATAATTATTATCAAGAGCTCAGGTACTTAGATTTTTTTCTTATAGGTCATTTAGAATTATCCATCGCTATCAACCCCTCTTTCTAAGATCCAACTTGCCACCACCTCTCAACTAAGTCTCCAAGCACCGTTACTCTATCAAAATCAAATCAGATTCTACCCATAGATCAATAATGGTTATCACTCACCTAATCCACTCTAGGTAAGACAAGTACTTGTTTATTGTCATCCACATACATTATTTCCCTTTCATAATCAATTTAGACCTTGTCTAACTCCTAGAATTCATTCCAAAATCCCAACAACTAGTTATTGACAAAGTCTAAAATTGGACACAGTCAACTGTCGATGGTCAACCTAATTACTGACAGTCAAGGTGAACCACTGAAGGTCAAGCCAACCATCGATGATCACCTATGGTAATAAAATCTATAAATCTTATTCCACTTATTTTTCCTAATCTAATTCACTTTAATGTGTTTATGACCACTCACAGACCTTTTTATAGATTCGCTAAATCACACCTTGACCCACTAGCACTAGTACTAATCAATTTATCACTAATTAGACCATTTCTAACATATCTATTTATTAATAAATTCTTGTTATTAGTTTCAACACTTTTTGATCATTGATGCAAGTACTTTCTTTCTATTTTATTAACTTAATTATTCTAAAATGATGGATTGATAGCCCCTAAAGAAGTTCTCACTTCCAAGACCTAGCTACTTGTCTAACAAACAAATTTGCTTTAGTGTTTTCTTACATGTAAGACACCCTCCCCAGCCAAAGAGGATCTCTTCACAATCTTATGATTCAACATGCACACAAACAAATAGGTATTCCTACCACAACCCATATTTCTAGTTTTATTAGTTTCTTCTAAATAATAACAAAATTTGAGTGAAACATTTGATATTGTGTAAAATTAAACTCAACTAATGTACCTTTCAAATCAATCTAGATTTTCCTATTTTTGGAAAAAAATTATAGTAGCACAGTCACTTAGACTGTAGCATACCATGCTAGTACCCACTAGGTTGTGATAGTGTCCTTATGTGCCAAATTATAACTTATCTATGTATGACTACTTTTTAATGTGTTTTCCTATTTCTAAGCTATGTAATATATGTCTACATGATGAAAACTACACTCTGAGTGTAATCATATAGCCTTCTCTCTATGACAAACCCCTATGAATGCCCACTCTTTTGATTGGAGTTGTTGAACCTATGTAAGAATTATACTAAAATAAAATATCTCATCATGTGTGTTAGCCTAAACATATATAATATCTTTGTAATAAACCAATATAAATTATATACATGACATCATAATGTAATATAATAGTAACATAAATTGGTAATGTATGATATATGTTAGATCTAATATTCACATGGTTGTTAAGATAGATATAACAATGTAGTCATAAATATGAGTAGTAAATCTTGATATAATCTGAGTAGTTACCTAGGGGATTGGGAATGATGTCCATCAAGGCACCCAAGGTGAAAGTGGAGATACATGAGTTCCCTCATGGCATTTAAAATTGAGTGTGAAATCAATAAGCAAGAGACAAGTGCCATGGCCATGAAGCATACATACAAACACATGAGGCACATAATGTAGGCCATGTGGCCACAATACAAGATACATGGGTACATATCATTAAATTTGAGAAAGAAATACATATAAGGACATGTTTAAATATCCACATATGCATATAACAAGTAAGGTTGGATTATATCCACATAAAAGAACATATTCAAATCTCCGCATACATAATCACGAAGGCACACACAAGGACATAGAGACATATCCAAATCATACACACTATGAAAGGATTGGCATAGAGCCATGGAAAAATAGCATATTAAAATGACCTCAAGTAGATGTAGAATCAAAGAGACATAGTCAAATATAAACTAAAAAATCTAGAGATGAAAGTATGCATGAACATGTGGTACAAATTTGTATAAGAGCAAAGATGTACATAAGTTGAGTCTGTAGTAGTAGTTAGTAAAAAATTTGATTAGTATGTGATGATCAATATCATGATATAATAAATTCTAAATATATGATATATATTATATAAATATATAACCTAGTAAACGAAAATGTTTGTAGTATGATGCCCTTAATGGGTGAATGTATCAATAATGAATCTATGTATGTACACCCAATGAGTGGATAGTAGCATATCTAGATTTGTGTAGAGGACTTAAATCCTATATTAATATGTGGTCACTTGAAAAATAATAATTTAATCATGTATGTATGATAAAACTAAACTATACTAGTATAAATAGCATATGTAGTACCTAGAAAATATAAGTAATGTAAACATGGAAATGCATACAATTTGAAATTTTGTATTTTGAACATATTATATTATTTTTGTATTTGTTAAATATAAGTTATGTATAAGAATCATAAAAATGAAACTATATATAAGGAGAAATATAAGATAAACTATGTATAAGAGGAGAGATACTACTAACCAATGAGTCTCACAAGAGACTTACAATCAATGTGTCTTATATCAAAGAGAGGAAGAGGGATTATGCATGTAGTGCAATGAGGAATTTGAGATTGGGGAATTGAATGTATAGAGTGATTTATAGTTGAAATTGCTTGTTGAGTGGACTAGTAATATGTGAAACTAACTAAATAGGTCTACGAACTATGGGGTTCTTGGGAACCCATCTGATAGAACAAGTTGTAACTGTAGTGGATTCTCTATATTATAACACTAATCTATGTGGTAATGGGCTAGAGAGAGGATCTTTAGAATTAACATGTGTTTGAAATAGGAGTTTCTCTAATATAGGTCTCCATCGGAGAGTATGTGTATGTAATGATGTCATAGGAGTAGACCTCAATTGCATTGGTGGCTCAATTGATATCATATGTGTACAAATATACTTTGTGTGTTGAATAATAATTGGTGTTTGTTGTATAGTTGGTTATGGAATAGGTAAAAGATACTCAATGGAAAGGCTCTCAACTGTAACCACATAATTGGCATATATATATTTGAGACATCTATGTACATTACTTGGGATAGCTTGAAGCTATTATATCCAAGGCCTACCCAATAAGAAATCAAATATATATGCACTAAGCATGACTCTTAAATTAGTATCCATGTGTGTAGGTCCAATCTATAATGGAAATACTATCTCCCTAATATAGCTCTAAACATGGCCACTAAAGATAAAAATAGTTGTATCTATCTGAGAAATGTCTTACTCTAAATAGCCCAAGTGTTGTAGAAGTGTAATAATACACATATTAACACTTTACCCATTGTCAATCATGTCACTTTAAATAGGATGATGATCAATGTAGGCTCATACAAAGAGTACATATAAATATGTATCATTATCTACTATCTCTAAATCTAAGAAAGTGATGAGAGGTCTAGTTGGCATTGTAGTATGATACACACCAATGATATTATGTAGAGGGTGTGTGTCCAATATATGAATATGATAATATGTTGGTAGTGGTTATGCCTAATATATATAATGAACACATGAAGTGTTTTATATCTCATTAGTTATATGTTTTATAAATAGGTCTAAAAATAGTTTTAATGTTTATGCTTCTATTGGTTGTGGTCTAGGTGCCTCTGTAGGATTGTTAACATCAATGATATTAGCTTCTATCAAATATTTTATCTTATGTTGTAAGTTTTTGCATCTATTTTTAGTATAGCTTGGTGCCTTGTGATAGTTATAAAATGCATTGGCATCATAAATATTTGGAAAAGGCCTAGTCATATTAATATTTTTTATTGAAGGGAGAGATATGGCATTGCAGTCTAAGAGTTGTTGGAAAACACGTGTCGATGATTGAGGAAGATTCATAAAAGGTTTCCTTGGAGGATCTGATAAAACAATGTGAGGGAGTGGCTCTAAAGGTGCATTAACTATTATTTTTGAATCATTCTTGTTCTCATTGGGCTTTACCTTGTATGGGGAATTATTGTAACTCTTATTAGTTTAATTTGATCTAGCTGTGTACTTTAATTTACCCATGGAGAGAATTTTGACTTCCCATTATTTCATTGTATGAGAAAGATTTATGAATGATGGAAACTTATTGAATATGATAGCTTCATGCAATTCTAGTAATAATATCTACTTGAATATGTCTTGAAGTTCTCTATCTGCCATGGGGCTAGTCATTTTTGTTAATATAGCTTTATATCACAAGACATATTCAGCTATTGGCTCATTAGATTTTTGTTTGAGTTATGCAACTTGAGCATAAGAAACCTTATCACTTATGTTGATTAAAAAGTGTGCCAAAAACATATCTACCAATGGATTGAATGATGTGATGGACTTCTCAGGAAGATCATAGAATTATTTTAATGAATAGTCATTTAAACTACCAATGAATAACTTAGTGAGGAGCCAATCATTGGATACATAGTCCAAACATGCTACATGAAAATATCGCAGTCAATCCTGGTCACACCTACCATCATATAAAGTAAGCTTAGGTGCCATAAATCTATATGGTAAAGGTATTGCCACTATATGTTGTGCTAAAGGTGTATATATAAGAACATGAGAATCCAAGGCATGATGTGTTCTAGTGGCACCTTACTAAAGATATAACACATTAGCCTACAGATCATGGATTTGATACAAATCCTAGGAGCATCTAGGTATAGGGTTTAGATAGTTTTTTAAGTCAAGTTCACCAAAGGATTTAACTTTTAAAGGATTTATGGAATGTAAATATTAGGTTGTTAAAAGGATGGAAAATTAAACTAGAGGAGAAATATGTAATAAATACAATCACTGATTTGTATAAGAATTGACCTAATTGATTATTCTAAAAATAGTAATGAATCATACAAGTATATACTTAGCTAAATAATAACTAAGATGAAAGATATAAAAGATGAAAAATAGCACATAAGTTGATTAGGGTGTTGTAAATAGCCTATAGGTGTCATAATTCCCCTGGATAATAGTGTGGTTACCTAGACAATAGTGCACTACATTAATGTCCTAGGTTCCACACTAGTGTCCTTACATAGGGATTGATGTGAACTTCAAGGAGAAATTATGTATGAATCTAATAGGTCCATTTCTATGTGGACAAAACCTATTTTATTGTTTGTGCATTATTTTTGACTGATTTGTAAGCAAACCCTAGACTTCCATGTTGTGAGGGTATTTGAAGAGCACAATTATCAAAAGTGTAATGTTAGTTGGGTAGGCTAGATATCATCAACCCCATGCCATGTTGAGAGTTTCCTACATATGAATACCTTGATAGGGGTCAAACCTAATGTATTTCTCCCAATTTAAGTGATGGTGCAAGTGAAAATGAATGCTAGTATGAGTGTCAGCTTGAGTTATTTGAGTGAGGCTTGATACTCGAAATATGAGTAAACTGAGCTTAAGAATATTGTATATGGTTGTATGTAGAAGTAAATCATAATAGGGATTAATGACCTTGATTTTTCACAACTTTTTCTAATCTTGCTCATTTGTATTTGCATCTCATTCTATCTAGTGGATAAAAGGATAAAAGTGGTGTGTGTATGTGTGTGTGTGTATGTGAGTGTTACACACACACACACATATACATACATACATATGTATGTATATGTATGTATGTGTGTGTGTGTATACATACATACATATATGTACATATATATACATACATATGTATGTATGTATGTATGTGTGTGTGTATTGATTTGGTGTTTTTTTAGAATGTGAAATAGGTCTAGGATGGACCTAGGTGTCTTAATAATTTAAAATACATCCATTAAGGTTGAAATTAGGCAAGGGACACTATCACGGTCCCTTGGTCATTAGCATAGTGTGCAAGTGTCCAAATAAGTGCACTAGTGTCTAGGTGGCAGAACCTAGGGCACTAAGGACTTAGATTCTTAAGGAAAGGTCTATGATTGATTTTGGGATGTTTAGGGATGTGCAATACCTACATAAAAATTGGATAAGGATCAAAAGAGGCCCTAAGATAGGTTTAGGGCTAAGCTAGGGGTAGCGTGGTCTCAAATAACACTCATTGCACTTGATTGATATTTTATATGACTACACCAACTCAAAAACCCCTATATTATAAGTTTCAAACTCCATTTCTTCCATATACTAGAGTGTCTTGCCCTTGTCTATGGCCTCTAGTGTTTGGATCAGCCATGTATGAACTCTAGTTTGTAGGGTTTTGGAATTCAGTGTTAGGGTTTAGGGTTTAAGGTTTTAGAGTAAAAAATGTACCAAAATATTATATTTTGTGGTCATCTCTTTGAGATGAATCCAATGATTGTTATTTTGCATAAGGGTGTGAAAAAAATCCAAACTTTTTTAATATAAAAAACCTTAAGCAATACTACATTGATGACAAAAAAATCCTTCTAGATTGTAAGTTATGTTTTTTTCAATCCTTCAGCTCATAGAACAAATGCTACATTAGATCTGATAAATTGCACCACATAACCTTTAACAAAATCAAAACTTGAATACCACATGTAATGAAATTAGATATGCCAAAAAAATTCATAATAATGGATGAAAATATAATTGCCAAGAAAACAAGAAGAATAAAAATAGTGCACATCCACACCAAGAGTTCACAACAAAAAAGAATACTAGAAATATGAGATTAAGCCAACTCAAGGAGGTAACCTAGAAAACCATGAAATAAGAATAAAATTGTTAATATGATCCTAAAATACTAACCATTACCTCTTATATATACCCTACTTATATTATGGTTACTCTATAGGCCAACCCTAGAAACAATATGAGAACATAGAGAAATGTGACAAGATAAGGTAAAAGGTTATGTAGGATAAAGATCAATCACATAAATCCCTAAACATGTATACATTAAGGCTGTAGAATTTTGAAACTTTACAACATGAAACTTTGACCTTATGTTTGTATTCATACTTGGCTTTGGAGCTACTCCTTAGATGAGTTTTCATGTGTGTGTGTTTTCATGGTAGTGTTTCAAGAGAGTGTCAATGGATTTCTCAAGTTTGTTAGTGGTTCTCAACATAATTTCCAAGTATAACCTTAGGCTTGACTTGTATTTATAGATTACTCTTTGATATTTTACCCCATAGATAATATATGAAACATGTGTAGGTTGACATAAGGGAGATGTTTGAATTTGAAAAGCAGTTGTTAAAGGTTTTTGGATGCTACTAGTAGAGTCCAACACCTACAATAACTACAACTATAAAATTATTTTTAGCATTTTCCAAAGAGGTAAAATCAATGATTTAGAATATGATAATAATCTACATCGGATTATAGACCAATAATACACAAATTAGAGAGATCTTGAATATGTGTGGTAGGAAATTGGGTTGGCTAAGACAATAAATAAGTAAATAGATAGGTAAAAGTTTTCACAAGATTTAAATGTGTATGCATAAATCATATATGTCAAAACTAATGTTATCAAGTGTCTAATACTACATTTAAGTATCTACAAATTTCTCAATTTTAGTCTAGTATTGAAAATATTAGATTAAAAAGATAAAAGAAACATAAATTAATACATATACTTAATTACATTTTATGTTATTAATTGTTCCCCAAATGTTAAGTTATTCCATGTAAAACCAAAAATGAAACATGTAGAAATTGATGTCCATTCATGATAGAAAACATGAAATAACTTAATGTACTCATCTAAAATGTCATTTGAGTGCAGTGAGTGTCACTTGAGACCACCTTGTCCTTAGCTTATCCCTAGACCTATCTTAGGGCCTCTCTTGATAATTTTTGAACTTTTTTGCGAGTCTAACTTATTCCCAGATATACTAAGAGAAGCACTAAGCTACCCGTTAGGCACCAAAGTCTTATTATTGCTCATTCTTACCACCTGGACAGTAGCACGATCCTTTAGACTATAGTGTATTATGCTATTGCCCAAAGGGCAACATTAATATCCTCATGCTCCTTACTTCCTCAATAGATATATTTTCATTCCTCAAAGCACTCCTAGGGTTGTCCTACACCTATTCACATCTTGGAAAGCATCACAATTCTATATATATACCACTTTCATTCACTTATCCAATAAATGGAAAATAGATGCAAATACTCATGAACAAACTCATAAATATTTGTATAGATCAAGGTCATTGATCCCTATTCTACCCTAATTCCACAAAAACCCATCTAAAATGTCCCAAAGTTTAGATTACTTAGATTTGTAATCTTAAGTCACACTCAAAGCATTCAAATAGACATTCATAATAGCATTCACTTGCACTTGCACCATCACTTAGGTCAGTTGATTCCATTTTGAGGTATTGGTATGTAGGCTTCACTTAGATTATGGGGTTTTGAGGTCATGTCCATCCTACCATACTAATGCCACATTTTCCCTACTTATGCTCCTAAAATACCCTAACAAACATGAATGCCTAAGGTTTCACATTCAATCATTTAAAATATGGAATAGATAGTGAACCAACATATGTGCACATAAGCATAAACTCCCCAGAACTAGGCAAAGGTACACCCATAAACTCAGTCTTTGCTACCAAAAGGACACTATCATAACATAGAGGACACTAGCATAGGCACTACTATCCAAAGGACCGCACTATTATCTAAGATGGTTTTTTATTCTTAGTTTCTATTCATGACATCTTTCATAGTCCCTATACCGATTTCTAGTATGTCATTCGTCTGTCTTGATCAGTTTCTAGCTAAGTACATCTCTTGTAATTCATTTGCTATTTATAAAATAATAAGATAAATTAATTATTATACAAATTAGAGTTTTTTGATATTATTATAGTTATTTTATGATTTATTATTCCATCACTTTAGCAATATAAGGTTTTAAACTCCATAAATTCCTTAAAAAAATAAATCATTTGGTGAACTCGACTTACTTTGAATAGTGAAAAAACCCTAGTCCTAGATGTTCTTAAGGTTTGTAACCTTGTTTTTTCTATTTCCATTTGATGTGCTAGGCTCTTTAGATTTCATATATTATTTTATAGTATCCCTCTTTCATTTTTTTTATGTTAGGAACCCGTATCCTACCCTTCTCTTTGCATTATTAGTGTATTAGTCACTATGGATACATATACCTTGTAAGTCATCCCTTTAGCATAATTGAATTATCACACATGCATGGGAAGTATTACTTTCTAGAATAGAATTAGTATTTAAGTAGAAAATTTGAATTATCCCACATGCATGAGAAGTATTAGTTTCTAGAATAGAATTAGTATTTAAGTATTGAGGCCCAATCAAGGCATTCATGAACATTATTGTATTGAGTTTATTGAAAGGAGGTTGCCCCTTTGAAGTTGCCTATGATAAATATAACATATTTGAAGTATTATGAGTTAATTTATGAAGTTTATTTCAATATTCCATGATTTTTTGTAGTTTTTAAATCTATGCAAAAGGTTATTCACATCTAATATCGGAGCACTCTCCTCAACCTACGACTAGATCTTGGAGATTTTTTTTCTTTTTAGCAATAGCTTTTCAAGAGCTATGTAACTATTTTTCATTATCTCTATTTTTACATCTTCATTTATAGGTTCAGATAAGAGTAAATACCCCTCCTCATAATTATGAGAAGTACTTGGGCATATATCCCTAAAACTCATTGTGAAGAGTACCATAGGAACCCAAAATTAGTTAGCCCATTGAGAGAACTTGCTAGCAAAATAGTAAATGGCCTCATCTTGATTGACTAGTTTTCACCCCTGAAGTAAACCAACAGCTGTTGTTTAGGGGTAAATTTATGGCTAAAATTTTTTATAGAGTGGTACTCATTTAGACAGCATTGGTGGCCAGAGAGATTTCTTAAAACCCTTAGGCAGTTGAAAAAAATTGGGGCCCATATCCAACATATCAATTTCTAAATATTATCAATAGAAGTAACTATAGTTGAGCATAGTGGTAACTGCAAACCTACTGATAGACTTTTGACAGGGGCAACCAAGAAAAAATAGTTTTAAATTAGCATAGTGGTAACTACAAACCTATCAACAAACTTTTGATAGGAAAAACTAGTTTCATATTAGCATAGTGGTAACTGAAAACCTATCGATAGATAGGAGAAACCAAGAAAAATAAGTTTCAAAATAAAAAAAATCAAAGTAAATTTTTTTCATTTTTTTGCCAAATCTCTTGATATCTATCTCTATTGATATTCAAACTTTACTAGGACACCTAAAATTTTATTCCACACATTTTCTTCATTGAGGTCCCATCTCCCAATTCCACTTCCATTACCCATAAATCTCATTTTTTTATTTTTCCAAGTTTTGCCATAACTTCATCTTTTATCCTCTTACTTCAAAATTTTATATAGTGTTCATTTTCCTTTACTACTATTTTGTCCCTCTTGGATAAATTTTCCATTTTTTTCATTTCAATTCCAAACTTTCCCCTGGCCTTGTCAATCATACCCAAGAAATACAAAAAAATCATAAATGTACATTTACCCCTTCCACTTTAGTCAAAATTTAAAAAATTCTTTACTATGTCATTTTTGTTTTCCTATCCCTTGTAAAAAAAACACTAGTTATGGTAATCACTTGTACAAAAAAAAATCATGGAGGAAGAATTCACTACATTGAAAGCTCAAGTCACTAAGTTAGCCAAAAGGATGCATGGACTGAATTAGCAGAATAGCCTTCTCCTCAATAAGTTTTAGAAGGAGTCTTCTTTAGAGAATAGTTTCTCTTCTCACCACACATCACGTGGGCCTAAGTTGGACTATCCATGATTCAATGGTATAGATCCTAATAGATGGATATATCGAGTTGAATAATTCTTCAACCTTCACAATACTTATTCTATCAATAATGTCCCAATTACTTCCTTTCACTTAGAATAAGAAGCACTTCAATGGTACTATTGGTATATCAAGTCAACTGATGAACCCAATTAGAAAACCTTTACATCTTTAATTTTGGACAGGTTTGGTCCTTTGACATTCAAGGACTTTATAGGATCTCTCATCAAACTCTACTAGCAAGCACCATTCATGATTATCAGATTGAATTTGAGAAACTGGCTAATCACACTAACAAGTTATTCGATGACTTCTTCAAGATTTATTTTATTAGTGGCCTTAAGAGACAATTTGCTTAGAGGTGAAAATGTTTCATCCCACTAACTTGATGTCTGTCTTGGGTCTGACCAAGTAAGCAAAAGATAAACTCTCAATGCAGCATCAACTTCCCACTTTTCCACCCATAAAGAACATAATAAACCAGCAGCCAACCACAACTACACCAGTCAAGAACCTTACTAAGGAAGATATTTGGGATCATAAGGAGAGGATTATGTTATAATTTTGATGAGAAATGGGTTAAGGGTCACTGGTGCATCACATAAAAGTTTAATTTTTAGATGTGGAATCACTACTAGAGTAGGACAGCAAGCCAAATATCTAAGAATTTTAAGATGTTCAAGCAGAATAAAGCCCCTCCAATGACTCCATGGCTTAGGAAACCTAAACTAAGATCTCTCTCTCCATGAACTCATAAGTGTGACTACCCCCCAAACCATGAAGGTAAAGGGTTTCTTTAAAAATATTCCTCTCACAATCCTCATTGACTCTAGCAGTACATACAATTTCATCGACCCTTGTATTGCGAAGCATACAAAATATTTTGTATACCCTTATTTTAGCTTTGAATTCATGATTGCTAATGGGGAAACATTTCCCTATAAAGGGAAGTATCAAAATTTGTGTGTTGTGATAGGTGCTTACACTCTTTTATCAAATATGTGTTCCCTACCTTTAGGGGATGTGATGTGTTTATGGGGGCGTAGTGGCTCTGCACATTGGGACCTATTCTATAAGACTTCTCTAAGATTTGGATGCAATTCATAGATAGTGGTTAGAAGCATACATTAAAAGGGTTATTTCCTAGATCTACTAACATCATCAGTTCTCATCACATGGAAAATCTTCTAAAAAAAGGCTCACATGGGGTCATTGCCCAATTGCACTCCATCTAACTCCAACTCCCTCCTTCTACTAAATACCCTACTGATTTACAATCCATCCTTGACAAGCATACAACCATTTTTATAGAGATAGTGGTTTTTTGCCTTCATATCTTGAAGATCATTACATCCCACTCCTTTTAGGAATCATCCCACCCAACATTTAGCCATACCACTATCCCCATCTACAAAAAACTGATATTAAATAACTAGTATGAAACTCCTCAAGTCCAGAGTTATTCACCTAAGCACCAGCCCATACTCCTCTCCAATGCTTCTTGTCCACAAAAAATATGGGTCATGGTGCCTCTACATTGACTTACATTCCTTTAACCACCTCATTATCAAAGACAAGTTTCCAATTTTGGTCATCAATGAGCTTCTTGATGTGCTCCATGGGGTAAAATTTTATCCAAATTAGATCTTCATTCTAGCTATCATTAGATCTGTGTGCATGTTAATGACATTCCAAATATATTTTTCCACACTCATGAGGGTCACTATGAATTCTTGCCATTTGGAATTACAAATTCCCTTTCAACATTTCAGGACCTAAAGAATAAAATCTTTCGTCCTTTCCTCTATTAATGTTCTTTGGTTTTATTTGATGATATTTTCATCTACAACTACACATGGGCTGAGCAACTTCAACATCTTGACAAGGCATTATAACTTCTAGTAGATAATAAATTATGTGTCAAGCATTCCAAGTGTTCCTTTGATCAAGAAAAAGTTGAATATCTAGGTCACATTGTTTTAGCCAATGAAGTCTGTGTGGATCTAGATAAAATTAGTGCCATGCAACATTGGCCTCGACCAATGACCCTTAAGAGCCTTTGTGGATTCCTTAGCCTTACAAGATACTACCACAAGTACATCAAGGACTATGACAAGATTATATCTCCTTTGACTTCTTTATTGAATAATGATGCATTCACATGGGATATTGAAGCTAATCAGGCATTCATTGCACTCAAACAAGCTATGTGTAGCATAATAGTTTTAGCCATGCCAGACTTCACCAAAACTTTCACCATTGAAATTGATGTATGTGGCAATGGCCTCATTGTTGTTTTTCTCCAAGAAGGTCATCCCATTGCTTTCACTAGCAAATTCCTTTCTAGATGAAATTTTGCTTTTTCTACATATGAAAAAAAAATTATGGCAATTATATATGCATTATAAAAATAGGAGCCATACTTGGGAATAATTTTTGTATTAAAACCAAACACTAGAGTTTTAAATACTTCTTATAATAATGAGTCGCATCCCCAACACAACATAAATAGGTCAATAAACTCATTGGCTATTATTATGAGATCACTTATATGAAGGGTAAAGATAATGTAGTGGAAGATGCTCTGTCTCATGTGTTTGAGGACCAAATTTCCCTTTTTTTCATATCTATGCCCATTCCAAACTGATTAGAATATGTATACTAAGGGTATGCACATGATCCTTCTTTCCACCAACTCATTCAACAATTGATCATTAACCCCTCTGTAGTACCACATTATTCATGGGATGGTGATTCCTAGTGTTACAAGGGTAGTTTGGTGCTTCCCAATAGCACAAACCTTCATTAGGTTGTATTATATTTTATCCATGCTTCCCCATCAGTAGGGCACTCAGGATTTCTCAAAATATGTGAGCTGGCACATCTAAATTTCTTACGTAAGGGGATAAAAGGGGAATTAAATATATGGTGGTTGGATGTGATACCTTCCAATACAAAAAAGGTGAAACCAAAATGATTCCTAGTTTACTCAAACCCTTTGCCATCTCTACTAGGATCTAGACTGATGTTTCTATGGATTTCATTAAGGGGTTACCTAAATCTAGTGGCAAAATAGTGATCCTATTCATGGTCGACTGCCTTTCCAAATATAATCATTTTTATGCCCTCAGCCACCCTTTTACAGCCTCCATAGTCACATAGGTTTTCTTGGATCAAATATTCCATCTTCATGGCATACCTTCCTTAATTTCTTTAATCATGATGCAGCTTTCACTAGCCATTTTTGGACAAATTTATTCTGATACATAGGCACATAACTGAAGATGAATTTCACATATCATCCCCAAACTAATGTCCAAATATAAAATCATCAACAAATGCTTGGAAACATTCCTTTATTGATTTTCATCAGAATAATAGCACTAGTGAGCAAAGTGTCTCCCCTTCATAGAATGGTGGTACAACACTTCATACAACACTTCTACTAATATGACTCCATATGAAGTAGTTTAATGGTTAATCACCCCCAACACTTCTCCCATATACACTCGATAGTTCCCTAGTTTAAGCAATCGAAATTACCCATCGATATCAAATTCTTAGCATCCCTACAGAATAATCTCCATCTGGCATAGAACTGAATGAAGTAGCAGGTAGATCATCACCTCTCTGAGTGCACCTTTCAACCTAGTGATATGATTTTTATTTGTCTATATCCATACAAATGTTCATCCTTGAAACTAAAAGGGCATCATAATCTTACCCCAAAGTTTTATGGGCCACATAAGTTTCTCCAACAAATTAGGTCCACTGCTTATAAGTTGAAGCTTCCACCTTCCTCCTGAATTCACCTAGTTTTTCATGTCTCATGTTTGAAGAAATTTTTTGGACCTACCATTAGAGTGCAAAAAATTTTACCTGAACTTGATAATGAAAGATCCATCCTTCTCGAATCAAAAGTTGTCTTAGATAGGTTCACCCTCTAACTTCACTCCCATTCTATCACAAAATTCTTAATCTAGTGGCACAACATGTTACCCAAAGATGACACATGGGAACCATTATTCCAAATTCATTAATGATTCCCATATATGAAGCTTTGAGGATAAATTTTTTTATAAGGGGGAGGTGATGTTAGAAACCCATGTCCTACCCTTCTCTTTGCATTATTAGTGTATTAGTCACTATGGATGCATATGTTTTGTAAGTCATCCCTTTAGCATATATGCAATATCCCACATGCATGGGAAGTATTACTTGATAGAATAGAATTAGTATTTATGTAAGTGGCATATTTGAATTATCCCACATGTATGGGAAGTATTAGTTGCTAGAATATAATTAGTATTTAAGTATTAAGGCATAATAAAGGAATTCATGAAAATTAATATATTGAGCTTGCTCAAAGGAGGTTCCCCCTCGAAGTGGCCTACAATGAATATAACATATTTGAATTATTTTGAGTTAATTTATGAAGTTTATTTTATTATTCCATTATTTTTTATAGTTCATAAATCTGTGCAGAAGGTTCTTCACAGTTTACTATATGCCATCTACAAAAATTTATATCTCTTACTTTAAGAAGAAGTGTTAGGTTTAGTGGTAACCCTATCAAGCATACATAGATTCCTCTCGTTCAACCTTATACCATGGATAAAGGACCAACTACAACCCTCCTCATTGATGTTTCACATCCTGATTATGTAGACTTTAATAATAATACATCAAAACATGAGTAGTATAATCAAGATACCAATGATATGTAAGATAGGACTCAGAATACCCTCCCCCCCCCCCAATGATGATAATATAATAATTAGTAAAGATGAGGTCCTACAAAGTTTTAGAGATAGACTTTAGGAAAAGCCCCACAATCATGCACAAATTTTGTAAGTTATATTGGAAATCAAGAACACCTCACTTGGTCAATCCTCCAACCCCATAGATACTAATATTTTTATAGATACTATGGGGGAAACTCAAACTCTACAATAACCCGCTATAACTAGCCAGCTCTCACTAGTGGCACCACCCCTTATGACTAGTACACATCCCTCCCGTTCAAATGTACAATCCCTTTGATGGGAGATCAATTCTCTATAGTTTAAGGTGTTACATCTTTAGTAGATTGATACTAGACCATATTATGCCTTGGAATCTCATATGCTCCTACATATACCTTTTGCACAACATATAGTGGCAACTCTTTTTCCCTCTAGTTTTATGACACTCAAGCTTACATTGTATTATGGTAATGGTGACCCAGAGCATCATATATGTCCTTTTCACCTAGCATGATTGGACTACATGTCTAATGATTGGCTCCTAACTAAGTTGTTCCCTTGTAGTTTAAATGATTATGCATTACAATGGTTCTATGATCTTCCTAATCAGTCCACCATAGTATTTAATACACTGGCATATATGTTTTTGGCACACTTTTCAATCAACATCAGCAATAAGGTTTCATACACTCAAGTTGCACAACTCAAGCAAAAATTCAATGAGCCAATAGTTGAATATGTCTTGTGATATAAAACTATATTAAAAAAGATGACTAGGCCCATGGTAGATAGAGAACTCCAAGACATATTCAAGCAAAGTTTATTACCAACATTACATGAAGCCATACTATTCAAAAAAATTCTATCGATCACATATCTATGCCATACAGTGAAAGAATGGAAGGTCAAGCTTCTCTCTATGGACAAATTAAAATACACAACTAGATCAAATTTAACTAATAAGAGTTCCAATAATCCCCCATATAAGGTCAGGCCCACTAAAAACAAAATGATTAAAAGACAATAGTTAATGCAGCCTCAACTCCTCCAAAGAGACCTTTCACAATTCTTAATGAATCACCAGCACGTGTTCTCTAAAAACTCTTGGAATGCAATATCATATCTCTCCCTCCCATCAATGAAGTTGATATGACTAGGCATCTTCCAAAGAATTATGATTCCAATGTATTTTATAGTTATCACAAGGAACTATACCATACTATAAATAAATGCATCAGCTTGTGACATAAGATACAAGATTTGATAGATATTAATATCACTAATGTTGGCACTCATATAGAGGCACCCAAAGCATAACTAATGGAAGTGAAAGAATTGAAAATATTTTTTGATCCGTTTCCAAAACATATGGCTAATGAGACAGTAGGCACTTCAATTTTTCATTATAATTATCAAGCACATCCACCACCATCATCTTATCATATTGATATGATGGACACACACCCTCTAAATAATATCATTTGTGTGTATCATCCTACAGTGTCAGCTAGACCTATCATCACTTTCTCAAAGTAGGAGATCATTGTTGATGACTCATATTTATATGTACTCTTTGTATGAGCTTACATTGATCATCATCCTATTTAGAGTGTCATGGTTGACAATGAGTTGAGCATTAATATGTGTACTATTACACATCTACGTCACTTGGGTTAATCAGAGAAGAATATTTCTTAGACAAATATAATTATTTGTGGATTTAGTGGTCATGTTCAAAGCTCCATTAGGGAGATAATAATTACATTATAAGATGGTCCCACACATGTGTCCACCATATTCTTAGTTATACCTAGTGTTGACATATTTGACATGTTATTGGGTAGGCCTTAGATACAATAGGTTTGAGCCATTCCATCCACCATACATAGATGTCTTAAGTATATAGGTGCTAATTAGGTGGTTACAATCAAGGGACTTCCATATGAGTATCATTTACCTATTCCACATCTAGTTACACATTAGACACTAGTTATAACTCCAAACATGGCTTCTATTAGCATACCTCATATATCAATTAAACCACCAGTGCAGGTGAGCTCTACACATGTAGCATTACTATGTACACATACTCTCCGACAAAGACCTTTATTAGAGATACCCATGTGTTAGATACATGTTGTGGATTATATAAATATTGTCTCTACCCTCGCATCATCCATATCAATGTTACAGTAAAGAATACCCATGCTAGTCACAACTTCTTCTACTAGATGGGTCCCCCACAGTTCAAAACCCTGTTCAGTCATCTCCACATATTCATAGCCCCACTCCATGGTAGTTTTAGCTACAAATCACTCAGTACATCCAATTCACAGATCTTAGATGCCTTTTTGCACATCACATGCAGTCATTCTTCCTTTATTTGATACAGGACACCTTGATAATGAGTCTCTTATGAGATTATCAATTAGTATGTTTATCTCTACTTGTACATAGTTTCTCTTACCTTATTCCTTGTATATAGTTTCATTTTTATGTTGCTTATACATAGCTTATACTCAGAAAAGACAAATAATATAACATATTTAAAAAAATGAAAAACATTCAAATATTAGCTTAGAAAAAACAAAATTTAGATTATATGCATTTCCATGTTTACATTCCTATTTTCTAGGTACTATATATGTTTTGTATTCTAGTATAGTTGGTTTTATCATACATACATGCTTCACTTATTTTTTTATAGTGTTTTTCAGATCATTATAAGACTCAGGTCCTCTACATAGATCCAAATTTGTTATTATCTACCCATTGGAGGCACATACACAAATACACAGATTTAATATTGATATATTTTCCCAATGGATACATCATACACAACTTTCAATTTGTCAGGTTACATCTTTCTATACTTCATATCCTAGCTTTAGTATTGATTATATCTTTATATTGATCATCCTATACTATGCTAATTTTTTGACAACTATTACTACTATAGACTCAGCTTATGTACATCTTTGCTCTTATATGAATTTGTACCACATGTCCATACATAGCTTCATTTCTATCTTTTCCTAGCTTAGATTTGATCGTGTCTCTTTGCTTCTACATCTATTCAAGGGTATTTAACTATGCCATTGTTTTACAACTCTAAGCCACTTCTTTCATTGTGTATGCTTTGGACATGTGCCCATATTCTTATGTGTGTTTTCTTAATCATATATTCAAACATTTGAACATATCCTTCCATGTGACTCTAATCCAACCTTGCTTGCTCTTTATGTATGTGGATATTTGAACATGTCTTTGTATGTTTTGTTCTTTCTCAAACTTAGTGACATGTGTCCATGTCCCTTATATTGTGGCCCCTTGGCCTACTTTGCATACCTCATGTATTTGTATGTATGATTTTATGTATGTGTCATGGCCATGACACTTATCTCTTATTTGGTGCCTACACACTTAATTTGAGATTCTATGAGGGATCTCATGCATCTCCCCTTCCCCCTTGGGTGCCTTAATAGACATCATGCCTCATCCCCCTAGGTAT
Source organism: Torreya grandis (assembly GCA_037957365.1). Lineage (NCBI taxonomy): Eukaryota > Viridiplantae > Streptophyta > Pinopsida > Cupressales > Taxaceae > Torreya > Torreya grandis. The sequence goes on from JARHVA010003026.1 coordinate 1,134,787, forward strand.
TTTACTAAGATTATATCCAGATTTGTTGTCTATATACATGCTAAAACTATTATATCTATCTTGACAACCTTTTGAATGTTAGATCTAACATACATCGTACATTACCAACTTATGTTCATATTATTTGCACATTCCAATGTCATGTATACACATTATATTGGTTTATAATGTAGATATTGTATATTCTCAGTCTAACACACATGATACATAGCTTTTATTTTGAGGACAGTTGTTGAATAGGTTCAACAACTCCCCTAAGACGAGGGGGAATTCATAGTGTTTTTCATAGAGATTAGGCCATCCTAATGCACTAAGAACATAGTTTTCAATACATATACATAGAATACAAAGATTAAATACAAGAAAATATAGTGAAAAAAAGTCACATACAAATTAATCTTAGTTTTGCATAGAAACAACACATTTGGTCAATATCACAACACACAGGACACTAGTGTAGTACACTCTTTACCAGGGGTTAATGCTACTATCCATTAGCCCCAGAAATAGAAAATTTTAGAATCATCAGAAAGGTACAATAAATATAGTTTAGATTTACATAGTCTTAGTCATCGATTATTAGATAGGTTTAGTATATACTTCATTTTTACATATATTACACAAGGTTGCTCAGATTGGGGGAATGCATGGCATGATCACTCTTGTATCGGTTTCATATACTCAAACACATATTATTATGACTAAGTCTAGAATCCATATACATAGATATCAGAGTTGGGGGCATGTGTATCACACATTATTCCCATATGTTCAGTATGACACTAGTACTCTCAAATGGAATGGTAGCACCATGTCATTATCCACATTATTACTTCAGACGCCATTTGCACCAGGTTTACACCAGATTGATGCCTTATTCCATCTACATTAATTGGCATTCTTGAGTAGTCCTTGAGCTACATTCTTGAGTGCTCGAGTGGCCTTAGAGCCATTTTACATTTCAGAGTTTTTGTGTGGCCCCAAAGCCATCTTACATAATTTTAGTTACATCACACAACTTCAGTTACATTGCACAATTTGAGTTTTAGATGCATCTACTCCACATGGGTAGGCAATGATGAAGTCATAGGCTATTTGAGTTCTTGAGCCACCTACATAGAAGGGTTGGACATGCCATTAGTCCAATCCATGTTATTCACATATTATGATCCACTAAACAAGGGTGGGTAGTGATGGATTCGAGGCTAGTTTGAATTTTTGAGCTACCCATACATGAGGATTGAGCAAGCCATCAGCTCAGTCAAAGTTATTCACTATTTGATCACCAACTACATGTACACATAAGATGTCACCAAAGTTTAAAATTAGTTCGGGTACCCAACGAGGTGTACAATGAGGTGTGTTTGTTCATTTCCTCTCTCTCGCCTCTTTACTTGGCTTTGTCTTTACTTTTGATGTTTCTTAAGTAAGGATCGATCCATTCATATTTTATTTATAGGACATGTAATGGAGCATGCTTTGCATACTTGTACCTAGATTCATGGGCTTATCCGCTTAAGTAATTCTAGGTATGTTTATTTTCCTTTATCCTAGTCATTTTATTTTAATTATATTTTTAGAATAAAGTGGGGTGTAGTCATCTAAAATTCCATTTGAGTGCAATGAGTGTCACTTGAGACCACTTTGTCCTTAGCTTAGCCTTAGACCTATCTTAGGTCCTCTATTGATCATTTTCCATCTTTTGTGCGAGTCCAACCTATTCCTAGATATAACAAAAACAACACTAAGCCACCCTCTTAGGCACCCAGGTCTCATTATTGTCTGTTCCTACCACCTAGACACTAGTGTGATCCTTTAGACTATAGTTCATTATGCTATTGACCAAAGGTAAATGTTAATGTCCCCATGCTCCTTACTCCACCAATGGATATATTTTTGTTCCTCAAAGCACTCCTAGAGTCAACCTAGACCTATTTCACATCTTGACAAGTTCTAGAACACTATATATAGACCACTTTCATTCACTTCTCCACTAGATAGAAATCAGATGCAAATACTCATGAATAAACTCAAAAATAGTTATGCAAATCAAGGTCATTGATCCCTATTATGCCCCTACTCTTGCATACACCCATTTAAAATATCCTAGAGCTCAAATTACTCAAATTTTGTCTTAAGTCACACTCAAATCATTTAAATCGACACTCATTCTAGCATTCACTCGCACTTGCATTTGCACTTACACTAGCACTTAGATCAAGAGAACTACATTAGGTTTGATCCTCTTTTGAGGTATTAGTATGTAGGCAATGCTTATCACATGGGGTGTTGGGGTCATGTCTAGCCTACCCTGCTAATGCCACTCTTTTTCTACTTGTGCTCCTCAAATACCCTAATAAACATGGAGGCATAGGGTTTTGCATTGAATCAGTCAAAATAGAGAACAAAAAATGAACTAGCATTCATACAAATAGGCACAAACTCTCCATAACCAAGTAAAGTTACACCCAAAATATCATTATCCCTACTAAAAAAAGTACACTATCATAGCATAGAAGACACTAGCGTAGCGCACTATTGTCTAGAGGACTGCACTATTATCTAGGAGGGTTTTTGACTCCTGGTTTCTATTCATGACATTTTGTATAGTCCTTGTACCATTTTCCCCATTGTCATTTGTTCGTCTCAATTAGTTTCTAACTAATTACATCTCTTGTAATTCATTTGTTATTTATAGAATAATTAGATAAATTAATTATTGTACAAATTAAAGGTTGTCGATATTATTATCTTTATTCCCTAATTTATTATTCTAGCACTTTAGCCACCTATGGTTTCAAAATCCATAAATTACTTAGATCATTGAACTATTTAAAATTGAAAAAGTGAATGAATAAATACCCCTAAGAATATGCAAACTATGCTATCATTTGAACTCATATAGAGAATTGCATGGGATGATTATGCCCTACAAAGATGCAATCACTGAAATCATGTGTTGAGGGGTTTTAAAGACTCAACTACATTGGAGACGAAGATGTGCTAGAAGTTGAGTGAGACAAAATTCTCAACCACACTATTCCAAATATCAATAAATACTCTTTTATGGAACCCTATAATAAATTCATATGTAAAGGTGAAACAATGAAATAGGTTTGTATGTAAACTAAAATTATGAATCAACCATTGAAAATAAAGGGAAGGGATAGTAGATACCACTACCTTGAGGTATAAGGGGGGAGGAGTAAAAGCAGTCACACATGGAAACATTTCAAGGTCAACATTCATATATTGTGTTACTAAGGAGAGCAAAAAAAATACCATTATTATCATTTTTAGTTTTATTGCAAATAAATTTAACCCATTTCACTGCATTAATTATAAAAATACTACATATTATTAGAAATAAACATGCAATCATGATAAGCTTAGCTTGAGTCACAAAATATAAACTATCAACATTTGTTATTATAATCACACAATGCCCAAATAAATACCTGGCCACCCAAGAAAATCGTGATAAATTTTAGATATAAAAAGAGGTTTTTGATAAATATCCATAAGTAGATGAACCCAAAATTTGTTTTAAACATAGATATACCCTTCACCAGTTAGACCAAATTCAGTTATAAAAAGGTAAATCCTAATTCTAAAAAATCCTCCATAAATTTTAGGGGAAAAAGAGGTTTTTAACAAATGAATATGACTAAGAAAAACCTCCAAGTGTTTCAAAAATAGTTATTTTTAATCTGATATCAGCTAAACTTGTATGAAGACAAGCACCAACCCTAATAGAAGAAACCCTATTAGGAGAATAAGAAATAAACCTTAGAGAAAAAGAAAAAAAACTCATATTTGTGCATATGACAAGTTAAAATAAAAAAATCAAACCCTAATAGGAATGGAGTTTGAAACCCTAATAAGGAAATATGAAATCCCGAGGAAAGATGAAACCCTAAGGTACAAGGTTTAGGGTTTGTCATGCTCAAAATAATGATTGGATTCATCAAATTATTTTATTTATTTTAGGATTTAGGTGATCTAAATAACATAAACTATTGAAATTAAAATTGTGTAAAATAAAGCATAACACATACAAATTTGAATGCTAAAAGAGAGATTAATTGCACTTGCTATTATATAATTGACCAAGAAAAGAGAGAAGATAATACACTTAGTTTATTATCTATATTGCTAACTACCTATATCATAGTCTTCAAAATAAATCGATAATAGCTCTATAACTATTCAGATCAAGAAGTAAACTATTAAAAGTTAAGCAGATGTTGTTAGTGAAGCTCAAACACCTGTGCAACCACTAGTGTCTATTATTTGTTGGCATTGTCTAGGTTTATTGTATCAATCTGTTCTACCACATATCATTATGTATTCTTTTGTAAATTATTTCTATGATTTTCCTTGTCCTCATTCATGCACAAATTTTAATTTTGCTTATTTTTGCCTTAAAACCCTAACTTCACTTGTGACACGAGATTGACTCGAAAAAAGAGGTTAGAAATATGGGTTTGAGTGCTTGAATATTGCGTACATTCTAATACTCTAAAAAGGTATCAAACCATGTGTAATTCTCCCACCTACATGTGTGGGTGTGTGTGCACTCAATCATCACCCACTAGAATGCAATACAATACTTTAGATTTCAAAAATTGATAACATACAACTTTAACCTTAAATTTGTATTCAAACCTGGCTCTATAGCTACTTCCTTAAGGGGTTGTTATATGTTCACTTTTGTAGTATTGTCTCAAAAGAGTTCCAATGGATTTCTCAAGTTTGCAAGTGGTTCTCAATGTAATTGCCAAGTGAGTATGACCTTAATCTTGACTTATATTTATAGATGACTCTTTGATATTTCCCCCATAACCAACATAGCAAACATGTTTAGGCCAACCTAATGGAGACATTTAAATTTGAATAGTAACCATTAGACTTTCCTATATGTTATTGATAAAGACGAACACCTATAGTAATTGTAATTATCTGACTGTTGCCAACATTGTCCAGAAAATGAAAAACAATGAACTAAAATATGGTGATATTATACTTAGAATTATAGATCATTATTGCACACACTAAAAAAATGTTGAAAATATGTGACAACAAATTAATTGGCCAAGATAATAGATAAGTAAATAGATAAGAGAAAGCATGCAGAAAAGTCAAATGTGTAAGGACAAGTCATGTATGTTAAAACATATGTTGTCAAGTGTCTAATACTAAATTTAGGTGTCTAAAGTTGGTAATCAAGGGATCTCTCTTTCCTTTTGACTTTTAGTTCTTGTAACCTAAATTTTAGATTAAACTCTTATTACTATTTTTAGCAATAAAAACCTAAAATCTAAGCACACCAATAGGAGGGGATAAAAGAGATAATCAGATTGTTAGGAGTGATCTTACCATCATTTTACCTCTTTATAACTTCTCTCCAAGATTTCTAAATGGATTCTTGATGCCAAATTTGATGGATGTTAAATTTCTTGCTTGATAGTTGATAATGGCTTCCAATGGATAATTTAAGCTTGATAAAGGCTTTTGGTGGATGCAAGAAGGTTGTTATGGATGCAAGATAGCAAGTAGGCTTCAAGATTTCATGTTGATTGCAAATTTTCAAGTTAGTTTTCATGGAATGGGTAGCTTAGTTATATAGGAAATGGAGGGAGAAATCAATGGCTCAAATTTAATTTTGAGCTATTGAGATTAATGGCTAGGATATTTCCAAATAATTTTAAATTCTTTGGAAATCTCTAGAATGGAAAATTATAGATGAGAAAGGGACAAAATGGAGGAGATTTATAGAATCCTTCAATTATAGAAATCTCTTATTAGATTGTAGGGGTTTAATAACTAAGAATAGGGTGGTAGATGGGTAGGTAGAATAAATTGTATTTTTAAATTGGCAAGTGGCTTAGGGGGTAGGTTAGTAGGTAAATGGGTTTGATTAGTATATTAATGAAGGGATAAATTGTTCATGGGATGGAGTAAGGTTTTTAGGATGTAGAAAATGGGATATGGGAAATGGGATATTAGTTAATTATCTAGAAAATGCAGCTATAGGTTAAATTAGTGGAATTAATGTAAATAGCGGGGTGAGTGGATTTTAGTGCATACATTTTTCTCCTCTTTGAAAGGGAATTACGAGTGGAAAGGATGAGAGGAGTAATGATCTTTCAAATAAGAACCATAATCATGTGGGAGCAATGTTAGATGGTGTTAGAAATGAGTTAGTAAGATATGATGCCCCCTCAAGGGAGCATGCGGGAAGAACCAACCAAGATGATCACTCGAACAGAAGTCTTGGGGGTGGGATAAGACTAGGATGATAAATGGGGTTGGGATACCCCAAGACATATCTATGGTTGATATGCCCCAAGAATCCAAGGGATAAAGTGGCTTAGCTATGATGGGTTCTAGACAAATGACTAATGCCTAGAAAGTGATTGGATTGATGAGACAAACTTGATTGAGATAAGATGGGTTCAAGCCAATGATAAGTCTCGTAGCAAGGACACATGCTAGGGAGGGCTTGAATATCGATAAAAGAGATAAAAGTTGTTGATTGATGATGAAGATCCAATTTTCATAAGATACGTAGATTAAAATAATGTGTGATTGTCGAGTGAGTAGTATAGTGACAGGATGAGGATGAGTGATCAACAGTGGTCGAGCTAGCACTAAGCAAAAAAGTGAGACCAGGTGTTGCCTATATAGTCCTAGGAGACCTCAGGCTAATGTAATTTTGATTCAGGATTAAGAGTGGATAGTGGGGGAATGGAAAACCCATGCCCCAGATGACAGGGGAGATGATTAGAGATGACTAATTGGGGAAGTGGGATAATTTGACAGGAATGGATGTGGGATGTGTTCGTAAAGGGATATTATAGGTGTATGGGTTGGGGGAGGGGGGTCAAATAGGACAAAATAATAAAAATAGGGTCATTTGACCTTTTTATCTTTTGTGAAATTTGTCTCTAAGATACAACCATGGACTGGCTTCCCTGAGCTTTCTATCATGGTGAACGAGTGTGAGAGTTCCAGAGAGTTGGAGAAGATGGACCACCAGTGAGTATGAGACCCTATTATTTGTGTTTTTGTTTTTTTTTTTTTGAAATTTCTAGGATTGTTAGCATAAAATGATGTTTTCTAGGTCATCAGGGCAATGTTGCAACTAAGGATAGTCCCTTAAGTCATTACATTGTTATCATGACCTATGACTTTGTAGGGGAAGAAGTGGTGTTGCAATATTGTGAGTCTAAAGATGTGGTATTGCAATATTGTAAGCTTAGACCCACAATATTATAATATCACGAATCAAGGATTCATGATTTTGCATAATCATGGGGCTAGGCAAAACTATAAGATGCAAATTATGGTTTTATCAATATCACAGTTTAGGGTTATCCTGCAAGTTACAATTTTACCAAGGCTAAGAAAAAAGTTAAAGGATGGGTGGGGGGAATTAGGCTAAGGTTTTTGGGTTGGTTAGACGATGTTAGTGAGATGGGAAATAGGTTAAGTTGTGAAATTAGTGAGATGATGTTAGTAGGATAGGAAATAGGCTAAAAGGGGTAGATTAGTGAGATGATGGTTAAGGGGGTTATTTAGATTTATTAGAGTGTATGTGATTGACAGTGAATGGGAGGGTAGGGTAAATGAGTGTTAGAGATAAGTAGGTATTAAGGATGTATAGCATGAAGGTAGGATTAAGGGTGTGTTGGGATGGGTAGGATAAGGTTATCTAGCACAATTAAGAGGTTTGAAGAGAGGCAAGGGTGATTTGGGTGATATTCAAGGGTAGAAGGTGTGTGTTTTAAGAAGGTTGGGAAGGCAATTTAGATTGTAGATAGAGGAATTAGTTTGTGATAGATGTAGTGATAGGTTTGCAATTATTAGTGCAAGAGGAATTAGAGGTAATGGCATCCTGATCATAGTGTCTTGTGGTGTTGCACGAGATGAATTCATTGACTGAGTTTGAGTACAGAGTGTTAGATTTTATTGGGCTTCATGATGTTATGACGATTTTGGTGGTGCAAATTGATTGCATGCTAATTACCACACTAGTGGAGTAATGGCATTCTGAGACTAGCACATTTCACTTTATGATGGGGAGATGATAGTGATTTTGGAGGATGTCTATCATATTTTTCACCTATTGATTCTAGGCAATAGGATTTACTAGAGATCACACATGCCTGTTGTGATGCTATAGAAATTAGTAGGAGGATTACAGGTGGGTATGTGTGACAGGTGGGTGGATATTAATAGATGTCTCCATGAGGGGACTATTGATCATCTGACTTTGGTAATTATGTCTCTTGTTACTAGCATACTTTTATCAGACAAGAGTGGGTAGTGGTTTCACCTAGACCTAGGAGATGTTGTAGTAGACTTGGTTCAAGATTTTAGAGTTTTTGCCTGGGGGCCCATAGTATTGGTGCATTTGTATCAAGAGATGTACTTGGGATCCTACAGGGGGCAGCTAGCCTAAGACCATCCATGCTATTACAGATTTGGAGCTAGGAGCACATTACGATCCAACGGTTGTTGGGTACACTAGCAACACAACAACCACATCAACCTATGGTATTTGGGTGGTATATTTTACTAGGTGTGTAGTGGGTCCATGTTAGAGAGATGTGGTTCTATTGGCACGCCTTTGATAGCTTATATCCTGAGCACATCACATGGATGCCCTATAGGGGTTTACAGTTTGATTTGGATGATGAGGCCATGGTGACCCAATACATTCTAATGGAATGTTATCTAACAAGTTGGAGAGATTTGGTGATAGAGTGATACATGCCATATCGCATGCAGTGGTAGTTTGGTTTTATACAAGATGTGTCTAGGGAGGATCACATGTTTACGAAGAGTGAGTGAGAGAGGGCACATTAGGGGAGACTAGTGGATAGAGCCCAGGCCCGTACAGACTATGAGAGCATTATCCCAGTGCCCTAGGATTTTTAGATGCGTATTCTTGATCCAAAGGTTATAGTAGTGTATACAACATAGTGGACACCAAAGATTCCACTGAGAGTACTTCAACCCAGGTTTGTGGTTAGAAAAGGGGTTGTGAGGAGAGTGCTCCAAGTGCAGGCTAGATTACAAAGGAGGATGAGATAGACACTTGCTCAGGATGGTCAGGATGGGCAGGGGGATGGAAATGTTATGGATGTGGATGGAGGGGATGTGGGCCAAGTAGGGTAGGTTGGGCCTCTAATTTAGGCACAAGTATAGGTTAGCACATAGGTTGGAGGTAGTGGCGGTGGAGATGGTGTAGGGCCCTTGCAATAACCTATGTTAGAGAGCTAGATATTTTTATTAGCATGGTTACAGATGGAGATTCATGCTCAACTTATATAGATAGCAAGGATCACCCAAGAGTGGGATCAACTATAGGTACAATTGTAGACCTAGATGGCATAGAGAGATGGGTAGTTATCCCATGCATAGGTACATATGAATGGGTTACAGGGGTAGGTTACATGGCTACAATTATAAATAGCCACACTTCAGGGTTGGATCTAGAGCCGAGATGCATAGATCACGAGATATTAGGCCCAAATTGCTCAAATGCAAGCATGGATTCAGACTTTGAAAGGGGAGGTAGAGATGGCTGAAAAAGCCGAGGAGGTTGACTTGGTGATGAGTGAGTGTGGGATGGCTAATGTGATGAAGAACATTATGATATTAACCAATGAGGTCTAGTATTATAGGACACTATATGAGGCAGTAGTGATAGTTGAGCGATATGTGCCTTCATTTTGGGCTAGTTTTTTGCATTCAGTACATCAACCTATTAGAGGACCTCTAGGGCCATCAAGATCGCAGCCATGATCGAGACATACTATATATAGAGGATTTTTATTGTATCACATGTTACCCCATGGGCCCATATATTGAATCTATTTTTTTTGACATGGACTCCATGTGCACTGTTTATATATTTATATGTGATTTTAGATGATGATGATGTGATAAGGACGATTTCAGATAATTTGGACTTATATATAGTCTAATTGAAAAATAAATATCAATAATAAGCCTACATATTTTAAATTCTCAATTGATAAGGACTATTTCAGATAATTTAAAATTCTCTCCAATCTAATAAATGGGGAATAGATCCATATTATTCCCATACTCTCTGCATGCAACTTGCGTAAAACCCAAAAAAAAATCATTTTTAAAGATTATCTCCTATTCAATTTAGGGACGTAAGTCCATATTATCTGAAATAGTCCTTTGATGTGTTATTTTGTCATTGATGATGTGACTATATTGATGTGATATATGTGAAGGATATGTTATTTGTGATTATATGATGAGATGTGATTAGATTAGATACATGATATTTTGATGGACTTACATGGTTATAATATTTATGATATGGATGATGAATGTATGTGAATGCAATAGATATGCTTTAGATGATCTGAAATAAGATGTTATATGATCATGATGTGATGTATTTAGATGGATACAGTAGTGTTGATAGATTTACTTATGATGTGTTTAGATGGATTTTGTTTTATGTGTATGATGATGGGCTAGATTAGCATGATTTTATGATGGAGATATGTATATGTTAGATTTGGTTAGATGAGATACTAATTATGATGTAGTGGATTTAAAAATATTTATTGTTTTATGTTTTCAATGATGTGATAAATGTGATGTGGATTGATTTACACGATTGATTGGCGTGTGAGGTGATCACTAGAGGATCATGGTAGATGCTATATTGTATAGTTTGATGAACTTGTGATATGGCATGTAAATATTTAGCTAGGTGATATATGTAATGAAATATAGATAGATGCATGGGATAATAGTAATGAGATATGTTATGAATATATAAATGACTGTTTTAATAAGAAGATTAATCCCTTTTAATTCATTATGTCTCACAATGTAGGTTTGGGTAGTAATCCTCTTGCACCATGGAGGTAGGATAATGATGGGTTGGGAGATAATTAGGTCTTAGATGGAATGATAATAGGCTAGATGGGATGGGAATAGGTTAGATAGGATGAGTGATAGTTTAGGGGGAATGGGATAGGTGGTGGTTTTGGAAGCCATTGATAATGTTTGAAATTCTTTTTAATATACACTAGTAGGTAAATGTATGTCATATGACAAGAGAAAAATCGAAGACATATTAAATATCTAGTGCATAAGGGAACTCCATTTGAAAGTGGCCTTGCCCATAACAAGTTTGAGGGTCACTTATACAATCCTTGTTCCCATAAAAAAGTTAACAAGATAAAATATATAAAAAATACTAGCAAGACTTATTAAATAAGCTAGACAATATAATTAATATGTACATGATTAACTAACCATACACACTCAAAATATACCCACATTCACACAAGATAATCTAAAGATGGGGATAATAGTAAGGATTTACAAAGGGACAATGAGGTGATGATAAAATGATTACAGAGAATGGGTTAAGTGATGATAAGGGGGTTATGTACACAGGGTATGTAGTTCCCAAAATTATTATTTTCCAAACAAGGTTTCAATCAATTCAAAAATTAACCATATATGGGGTTTAGGATGATCCCTCGAGATTCAGTATCATAGTGTATGTAAAACGCCGAAATACAAAGTCTATGTTTGACCCTTTCATAATGACAACGTTAGTGGGAAGGTGTGAGCCATGGTTGTCCAAGAGATAAATGGAGATGGGATTTGTCTTGAGGCTAAAAGGAGACACATTTGTCAAAGAAGATGTGATGGGGTGATGAGATGGGGGATGGTCATAAGGATGTGATAGGACTTAGGTACCTAGACATGATAACTATGGATAAGAGACTCCAGAGGACTTCCCCAACAAACATCCCCATTACACCACAAGTAATGACTTCTTTTTCTATTGAAAATACCTATCTCTTGTTGCTACACAAGAACCTATGACAGATACCCACTCATTAAGACCAAGGTCAGGGATGAAAATATGGAGTGAAATAGAAAGAGGATGAAATGGAATAGGATGTGCCCCCAAGAGTGGGGACCCATAAATGGAGGAAGGTGGAGCCTATCAAATGTAAAAATGCTTCAAGTGCATTATATTCATAGGATAATCAAGCTCTTCACCATCTAATGTGGCTAATTTGTAGGCTCCATATCCAAACTTGGCAACTATTATATAAGGCCTGAACTAATTGGCTTCAAATTTGCCCTTCTTATCTTCGTCAGCGTTAGTATTTTCTGATTTTATTTTAGGACTAGCTCACCAACCTCGAATTCTCTAGACTGGATCTTCTTGTGATATTGGTCTTTCAGTCTATTATGATATGCCCATAAGTGATTGAGGGCCTTTTTATGATTTTCATCTAGAAGCTCCAATACCTTTAGTCTTTCTTGTCTACAATTATGACTAGTGATAATGCCCCTTACTAAGATTCATAGGGAGGGGAGTTCCACTTCCACAATCAAGATTACGTATGTCCCATATACTAAGGCATATAGAGTGGCCCTAGTAGGTGTTTAAACACTTGTTTGATAAGACCAAAGTGTTAGATATAATTGCAGGTGTCGATTCCTACCTGCCTAATTAACTATTTTCTTGAGAATCTTGATAAGGGTCTTATTTATTGCTTCAGCTTGTCTGTTGCCTTAAGGGTAGTAAGGAGACTAGAAATGTTGCTTGATGTGATACTGTTGGCACAAGGCCTTGACTTCTTGATTTTTGAATGACTTGTTTATCAGAGATGATTTTGGTAGGGATGCCAAAGCAGCAAATGATCTGATTGAGGATGAATTTAAAAATTTGGAAACCTATAGTATAGGTAAGTAGCATTGCTTCTACCCATTTAGTGAAATACTCTATTGTTATAATGATAAACTTGTGACCATCAGAGGATGTAGGATTTATCTTGTCAATCAAATCAAGTCCCCATATAAAGAATGGCCATAGACTCATAATAGCTTATAATTTTTGTGCGGGTGCATAAATAAGATTACTATGATTTTGACAAGCTACACATTTCTGCACATACTGGTAGGAGGCATATTCCATGGTACGCTAATAATATCTAATTCGAAGTAATTTTTTGGCCAGGGCCATTCTACTGATGTGACCACCACAAATACCATCATGGACCTCTTTGATCATGAGAGAGGCCTTTTCCGAGCTCAGGCATCTTAATAGAGTCTCATCATAGCCTCTGCAATAGAGTATGTTGTTGAGGATAGTGTAATAGGAAGTGCGGTGGATGAAGGCCTTTTGTTGGTGTCGATTAAGGTTAGGTGGTAAGATGTTATCATGGAGGTGCATATAGATGTTGTGGTAGAAGGGAAGTCTAGGATTAGGAATTGCATAAATTTGTAAAGGAGCCATAGATTGATGTGTTGGGAGAATCAGATATTATATTAGAAAATTCCCTTTTAAGATGTCTTCAAGGAGATCAATAAGAGATCCAATAGTGGCCATTAAATCAGCTACTTTGTTACTCCCTCTTGGTACTTGTTCAAATGTGTTAGATTGAAATTTTCATTTTAGTTGATCTATCAATTGCTTATAAGGGATTAATTTCTCTTCCTTGGTCTGGAACTCATCATTAACCTGCTTGATTATAAGTTTTGAATCACCAAATATTTGTAAATATTGGATATTCCACTGGATGGCTAGTTGAAGGCCCATTATTAAGGCCTCATATTCAAAAATATTGTTGGTACATGGGAAGGTGAAGTGGAAAGTTTTGGGAATAAGGTCACCTTGCGGGATGATAAGAAGGATACCTACCCCTGATCTATGCGTAGTAAAAGAGGCATCAAAATATATATTCCAACCATTAGATTCTAAAGTATTTAGTATAGAATCATCTAGGAAGGTTGTGATAAGAGGCTCAGTTGCTTCAAGAGGTGCTTCTGCTAGTTGATCCACTATCACTTGTCCTTTAATGGCGTTTTGATTAACATATTTAATATCAAATTCAATAACATAATCCACTTGGCCATTTATCCTGTTAGGGATGATTTTAACAATAAACACTTGAGAGGATCAACCTTAGCGATGAGTTGGACTTGATTGTTAAGCATATAATGTTAGAGATTTTGCAAGGCAAAGACCATGGCTAAGCAAGCTTTTTCAATTGGAGTATAATTCATCTCATAAGAGATTAGAGTGTGACTGAGATAATAAATTTCTTGTTCCTTACCCTAATCATTATGTTGTGCTAGGAAGACACCTATTGTGCACAAGGTTGCTAAAATATACAAGAGCAAGGGCCTTCTTGTGACAGGGGTTGATAGCATAGGGGGATTTACTAAATATTATTTGAGATTATTAAAACCCTATTGGCAGTCGAAGTTATAATTAAAAGTGGTCCCCTTCTTTAAGAGATGGGTAAAGGGGTGACATTTGTCCACAAGCTGAGAGATAAATCGTCGAATGGCTTGCAACTTTCCCTGAAGACTTCTAAGCTGCTTCAGATTGTGAAGAGGAGGCATTTTCATAATTTCTTTTACTTTGGTTGGGTCTACTTTTATGCCTCTCTAGGAAACTATGAATCCCAATAACTTTCTTGAGGTAACGCCAAATACACACTTCTTGGGATTTAACCTGACTTTGTACTCTCACAACCACTCAAAAAAAATTCTTAATACTACATGATGTTCTGACCTAAGTTGAGATTTCCAGAAGATATCATCCACGTAATCTTCAACTATATCATGCATCAGGTCATGGAAAATAACAGCCATAGCCTATTGATAAGTAGCCCCAACATTCTTGAGGCTAAAGGGCATGACCTAATAGCAAAAGGTCTGCCATGGAGTGATGAAGTCTATTTTATGTTGATCCTCGGGCATGATTTTAATTTAATTGTAGCCTGAAAATCCATCCATGAGAGAGAACATTTGATAGCCTGTTGTTGAATCCATGATCATGTCAATATTCGGAAGAGGGAAGTCATCTTTGGGACATGCTTTATTAATGTCTCGAAAGTTCGTACAAATATGAATTCCTGCTTGAGACTTAGCCATAGGAATAATATTGGATATCCAATCAGAATAATCAATGGGTCAGATGAACCCGACTTCCAAGAATTTTTATAACTCCTCTTTAACCAATAAGGCCACTTTGGGGTGCATCCATCATAATTTTTGCGTAATCGGTTTAGTAATGGGGTACACCACCAAGCGATGTAATACTAAAGAGGGATCAAGGCCAGGCATGTTAGAATAACACAATGTGAAAACATCTATGAACTTCTTAACTAACTTGATAGTAATTTGACACTCCTCTGGTGTTAGAGTTGCTCCCAATTTGACTATTTTAGGATTCTTTTCAGTCCCAATGTTAACTTCAATCACCTCCTCAATTAGAGAGGGTGACTGATCTTGTAGATAAGGGGGTAATGACTGATCTAGGATATGTGAAGCGAAGCCATTTGAGAGTTTTGTATCTATTTCCATGTAATCGTTTGATTTAATTAAATCATGTAGAAATTCTTTCGAACTTTGAAGTGGCTCTTCTTCTTCAGATTGCTCTTCTTCACTTTGGTCAAGGGGATGTTGTTGTTCCCCAAAATAAGTTGATTTGCATAGATTAATGGAAAATCCTTTTCTTATGGTCTCTAGAAAGCATAAAATCTCAAGCTCCCAGGAACACTAAGATTGTTTCATCATTTTGAAATATATCAAAGGATGGCTCCTGATGTTGATCCCAGTCAATTAAAGAGGAATAGCATAGGGATATATTGATGGTGTAAATGGTGGTGTTAGGGAAAAGGTTTGTGGCAACAGCTCCTTGAGGTGACTATAAACGAAACCCGTTTCGATTTATTCATTGGAAAGAGACTGCTTAGGGATCGAAGCAGTATCCACAATAATTTTGCTTAAGTCATCATCAAATAGTTTGTACCCAAAACCAAAATATTGTGGACGTTCTTGAACTGATATGGGTTCAAGCTTGCCTTGTTCATGTCTCCCTAGTCCTTTTCCTTGATAATCCATGGTTTGTAACATTTTTTAGACATGGGGGTATCACTTTATAGGAGATGTGAGGGCCTCTTCTTCTGAAATAAGCCATGAATCATTTGATTCATCAATATACTCTTCAGATAATAGCCCTGCACTAGAGAAGGTCGTTGGTCCAAATTGATAATTGATAGGATTGGTCTTCCACATAGCCAGGGACCCATAACTATGTAGGGAAAGTGGTAAGTCACCTACACAAAAGGTTTTGTATTTGTATTCCATGTAACCCATGGATGTGATTTTTAAACGGGGGACTTCTGGTAGTGGATCTGCGGCAAGTACAAGCTTGTCGAGGAATATATACTTAGCATTTGTTGGACTAAGAATGAAATTATTTGTGCTAGGGAAATGATATGATGATGAGGATTGATCCATTTGATAGCTATGAAAATGATCAATTTCCCCAAAAATGGTAACCTCCATCCCTAAGTGGGGGAATTTTAGACATTGATGTAAGGTAGATGGGATAGCTTTCATCTCATGGATCTAAGCATGACCTAGTAACATATTATAAGGTAAATCAACATTCACATCATGAAGTAGAGTTTAATGTACCATAGGTCCCATAATAATGGGAAAGTAGATAGTTCCTATGGATGGTCATTCATTGTCATCATATGCTTTGATCATAATCACAGTAGGCCCTAAAGAGGCTTCTGAATACCCCAGTTTCTTTAAGAACTCCAGATTACATAAATTTAATGTTGACCCTCCATCTATGAGCACCCAAGGAATATAGTGATGGGATATAGAGACTTCAATGAATAATGGATACTTATGATGGGGGCCAATCGAGGGCATGTCCTGGGCACCAAAGGTAATTTGTTTAGAAGGGTATAAATGTCCCACTAATGTCTGAAATTGAATGGTGTCAAGATCACTAGGGACCTTGAGGTCATTCAAAACTTGGTTGAGTATCTCTCGATGTAAATGGGATGTTTTGAGAAGTTCTAATCAAATCTACACGGGTATCTTCTCAATCTGTTGAATTATATCATAAGATTTATCAAAAGATATTGAAACCTTCTTATAAATATTCCCCTTTTGGGTTGTAAAGGTGGATGGGTCCTTAGGTGGTGCCCCAGGAACTACAATTTTTCTACGTCTGGTGGTGACCACATAGTCAGCAATAACCCAATTGATTTTTAATATGGTGGGTGATGATGGATTGGGCTCTTGGGGGTTGTGGATTTTAATGTGGTTGATGTAATGATATGGCATGGTGTGATAGTTAGTGTGATTGGAAGAGGAAGACTGGCCCTCGTATCTTGGTGGTTTCCTATTTCTCTAGTCATGCTTAGGTAGGGGGTCCTGACAAATGCCTAGCTTTCGATTCACATATTGATTTGGAGTACTCTCCCCTTCTATTTTGATATCACCCCTTTTAATTAGGTCTTAAATGTAGTGATTTAATTTCATACATCTTTATGTATCATGACCTTTGACCTTGTGATATTTGTAGGATGCATCTTTGTGATACCAATTTGGTCAAGGTTGATGATCATCCAAAGGTTGGATTTTAGGAAGGGTGATCATGTTAGCAATGATTAATTATTAAAGGACCATTTCAATGGGTACTCCAAAGCTGGTGAGAGGTCTTTTGCCATTCTGAGGCTTTAGTTTGCCTCGTGGTACCCAAATAGAGGAGACATTCTATTATTCTATGGGGTTCTTCTTTTGCACTGTTTGCACATGTTGTTGTTTGGAATCAATAACCCCATCTCCCACAACATTCTTATTGTTGAAGATTTTTGACTTTCCTAAAAAGGATTTATCTTGATTCTGATTGTGCTCATTTCGGGAGTATAGTTTGATTGGTCCTTTCTCAATAAGTGTTTTTTCAATTTGCATCCCCTTCTCAATTATCTCACAAAAGGTTTTGGCACATTGGAATCTTAATTAATATTTAAGTTTGGCATTAAGGTTATCAACACATATTTTGGCTAACTCCTTTTCATGTACTATACATCGTAGGCAGCTTGCTAAGCTTCTCCATATTTACAAGAAAGATGTCAGGCTTTCCCCACTTCTCTATTTAGTATTACATCATGTTCAATATTGAATGAAAAATGTCTGACAAATTGTTTAGTTAATTCCTTAAAGCTAGATATAAACCCCTTTGGTAGGTGCATGAACCATTCTAAGGCTAGTCCAGTAAGGCTTTTTGGGAAAAGTCTCAATAGATAGGCATCTCATATGTAACTTCATGACAAGCCACATAGAACACTTGTATATGGTCTCGGGGATCACTTCTCCCTTTATATTTTTAAAATTTAGGCACTTCGAAGTGGGGTTGAAAATGTATTTGCAAGATGCCCATGTCCAAGGGAGAAGAGCAAAAATCTTCATATTTTTACTTTAGTGCTTTTGAAAGTGGGTCTATTTGTTGGAGAGTCTCCTTCATCGCTTTTCATTCTTGTGTGAATGTGGGGTCCCCAAGAGGGATGGAGGTTTGATTGTCATTATCATGACGTCTATGGGTATTATGGGTCTTTTTTCGAGGGGATGAGGGCCTTTGAGTTTATGCATGAAGTAAAAGATTTATTTGTTGTGTAAGTTGGTCTAATTGATCCTCTAAGATTGTTTGCCTCCTATTAGCCTCAATACAATTATTTTGGAGGGGTGCAGGGCATTCTTCTTCTTCAATTTCTTGGTCCACACCTTCCTCATCTTCGATTACTTGATTGGTGTGTATATTTTGGCGTGGTGTATTAGGACGGGTGGAAGGACAGACTATGTGTTGTCGAAGGCTACAGTCAAAATTTGAGGGTAGTGTGCCCCCTATTTCAATGGCTCCTCGAGTTAAAACTTGATCACAATTTTCATAGAGATATCGGTCAATTAAATTCCTAACCTCATCATTATGGAGGGTCGTTCATCTTCTCCTCCATGGGTATGCATATCACCATGTGTATCATCATGATCTCGAGTTGGATCACCTAGATTCCCTAATTGATCATTATCTTGGTTGGAAGGTTGTCCTATCCTAAGTTGGGCATGAGTATGGATCACCATTTTTTGGATTGGGGAAAAAGAGAGGTGATGAGGTATGATAGATGATGTGGAAGTTTTGATTATTAACTCAGTCTAGAAATCAAATCTACTAGTGGTTAAAGAAGGTGATGCATTGACCTTTGGAATGACTAAGAATCACCAAAAGACAAAGCCTTGTAAGAGTCTAATATAGCAAGAATGAAAGAGAGTGATGGGATCAAATACCTTTTGCACTAACAAAGTGATAATTGGATGGGTGCTAGGTGGAAAAGGCACTGATAGGTATGAGTGATGGGTGCTAGACTAGGATCTTGAAAGGCTATGTATATTGATAATACCTAGTCTAAAGATTTAGGAAGTGGCAATGAGTATTGAAAGATGGATGACCACTAGAACTTGATTCCAAGATTAAATATAGTATTCAAGGATGATGGGAGAATATGAGATGAATGGGGGATGAAAGGTAGAAGATATAGGCTGAATATGAGAGGAGTGGAAGTTATAGGATGTGTATTAGGTGGATGGAAAATATATGTTAGATGCAGGATGTTGTTTGGGATCAGTAATGGAAGATATAGGATGGATATGAAGGATTATAGAAGTTGTTTAGGATAGGAAATACAATGGATGTTTAAGATGGATATGAGGAAGATGTAAGATGAGTACTAGATGGGTGAATATAAGCTATAGATATTATATGATGTCTAGGATAGGAAGTAGAAAATGTGGGATGGGTGGACAATACAAGATGAGTAGATGATATGTGGATTTATTTTTAAGATATAGTGGGGTAGATAGAGACTATAAGATGGATAGTAGATTATATGGAAGATGAAAGATTAGGGTATGGAGGATATGAGATGAGTGTGAGATGATGAGATGAGAATGGATATTAACCTAGGGGTATCTAGGGTGTCACACACAAAATGAGGTATGGCCAACTCAGTTTGCAAACAATACGGGTCTAACACAACACTCAAACAACACACATAGCAACAAGCTTTAAGCTAGCAAACTGTAATAGGGTATGTAACCCAATGCTCTCATCATCTAATGGTTTTGTAGGTGAGGCTATAGGCTAGTGACACATTACAAAATCAACCAAACCCTCTCAGCCTTGTTTACACTTAATGGCTTCTTAGGGGTTTATCCTACCCCTATAATGAAACATCTATTACAATCAAAGGATCCTATGCTAGGTTTATATGAGGGTTTATAAGTGACTCCCTAATATATGTGAAGGTATAGTGGGGCCCAATTCCATATAGGATGTTGTTTAACCACCCTGTGTATTGGAGATTAACTACCCCTCACTCCATAGAACCCTTTATGGGGAATTCCACTTAGGCATCTAACGACAACTCTCTTGATTTTTATACTCCATCAGAACATGGAGTTTGGTCTACTGTATGGTGATGAAATCCATGTCATCGTCGCCTAATTGCTAAACACGTGCATGGAATGAATTCCACGTCACATGCCATCTTAGACCTAGGAGGGGGTAACAAATAGGCAAACACAATTAAATTTTCTTGACTAATTATCTATGTGAGAAAATCACAATATATATATATATATATATATATATATATATATATATATATATATATATATGCAATCAAAACCACACATAACAAGCAAGTAAGAAATAAGATTAAAATAATATATTATTGGCACCATTCCTACAAGCACAAAGGTTAGAAAACAAAATGAGGTGCCTTGACCTTGAGGGGTCCTGCACCAAAGGGGTTAGTAGTTTAACTTTTTACAAAATTGCAACTCCTTGCAAAACTGTGGTTACGCAGTGTAAAATCAAAACCAAAAATAACAAAATAGTAACTCTAAAACAAAATTCCATATCGTGAGTTGTGATATTGTCACAGTTAGCTAATTGTGACAGTTACCCTACAAAACTGTGACAGCGAGACAAAACCGTAACTAAGAGAGCAAAATCACACTTCTCAAAAAATTGAAATCTATGGTTTTGCACAAAATGAAAAACTTATAAAATATACCTAATGCAGATAGATATTAGTGAAATAAATTAGCCTTCAGAGTACTATAAATGGACAGGTTTACCTAAAAATTCTTTTAGCCACTTATGACAGTTTATAGATTTTTAGGACTATATTGTTAGAACTTTTTAATGAACAAATCTTCTTAATATATAGATAGAATGATAAAACTATTGAGTATAATGTTTACCTAAAATATCAAGCAGATGACTAAAACTACCCTATTTTCTATCTAAACACAATTGCAACTGTAATCCATAAAACCACATATATCCGAGCAATATCACTAATTTGAGAGTTGTGGTATTGTGTCAAAGGGTTAAACAGGTTAATGAAGAGGTGCTTGGTATTTATGTGCTCTCTTCTACCCCTGTTTCCTCCTGCACACAACGAGGCCAAGCACATAGTCAATTAGAGTCAGAATACCCCCAATTTTATGATAGTTGCCTCATAATTAATCAGACCTAGTTTTAACAAAAAATATCACCTGGCTATAGATATACCCTACAATGGAATGATTACTTTCGAAACAGAGACTAACCAAAAGAATCTTAGGAAGTATGAAGAGGGCAACAGAAGAATTTACTAGTCTTAGGCAATATCATGATTTACAAAGGTAATACCACAGTTACCAGGTCAAGGTTGCGGATGGAAAAGTTGTGATGTTGCAAGTTTAGTCACAAAGGTCAAGTCTTGATTATTTCCTCTTTTCCCTGCACATCAGAAACCAAAAGATGTTCTATGCAACACAAACAGAATAATACCGACTTACAGAATGATCAATGACAAATAAGGAACAAGAACATAGAGAAAACCATAAATTTGATAATGATGACAATTGAGGCAAATTATGCAATGAATAGTGGAGACATACATAGAAAAAATATTTAATCACACAATTATTCTGCTATCTATTCTGATTAATTAATCGTTCAAGACTACAATAAAAATATATAGGAATATGATTCCTATTATTTATTCACTATTTTTTCTCACCCGAAATCCTATAATAACTCACAAACCTATAAGCAACATTATATTGTTATTCCTAATAATATAATGTCAACTATCTAATACAATCTTACCGTATTAACCATACGGTTACTAACAACCCTATAACTAATATTTATCTCTCGGTAAATCAACCATAGTAAATATTAAAACTTACTATTTACCTCCATAAATACCCACATTCACACAATGTGAAAACTATCCTAACATTTTACCCCATAGTTTTTACATGGTACAATAAAGCTCATTTTTTATTGTCGTTTGCCACCTCCATGTGACCATGATCTTTTCTGCATACATGTGTCATCGCACATCTCATTCTTCATACTCGTCTACAATTGGTTTTCAGAGGTTCACCAATAACCTTACAAAATGGTTTTCACAGGGTTACCAGTAACCTTACAAAATGGTTTTCATAAGTTCATCAATAACTTTACAAAATGGTTTTCTCAGGGTCACCACTAACCTTACAGAATGGTTTTCTCAAGTTCACCACTAACCTTATAGAATGGTTTTGTCAGGTTCACCACTAACCTTACAGAATGGTTTTCACAGATTTACCACTAACCTTACGTCATGATTGCTACAATGATTTTTAGATCAACATTCTCCAATGTAAATATACAAAAAGGGTTATATGGGAATATTATTCACAAGTGAATAGGTACAATTGTTCTTATTTTTCACACATGCTAAAAATAAATGTAATTACCACACCACACTAAAAAACCTAAAATTAACACACCACATAAAATGTCACCACATCATTGGTGTGGCTCCATCGTTGGTGACTGATAAAAGGTTGTTGAAAGACCTCATTCCTCCGTGTATCCTCCAGCCTCCAATACATGAATCTCTTTACTTAGCTAGTATGTCGATGTAGCTCAGGGACATGATTTTTTCAAGGGAAATCCCCCCCCATAATGCAGACGTCACATACAAGCAATAATACATCCATGACTCTAAACATAAACTTTGACTTTTTTGACATAACTCTTTTTAACGACTTTTAACTCTTGACAAAATGACAAATTACACTAATAAAGGCCATTTTATTTATTGATCTACTATTTAGACCAACATAAGACTCAATAAAAAGACTTAAAATTTTTGACATTTTTGAATTTTTGACAAAACAAACTATAACAACCTTACAATGACCAACTATTATAACTATGAAACTATAAACTAATAAACAACTATTAATGTACAAAATACTTTGTTTATAAAACTTATAGTTACCAAACCTAAAGGACTTTAAATGTATATAAAAAAAGGATATAAAACGACTATACACTTCAATATAAGAGACTTGAAAATTGGAAATGAAATAAGACTTAAAAGAAATCAATAATCGATCCACTTGATGGTCAAATACAAAACTATAATTTGCAACAAAACTGCATCGAACATAACCACAAAATCCGCCAGCTTTTAACTAGCAATCCGTGTAAATTTCGCTAACATTCCATTAAATTTCAAGCCATAAAGTTAGAATTTCCTATTCCTCTATAGGTAGTCCAGGGTCCTCAACCAGAAGCATAACTTGTGATTTACATATTCTCCTAAAATCGCACTCTTGATTCAAACTACAATACCAATTGTTGTTACACAGTAATGAAGTCGGATCCTTGTGTGCCATCTTTCCAAGGTATTGTGTCCGAAGAGTTGCATTCTTCTGCAGTATGTAGTATTGGTGGCCATTGATATTAAGTAGAGGCATTTTGTGGTCACAGTCCAGCTGAAGCATAAGATCACTGCAACCGCTTTTCTTTATTCTGAAATGAAGTTGCCAAATGGAGCTTCCACATGTAAATTCGCAGCCGAGTCTTGCAGATTGAGTATGTACGTGAGATCCGTAGAGATGAATGAGGCTAGACATATAGGATCCAAATGGAGATGAGAAAGACAAATGGAGCTAAAAACCAAACTACCTCAAGCTACGCTTAAATTATTAAAATACTAAATACACTACACTATTAACTCTTCTCACAATATTCTTTTCTCATCAACCTGGGCATTCCAGAACTATTATGGTTCTTTCCCCATAAAATCACTCGGGTCTTCATGACTACTTTGATACCAATGATGACAATTGGGGCAAATTATGCAATGAATCAACTCATGCAATGAATAATGGAGACATACACAGAAAAAATATTTTATCACACAAATATTCTACTATTTATTCTGATTAAATAATCATTTGGGAATACAATACAAATATATAGGAATATGATTCCTATTATTTATCCACTATTTTCTCTCACTCGAAATCCTATAGTAACTCACAAACCTATAAGCGACATTATATTTGTATTCCTAACTGTTGTAGAAAAGTTCACTAGGTTAGCTTTTGTGCTTAGTCATGTGCTTAGTTATCAAACCAAGTCGTTTCTAGACTTGATGGAGCTAGGTGCGAGCATAGTAGGGTCGGGTACACAACATTTAACACACTATTGCATTGACATCAGTTTCACACAAGGCGCAAGCCTTGTGCACTCACCCGAAGTGCAACAACGAAGGGATCGGGCCCACGTTGGGCTAGTTAAAACATGGCACAACTTGGGTTTCAATGAGGAGTACATATTGACAAGATGGGTTCAGACACACTGTCGACATTAGGATATTCAAGGGAAGGCCACTAGGCATAAGCCTTCTCAAGGACATAAGTATTAAGGTGCAAGTGTTAGGAACCCGTGCTTAATTGCTATGGACGCATATGCTTTGTAAGTCGTCCCTTAGAGCTTATTCGAATTATCCCACATACAAGGGAAGTAGTAGTTGTTAGAATAGAGTTAGTATATAAGTAAGTGTTGAGGCCGAATAAAGGCATCCACGAATTCATTGTATTGAGCTTGCTCAAAGGAGGTTGCCCCCTCGAAGAGGCCTGCGATCAATATAAGTTTTCTGTGTTTCTGTTATTGGTAAGATTTATTTTATTTTGGCATATTTTGATTAAATCTGTTGTAAGAGGCAAATTGTTGTAGGAGGTTCATCACAGCAAGTTCATCTCTAGCTAGGCTGAGCTCTCAATGGCGCAAGCCATGGGAATAACTAGTATAGGATCATTTGGTTGCTTAGGCAAGTCATGGTAA
Organism: Torreya grandis; assembly: GCA_037957365.1. Lineage (NCBI taxonomy): Eukaryota > Viridiplantae > Streptophyta > Pinopsida > Cupressales > Taxaceae > Torreya > Torreya grandis. The sequence goes on from JARHVA010003026.1 coordinate 1,159,877, forward strand.
TGGCCTGGGTTCAATGGCTCATCCTAAGGGTAGCATTCTAGGCGTGGGTCTTAGAGCCTTGATGTATTCAAATTCTAAAACTTAGTCTATTTTAGGTAGGCCAAAGTCGCTATATGACAAAGATGCCATTAGTGACCAGGGACAAACCTCCATATCACTAGACATTCAAGTAAAGAACTATATCATTGTTATTATAACTAAGACATAACATGACAATGTGTTATCTATATTGCAAGAATCAACCCATTAGTTCTTCAACCACATTCTTCATTAATCTCACAGTTTAGCATATAAAGTTCAAGATATAAAATAGAGCATATGCTCTTCCCTATTGCTACTCATGCCCAGAGGCTCACAGGTGAGATTGGGCTATACATTCGAAATACTTAATCTATTATATGCAGAACATAAATACTTAGGTTGGATCTCTATTTTATTAGAGCTTCATTACCTTAGTTGCCTCTCGTCTTTGATATTTAAATGTGAGCCTTCTTTTATAGGCAAATCGGCCTCTTCTGCTAGGTTGGATGGGCGTGTGCCAAGTGATGAGTTGTCGCAAGTCTGTTGGCTCCACTACCTTGTCCAGGTTAGATGAGCACACGTCATATGCTAAGTTGTCATTGGGGGGTTGTTATCTCACCTTCTCCACTCTTCTGACATCCGTGCTTCTTGAGCGACCACATACAAGTTATGGCAGGGATGTCCTTCGAAAGTTGGCACCACACAACTGCCTGTCAGTTGGAACAGGATCCTCGGGCACTCCTCTAGCTGGTACCAAAAGGTACAAAAAGGGAGCAACCACTCCAAAGGTTACCTCACACTGAGATAGATCTAGTTGGCACGGTCCATATAGTTGCTAAAAAATGGGGCCTAACATACCCCATAAAAAATTGCTAGTCCACCTTGGACTAGTCTTTCAGTGCCTTAAGTGCACAAAACTTAGATGCACCCTGCTCTAAGTTTGTCTTGAAATTCTCAAAACCTTGGATAGTTCCCTTAATTTCTTCAATGGCGCCATTTGCTTCAATGGATGTGGCTTCGAAGGCAAGCACATCTCTACTTTCTAGTTCCTTTCTAAAGGTTTCAAGCATTTATTTTGCACGTTTTACCCACCATCCAAGATCTCCCCCTGCTCACTGGCCTTTGTTTGGAAGGTGCATAGGACTACCTCCAAGTCTTTCTCTTGAGTCTTCAATTGAGCATTTAAAGATTTGACCTTTGCCATCACTTGAATGCACTCGGTCCTTATTACCATGAAGGAGTGTTGGAACAAAGCATCATTTTCCTCCTTTGCCTTTTTAAGGCACGCATCAATGATTGTTGCCTAGTTGGTAAGTTACAAAATATAGCATCAGCTTCCTTTACACCTTCTTCAAGTTTAGCGAAGAGGTTTTCCACCACATCCAAATTTTTATTCAACTCTCCTCACAAGGCCTCACAAGGATCTTTTTACTCCTCGAATGTCAGTGTTATATTAGGGAGCATCTACTCCAAAAGCACGCAGACTTGGTCAACTTCCTTCATCTCTGAGGTATCCACGCCATCTAGGAGGGATGGCTCTGCCTCTTCTATGCACTCAACTAGTTGTTGAAGCTTGAGCTTTGTTGCCTTAATCTCTTTCTTCGCCTTTTTCACTATCTTCTTCTAACTATATACACGAACACCATTGATGATGTTCTTGCATGCTACTACGGAGGCCATCTTGATTAGGGCATTGGCTGCACGCACGGGGTTCATGTTGCAAAGATTGAGGAGTTGGTATTTGTGCCGTTCTTCCAGTTTTTTGGCACTCCAAATTATTTTTATCGGAACCTCAAATTTGGGCTCATCCATGTAGCAATCCAACATCCAAGAAATTTGGTGGCGCGTCAAGGTCGTGGCAGTCTTTGGAGGCATACACTCCATCATATAGAAGTCCTCATCCTCTTTGAAATCCTGCACCCTTTCCCTATTTTTTGGCTCATATTCCTCATCCTCGCCTAGCTCCTCTTCTTCATTGGCACTGGTGTTTGTGTCTGTACCCTCTTCTTCTCCTTCTTCTTCATGGGGTTCTTCGGATTTCTCCCCTATGTCTGCTTCTCCTCTATCTTCGGCACTCAACTAGTCATCATGTTCCTCTTCTCATGAGGGTTCTTTGGTGGATGTTTCCCCTTGTCCATTTTTTCTCGTAAAGGTTCTTTATCGTGAGCTTTTGTTGTGCTAGCCTTATGTTCTTTTTGCCCTAATAAGGCCTCTATCTTCATTTCTGTTTACTTATCCGAGGCACCAGTATTGCTTTTTTAATCTTCAGGCACCCCTTCAAGTCCAAGGCATGCCTATTGTGCAGCTTCTTCTGTTGTTCTGGTGGGGGCGCTCGACACCTTTCCAGATGTTTCTTCCTTTCTTGGTTCCACACTTGCGGCAACCTTCCTCTCCTCTCTCTCTTTTATCATTCTTGCCCTTTCCTCTAGGGTTGCTTTCTCCTCATTCTCCTTTCTCTTGGCTGAGACGATCCTCCTGCAATGATTAATAAAAATGCAAAAAATAACAGGAATTAGCAGCACGAATCAAATTTGACATAACACTTGAAAATATTAAATTGATCACAGGCCACTTTGAGGGGGCAATCTCCTTTGAGCAAGCTCAATACAATAATTTTGTGGATGTCTTCATTGGCCTCAACACTTATATACAAATTCTAATCTAAGCAACTACTACTTCCCGTGAATGTGGGATAAAAAAAAATGCTCACGGGATGACTTACAAAGCATATGTGTCCATAGAAACTACTATACAAACAAAGTAAAGAGAAGAGATATCATAGGTTTAGAACATCCCCTCTCTCTTAGAAAAAGCTGTCCTCAAAGCTTCATAAGTGAGAATTGGTGTTGAATATGAAATAGTGGTTCCCATGTTGCATCCTCTGGTTACATTTTGTGCCATTGAATTAAAACCTCGGTGATGGAGCAGGAGTGAAGTTGGCGTGTGCACCTGTCTAGGATTGCCTCTAGCTCAAGAAGAATGGATCCTTCCTTATTAAGTTTTGATAAAATAGTCTGCACTTTGATGTTTGTGCTAAGAAATTTCTTCAAACAAGAGACATGAAATATTGGTTGAACTTGGGAAGAAGGTGGGAGATCCAACTTATAAGCAACCGACATAATCATCTGAAGAACCTTATAGGACCCATAGAACTTGGGAGCTAGCTTATGACGCCCTTTGAGTTTTAGGGAGGATTGCTTGTAGAATTGATGAATAAAAACCATATCACCTACTTGAAAAGTGCACTCATAATGGTGTTGATCTGCGTGTTGTTTCATTTGATTTTGTGTCATATGAAGATTGTCCCATAGGGTACTAAAGATATGATCTCGGGTTCAAAGAATCGTGTCAACTGCTTAAATAGAGGAACTATTGGGGGTTTACAGAAGGAGCACTGATGGTTCTTAACCATAGACTGTTTTATATGAAGTCATTTTCGTTGAAGTGTGGTAGGAGGTATTGTACCACCATTCGATGAGAGGGAGCAACTTTGCCCACTGATGTTGTTGTTCTAAGGTGAAGTAACGAAGGAAAGTTTCCCAGTATTTGTTGACAATTTCAATCTAGCCATTCGTTTATGGATGATACCCAAAACTCATCTTCAGTTGACTGTCGGTGCGTCGAAATAGTTTTGTCCAAAAATGGTTGGTGAAGGTTGCATCACGATCTGAGATAATGAAAGAAGACATGCCATGAAAACATAAAATCTGGTCCAAGAAAATTTGTGCGACTGTGGAGACGGTATAGGGATGGCTGAGGGCACAAAAATGACTATATTTGGAGAGGCGATCAACCACAACCATAATCATCATTTTCCTTTTAAATTTAGGGAGCCCTTCAATGAAATCCATAAAAATATCTATCCAAATCTTGGTAGGGATGGGCAAGGGTTCGAGCAACCTAGGGATGAGTGTTGTTTCACCCTTATTATGTTGACAGGGATCAAATTCAGCAACCATTTGTTGAATTGTATTTTTCATTCACTTCCAAAAGAAGTTGCGTCATGCCCGCTCATAAGTTTTGAGAAACACTAAGTGCCCTGTGGATGGAGAAGCATAGAGTTCATAGAATATAGCCTACTGAAGATTTGTACTCTAGGGAAGCACCAGATGACCCTTGTAACATAGAGAAGCACCATCCCAAGAATAATGCGGTACAGTCGAGGGGTTAGTGACCAACTGTTGAATGATTTGATATAATGAGCAGTCATTGACATACCCCTATTGTAAAGCATCCAACCAATTCATAATATGCATGTAAATCGCCGAAAGGGAAGCTTGGTCTGCAAATGTACGAGACAGAGCATCAACCACAATATTGTCCTTACCCTACTTGTAAGTGATTTCATAGTTATAACCCATGAGTTTGATGACCCATTTCTGTTGTGATGGGGTGGAGACCCATTGTTCTAATAAATATTTTAGACTCTGGTGATTAGTTTTGATGCAAAAATTATTCTCTAGTAGGTATGGCCGCCACTTCTAACTACATGCAAAATGGCCATCATTTCTTTCTCATAAGTAGAGAGCACTAAATTCTTGCCAAAAGGGGTTTCGCTGATGAATGCAATGGGGCATCCTTCTTGGAGGAGAACAACACCAAGTCCATTGTCGCAAGCATCACTTTCGATAGTGAAAGTCTTGGCAAAATATAGCATAGCTAGAACAAGTGTAGTACACATAGCTTATTTCGATTCTTCAAATGCACACTCAGTAGCTTGTGTCTATGTAAAAGCATCCTTTTTCAACATAGCTATTAGCGGAGTTGCAATCTTCTCTTAATTCTTGACAAATTTGTGATAGTATCTAGTTAGCCCCAAAAAACCATGGAGGCTCTTGAATGTCTGAAATGAGGCCAATTTGTTATGGCAACTATGTTTTCAAGATCCACCCGAACCCCATGGGCTGAAACAATATGCCCAAGATACTCCATCTCGTCTTAGCCAAAAGTACATTTGGACTGTTTTGCACAAAGATGATGGTAAGAGAGAAGTTTCAGTGCTAGCTCCAGAGATTGGAGATGCTAAGACCATGTTTTAATATAGATGAGGATAGCATTGAAGAAGACTAGAATGAATTTCTGCAGGTAGGGCTGGAAAATTTTATTCATCAATGCCTGGAATGTTGAAAGAGCATTAATGAGGCCAAAGGGCATGCACAAAAATTCATAGTGGCCATCATACATGCGAAAAATTGTCTTAGGGATATCATCCTCATGAAGTCAAATTTGGGGATATCTAGAGCGAAGATCCAACTTAGAGAAAAAATGAGCGTCATGAAGCTCATCAATAACATGGATTAGAAACTTATCCTTGATTGTGAGGTGATTAAGTGCACGAAAATCAATGCAGAGGCACCATGACCCATCTTTTTTTTAGACAAGAACTAGGGAAGAATATGGGATGGCACTGAAGCAAATAATGCCTTGCTTCAATTGGTCTCAAATGAGCATCTTGATCTCGGTCTTTTGCTAAAATGGGTAGCGATAAGGCCTAATGTTGGGAGGAACGCTTCCAAGGAGCTGAATACGATGGTCCTCTAGCTGTAAAGGTGGCAATCCTACTGGTTTGGCAAAGACACTTGCATACCTCTTTAGAATGGTTTGTAAATCAGGAGTAGTGGAGACTGTTGATGGTTGTATTTGAATGAAATGGAGCTAGGCAATGACATTGTGTGAATTCTTCTTAAAAAGATTTTCCATTTGATGTGAACTTATGGTGCTAAGAGATACTCGTAGGTCTTTCAATGTGTGTTTTTGCCCATTATCTGAAAACTATATCTAAAGTTCAGCAAAATCTCATAAGATGGGTCCAAGTGTGCGTAATTACTAGGCTCCCAAAACAATATCACATCCGCCTAAAGGGCAAGACAAACATGTTGGTGCACAAATGATAATCTCCAATAGATATACACACATTGTGACACTTTCCTTTGCAAAGTAATGTGCCCTCATTAGCAATCATGACTTCAAAGTCAAAGCAAAGATGAATAAAACAATTACCTTGTTTGGCGATCCGAGGGTCAACACAGTGATGAGTGTTACCCGAATCAATGAGTATTGTGAGAGGGAGCTTCTTGAAGTAACCCCTGGCCCGCATGGTTCGTGGGGTAGTGACTCCTGCTAAGGCATGGAGAGAGATCTTTGCTTAGTCTTCCTAAAAAGCAGATTCCACAATCGATTGAGCTTTTTCCAGATCATTTGTTGTATCCTGAACATCTTTCCAATCCTCAGTTTCGAGTGGAGAGTCCACATCCAATTGGTAGAGTTTTTGCTCGACACATTGATGTCCCCGAGTGAATTTATTATCATAGTTATAACATAGTCATTTTTATCTATGGTCTTGCATCTATGCTTCAGTCAAATGCTTGATAGGAATGGTTCTGGGGGTTGGTCTTGTTTGAGATTGTTGTGGAACTGTATTTTTGAATGGAGCAAAATTGGATTTGAATTGATGCTAAGCTACGATCTTGTCATCTGCCAACTTAGCCAACCCTAAGGCTTCCATCATTGTGTTGGGCCAGAATATTTTGACTTCAGATTGAATTGAATCCTTCAATCCAATGACAAAGCAACTCCTGAAGAATTCATCAAACAATCCCTTTGTGTGATTCATCAATTTTTCGAATTTTGTTTGATATTGTCTCACAGTACTTATTTGGCGAAGTTTAGTGAGTGCTCCAATGAAGTCATCAAAAGCAGTAAGGTCAAATTGTTGCAAAATGAGGGTGCAAAAATTGAACCATATGGGTTCATGAGTCTCGATATACCAATGATACCATTGAAGGGATTCAAGTTTCAAGTGAAAGGATGAAAGCAGGACCTTATTGGCATCAAAAGTATTATGTAGACTAAAATATTATTCTCCTTGATAGATCCATCCATTTGGATCTGCACCATTGAATCAAAAAAAATTAAGCTTTGGCCCACGATAATTACTAGAAGAAGAAAATCCAGCAACTGAAGAAGACTTTGGATGTCGTCTATTGTTCATGGTGGTATGTTGAAGACTAAGACCAAAAAAAATTTCATTAAGATCTTTGATGTGGGTCTTGAGGGTGGCAATTTCATCATTTATGTTTTTTGCTCCTGTTCGGGTTACTACCATGACCCGAATAACAGATTTTTATTTTTATTTTTTTGCAATGGATAGAAAAACTAGAGTTAAGACATGTTTAGTAAGGAAAGTTTCGAATTTAGGCAAAAACGGAAGGGGTAAAGGGGATTTTTATAATTTTTTTGCATAGTAGGACTATGATTGATGAAGGCGAGGGCAATTTTAAGAATGAAAATGGAAAAAGTAAAAAAAAAATCAAAGTGGGACAAACGAATAGAAAGAGATGATGAACACTATGGAAAATTTTTGAGGCAAATAGACAAAAACAGAAGTTATGGCAGAACTCGAAAAAGGAAAAAATGAGATTTACGAGAATGAAGAATGGAATTGGGATATGAAACCTCAAGGAAGAAAATATAAGGAATAGAATTTCTGATGTCCGGATAAAGTTTGAGGATCAACGGGGCTATAGATGGAAAGATATTGCAAAAAAATGAAGATTTTTTTTTTCTGTCTGGCAATAAGTCTTCTAAAAGTCTACTGAGACTCGATGAATGGTTTACGGATTCTGGTTTCTATCAAATATTTCCTTGCAAGTCCTATGATAGTATATGGATACTCCGCTGATTTATTTTTGAGTTTGCTGGAAATATTTTGAAACTGATAGAAATGGGCCCCAAGTTTTAATGGTTACCTAAGAGTTTTAAAAATATCACTCTAGCCACCAATGCCATCTAAGCGAGTATCACTCTCTAGAAATTTTCTGGTCATGGATTTACCTCTATGCGACAACTCTTGGTTTTCCTCATGGATGGGAACTACTCAATTGGGAAGGGGTCGTTGCTCATTTCGCTGGTAGGTCCTCTCAATGGGCCAACTACTTTGGGGTTTTTGTGGTACTCCTCACGATGAGTTTTAGGGATTTCACCCAAGCACTTTTCATAGTTATGCAGTCAGATTTTTACCCTGATCCGAAATAGATTACATAAAATTATTGAACTAAGTTATGCAACAAAACAAAGTTAATATTTTCTGACAAATTACTGAAATGAAGTATGCAGCAGAACAGAGTTAACACTTTTTGAAGAAAAAATTGCCTTAAAAAGCACTCTGATATCAGATGAGAGGATCCTCCTACAATAATTAATAAAAATACATAAAATAACAAGAATTAGCAACATGAATTAAATATGACAAAACACTTAAAAAGATTGAATTGATTGCAGGCCACTTCGAGGGGGCAACCTCCTTTAAGCAAGTTCAATACAATAATTTTGTGGATGGCTTCATTGGCCTCAACAATTATATACGAATTCTAATCTAAGCAACTGTTACTTCCCATGAATGTGGGTTAAAACAAAATACTCACAGGACAACTTACAAAGCATATGCATCCATAGCAACTACTATATTAACAAAATAAAGAGAAGAGATACTGGTCTTCTCCTCTTTGGCCCTCCTCTTTGCCTCCTCTCTTTGGGCCTTCTCTTTCTCAACCTTCCTTTACGCAGTTTGCACTACACATTTCTTTACTCTTTCTCTTATTTCCTCAACGTCTAGCTGATTGATTTCAGTGTGAGACATGCCCTTGGCTTTCATTTTCTTGCGCTTGGGGTGCAACCTTAATGTAGCGTCAATATGCCCTTGGTCGAGGCCCATGTCCTTCTACTGGCGTTGTAGTTCTTCCATCGGCACACCTAAATGGGTTGCCTCCTCGAGTTCTTTTCTCGTTTCTCCTTCCTGACTTCCTTCTCCCATCAGTGCCTTGCGCTCCTCTTTTCTTTGCTCTTCAGCCTCCATCTCAATGACTTCCTTTGGCACCCTTGTCTTAGTCATTTCTTCATTTTGCTCTCGTAGCTCCTACGCCCTTTCTATTTCATCTTCACGAAAGTTGAGTTTCCTCAAACTTCACCTTCGCTTATTTGACTCAGTTTGAGGTGGTAGAGAGGGGGTTCATTCACTTGATGAGGACTCTTCGTCCTCGGATACAATGTAGGTGCCCATCCCACCTTCCTCCAACTCCTCTTCCTCCTCTTCCTCGGACATGATTATTCTTTGCACTGCATGAGGGGCCTTCTTCATTTTCCATATGCTAGGGGAAATCTTCGGTGTGGAGGTCGAAAGAGATGTTTCTCCTTTCGAAGTGATCTTCTACCTTAGTCGTTCCTCCATTTCCTCCAAAGTCTCCCCTTTCTTTTTTTTTGAGACTTTTTCTTTTTTGTGGGCGTTGGGGTTCCTTCAACCCCGATCTGAACTGGGAGGTCTTTCCTCTGCTCGGCGCTAGACCTGACGCTGGAATCTTTTTTCCATGGCTTCATCTCATAATAAAGTCTATGGATGAAGCCAAGGATGGTGACCTCTTAAATGGGATTGATGTTTGTTCAATCTAAGGCATATTTTTCGTCTTTTGTAGCTCTTCCATTTGCATGAGGAAACCTATGCTTCAACCTTGGCCTTTATGCATCCAGTTCCTTAACTGGAATGTCCATTTTCTACACTTTCAGGATCCAGTGCAGCACATCCTTGAATTATTTTTCCGAGAAGGCGAAGGGAAGCTTCAACCATCCCAACCTGTTTCCATCCTTCAGCGCCAAGCACACAACGCAGTAGTGTTGCATTACGATAAAAGTTATCATCCTGAACATGCCTTGGGGGAGCCTCTGGAGGATGAGTCATTCCAGTCTAAAGGCTTCAATTCTACATTTTGCACCAGTGCATTACGTGTGTCTTGTATTTGGGGCTGAAAATGGTCGAGTAGGTATAGTCCTTATACTTATGCGCAGGGAATTCATGGTTTTCTTGAAACACCCATAGATTGTTTTCACTCCTGCACGAGATCTCAATTTCCTCCATCATGATCAAGATGAGGATGGACCCCTTTCTAAAGGTCCCCTTAGCGCTATGACATTCTTGTGTGTTCTTGATCAACTTCTCCATGATGAACTTGGTGATATTGAATTGGACGCCTTGCACCATGTGATAGGCCACGCAGAGCTACGTCTTCGACACATCTATCCACCGGTCACCTGGACACAACTTTAAACTCACGAGGTGCGTCATTGCCCTCATGCCAGGGTCTTCACACTTGTTAATTGAGAATGCAAAACCCCCTTGATGAGTTGAGGAGCTTTGCAATGCATTCCATTTTTTTGTTGTCATCCATCAGTTGATAGATGTCTCTACTGGTGTCTAGGAGTCTGGTTATCCTTTTGATTACTTGCGTAGAGATCTTCATGCACCGTCTTGCAAAATATATGTGGTCTTCATGGACGCGCGAGAGAAGGAAATGAATAAGTTCTTCTGGCTTTTCAAAGGAAAGCAACTCGTAGCGCTGAGTTGCATCGAAAACGACCAAGTTGTCTTGAATTGAGACATCAAACAGGGTGTCACCCTCCAACATCTTATGCCTTGTGTCTATCATCCAGTCCTACGCCAAGTCTTGGAAGTGACTTGACGTCCGATCATTGTATTCTTTTAGTTGACAATTATGCACAAATGAGCGCTAACTTTCCCCCACCTAAACCTTTGAGGGATACTGCATATATTGGTATGACATCTTTGTTAACGCCTTGGTATCTACCATGGCGATGCTAACAGCTTCGACTAGATGCGCCTTGGTGTCTACCATGGTGATGCTAACAGCTTTGACTAGATGCGCCTTGGTATTGCGGCTGTCGTCTCTATGATTTTCACCCTATTGGGTTCTAGCTGCAACAACACAGAGCTTGCTACCTTCCTCTTCTTCACCATTATGAATCGGCTTGTATTGAATCTAGGGAGGTGTGGTTTTTCGAAGCCTTGAATGGCCGCTAGCACTTCTACAATCACAGGATCTGCAACTGTGATCTTGGCTCCAAACTTTGTTGGTTGTTAATGGTGGCTTGGATGACAGCTTCTCATTTTAACTCGGTTCTCTACATATAACTCTCTTTTCAACCTTTCACACTAGCTTCACTGTGAACGCAGTTCTTCTCAATGTGCTTCCTTTCACTCTAGGTTCCTGACTCGGTTGAATTCTCACTATGACAGAGTTCTTTCTCTTCAACTCTCTGGTCTCTTGCTTAGTTTTGTTGTAAGTCTAAGCGTAAACTTTGTAACCTAAGCAATTTTACCGTTGATCATTTTATACCCTTCTCATGTCAACTACCGTTAGTAATGCAGGCTTAATGGCATAGGTGCCTTGATTTCTTGGAAACCACAAAAATCTGCAAAATCCTTGAAAATCATGTCTTATACGCATTAAATGTGTATCTTTGTATTGTCGTCACCACCTCATTGAATGCTCCTAATGGCTTTTTCGATGAAGTGATGTGTGGTTTAAACGATCACTTCCCACTCCTTGGGTGGATGTCAGCGGTCTTAGATGACTTCCTTCTGCACGTGTATCCTTGACATGACCTTCGCCTTTCTTGTGGTCAACTTGGACGCAACACTTCACATGCACGTGATTCAACATCCTCGATTCTACTTTGTCTTCTAGTTGCATTCCTATTTCAAGTGCACTTCTCTACTTTGGTCAATTTTTTATGCGTCGTCTTGCCTTGGGTTGTCCTACCCCATACAAATCCCTTGCACTGGCCCTCCAGTGCTTTGTTTCTCTCCTGATTCTCTTGCACAATTTGAGAATGTGTGTCTTCAATGTCTGTCTCGTGCTCAACCATATTGAACGTTTTCACTTGCCTCTTAAGGCTCTAGCATCGGATCAATCAATGCACATTCTTGTAATTCTGGCGTAAAAGTAGCGTCGAAGTGGTTCGTTCTTGGGCCTTCAAGTGCCCTACATAGTTCATCTTGCGCACATGTATCTTTTGTTGCTTATACTTGTGCCTAGTAAATTTCACGCGCCCACTACTTAGATGTCTGGCTTCATGCGCCGAGAGGGCACAAGTGCTCAACTCACCTGATTAAAATTATATGTGAAGTGCAAACTCATAAGTTCTTGCAGCCTTTGCGCGCCGCTCACTGCCTCTATACACTATACAAGGGATAAACAAAACAATTAAAAAAATGGTTTAGCTTGCACTAAACGGTATCCTAGTCAGCTTACTCCCAACCGATTTATGACCAAGAAGTCGGTGTTTCCATGGTGCGAGCGTCATCCTACTGCCTATATGGCTTCAATCATTTGCCATTGAAATGTCTAGGGAGTATTTCACCAGTCAACATGCGCAACTTGCATGCCCCTATTTCCAAGATGTGGTGGATGATGTAGGGGCCCATCCACTGTATTTACAACTTTCTTAGGTGCTTGAAGTACTTGAAATCATAGATCAGCACCAATGCTCCTTCACTCAGTGCCTTCTGCTTGATATGCTTGTCATACTAGCGTTTTTGGCATACCTTCTCAATCTGCTGACTCAACTTGGCTTGGGCATGCTTCTCATCCAAGAGCTACAAGTCTTCCAGCCTTATGTTTAAAGATTCTTAGTCATCTAACTGACTAATCCATGCAATGTGTAAGGAGGGCACCATGAATTCCATGGGCAGAATTGCTTCAATGCCAAGCACCTATTAAAATGGTGTAACCTTGTTCAGGTGCTTGTATGTCGTGCAGTACGCCCAAAGTACCACTGAAACATGATCATCCCAATCCTTGCGACCCACGTCGCATATGTTCGTCAAGCACATTCCCAGAATCTTGTTGAATGCCTCAGCGATGTTGTTGGCCTAGGGATGATATGGGATAGTCTTGTGGTACGCCACCATATACTCAGTCAAAAGGATGCGCACCATCTCATTGATGAAATGAGTGCCCCGATCATTGGTCAGACTCAATGGGCACCCATACTAGCTTATGATGTTCTCCCATATGAAATGCGCAGTTATCGTGGCTATGCAGTCTTTAGTCGACATAGATTCAGCCCACTTAGTGAAATAGTAAGTGGCTGCTAAAATATAGCATGCACCTGTGCGTTGTGATGTAGGAGTTATTAGCCCAACAAAGTCAATGGCCCATTTTTTGAATGGCACCTGGGCAAGAATGGGAATGAGAGGCATCTCATCCCAATGGTTAGGTTTTCCAATATGCTAGCATATATCACATGTCTTAGCGTATTCTTTTGCATCTTAAAACAGGCTTGACCACCATAAACATGTTTGCAATACCTTGTGCGTCATTACGTCCTCAGCGTAATGACCTCATGCGATCCCTTTGTGCACTTCCTATAGGATGGAGTCTCGTTCATGTTCCAAAGCACATCAGCGCAGGACTTCATCCCTACTCAGTTTTTACATCTCCCCCTCTATGAGATGGAAAGGGGCGGCATGGACCGCAAGTTATTTCTTTTCCTTAGTGGACACGGTCTAGGGCGCAAACCTAGATGTTAGCAAAGGAGCAATCTCCGCTAGATCTTCTGGAATGTGCTGGACTCTATACAATTGCACGTCTAGTATGTCATCCTCAATCAGTGTTGTTGCATCACCAAAATTGATGTGAGACAAATGGTTTGGCTCCAAGTTCTGCTTTTCAAGTTTAACGACAACGAAGAACTAGAATACTTGGAAGAGAACAATCCATTTGCATATGTGCCCATGTAAAACAGGATTGTTTACGAGGTACTTGACTGCCTCATGATTTGTGAAAAAAATGAAGAGGGTTGCCAACAAGTATTGTCTAAATTTTTGTAAGGCATAGACCATTGACAGCACTTCGCGCTTGGTGGTGGTGTAATTTTGCTTTGCCTATGTCAATTTTTTGCTTGCAAAGGAGATAGGGTGGTTCATCTTGCCTTTGCCTGGTTGCGCCAATATGGTGCCAATGGCAAACCCTGAAGCATCGACATGGACGTGAAAAGTAGTCTAATCTAAAAATTATAGAATTGGCGCGCTAGCCAACTTCAGCTTCAGTGTTTCAAAGGCCTCCTCTTGCGCCTCGCCCCAGTAGAATGGGCCATCTTTGTGCAAGAGCTCCTCTAAAGGCATTGTGATCTTTGTATAGCTCTGAATGAACTTCCGATAGTAGCCACAATGGCCTAGAAAGGTGCGCGTGTCTTGTTGCATTGATGGAGTCTAGAGTTGGATTATGATGGCTATCTTCGTTGGATCAACAAGCAAACCGTCCTTGCAGATGATGTGTCTGAGCAATGTCCCAAATGGAGTTACGAAGATGCACTTCTTCAGATTTAAAGATATTTGAAGTTGCTTGCACCTCTCAAACATGAGGCATAGATTGTCATAGTGGTATTTTAGAAGACCATACATAGTCTAGTCGTCGAGATACACTTGGAGGAACTTATGGATAAAATCCTTGAAAGCAGTGGTCACTACCTTGGAGAATACGATTGGCACATTCTTGAGTCCAAAGGGCATCACATTGTAAGCAAAACAACCCCATTGAGTCGCAACAATTGTTTTGAGCTTATCCTCCTCAATCTACACTTAATGGTAACCTGAAAACCCATCAGTGAAAGTGTAGATTTCGCAACCTACGACTCCATCCAGGACCTCATTGGTGAACGGGGTCGAGAATGGATGATTGATGCAAGTGGCATTCAATAACTTGTAGTCGACGTAGATCCATATGCGCCCATCCTTCTTGATGATGATGACAATCGGGCTCACCTATTCAAATTCTTGTACCGAGTAGATGACGCCAATCACCAGCATTCCATCAATCTTCATTTTTACCTTAACACGGAGATTGGGATTCATTCGATACAGGGGCTTCTTGACTGGCCTCATGCCATCCAACAATTTGATGCTCATTTTACCAAGGGAAGGTTGGGTGCCTTTCATGTCCTGATAACTGAGTGGGAACAAGTCTTGAAATTCCTTCAAGAGGTTTACAATTCGCACCATCTCTGACTCGGACCAGTAAGCGCCTATAGTGGTAATCTTCGGCTCACCTTTTGTGTTGATATCTACTTTAGTTGTCTTCAGTGGCACGCAGTAGGGTTCATTTCTCTCTTGATGAGAGTCTTCGACTTGCCTTGTACCCTTAGTTGTTTCAATTCAAAGATGCATCGGATCTTTGTCATCTAGGGTGTTGTCGTCCACAAGGCGCACAAGTTTTTGTCTACATATTAGAGCTTTCTAATTGCACTCTTTCTAGGTCTCATCATCTTCTTCGTTTGAGTCATTGTTGAGTGTCATCTCTTCAAAGAATGTTGGGAGTGCTAATGCTTTCTTCCTGAACATCTCCATAAGGCATTCTCCTAAGATGGCAATGTCCTCAAACACTGATCTGCGGATGACTTGCAGTGGCTCCAGTAGCTCTAAGTTCTACAAAGAAAAGGAGAAGGTGTGCACAAACCTCTCCTTGAGTATATTCCAGTTTCTTGTCTCGCGGCATGTCTTATTGACAATGTACCACGCTTACGCCCATGTTTTAAAAGTCCTGTAAAAGGCGTGCACCCATAGACCTCTTGGCGCATTCTCGTCGCAGACAATCCAAGTTTCTTCACCCAAACACACGTGCACAATTAGGTCAAAATCATCAAAGTAAGCAGGTATGTCCAAGTCCTCATTACTCTTGGCGAACCTAGTGCATATTGTTGCCTTCACATCTCATCATGTGGGTAAGCTAGGTCTTTGCACTACCCACCAATGAGCAACGGTGTTCTTCAAGATATGCACTAGTGCGCACATTCGATCTATCTCCTTGAGGATGCAAGCTTCAATATCATGGACATACTTTTCTATGCGCTGGATCCCTTCATACTTTGGGAGCACTGCAAGCTTCCCTTTAATTTTTGAAGCACCATTTTCTCCATCTTTCTGGCATGGAGAACCCATTTCTTCTTGGGGCTCTCAATCCTAACCAGCGTTGTCCTAGTTGGCCTTGGCTCGACTACATGCACTAGGTGGCACCTTCAGCCAGTGACCTCATAGGCCTCTTCGACCCATTGTTCGCAGGTTACATTAGTTGTATCAGAGACTGATTGCCCATCCTCCCATTTGAGCACACATTGGTCATTAGGGTTGAGTTCTCGATGCCCTACATTGTGATGTTATAAATATGGTTGATCTCATCCTCGAGATCAACGCTTTCTACGTATGAAGGTCCTTGATCACTTGACAGAGAGATCACCACCCTTTCTTTGTCATTCTCAAAAGTCATGTAGTGCTTCTTAAAGCGCATGTCTATGTTATTTGCATAGCACCATGGCCTACCCAAGATTGTTGCATAATTGTCCTGTTTTGCCAACTCGATGACCTCGAAGTCGACTTAGAACTCGACACCCATGATATCTATAATGGTGCCCTTCAAGATACCGATAGGTTATGCTTGATTTTTGTTTGCCATGAACAACATGTGAGGTGAAGGCCTCAAGGGTGGTCATCCCATCTTTTCCCAGATAGTTTTGGTTAGAATATTGACCTTTGCACATGTATCAACTAGTACTTCACAAACCGACCATCCATTGATGGTGACGTCTATCAATAACTCTTGGTCATACTCGATGTTCTGAGTATGCCTTACTTCATGTGTCCACTCCATACGCAGTGCAGCAACCTCAATAATTTGAGGCACAACCTCTACTTCTGGTTTCTTCTCTACATGCTTCAATAACAAATCTTTCAATAGGGGAAGCATCCCTTCAGTTTGCAAGAGGTGCAGAATCTCAATCAACTCTTGTACTTTGGCCTCCTAGACGACTTGCCTTTTACATGAAGCGGTGGCCTGTGCCTCAATCTCTGCCCAATTAGAGCTCGCCTTGCAACTTCTTTATCACACTTATTATTTGTTGCAGGATGTTCTTCTGTAGCGCAAGGTCAGGATATGGCACAATTTTTTGGTCCAATTGCGTTATTCGCTTAGTACGACTTGATTCACCATACTTCAAACATAGTTCTTGGGTCGATGCATTGGTTGGCTGAGTGGTGAACCCACTCCTGGTTGTGGCATGCACCTTGAGTGGCTCCTTGCAAATCTGTTGTGGCTTAGGGGCCCACTTTTCCTCTTTGGACTCATGCCTAACCATTGCAACACCTCTATATGCGCTAGGTCGACCTTGAGTTATCTTCTTGTACAAGTCTGGGCATTCCTCAACTGCATGTGGTCCTCGACAATACCCACATGTTAGGTACGTGGGGCAGTCGCACTGATAATGCTCAATCGACCCACACTTGTAGCACGATTGTGGTGGGAATCTTCCTCCACCACGTCTTCCTCCTTGCCCACGCATGCCTCGTTGGTTCCCATAACCCATATTATGTTGGCCATAGCCCTCATTTCTTTGACCTCCCTGACCGTCGGTTGATGTTGTCCCCTGCCTCATGCCTCTTTCCATGTTTTGGTGCATCTCATCGATGACTCGATAGTCTATTGTTGAGTACGTATAAGAGTTGCACATCTTGCAATAAATAATAGTGTTCACTTGATTGGCATGTTGCAGTAGAGGACAGTTTCGAGAGTCATGCGATCCATGACAAACTTCATAGTTGAGTAGGGCACGAACATTTCTTTGTGGGCAATTATTCTTGTTATTCCCCTCCATCTCACAGTCGATGCACCATAATCCATTGTGAGTGTCGTGTGTCGAACCAACAATCAACTTCTAAAGCTGGGAGGCCATTGATGTGATCTGTGCCTCCATGAATGGGTTGATCCCGATATCGACGCTGCCTACTACCTCAGCCCGGAGCCCGGCTTCAAGCGCTTCATGGGGGTCTGTGAAGGTCTTCATAGACAACACTCATCTGAAAGGTACTAGCAAGCCTCCAACAGACCATTACGCATGTTGGGAGGGGTGAATGTCATATGGAAGCTTAGAGAGAAGAGTTTTGAACCATGCATTATACAGGGGCACGCTCTCGAATAACCCTTGGCAGATTTCCTTGAATGTTACGATGCTTTACTGCTCAAATTTAGGGATATCGAACTCTTTCAAGAAGGCTTCCTTCAACATATTATATTCAACCATAGCCTAGTTCGGATCAAATTTTCAATACCAAGTATGGGCACGATCTAGCAAATGGTCGTGAACTGGGTTGCCTTGCGCTCGGGCTGAGTGATGCCCCGAGTACGCCACTGCAACTCACACTTCAACACATGCTTCATGACATTCTTTATGACGTGATACTTGGGCAAGTGCATTGTCATCTCATAGTAGTTCTGTTGTGGGGGTGGTCTAGGTTCTGATGTGCCTATCCCCCTTGTGTCTGTGTTGGAAGTGGCCCTCCAACTCGAATTATAAGTTGGGGCATTGACCCTATCATTGTCTGTTGCACTGTCAAACTTGTCGGTGCAGTACCACCCACTTGTGGCATCATGCCACAAGTGCGGGTTGTTGCCCAGTCAGTGCAGCTGATATCCTCTGCACAAGAATATTTGCGCCTATGTTTATGATTTATGGATTGGCACTTGCTAAATTCATCGTATCCTCACTCAATTCCTCATAGGGAATCACTTGCTCAATAACAAACTCTTGATCCAAATGTTGAATCCTATCAAAGTTGACGTCGACAATAGGTTCAGTTACTGTTATTATGTCTTCTGATGGAGAATCCAGCCATGAGCTTGTGCTTCAGGGTCAAAGGGGGTAGTGCTTCTAGTGCGTTCTCAAGCACCACATCTTGTAGGAACCCACTGCATCCTACACCCAACTGTCGAGTCTAATATCTTGCTTCTTCTTCTCTCTTTGTGCTACTACAATTCAAGGGATCCTTCCCCATGCCCTTCCCGCTCACTATGGGTCCTCTCGGCACTTCTAGGTTCCAGATCCTCCATCAGCCTACACCTTCGCTTACTATAGTTCAGCCTCCAGAGCTCTCGAGTATCAGGTTGTTGTTCCTCCTCCATCGCACCTTACCTACACTTCCCCTATCTCACCTTCTATGCTTGCTCACATGCGCAAGGAATTTAGCCTTCCATTCTTACAGTTTTTATACTGTAATCCACCAGAAGATTCTTTAGTTCGGTGTCGAGCCCTCTTATGAACGTGCCCCTTAGTTCACGAAGAAACTCGTACTCTGCTTCTTTAGGGCACGAGAAGGTCGACACTACAAACTCCAGCACACAGTTGTTCAATGCACAGCTCCACCACTTATCCACAATGTGCGTCCAAACCTCATCCAGGCTCTCCAATCTCTCTATGCGCTCTGTGGTCCACTCGACGCATTAGCCACCACTTCGCCTTCTAGAAGTAGCGTAGGCGACCAACCACCGGTACACATGCTCAAGTAGCTCGCAAAAGAACACCTCATACAGAGCATCGTATAGGTTGGCTTGCACCCATTTTCTTGGCTCTTGTCCTTTGCATGTGGGATGCTTCTACACGAAACTATCTTCCACTTGATCTAGCTAGCGCTCGATGTTCTCAAACGATAGTTAGAGCATCGCTCTATTGCACCATTGCAGCAACGAAATTCAACACGAGTCCCAGAAACGGAACCAAAATGTTATAGAAAAGTTCACTAGGTTAGCTTTTGCACTTAGTCATGCATTTAGCTATCAAACCAAGTCAATTCTAGACTTGATGGAGCTAGGCGCAAGCATAGTAGGGTCTGGCGCACAACATTTAACACACTATTGCACTGACATCAGTTTCACACAAGGCGCAAGCCTTGTGTGCTCACCCAAAGTGTAACAACGAAAGGACCGGGCCCGCGTTGGGCTAGTTGCAACATGGCGCAACTTGGGTTTCAATGAGGAGTGCACATTGGCAAAGCGGGTTCAGGCAGTGTACCGACGCTAGGCTATTTAGGGAAAGGTCACTAGGCACAAGCCTTCTCAAGGACACAAGTCCTAAGGTGCAAGTTCATCTCTGGTAGGCTGAGCTCTCAATGGCGCAAGCCATGGGAATAGCTAGTATGAGGTCATTCGGTCCTTGGGCAAGTCACGAGAATGGCTTGGGTTCAATGGCTTATCCTCAAGGTAGCACTCTAGGCACGGGTCTTAGAGCCTTGATGCATTTAGGTTCCAACACTTAGTTTATAGTCTATTTTAGGTATGCTGAAGTCGTTATATGGCACAAGGATGCCATTAACGACCAGGGACAAACCTCCATATCACTATACATTCAAGTTAAGAACTATATCATTGTTATTATAACTAAGACATATCATGACAATGCGCTTTCTATATTGCAAGAATCAACCCATTAGTTCTTCAACCACATTCTTCATTAATCTCACAGTTCAGCATATAAAGTTCAAGATATAAAAGAGAGCATATGCTCTTCCCTATTGCTATTCATGCCCAGAGGCTCACAGGCAAGCTTGGGCTATACATTCGAAATATTTAATCTATCATATGCAAAACATAAATACTTGGATTGGCTCTCTATTCTGCTAGAGCTTCGCTGCCTTAGTCGGATCCCCTCTTTGATATTCAAATGTGAGCCTTCTTTTATAGGCAACTGGGCCTCTTCTGCCAAGTCGGATGGGCGCGTGCCAAGTGATGAGCTGTCACGATTCCGTTAGCGCCACTACACTGCACAGGTTGGATGAGCGCATGTTGTATGTTGTACTGTCACTGGGGGGTCGCTATCTCACTTGTTCCACTCTTTTGACATTCGTGCCTCTCGAGCCACCACGTACAAGTTCTGACAGGGGTGTCCTTTGAAAGTCGGTGCCACACAACTACCTGCTAGCTGGTGCAGGGTCATCGAAGACTCCTCCAGCTAACGCCAAAAGGTACAAAAAGGGAGCAACCACTCCAAAGGTTGCCTCACACTGAGATAGGTCCAGTTGGTTGCTAAAAAAGGGGGGCCAAGACTAACAATATAATATCAATTATCTAATACAATCTTATTGTATTAACCATACGGTTACTAACAAACCTATAACTAATATTTTCCTCTCGATAAATCAACCATAATAAATACTAAAACTTACTATTTATCTCTCCGTAAATACCCAAATTCACACAATGTGAAAACTAATCCCAACAAACAAAACTGTGACTCCTTCAAAATTGTAATTACCAGGGTGAAGTCGCTAATTCGAAAGTTGCGATATTGTTTTCAAGGCACAAACAGTTAGGGTGTTAGATTACCCTTCTTTGTCCTACACTAGGGGGATTAAGACACTCCCATATAACAGACAAAGAACTAATTAACTTGTAGAGGGGTTAGCAAAAAACAGAGCATAAAAATATGACCCTAACTATTGGTTTTCGCAAAATCGTAACTTGTCTTGCAAAACTACGATTAGCAAGGCAAAACCGTAGCTTGCGAAGTTGTAATTTTGTACAAAGACAAAAACCTGCAAAATTCAAAAATCGTTAGCGATTAAGGCTAGCAATTAGGCAATATCACGATTTCTTTTACAAAATAGCGACCACAACATCGCTAATACCAGAGCAAGATCACAATTCTCTTGTGCGTGATGACATTTCAAAATCTGGTACTCAATTCACGCCTAATTAATCTTATAAGCATTCGAATCACTTCCAGCAAGCTTAGAAAGTTAGTTTAGGAAGTAATGTCCCATTGTGGTCGCCAAAATGTAACCTAAATTTTAGATTCAACTCTTATTACTATTTTTAGCAATAAAAACCTAAAATCTAAATACACCAATAGGAGGGAATAAAAGAGATAATCATATTGTTAAGAGTGATCTTACCATCATTTTACCTCTTTATAACTCCTCTCCAAGATTGCCAAAAAGATGCTTGATGCCAAATTTGATGGATGTTGGATTGCTTGCTTCATAGTTGATAATGGCTTCCAATGGATAATTTGAGCTTGATAAAGGCTTTTGGTGGATGCAAGAAGGCGGGTTATGGATGCAAGATGGCAAGTAGGCTTCAAGATTTCATGTTGATTTTAAGTTTTCAAGTTAGTTTGCTCAAATTTAATTTTGAGCCATTGAGATTAATGACTAGGATATTTTTAGGGAATTTAAAATTCATTGGAAATCTCTAGAATAAAAAAATTTAGAGAAAAAAGGGCTAAAATGGAGGAGATTTCTAGAATCCTCCAATTCTAGAAATCTCCTATTAGGATTTAGGGGTTTAGAAATAGCTAGGAATAGGGTGGTAGATGGGTAGGTAGAATAGATTGTATTTTTAAATTGACAAGTGGCTTAAGGGGTAAGTTAGTAGATAATTGGGTTTTGTTAGTAGATTAATGAAGGGATTAATTGGTCATTAGATGGGGTAATGTTTGTAGGATGTAAAAAATGGGATATGGGACAATGGGATATTAGTTCAATTAACTAGGAAATGTAGTTATAGGTTAAATTAGTGGAATTAATGTAATTAAAGGGGTGAGCAGATTTTAGTGCATACAATTCCCTTTTATTCCTATAGTTCCCTTTTATTCCTATACTGACTTCCAACTCTCTTATAGATTTTGTCAATTGATTCATCTTCTATGAATCTTTGGGATAAAGCTTGTTTGTTTTACTTTGATACAAGGTACACACCCACATCAACTGGGGCATTACGTAAACAACTTGTTTTGGCTTGGTAGTAGTTTTACTTATCAAATTGCATTGTTCTAGGGCACTTTCGTTTTTGTTGATTATTGATTAATTTTAGGGTCTTAATAGTGCATTTTTCCTTGTATTTTGGAACTAATATGCTACGTTTCCCCATTCCCCTTTCTCTCTCTTGTCTCTTTCATCCTAGTTGTTTTTTATGTGGTTTTGGTCCTACTACCCAAAATTTTATGTGAGCCCTTGTGACCCTTGTTTGGGGTCACTCGTACCTTTTGTTTCTCGTTTAATGGTGTTTTCCCTCTATTGTGTGCCAATTTGGTCTTAATTTGAATTTAAGAAGTCTATAAATACAAAGGTGCATTAGTGCATATAAAACATAAGTGAAAGAGACACAAAAAGTGATAAGTAAATGTGAAAAGCAAGAGCCAAACATTTATTAAATGTTATAATTTCAACATTTAGAGGAAAATTTGAATCAAGATTTGAGTTCTTGTTAAAGTGCATCGCATCGAGAGATATTTCCAATTTGTTCCCATACTAGAGTTGGATCGATATCACAAGCCCCTCATTGATTCCTCCATTTTTTATTGGTTTGTGATTGAGGTGTTAGCGTTGCAAAAAAGGAAATGCGTTTCCAAATATCTATCCATAATTCCATAAAAGTGAGTAAGGTTTTTGGAACCCCAAAATAAGCAAACATGATTGTCCAATCACATTTTGAAAATGCCATAATTGTACACCAACATTTTCAAAAAACTATCTCAGTTTGATTTTGTTCATCTACCCTTTCGAATCAAATTTTCACTAAGTATCTCAACCAACCCACTCTAAATTCACAACAAAATCAAAACCCTCCTTTACACTTAATAGAATATTCCTTATTATAATTAAATCTCATTTTATTATTTTATTAAAATAAATTTAGTTAGATTTGTATAGGTAAAAGTAATACAATTTGATATAAAACTACTTTCCTATTTTAATTTGATGTAAAAGCACTTTTCCTATACCATAGGTACATAAAGAGCCAAAGAAGAAATTCTATTTTATAAGTCCTTAAAGGGTTCGCTACGATATCGCAAGGCGAAAAAGCAAAGGTTGTATTTGTAATTTACAACACTTCGACCATCATACTATTGACCAAAAGTAATAACACTCATGGTAAAGTATCACACTTCATATAAACAAGGAGACATTTTCATTTGTGCAAAAACCTTGATTTCAAACACACGGTCTTCCAATATTGAAAATACATTCCTACACCCTACAACTACTACTTTTTATCTTTGTACTTGTAATTTGATGACAAATGCAAATGCATTTATTCATAATAACGCCCGGACTAAGACTACCTAATGTAAGTTGAAGGCCTTAAATATGTCAAGCTTTCAATTAGGGCTCCCCAAGTTCCTTTCAACAAGCATCGAAATATAACATAGTTTTTGACCATATATATACGTCAATTATTTCTATCCAATTACCATCGAACACCTACCCCACTAACCACACATCCTATGTTTAACGTAACTGCCACGAATGCACCTGCCGCTTTGTAACGAATCTATTCAAACATTTTTAGCACAGTTAAAAGCAAAAGCATCCAAGCAAAATTCATTATGCTTCCCAATGGTGCAAGTTGCAAACAAACGCATCAATCAGATTTTAATCACATGATAATTTACAGCAGCCGGTGGGAAAATTTAACCTTAAAAAAAACAAAAAAGAGAGAAAAAAAATCGTTGATTTTTCTACTTCACATTGCTTTCAATACAAACCAGAACACAGCCTGCATAGTAATTAATTTCTACTAATTGAAAATTTTACACACCAATGGATCGATCGACTCTGACGACTGTGCGCAAAAATGGTATACTACAAAGAAAAGAAAAGGAGGAACAAAGTCTAGAAGAATATAGTTTAATTTAATTAATGATCGGACTCGGACTGATTAATGTGCAACAGCCATGGGCATGGAGTATGAGATGGACCTCTGGTGAGGGGTCGCTAGCATGGCGGTGTGATCCAGAAAATCGTTGAGCGCCACGATGCTCTGCAAGATGTTCTTCAAATCATCCGACCTGGCAAAGCCAATGCTGCCCTGGCGCCGAACGGCGTAGACGTAGAACGTGATACACCCCTTTCTGAACTTGAAGCGCGCCATTTCGCAGCCCGGGAGGGCTCTGATGAGCTTCTTGTTCACCTCGCCCAGGGAGATCTCAAACGGCCACACGCGCTCCACCGCCGATTTCAGCTGCTCCGATTCGAACACGAACACGACGACTTTGGACTTCTTGGTGCCCAACCCTAGGGTTAGAGTGCGCCACGCGTGCTGCGCTAATATCGAAAAATTTGTGGGGATGAAGGCGGCGGTGGTGGAGAAAGGGTGGGACTCTGCGTCTATGCACAGCAGCCTGCTAAATTCCAGCGGCGCCGCGTGCCGCACCTTGAAGTTCTTTATCATCAGCTGCCCGCCGAACCGCAGCCCCTTTACGGAAGCCGTCGGCTGGAAAGTCGGATCTCCTCTTTCTTTCTCCTTCTGCTTCTGTTTCTCCATTCTTGTGATTTGAATAACCTAAGTCAATGAATGGATCAAGGAATACTGTCGATCATCTTTGGCGTTGGGTCCGGTAGAGCTGGAGCACGCAGTGGATTCTAACGAAAATGGAAAGAAGAGGAGGGGAAAGAGTGATGGGTTTCTGACCAGATTGGGTCAGATCGACGGGGCATGCGCGTACGAACCCGCTTTAGGCTTTTTCTATTTCGTCGCCTTTTTAGCCGATTCCGTTCCAGCGCGAAAAATAAAAAAAGACGCCCTGGCCCCTGAGCAAAAGGAGAAGAATACGTATAGTTAAGTTGAACGCGCCCTTTACACGGGCCGGGCGAGAGGGTTTGTAAGTCCACCACAAATTACTACAATCCAAACAGAAAAACAAAAGCGGTTAGTTAGTCCCTACCTTATAGGGTGGCCGCCCGGTCACGTCTGAGGCGTAAAAACAGGTCGGGGTTGGGTTCCCAAACAGGGTGAGATTGAGATTTTTTTTATATCGATAGGGGAAAAACCAATTTCCTTCACATTTCTCGCTAACTAACTAACTAACTACAGCGCTGCTATACATGTAATAACAAGCTGAGATTAGTGCCCCCTAAGGATGCGGTCCCATGAAAAGGGGCTTGGCCTCCTCCTTAACTGACAGCTTGGTCTTACCAAGCTGAAATAATGTGCTAAAAGGGATCAAATGAATCTTCTTTTTAAAATAGGAGGAGTCAATATATTTTCATTTATTTAAGAGTGGGTACTCAAACTTTTCCTTTTGTCACATGAGAGAGACACATATATATATATATTTATATTTAAATTGAGAAGAATGTGAATTTATTATTTCTCTATAATTCTTAAAATATCTTCTATATAACTAAATTAAAAATCTATAAGATCACTAAATTAAAAAATTCTTAAATTTTATATAACTTTCTTTAAAAAAAATTTAACTAAACCTCCTTCATAAAATCATAGTCTAAATGTGAGTCGCTTTTGTGGGGTGAAATTACGCTACCTTGTTTGAAATTTTATTATTGCATTTTAAATGTGAACACATAGCTCATTATTATGGTTTTATTTGTGGTTCAGCTAGTAAAAAATCTTAAATACAATCTATTAATGTAGTTTTATTTGTGGTTCAACTAATACAAATATCTTAAATATATTTTTGTGAAAAATATTAATTTTGAAGCGTCTACTTTAGATTTGTTACATACAACATTAATCTTGTGGTGCAACTAGTACAGATATCTTAAATATATTTAATGCAATCAGTACAAATATCTTAAATGTGTCTATGCCAAAAATGCTAATAGATATCAATTTTGAAGTGCCTACATTAATTTTTTTACATACAACATTAATCTTGTCGTGCAACTAATACAAATATCTTTAATACATCTGTGTGAAAAATATCAATACATATCAATTTTGAAGCACCTACCTTAGATTTGTTACATACAACATTAATCTTGTGGTGCAACTAATAAAAATATCTTGAATACATCTATGTGAAAAATATCAATAAATATCAATTTTGAAGTCTCTACTTTAGATTTGTCACATACAACATTGATTAATGACTCTATTACTTTCTATGCAAAGTTTTTGTTGGTTGGGGATAGATTGATGGCCCCAATCTAACTACACTAATGTTTTGGGATCAAAAAAGATATAAATGGAAAAGAAAGAGGGGGGCTTTAAAATCTCTCATATGCTCAAGATATCCTGATTTTTTGATTGATTTCTCTAATCAAGAAGAAAAATCTTACATATAACAGTGAAGTGAACACTAAACTTAAGGTGAAATTACCATACAACATTCAACTATTAATTGTTAACATCTCATTGACATTATAGTGCACTACCACCAGTACGGTTCCCACTACAGGATGTATATCGATGTAATGAAAACATCCTCTATTATTTGAATATGTGTTGTTGGTGAGTCTAGATTTTACATGATGAGCTAGTCTTGTACACTTGGCAAATATTACACATGGCTCAACCCTTCAGTTTAGGACCTTTATGTTACCGCAAGACTCATGTTCACCATCTCACTATGCCTAAATGTTTATCTTGTCGTTTGACCCTGATCATGTAGCCCACAATATGATTAAAATTTGATTAATATCTTACATGTTAGTTACAAATCTTCAACAATTTTCTATCGTTCAAGACACTACATCTAGACTAGGACACTAACGTCGACGTTATTGTCCCAAGTTTGGTGCTAGTGTTTATACCTTACAAATACTCAAATTTACAAATATTTTGATATGTATGGATCAACCTATTTGTCTTAATTAACCTTCATGTGAGATTATTTCAAATGGTGTAGTATAAATATAAAACAAATCCCACTCATCTATCCATCTATCAACTACCAAGAAAAGCACCTATCAAGCTCACTAAATCATTTGCATAACTGAGTTTTACTACCATATTAATCCTTATAATTTTTATATCAATCATAAGAGCAATCTTCTTACAAGTCTGAAGCATTCAAAGATTAGCCCATGAGCATTATTTGTCAAGTTGAAAGTGATATCACTACATGCACTCACATATAACATGTTACACCATTGTTCACACACAAGCCCATATAAAGGGGAGAACTACATCAGTTTGAGGACCTTCTCGAAGTATATGGTTATGTAGGTAGAACTCATTGACATAAGGGTCTTTGAGGTTAAACCAACTTCACTTGATCCTACTAACCTTTATTTTTCAAGATCACATGCTCTAATTGGAGGACCTAGGGTTTTGAGCTATATACTAACATTTGAAATCTATGCATGCAAACCAGACAAAGAATTTGCAAGGCGATAGTAAGACCTAACAGTTGTAAGTGGAATTTTATAAAATAACATGTACTTCACT
This sequence comes from Torreya grandis, assembly GCA_037957365.1. Lineage (NCBI taxonomy): Eukaryota > Viridiplantae > Streptophyta > Pinopsida > Cupressales > Taxaceae > Torreya > Torreya grandis. The sequence goes on from JARHVA010003026.1 coordinate 1,187,701, forward strand.
TGGAATAAAGGCATTGAAATAGAGACATAAGCATCAACACTAGTGTCTAGATTCTAATGGTAGTGTCTGGGCTAATAGAACTAATTTATAGAATCTTACGAATCATACCTAAGTATCATCCTGACTATTTTTTCCCATGCATTTCCCAGCTTTACCTACACATTAGTGAACAAGTTAATTATTATCTCTTCTTCGTGTTTAATCAATATAACTATTGTTTGACATTATACTTTTTATATTTAGTATATTCCCATGATTTAGCACTATAATTGAATATTATGAATATAAATTATTTAGTTGGCCCACTTTTAGAATAGTTTATTCCCTTAGTTGACTAGGTTATTCTCCATATCTTTAATTTTAAAAAGAGTTAAGTATTTGGTGAACCTGACCTCTAAGTCTTGTTGGATAAACCCAAGTTTACCTTAGGGTTTCAACCTTATAGGGTTTTAGATTATTGCATTTATTTTTTCAAATCTAATTTTTGCATAGTTTAGATACTATAATTTGATTTATATTGTACCTTAGTCTTGTACACTTAGAAAATATTTATCATAATTGTACCTTTCAGTTTTAAGCCTTCTCATTGCCAAAAAGCTCGCATTCGCCATCTCATTGTACATAATTATTTATCTCTTATTTTGACCATTGTTGTTCTAATGACCTAGGCCTTATGTACTAAGCAAAAATCTCTAAACTTGATTATTATAATTCACTGCTCGTTTTAGACATATACTTATTTTTTAGCTCCCTAGACACTTACATCTCGAATAGACACATGCATCGAACTAAATGTCCATTTTTCTATAGAGTGTCCAGTGCCCAAAAGTCATCCAATTTTCAAAAGAAATGTATTCAAAATATTAGCCTAAGTTCTTTAATGCAAGATGTTTCTAAAAATTATATATATATATATATATATATATATATATATATATATATATATATATATATATATCAACCTTTATTCATTTGTCACCTAGTAGTCATATACAACTCACAAGGAAATATACCAAGAAAGATTCAATCAAGCATTTAAGTGAGAAAATGTACCCTATTTGTCCCTATTTCCATACCAGTCTTAGGAGTAGCCTTTCTATAGGTTTAAAGCATTCAAAGAGTATCCCTTGAGCCATATTTTTAAAGTTATAAGCTAGGTCATTGCATATTTTTACTTATCACATATTTCACCCTTGTGCACATGCAAGCCAACATATAGGGGACAATTGTATCAGTCTGAGGCCCTCTTCAAAGTAGTGGTAATGTAAGCAATGCCCATTGACATAGGGGTATTTGGGGTCATCTTGACACTATGAGCCCACTAACCCATTTTTTCCATAATCACTCTAAGGGTGAAGAGCTATGGTTTTATCATTTGATGAAGAGAAAAAAAATATGTGCATGATGTAAAGACACAAAAAACCGATAAGGATCTAGTTGGTCACATCAATATCCAACCAATATTTCATACAAGAAACCTATATTAGAGTTAGACACCTATGTTGATGCAATTATTCAAATCTAATGCAAGCATCTGATGCCACAAAAAGAAATTTTCTATGATCTAACAAATGTTTTAGGATCATCATCTAGTCCACTTCCAACCTATTCTTACTCATAACTACATGCGAACAGTAAACCAATTAAGTATCATTGTTTCTAATTTATTACAAAATCTATCAATAGTTAAACTTTACTATTTTTAGCAATCTCAGTTGTATAGATTCATAATATTATTTATCTAAGTTTTATATTAATTAACATGCTCACTATATTAGTTTACCACCCTTTTGTATCAATTAATCTAATCTTCTTACCCCTAGATAACCCCACTATCTATATTTAGGGTTAAACATTTGGTGAACTCAACCTTTGGTCACTAAAACCTAGCTTGCCCTAGGATTTTCTAATTTTTTTATTACTATAATTATTCAATTCTAAAATTCATTATCATGATTGATTGTTCCCTAGAATTTATGTCTCTCTTATCTTGTTTTCATATCAAAATTTTAAAGCATTTACAATGGTTAAAAATGAATTTTTCCTCCTCCTAACCCTAAGGAGGGTGATAACTACCATCCCTCTAACAAGGTTCATGTTATCACTTCTTAAAGGGTTAAGGTGGCCCAACCTATAATGCCAAAATAAGATAAACAATAAACCCTTCCTAAAACCCTAGATGGTATGTGTATGCATGTTTAATCCAAAGCACCTAGGTTTGTGTTTATGAAACCCTAAAAGATCAAATCACCACTATGAACAAGTTAATAAAAATGTTACAAAATAAAATTATATATATTCATAATCCAAAATATGCTAGTGTTAATTATGTGTTTGCATCTTCACTACCAAGGTTTTATATCAAAAGAAGTTAAAAGGGACTTCATCTACAACTAATAATTAAAAAAGTGAACAAAAGGCTATGATCTGAGCAATATTTCAGGTGATGGTTCTACCCCAATTGGTGACAAAACTTTTGGGAGCCATAAATTTTGCACCATAGCTCTGTTTGACTCCCCATTTGAACTGTTGGAAAGCTAAGAATGAGGGGAACACCATGAGATGGTACAGAGCTTTTATCGGTGCATTTTGACCTTTGAAAACCAAATGGAAGTGACCCAAATTTTAATTTTAGTAGTGCAATCTAAAAATAGTAAGTTTCTAAAAATAGTAATTCCTTGAATTCTATATTGTTGTAAATCGTGGAAGTTAAACCACTTAATATCCCTCGAGATTGGTGACCTTCCACATCCTCCTCCTACCTTCAAAATGTGTATAAATTAAAATGTAACCCATAATGGAAATTAGACATCTCTTCTCAAAGATAGGCATATGTTTGGGTCTACAAATTTGATCAATAAAACATCTCTTCTCAGAGATAGCATTATTACAATTGTGTTGTTCTTGTTTCTTGAATTATCTTTCAACCAAATCTTTTGAGTTTTGGATCAGGATAATAAGAGTTTAAGTGAAATCCTAAGATAAATGCTTTGAAACAAAGTGATCCAACTACCTCCTCTACATCTTATAAGGAGACTAAAATACTATTGTGCATATCATATAATGTATAGGTATCATACAAATTATTGTTTTGCATTGAAGAACAAAATACAAAAGATAAATAATAGTGGTGATCATATCATTGATACATCAATCAAGTAAACCACTCACATTGTGAGTACCTCTTCTAAAACACAAGCATAAAAAGAACAAATATGGGTGTCAAAAATATTTTAGAGTAAAAATAGTTGTAAAAACCAAACCTAGAGCAAGAAAAGATTCAAAAATAAAAATCAGACCAAGAAAAAGATACAAATCTACCTCTTAATAATGATACTCAACTTTCAAAACAATATGATTTTAGAAAACAATATTTATAATAGTTTGGTTATCATGGTCAAAGATTGGGAAAACATTCATAATGAATCACTTGTCCTATCTCTATATTTGATCATAATGATCATCAAGGCTTGGGATATATTGACAATACTAATGTAAATCATTCAAAGATGCATATTCATTTTGTTAATGAAAAAGGAAAAGAACCTAAAAATGGAAAAAGATCCAAGGAAAATGCACAAACAGATCAAGAAAAGAACAACTTGGAACAAAAATAGGTACAAAATGGAAAATTGCAAAAGGCAATGTTACAAAAATATCAATGGGCACATCAAATGTTTAAAGCATGATTTCTAACACACAAGGTCAAAAAGCAAGAGACACATTACAAATCTAAAGTTTCAAATTGGTTACAAAGGGATAAATTACAATCCCTTCATCATTAAAAAACCCATATCTCACTGCTTATATAGATGGAAAATAATATTAAAATGAACAATTCAATAAATTATATGATATGCTCAATAACTTACCACACAATTTATTCATACCTATCAGACCCAGTACCTATCAATTAAATCCATTGTTGGCAAATGAGAAACCAAATCTAGATAAATGCAAACCAAAGATACCAAATACAAACTTCTCAAAAGATCATGATACAATTTCGATTCTTATATGCACACATATGACACATCTTATTTAGGATAAGTTAAACATCTTCTGCTCTTCGTAGATTCTCATCCTCATTTTGAGATCATTGGATAAAATTTGCATCTTCAAATACTCCTGATAAACTAAACATGTTTGTATTATTTCTACTCTAAACAAACCTATATGGAACTAAACAATGGGCTCCATAAACCCATATTCCTTTTATTACCTCTTCAAGACCACATAGTCCTATGATATATATGTAAAGCATCACAGAGCCTACAATGTCAGATATTACACATATACATGTTCCTTGACAATACCACCAATTTAATATGCCATATTTTGAGCTTGGACATACCTATGAACATCCATTGGATGGGATCATATGGTAGCCTTTTAATTTCCAAATATTCCAAAAATCATACAAAAACATCAAATATTCAAGAAAATATAAAAACATTCAAATAGTTTTAAAATAGAAAAAAAAAACATGTTCCTAGTTGTACTATTTCTTATACTTATGTTGTTTGTTCCATGTTAGTATATATCATATCATTCCCTTCAATATATACACATATGTTTCACACATAATTTGAGTGTGATATAAGCATACCTAAATACATTATATATGCACATACATATGTTGAGTCTTCCCTCTACTCACATCATAAGTATGTTGGGAACATCTACTTCTTTTATCATGATACACCTAGGTTATATTATTCTATGTTCACATTTCATTATCATGTTTGAGATTATATACTTACATGTGCTTATATCCATGCTTATATTTTGACTCCTTCCCACACCATGAATTATTTTATGACCTCTTCAACTTCCATGCCAAGTACCTCTACTAACATGGCATGTTTCACATCTAATGGGCCTATTCCAAAGACCATCCTCCTCAATCATGCCACTAGTGCATCCTTTGATACCAATGATAATCTTGTTATTAATGTTTTTTTCTCTTCCAATGATAACCATTCCATTAGTGCATCTTTTTCTACACATGTTAATCATGCTACTAGTGCTTTCTTTTCTGCCAATGCTTCTCACACCATTAGTGTTGCACATGCAACTACTCATAATACAACCCAAGCCATTAATACCAATGTCAATGCTTTTTATGTCATGCAAACTAGTCAAAACACTACCTAAACTCATTAAATCTTATTAAAAACACTTAATCAAATGAACACTTTTCAAACCAATAAGGCCAATCAAATGATGCATATGTAAAATCAACTCATTCACCGTTAAAATCAACCCCAACAGGTTGCATGGAGAGTGCAAAACCCAATTATTGTTACCCCCTTAGGTATTCCCATGGCAACCTTATTCCTTAACCACCCCTCATTAATAAAATTATCAAACATCTCCAAAATAAACCTCTTCTACCTCAAATTACCAATATCGACATAGGAGGTATCACAGCTACCATAAACTATAATGGGCCCACTAATCCCACATTACATTTAAAAACATTTGGTAATCTCTATAAAGATTGGGTCAAACTTAATACTTTTATTTCTACCAAGATATTAATTTAAACACTCTCTAGAGATGCTTTAAATTGCTACAATCAACTCAAAACCCATTTTATCACCAGCTTGGAAGATCTAGTTAAGTCCCCAGTACAAGAGTTTCAAAGTAGTGATCTCCTTGAGAATACCCTAGCTCACTTCATCAATTGTAAGTAAATTGAAACTGAAACAACATAATATTTCATCAAACAATGGAAGAACTTATCTAATAAATGTGAACATAACATGGAAAATGACAATATATTTCATCTATTCACGAACTATCTCTACCCTAGGTTGCAATATCAGGTTAGGACTCTCTCTCCAAGAACTTTGGAAGATGCCCTTAACCAATCTAAGTACCAAGATTTTCTCATGCTCTAATTTGAACCATCCAAACCTCCCATGGACACTCGCATGCTCATTAAAAATAAAAAACATCATACTACCAACAATGGTGTCACTAATACTTATGACACTATTCACAACATTCAAGCAATTACTCCCAAAAATGTTGTGGAGCATGCTCCCCCTCCAAACAACACCCTTGATCCTATATTTTCCCAAACAAACAACATTAATGTCCACAAAACATTATCCTTAGTCAAGATTCAAAACTGTCTTCCCAAGCCTCTACCACAAGATCTTGACCCCACTCATCCTATGAAATCATTGTATAATCAAAATAAATTTTGTTGGTTTCATGCAAGTTGGGCCATTCTCATGAGACTTGTAGACAATTACTTTATTTAGCTATGGATTTTCTTCTTAACCCAAACTTTGATCATGAATCACTCATTCACAAACATCAACACACATATGATATAGCCTTTAAAGTGTATGAAACACAAAAAAAAATCAAGATTTAAACCAAGATAATGCTCATCTTAAATATATAAAGATCCTTTTCCCAATCATCAAGATAGCAAAGACAAGACTACTCCTTCAACAAATAATGTTGAAAGTCTTATAGACCTCACTAATGATGAAAATGTAGTAAATATGACTAACATGCAAAGGGTAGTTTCTTTAATTAATTCTAATCTAACCCACACACACCAAACCTCCCAAAAATTCCACATCATCCAATACTCTTCCCCATCTCATCTCACAAAGCTGGGGCAAGAGGACCTTATATATTTCCAAGAACCACTTCCAACATCTCAACTGGATAATATCTCTAACACTATCTCTACCATTCCCCCAACATCTCCACACATCAATAACATTCCCCAACCTTCCAATAGTATTTCTTCACCTTAATCACAAGAAATACCTAAATCAACTATCCCAACATCTAAAAATAATCAACCTATTTGTCCTCAAACTAAATACTCTACATCTTGTATACACATAATATTTTCAAACTTTAGTTGATTATCGATACTTTATATCTTGCAAGACCCTGTTGAGTCTCAATATATTTGAGTGCATGCCTTCAGGGGTACATTGGGAAAGGGGTGGGTAGACTATCAGTGCTTCATAAGATTGTTTTCCCTTTTTCTGTTTGTCATCTACACATTTATCTCATAAAACGATTTTCCCTAAGCTTATTCTTCTCAGTCCTACCTCCTCCAGTCTTTTCCTCTTTCCATCCTCCTTTTTTTTCCTTAACACCCTTTTGGACTGTCGACTGTATTGGGTCGATTGGTCAACCTAGTACAATTCAAGTGTATTTTTCACTTTCTTAGTTTATTATCTTTTTAATCAACCTAGCACAGACCTAATGAATTATCCCCAAAAACACACTAGGTTGATTGGGTCGACCCTGTATAGTTGATGTTCCCAAGAGGATTTAGGGCAAGGAAAAGATTTACCTATATATACAAGTTCATTTCCCACCATTTCATAAGATAAGAATTAATAGTGAAGAAGTGTGAATGAACATCTACTTATTGACCATTCTTCTTGAGGAATAAATCTTAGGGTTTCATACTTTCTTTGGAGATACGTATCTTTTCTTGTGGAAAAATATTTTGGATTCTTAGATAGGTTGTGTAGCCTAGAGATAGTTTATCTTGGTTATCTTTACTTACCACAACAATATCTTGCAAATCACCTTGGCCAAGGGAGAGATAGAGGCTCAATGGGTTCATTTTCAAAGGTAAGTATTCCTAACTTTATTTCTCCTTTGTAAGAGAAGATAGATAATGTATTTGTATTCTTCTGCTATGTATTAGGATTTTGTATACATTGATGTGAGTATATGTTTTCTAATACATGTTTATTTTAGTTGTTTGTTTTATTGTTTCTAACCCCGACTTTGTGCCACAAGCTTTGGTGTGCACTATATTAGATTTGCTTTCTTTCTATTAGAATAAAATGAATTTTTTTAACCTTAGGACTCCATTAGGGTTGTTGTGAAATTATGTTAGACTATAGGCTTTAGAACCTATTATAGCTTGGAATTGTACCCTTGTGAGAGAATTCTTCAGGCTCTCTTACTTCTAGCTACAAGCATGGGGACAACCTCAAGATGTGGGTATCTTATGGTGAGGTCGAACCTCTAGGATTTTTTTATGAGGCTAGTTCCTTAGGTGCTTCACTTCAGATCTTGATTCTCACACTAAAATCTACAATTAGTTAAGGTAAACTGGCAGGAGGATGAATGAAAATAAATCTAAGCTAAGGGAGGTGATGCACCAAAAAGAAGTGATCCACTTAGTCTAGGAAAAGAGCCAACTACTGATGAACCCAAATAGGACACAGGCTATTTTAGTTCTATCTCAAGGCCATAGGCATGGAGATTTTACATGGAGGTTGAAGGGAAGCCTTGTGATTTGAAGGATAATAAAAATAGGTCTACGGGAGACACTATGAATTGGTAACACTTCAAAGAGAGCTAGACACACAGATGCTTCACACAATCTTGTATAAAATCAAAAAGATCAAAAGCAAGGTGCTATAAAAAATCACAGGTGATGAATGACAATCATATGTTCTACAAATGAAACCAAATGTACACACTTTTTTTAACCAAAAATAGAAAAGTCTTCCTTGTATTGCTTCAAAAGAGTCTTTTACAAAGCAATTTCTGTAGAGTAATCTTATCGCCAATCAAGGGATGATTTATTGGCTCTCAAGGCCTCTATTTATATTAGAAAAGGGGGCAGAAAGAGAAAGGGAAGAAAGAAGAAGTTATTGATGGCTGGGACCCTGACATCCTCCTCCTTTGTGTCACTAAATATGCCACCCAATATTGCTAAAAAATCCTCTTTAGTCCCTCTCATCTTCAAGTTTTTCTTTGGCATATCTAAGGAGACATGCTACAAGCAGATAGAACATACATTTCTTGTGTGGCTAAAATTAATTTTGCATTTAAAATTGCATGGTCACTTTCATTTTCATGTGTCCCATTAAATAATAAGAGGTCTCCATTTATTTTAACTTGCCTGAGCCATACTGTATTTAAACTGAACAGTGATTTGTCGACAACCACATTGAAAGATGGGAAACTTCATTAAATATCCATCTACTAATCACTTGGACTCTCCCTCTCTAATTTGTCACCTTTTTACCACCTATGTTGTGTTGATTGGCCATTGGACACTACCTCAGATCCTTGACTTGCACTGTTGGACTGAGCTTGTTAAGTCATGTAGTGTTAGAAACCTAATTTGCTCCTTACTGTGTATTTCAAGTTTTTGCTTATTGAAGTCTTGTCACTTTGTTTTCTTGAAGTCCTTTGTGAGCCTTTCATACTTTACCCTAGTGAAGTCTTTTAGACTTTGCCTCTCCCAAGCTTTTGGAATCCTCCTAATTGAAGTCTTTGGACTTTTCTTTGACAAAGTCTTTTAGACTTGGTTTCTTGAAGTCTTTCAGACTTTACTTTCCAAAGTTTTTTGGACTTTATTCTTGTGGACCTCTCCTTGTTAAAATTTCTCCTTTAGAAAAATTCTTTAAGGAATTCCTTTGGACAAATTATCTGAAGGAATTCTTTCACACTTTTTGTCCAAAGGTTTCTTTCTCCTTTCCTTTCCTAGGCAAAATCTCAAAGTTGCCTTTCGACTTTTGTAAGTGCCCCATTTTTTCCTTAGATGACCTTTTTCGAAGGGCACATACCCTTCATCTCCTTGAAAATGAACCTTCTCAAAGGGTACATACCCTTCAATATTTTGTATATGCACTTTTCCTGAAGGGCACATACTCTTCAGGTTCCTCGATTTAGAACCTTCTCGAAGGGTAAGTGCCCTTTAGGACTTCATCTCTGTCCATTCAGAATTCTATTTTGATCTTTCCAAAAGGGTACCTACCCTTTGAGATTTCTGTAATTACCTCCTCAAAGGGTAAATGCCCTTCAAGATTCTTGATTGTCCCTTTCTCTCGACCCTTTTGCTAAGTGAATTTCCCATGGACAAAATATCTGTAGGAATTGTTTCAGGTTCCTTCTCTTTCTCCTTTTCCCACTTTAGATGTTGCTTGGTCATTTTCATATAGACAAAATGTCCATAAGAATTCAATCTAGACCTCTCATTGTTTGTAACTTTAGACATTTGACTGTTTGTGACTTCTAAAAAGAAAGAAGTCATGTACCCCTAAAAACTTGATTTTAACTGTCTAGAGTAATACAGGTTTTTGAACTTGAATGACTTCTAATCATAAAACATTCATAAGTAAAGCACTTTTAGAAACCCTAATTTTACTACCATGAGTAATTTGGACTTTTGGACCCTTCCTACTTCAGGATTTTTACAACTGATTATTCATGAAGTGGAGTAAGTTGAGCTACCCCAAAAACCCATTGTCACTGCTAGAAAACCTGAATTCCTCCCAATAAGAAAAATTGAACCCTTCTGCTCAAGAAACATTTTGAGGTTTTAGGAGCCTTCTACTTGCTAATTTATAACTTTGGCATGCTGCAACTTAAGAAGACACTTAAGTCATGGGCTACCAAAACTCTAAAGTCTCCCAAAGACTTGCCATTTTCTTGACTAAAAGTTCCTTTTTTCATACAAATTTTGATATGGGGGCCAAGAAATGGTCATTATGATAAGTGATAAAATTGATCCCCTAATCAGGTCTAGTGGATCACCATATTGGTCATGATCTCGCTTAACAAGTGTATCCCCAATCGGAAGTGTAGGTATGCTCTATTTTCTCTAAGCAAGGATTGATTTATAGACATGATGCATTTTTGATTTCATACATTCTGGTGAACCCGATGTGAAAGTAACCCTTGTAGGATTTATTTCAATTTTTCACTCTTTTAGTCATTCTTTTGATCATTTTTATCATATACTAAATTAATTCTATCAACCCAACTATTTTTCTATGTGCATAAGTTTCCAGGAATAGACAACTAAATTAAGCTAGTTGACCTAGTACAGGTTTCTAGCCTTTTAAACACTTATTTCAACCTACTAGGTTGACCCAATCAACCCCTTATAGTTTCAACACTTTTTTGGTAGGTTCTTGTACAACTTGATTGATTCTATCGACCTAGTTTGTAGGTTTCTCAAGCATACTTCAATGTTCTTCATCATCAATCTTCCTTCATTATATCTCTGATCCACCAAGGTTCCTTTCTACCTCTTTGTTTCTTTCTTTTCTATCTTTCCTTTCATAGTTTACAATCTTTAAAACTACCCTTGCACAGTCAACTGGATTGACACTACCAACCCAAGTCATTTTTAGACTTTGCTTCCATAGTATAGATTCAACCCTGTCAACCTATTCTATATTTTATACATATAGTGTCAACACTATACCTTATTTCAAATTGGAATTAAAATTATATATGATAGTAATTAGTTCACACCTTTCTTTTATTGTTGTTTGCATGCTTAAAATAGTTCACATAGTCTAATTAGGGGATTTTTAATTAATCACTTAGTTTCATTAGTTATATTTTATACACACAGATAAATCACAAAGACATAAAAAAAACATTTTAACATTTTATCTTCCCTAGGTCAACCTACTTGGATTTCATCACCAAGGGTGAAGCCGACTTGATGCTCTGGTTAAGTATAAAGCATAGTTAATTGTATATTCTGGCTAAACACTTGACACCCTTATCTCTACAGTGTATGAAGTGAGGGGGTAGGCCCCAATACCAAGCATGTATCATTACCATTATAGTCCCTTTCAGCCCAAAATACCTAAAACCATCCTTAGATTGTTATCTAGTACCTTGTTTATAGCCAACTTTCAATCACATTTAAAATCATATCTTAATAATCTAATTAACAATTAGGTTGACCAATTAGTTAGCTTTACTTTTCAAGTTATTTTCTTACTCTTTGTTTAATTGTGTGTGCAAAATATTGCATTAACCAACATTAGTGCAAGATTTTTCTTTGTGTGTTTCAATTGGATTGGCCAACGTTAATTCAATTGGTTGTCTATTTCCTTTCAGTACTTATTAGTTTTCATTACTTGTAAAGTTATATTATTTCATCTTGAAATCTATCTTTAGGCTTCTTAAAATCCTTTTTTGCTATACTGGATTGCCTAGTTGACCCAGTAGCTTTTTTGCCTTCTGTACACTATACTAGATCAACCCAGTTGACCTTGTATAGTTTTACAATCCCTATTTATGTATTAAATCGACCTAGTCAACCCTGTATAGTTTCAATCACCTCTTTGACATTTTCTCTCTCATCTCTCTTATTTTCCTTTCATCATGGAATTTTTTTTGGATAATGACACTGAGCTATAGTCAACAAACATGATGAACTTTACCAATCCTAATAGGGTCTCCCATAAATAGAGTAGGGATCCTCTTTTGGATGCTAGTAATGTTCATATTTCCACTCACACAATGAAATATGGGACCCATCCTCATAATTATTCATAGCATAATCCTATTGTCTCATTAGAAGACCAACTTGAGTTAGAGTATATACTCCCAAAATGATTTTCTTTATTTTTGAATTTCCCCAACATAGAATAAAGGATCATTCTACCATTTATAACCTCATAAATAGTGGTCAAACCGAAGAGCCTCATTCACCTAATCCTACATTTAATATAGGATTTGGAGGTACCACTTTCTTTGGTTCCTAACCTCTTCCTTCATTTTCAACTCCTTTTTATGCCATGACATCTTTTTCTCTAACCTTTTCTACCTCCATGCCTAGTGTCTCAATTAACATGGTGGGTTCTACATCTAGTGGGCCTCTCATAATATCCACTATCCTTAATTCATTCCAATAGTTTATCAATTTATACCCAAGGAAATCATGTTTCTAGTGCTTCCTCCTCTTAACCATTCACTGGTCCATCATTTATTTCACAAGCAAATTTTTCCACTAGTGCCTCAAATTCTCACAATTCTTCTCAAACTCATATCAACACTAATAGTGGTACCCAAGCCACTAATACCAACATAAATACCAATTATAATGTCTCTAATTTTAATCAAACACACCAAATTTTATTACAAACTCTTAATTAAATGAATACCTTTCAAGCTCACAACACAAATCAAATGATGAGAATGCAAAACCACCTCCTCAATCTTCAATCTCATCCACAACCAATGGCTTAGGGCACACATAACCAAAATGTCCCCCCTCCTCCTCTTCAATATTATCAAGGAAATCTCATTCCTCAACATCCTTTAGTCAATAAAACCATCAAACATCTGTAAAATGAACCTCTCACTACTCAAATTTCCAACATTGATATAGGAGGTATAACACATACAATTTCTTATAATGGGTCAATTGATCCTACCCTTTCCCTCAAAATATTTAGAAATCTTTATGAGGATTGGGTCAAATTAAACACCTTTCCGCTACCAAGCTCCTAGCCAAAACCCTCTTGGGTGATGCATTGGATTGGTACAATCAGCTTAAAACTCATTCCATTTCTAGTTTGGATGACTTAGTAAATTCTTTAGTTTATGAATTATAAACTAATGATCTTCCTGAAAACACTTTGGCCCATTTCATTAATTTCAAACAACATGAGAATGAAACTACCCAAGCCTTTGTTAAGAGATGGAAGACTCTGTCAAATAAAGGTGAATATAACATGGTATATGATAACCTTTTTCATCTCTTTATAAATGTTCTCTTTCTTAAAGTTTAATATTGAGTCCACACTCTCTCTCCATATACCTTGGATTAGGCTATTGACCAAGATAAAAGACAATATTTCCTAATGTATCAATTCAAACCACCCCAACCTTTTGTGGGTCCTTATTTATTACTTAAGAATAAAAACCACAATATCACCAATGATGATGTTATCGATTTTTTTGACACCATTCATAATGTTCAAGTTATTATTCCTAACCCTTCTTTGAAACTAGCTCCTTCTCAATAATATAATAATCCTCATTTCTCTTCACCCAATAACATCAATGTTAACACAACTCTATCCTCAATTGAATTGCTTAAGCATCTACCCAGGCCTCTTCCATGAGGACTTGACCCAACCCATCTTATGATATTTTGGTATGATCTTAACAAGTTTTGTTGGTTTTACACTAGTTGGGGTCATTATCACGAGACCTATAGACAAATCCATAATTTAGCTATGGATTTTCTTCTTGGACCTAATTTTGATCATGACTTACTTTATCCATAAGCATCAACAAGCCTATGAGATTGATTTCAAGGACTATAAAACACATGATAAAACTCAAGCCTTGAATAAAGAAAATGCTCATTTGGCTATCTATAAAGATCCTTTACCTAATCATCAACCTATCCAAGACATCAAGACAAGCCCACCCCTTCCACCAATAATGTAGAAAGTCTTATTGAACCAACTTTTGAAGAGAATGTGGTTAACAGGACTAATATGTGAAGGGTGGTGGATTTCATTGATTCCCAACCTATCTACACTCCTCCTTCCCATAAGACATATCATGTTATCCATGATTCTTCTCTAACTCATTTAAATAAGTTGGGGTAGGAAGACCTTATCACTTTTGATGATCTAATTTTTTATTATCCCTTGGATAACACATCCTATTCTATTTCTACCACTCTTCCATCTTCTTCCAATGCTAATGATAATCAAGCTTCTAATAACACTTCTCCTTCTCAAAATCAACTTAAACCAAATATTTAGTCCTCTCAACATGATTTACAACCTTATTCTAAACCTCTTTCTTCTTCTTACAAACAAAAATTCCAATTTACTTCAACTCTTCCTTCTGAGGATCTCCTTAACCATTTTGCACCTATATCTAATAACTTTCTTATGAGATATGATGAGTGGGATCCCATTGCGGAACTCACTAATATCCCATCCTAAATTCCATTTCTTTCACTTATGAGGACTTCCCCACATCATAAAAACCACCTTATGTAGCTCCTATTTGAGATGAATGTCCCTCATCCTCCCCTAGCAGGACATGAGGTAGCTTTATCTAGTTCTAAAGATAGTATTTTATAACAATGTGAAGAGATGTCTATTAACATTGATGAAAATATAGACACTTCTCTTTCTCTATGATGTCCTATCACATTTATGATTCACAATGAGATTCTAATTCATGCAAATGATCCTCCCTTATTTATTAGTGTCCAAATTGGTGATATCTAAGTTAAGCGTGCATTGATTGACAAGGGTTATAGCACCTATGTTGCTTCTCTTGATTTCATTAAGACTCTTGGATATTCTGAATGCAATCTCAAATATACATGCAACACATGCCAAGGATATGATAGAAGGAAAATGCCTCCTCTAAATTGCATGTGGCTTCCCATTACCATCCCACCTGATACCATCCTTGTGAATCTGATGATCTTTAACTTCCCCCTTTCTTATAACATCTTTTTTGGTAGGCCGTGGACTCACTACAAGAGAGTTATCACTACTTTTTCCTACCAATGTGATAAATTCCCTTAAAATGGAGTTATTTACAAGATTTAAAGTGATACTAACCCTTGAAATTTTGAACAATTCTAATATCATGGTGTCTTCAATATTCCTACTCTTGAGCCTTTTCCTAGTGTTCCATTTCATGAGTCTCAACATCTCAACTTTCCTATTAATTTAACTTACAATCATAATGGGCATCCCAAACTCATTGTTAAAATTCCTCCTAATCTTTTAGATTATGATGATGATGAGTCCGATGAGATTAACTTGAAGATCAAAACTTCCTATCTCTCACCTCATCTCATCTCATAGCTTCCTATTTCCTTACATCCTCATTTTTGTAAACCTCCTTACGATGACATTCCTATAATCTTGACCAAGACTAGGCATTCTATTCACCATACTTCATCAGATGACAAGGTTATCCCTACCGACTTGCATTTTTACCCGTTATCATAGGGTAGAGATGGTGCTGACACCTCCAATTTATGAGGAACTATGTGATCTTCATACCCCATATTATGATGATGATTATTACATAGATAATCCCTTATTAGGTGGTCTTGTCTAGGCTTATGATGCCAAGATTATCCATTATCATTCTTATTTAATTGAGTCTTTTCGTGCATCTCATCATTAGATTCCCCTTCACTTATTGCCAAGCTTATTTAATTGAGTCTTTTTTTCATACCCTTGCATTTTTACCCTAATTATTGTTTTATCATAGGGTAGAGATGGTGCCGACACCTCCAATTTATGAGGAGCCATGTAAGACTATGTTCATGGATCATGTTATGACCAGACCTTACCATTTTTCTAGGTACCTTGACCTTTGTAGCTATTTTACCCTTGAGGTTAGTGAAACTCTCCTTAAACCCTCTATAGATCTTGCTTCTCCATTAGTAGAGCCAACTATAGTTAAGCCTCTTCCTACTTATCTATATTCGATATTGTTTCTGATCCTACTATTGTTCAGCCTACCCCTGCTTCTGATGCTATTGTTCCTTCCATTGAGCCTAGTTCCATTCCTTCCTCATCATCACCTGGATTCTTACCTTTCCGCCTTGAAAGTTTTGGTAATCAATTGTATGTTTCCGGTTTTGCATCCTGACAAGTGGGATCAGAGCATGTTTGTTGTTCTAGATTCCTGACAAGTGGTATCAGAGCTAAGGTTGCAGGAAGCAGGTTGTGTTTTGGTTACAGGGCACTCTCCTGATTGAGTGGGAGTAGAGCAATGGCAGATCTAAGAATGGAGGAGTTACCCACCAAATGGGATGATGAGTGTTTTTTAGCTTCTTCCATTCCTATTTTACTCACAGCGATTCCTTCCAGAGACGTGGCTTCGTAGGCTTGGTCACATGAGCAGGAAGGAGATGATGTTCTTAAGCAGAAGACAGATATATTTGATAGGCTTTGCTTCTGAACACAGGTACCGGCTTCGGTCAGGAGGAACCAGCTAACACCACTCACAAGTGTATCTATTATTTCCATAGGAAAAATAACCATTCTTACACCCATTGTTACAAGTTGTGACAATATATTGATACCTTACATCCTTCTTCCCCATCATCAAACAAAGCCATACCTACCTCAAAGGTACTTTCTAAATATTTTCCCAAGTATGGTGAGGTATATTGTCTATGACATCTTTGTAGCACTCATCACATTGATCGTTGTTGCATCCTACAACAACATCTCAAAGATCACTTTATAGCCATTCCTAAACCTTCTATCACTGCTCCCACAGGTCATTCTCATAATAAGGCTCCTCATTCTTTTCCTATGGATCCAACTCTAGTGCTATCATTGTCTCCTATGGTCCTTTCACCACTTTCTACCTATGGACTCATGGTTGTATTGGAAAAGTGTGCTAGGGAGTAAGAGAGCCTCCTTCTGTGTGTGAGGTAGAGCAATGGTGTGTTCCTCCTAGTGCCACAGTACCCTGGAGAGCCAGCTGGGTTCTTTAAGAGTGTGGATCTTGGTCACAGTTGCATGGCCTATATAGGAGATCTACCGTTGATCTGCAGGTGTATGTGTGTGCAAGGTCGAGGTTCTGCACCCATGAGTCCTTCACCTATGGATCTCGATCTCCCAATGATTCCTTATCCTCCTATAGATCTTGTTCTCACTGAATTCTCCTAACCTGCCTTTGCCTAATTTTCCTCCTCATTAAAAACCTTTGAGCATTCCTACTTTTTCAGTTGAGGAGATCATAGAGAAAAAGTATTTGCGTAGTATTCATTAAGAGATTGATGAAACTTTTGTAGCAGTTCAACTATAGCTTTATAGATACTTATCCAATGTATTAGATAATGTGTGTGAACATGTTTACTAGTATTTATGAGCACATGCATGGTTCTTTAACATTTATATTAGATTGGATGTGTGATCCAATCTTATTTCTATCTGTTATATCATTTGACATTGTATCAGATTTTTCCTTCTCTTCTATCGTAATTTCTTGTTGTACTATATCTTACATATCTTTTATCTTTTGCATATGATTGTCTTTTATTTATCATTTCTTTCCCTTCCCTTTTCCCTAGAGTTTTTATTATCCTTATGATTTTTTTACTTTCTTATCCTTATTTTTCATAGATAATTTGTCATGTTATTTGGTTCTACTTACCATATTCCCCTTGGTTATTATCTCCCTTTACTATGTGATCAGTTAGCAAACAATTTATTGCATTACTATCTCCTTTTATCGGTCTATCTTTGGATCTCCTTTTTACCTCTTCTTTTTTTGTAAACTAATCATATACATGGTTGAAACTTGAGATCACATGTTAGTTCATTATCAAGCCTAAGTGTCCTAGTCAGTCTTTGTTTTTAGTTACTTAGCTTCCTTTAGCCTTAGCCTACAACTCATTCGTGTGTATCACTATCTCTCTCATGATTGGTCATTCCAAATACATAAGGAGGAGGAATATTTAAAAGCCTTCAAAATAACATTAAAATTCAAATCATTTAAACAAAAGGCAATGATATCAAAAGGCAAATATAATCTTAAAAAGTCTAATCACACTAAAAGACATGATTCAAAGCACATCCTCTTCTTATAGTCAAAGCTCAAACTCTAAAATTGGCCTCATGGTAGAGCCAAGGTCCTTTGGGGTATAGTAGGCCAGTATATTAGAAGAGGAGAATAAAAAATATTTTAGTGCTACCGATTTTCTCATGCAAGTACCCAATCTTTGCAATAGACCGACAACTCTATAAGGGGTCTTGAAGAGCGGGGAACACATCATGGGAAGGTAGGTCCATTTTTTTTTCTTATAATAATCCACCTTCATGATTTTATCTTAGTATCATGCTTATTTTCTTACAAAGCTTTGTGTCTATAGTAAATAGGTTTCCTTTGTACATAGATGACCACTAGTTACTTAGTGTCTTCTCATGTCCTTAGTATGCCTCTTGCCTCCTAAACTCTTCTTATAAGATTCATAAGTCTTACTTTTTACACTCCCTTTTTCACTCCTTATTTCCCTTATATTTCATCTTAAGAAATATGTTCTTGTCTATTGATCACTCCCCTTGGGATTTCATTTATGAATTGCTTTGTAAGACCGTGGATAGGACCCAACTATCCTCATAAATTACCATCTTTTCCTTCCTATTAACCACATACTTGATTACCAAATTTTCCTATTTATTCCACTCCAGTGGTGTTCCCTTTATCGATTTATAGTGTAAGATTGTGGATAAGACCCAAACCTCCCAAAATTTTCTAATACCCAAGTCACCATCCAAATTACACGTGTTAAATTTGAGATAAGATTCGATCGATTATGAATTTACATGTAAATTTACATTCTTCCCATCTTGATTTAGTATGTTTTATGCTTACTTCATTTTTATTTCACCTTTTTATCTTCTTAGTTTTTGAGTGCATGTAAGATTTCAACTATTTCTTAAATTTTTCATACTTCCCAACTTGAATTAGTATGATTAATTTAAGACCAATCTTTTAAAATTTTGTTTTTCTTTCATCCTTATCTACATGATTTAGTATGATTGATTGACTTAATTAATTTTTTTTATTACCATTTGTGCCCTTTTACATACCCTCCATTTTATTACTTTATTTGTCATACTTCCCAACACGATATTAGTATGATTTTACTTGGTTTAATTTGGTGCAAAAATATTTCACATTGGTTTAAAAACAAAATATTTTTTACCATCTTGTTTTGCCATTTTATTGGTTCTTTATACTTAGTCATTTCTTGTTATTACACTTTTCCCATCTTGAAATAGTGTGTAGTACATTTTCTTGATTTATTCTATTTTTTCAATTCCTTTTTCTTGTTTCTTTTTAACCATCCATTTGTCTTTTATAATGCTAGAAAAAAAACCACATCTCATATATTTCCTATAGCATATACAATAAAGCTAAATATATGTTCTAGAAGGAAATATATCCTAAGAATCCATAGCCTCAACCATAATAAACAAACAAAATCAACCATGATGACAACATACACATCTAAAAACAATATAAACAAGATGGGACCCAACCATAGAGTTGGGGCATTGTATATGGTTGCATTTGTTGTATAAAACTCATGATATATATATATATATATATATATATATATATATATATATATATATATATATATATATATATATATATATATCATGAGTTTTATACAACAAATGCAACCATATACAATGCCCCAACTCTATGGTTGGGTTCCATCTTGTCTATCTCATGGCTTAGACATGTTGCCTACTAAGGCCACAATCTAACTCCTTCGAATGGTATGCTATAAGGAGGCCATCCAAGATTTCAATCTCTCTACCTATCCTTATAGGTGTGTTACTCACATCTGTGACTCCACTAACTAGGTTTGGATCTTAGTCATCTATACTACTATAGCCCAATGCACAACTCTCTCATCTACTAGGGCTTGGCATGCCTGTATCTCCCCTGTACCCATCATTACTGGTAGCTACATCATATCTCTGTGCCTGCATCTACTTTGTTACCTCTCCAGTGAATCTGAACTAGCTTGCCTAAGCTAGGATAGATGGTACACTTGATCCTCTAGTGTCATGGGGTCATATGACTATAGATTCTCATCTAGGATGTCATGGATTACTCCCCTCACCAAGGACCCCCATCTCTCCTCCTCATCCTCACCTACACCTACACAATCACACAAGATGGATATTAGATCACTTTCATATCTCATAATACCTATCTTTCTTGCAAACAAAATATAATCAATAATTTAACCATCTCTATTTACCTGTCTATATCTCAGCTACTATAGTCTCACCATCTGCATGACTGCCTAACATAGTCTCCCCTTTTACATGTCCTCATAACACCTCCTCTATAATCCACCTCCTCAACTCAATCCTAACTATCATAGCTCGTGTTAGTCTTAACCTATGTCTAGGTGGTCTCTCTATCATCTCCTTTGGTTTACCTATGGGGTCATCTGAGATGGTAATAGTCTCCACTCTCTCTTCTACCTCCTACCTCTATCAATGCCATGTCCTTAGTGGCCACTATTCATTTTTATGTGGAGTTAGTAGAATTACATCTGGTATCTCTGCCTCCACATCCCTATCCTCTTTCTTAGCTCCTCATCATGCCAAAATAGTCCATGGTCACTCCCAATGTGGCCTTAGTGTTGGCCTCATTACTAGTGGCCCCTATCCTCTCCTACCTTATGGTTCCCTCACATACTAAGATCACTACTCAAGCATTAATATCAATGTCACTAGATGATGTAGGTCCATATACCCTAGCACCCATACCACCAGATGTGGATTTCTCTACCAAAAATAATGTTCAATCACCTTTATCCTCTCTATCACTGGTGTAACTATGTCCCAACTCACCTATGTAGCTACTATGTGCTTGTATGGCTACCACACGATGTCTATATGTCTTACTAACATTAGTGATAGCATGTGGGGCATGACCCATGATACTTGGTCTTCCTTTCATCTCTGCACTTAAGGTAACCTATCATCAATTGCATGGGACAACCCAACCAATTGATACATAAGAAACCTATCATAGATCTAAGATGTAAATAATATGATCAATCCCATGGTACTCTTCACTCTAATTAACATCTCATACATATCATGTACCATCTGGACCTAGATGACCAAGCCTAGGTCATATAGAACTTGCTCCTCAAAGATCATCTTTCTCAAGGCTACCATGAATAATAATACCTTGCCAACTGACTTATGACATAGTACCCACTATGTCATAAGGCCTATCGCAACCTTTTAGATGTCCATAATTTGTGATTTATAGACATCAAACATATTCACTCTCTTATCTAGTAATATAATCTCTGAGCTTGTATCCCACATGACTAAGGTTCTCCTCTCTTCTAGACTATATGGTATCCCTACAGTCACCTGCACTCCTATTATAAACAACCTTAAGATCACATGGACATCCTCTAACATGATATCCACCTCTAATATATCCCCATCCACCACTCCAATAATCAAGGAACATGACTAATAGGTCAGTATTAAGGGGGATCTGACACATCTCTACTATCCCACCTAGACCTATGGATCCTAGTCTCTCCCTATCTCCATTTTACAATCTATCTAACAAGTCTGGTAACCATGCCACATACAAAGTCTCCAAAATCTTCATCATCCCTGCACCTAAGAAAAAACAAAGGATGTATCAGTTACTTCATGCCATGTATAGTCATAACATAATACATTATTTTTACATTTTTAAAGTAGAAACAAGCTTGAAATTACTTTATTTTATTTTATTTAGATTAATTTTAGCCTTATCAATCCTTCTTGATCTTACTTGGTCATTTTGGGCCATTCTATCCCTCTTTCAACCTTTTGCATGCTTTCCCATATCATTCTAGCTCTTTGGTCAATCTAGTTTGACCAAAATTTTCCTCTCTTTTCCCCTGGTTGACTCAAAAATTTGAGTCAACCCCCTTATCTTCCCCTCCTTAGTGTTGAGTTGCCATTATGGACCTTTCAAACCACTTTAAAACTCTAAAATACACTTTTAGCTTGCATAATGTATAGGGTCGACCCATACCTACTAGGTCGGTACTATGGATTCTGCTTATTTTCTATCCTACTAGGTCGACTAGGTTGACCTAGTGTTTTTTGCCTATTGATCCCTTATATTTTTCAAAAAAAAAATTGTATTTCTTATCTTTTACCTAAACCCTCCAAACCCATTTCTCATCTTCCTATTTTCTACCCCTAGAATCTGATTTTGTTTCATTTTAACATCTATAAATGCTTAAAATTCAAAATGACTAAAAATGCACTTAATTCAATACAAATTGCAAAATTTGGTTTGAGATTCTTAGTTACATACCTATAATGCACCTGCAGCTGCCTCTGTAGCATCTCCCTATCTCGCATATCATCTCTTCACCATCCTAGCTTCTTTATCTCCAGATCTCTCTTTTCTCTCCTTCACAAGTCAAAATGAAAAATGACTTATCTTTTCCCTATTTTAAAACACTTTTCAAAATATAAATTCTTCAATTCTTGTCATGTAGATTTCTTGTTTGATTCTATCTTTTTTTTTACTCGTCTACTTTTCAAACCATAAAATGTGTTAAATTCATGATGATGTAGATATTATTTTCCACTATCATATGCCTATATTCCAAAAAATTTGACTTTTGTCTATTTTTTGCACTAACTTCTATAGGTTCATATAGTGTTCTCTACATTGGACACCTTCACATCTCTTGTAGTCTACTTATTTATCTACAAAACTAAGGTAAGTTAAAGGTATGTGTTTTTCAATTCAATCCTTTCATTTATGTTATTTTCTACTTACTTCACTTTACTTAGCATCAATGTTGTGTGTTATCATGTTTTATCTTGAAGCACAATCCCATGATACACTTACATGAAACATGATGAGCTTTGAGTGGGGATATGTATACACATAATATTTTCAAACTTTAATTGATTATTGACATTTTGTATCTTGTAGTAACTTGTCAATTCTCAATATCTCTAAATGCATGCCTTAAGGGGTGCACTGAGAAAGGGGTGGGTAGACCATAAGTGCTTCATAAGATTGTTGTCCTTTTTGCCACTTGCCATCTACAAACTTGTATCCTAAAATCATTTACCCTAAGATTATTATTCTTAGTCCTACCTCCTACATTCTTTCCCTCTTTCCATCCTCCTTTTCTTGCCTTAACACCATTTTAG
Organism: Torreya grandis; assembly: GCA_037957365.1. NCBI lineage: Eukaryota > Viridiplantae > Streptophyta > Pinopsida > Cupressales > Taxaceae > Torreya > Torreya grandis. Next base: position 1,211,211 of record JARHVA010003026.1, read on the forward strand.
ACTGTCAACTATACTGGGTTTACTAGGTTGAACCAGTATAGTTCAAGGGTATTTTTCACTTTCTTGGTTTTTTAGCCTTTAAACCGACCTAACACAGACCTAGTGAATTGTCCCCAAAAACACACTAGGTCAACTGGGTCAACCTTATATAATTTATGTTCTCTAGATGATTTAGAGCAAGATCCACCTATATATACAAGTTCATTTCCCACCATTTCATAAGATAAGAATTAATAGCGAAGTACAAATGAACATCTACTTATTGACCATTCTACTTGAGGAATAAAGCTTAGAGTTCCATACTCTCTTTGGAGATATGGATCTTATCTTATGGAGAAGTATTTTGGATGCTTAGATAGGTTATGTAGCCTAGAGATGATTTATCTTGGTTATCCTTATATATGAAAATAATCTCTTGTGAAACACCTTGACCAAGGGAGAGATTGAGGCTCGGTGGATCTGTCTTCAAAGGTAAGTATTCGTAACTTTATTTCTCCTTTATAAGAGTAGATAGATAATGCATTTGTATTATTCTCCTATGTATTAGGATTTTATATACATTGACATGAATCTATGTCTTCTAATACATGTTTAGTTTAGTTATTTGTTTTATTGTTTCTAACCCCCACTTTGTGCCACAAGCTTTGGTGTGCACTAGATTAGATTTATTTTATTGATATTATAATAAAGTGAATGATTTAAAATTTAGGACTCCATTAGGGTTATTGTGTGATTGTGTTAGACTATAGGCTTTGGAACCCTTCCTATCATGATGTGTTTTGATAAGTGATACGTGATCCCCTAATTAGGTCTAGTGGATCCCCATATTAGTCATGCTCCCGATTAACAAGTGTATCGCCAATCGGAAGTGTAGGTATACTCTATCTTCTTTGAGTCAAGATTTATTTATAGACATAGTGCATTTATTATTTCATACACATCTTACCAACACAAGTTTTACTACACTTTCAATCCTCCTTCCCAAGAGCTCCAAAAATACTATACACCTCTATCTAGAAATACCCCCATGGGTTATGATGAATGGGATCCCATAGTTGAATTTTCTCATCTCCCATATCAAATAACTTTTCTTGAACTAATGTGAACTTCCCCCCATCATCACAAACATCTAATGTAATTATTATTTAAAATGATCATCGCTTGTCTTCCCCTAGTAGGATGTAAAACTACCTTATTTAGGTCTAAAGATAATATACTACAATAATGCGAAGAGATTTCCATACATGTTGATGAAAAAATGAACACCTCTCTTTCCCTTAAGTTTCCTATCACTTTCATGATTTAAAATGAGATTATGCTTTGCATGAATGATCTTCCACTATTTATTAGTGTTCAAATCAATGATATCCAAGTCAAGCATGCTTTGATTGATGAGGGTTCAAGTACTTGCATCACTTCCCTTGATTAATTAAATATATTAGACATTCTAAGTGTATTCTCAAGTCCACATGCAATACATGTCAAGGTTATGATAGAAGGCAAATGCCTCCTTTAGGTTGTGTGTGGATTCTTATTATCATTCCTCCTATCATTATTTTCATGAAAGTTATAATATTTAACTTTCCCTTTTATTATAACATCTTGCTTGGTAGACTTTAGAATCATTTCATGAAGGTCATTACCTCATCTACTTGACAATACATTAAATTTCTCCATAATGGTGTTATTTACAAGATTCAAGGAGACACAAACCCTTAGAATTATGAACAATTCTAAAAATGGTGTCTTTAAAATTCTAACCCTTGAAAACTTGACTAGTATCCCATTTAGGGAATCCAAACATTTTAATTATCCTATCGATTCTACCCAAGGTTATCATAGTCATCATAAACTCATCAAGAACACACCACCTAACCTCCTCTATCAATGATGATGAGCTAGATGAGATCAGCCTCAAGATCAAAACTTTAGCTCTATCCCCTCATCTCATCGCCTAGCTTCTACCATCCTTGAAGTAGTGCTCCCAACAACCTCCTATCGATGATATACAAATGGTCTTAACCAAGACTAGACATTTTATTCATCATGCAACTTCCAATGAAAAGAGCCTACTTGTACGATTAACTTGTATATACCCAATTATGATGATGTTTATACTTTAGATGATCTATTTATAGGAGGACTTATCCATGCTAGAGATGTTGAGATTCTTTGATATCATAATTATTTATTTCAATCTTTCCATTCATCTTATTGTGTTCCTTTTTTCATAGTGCCTAATTATATTCTTCTTCTTATTTTTTGTAGGATAAAGATAGAGTGATCATATACTAAACCTCCAGTTTTAGAAGATCCCCTTAGATACATGCTCATGGATCATGTTATGACTGGTCCTTATAATTTTGATAAATACCAATATCTTTTTAGTTTTATTCCCCTAGATATGCTAGCTATTTTTGTTAAGCCTTATGCACATCTTGCTTCACCCTTAGTTGAACCTAGTCTAGGCCCTAAACTGCTCTACCTATAGCCAAGCCTCATCTTATATCTAATTTTACTTTACCTTCATATGAGCCCATCCTAATCTCTACACTAGCCCCATCTCCCTTTGGTGATGACCTTCTTACTTTGCCATAATTTGATCCCATGCCCTCCCACTAGGCCAATCAACCTTATTATGATATTCATAAAATTATCGGTCATTAGACTAGAGATTACCTATTGTATTAGCTTTCCCCAACTTTCACTTCTACCTTTTTTGTTATTAGACCCCTAAAGTCTACTAACAAGCATATTTGTTGCTTCCATGATATAGATAATCATTATTACACCCATTATCAAAAGCTTCAACAATATATTAACATTACCTAACCCAAAGATAAGACTATGCCTCCTCCCAAGTTATTACCTGAGTATATCCTTAAATATGGGGAGGTATACTATATTTGGCACCAGTGCAATACCCATCATATCGATTGTTATCACATTTTATAGAAGTACCTTCATGATCACCTTATGATAATTCTTGTGCTAACTAATCCTCCTTCCATAGGTCACCCACATAAAAAGGATCCTCCTTATTCCCATATGGTTCCTTCTTCAATAATGACTTCTTCTCCACATGTGGCTCCTTCTCCACTGATAGTGTCACCTTATTATCCTATAGATACCATTCTTATTCTAACATATATTCCCCTCCTTGGGTATTCTATGCATGAGAGCCCTCATGAGCATGATCAATCAGATACACCTAAATTTTTTATTGATGAGATTTGGTGAGAGGTATTTCATAGCTTTCTCTGATGATAGATGAGACTCTAACTGTTGTTAGGATCCAACTTCATAGAGATATTTTAGATGTCATGGATAGTATTTATGGACAAATTTATCAGTATTTTTGAACATAACATGGTGTTATTTCACTTTATTCTTCATTGCAATTTTGGATTGGATTTGTGATCCACCTTTATATATCTTATATCATTTGAATCTATGTCAAATTTGGTTTCACTTCTCTATTTCACATGAATATTTATATTATGCATCATGTATTGTTTATGGTTTCATTCTCTTTCATCTTCTCTTATGGTTTCTTTTCATTTCTTTCCATCACTACACACTTCTTATATTTATGAATTCATTTCTTTTCATGGATGTCTTTGTATTTCCTAATGATTTTTTGATACCTTATCTCAATAACTCAAATAATTATTATTCTAACTTGGTTATACAAACCTTGATCCCCTCAGTAATCCTTCTTTACCATGTGATTAGTTATCAAATAAAAAATATCATTGTAATCTTATATTACTAATCCACGTTGGATTTCCCTTTATTCCCTTATCTCCTTTTGCATACTAAACATACATAACATATTGGTTCATAGGTAAGCCTAAGTGTTTATTCAGTCATATATTTAGATACTTAGCTCCCTTTAACAAAATTTTAAAGCTCATTCGTGTGTATCACTTATATCACTCATGTTGGTTATTCAAAATTTGTATGGAGGAGGAATCATAAAAGCCATAAAATTTAAAATCTAAATCATTTAAATAAAAGACCATGATACAAAAGGCAACATACAAATATCAAAAGTCAAATCACACTAAATATGTGATTTATAACACATGTCCTTTTTTTAATCAAAGCTGAAACTCCATAGTTGGCCTCATGATAAAGTCGAGGTCCATTAGGGTGTGGTAGGCTAGTAGATTAGTAAATGAGATTTTTTTTTTAGTGTTACCTAATTTCTCACATAAGTACCCAATATTTGTAGTAGACTAATGGATCTGTAGGAGCTCATGAGGAATGGGGAACATGTTGTGGGAAGGTAGGTCCATTTTCCTTTCTTATTCATATAACCAACATGATTCGATCTTAGCATCTCACCTATTTACCTATACAACTTTGTGCTGATTGTGATCAAGTATCCTTTGTATTTTGATGGTATTTACACTCGTAGTGTCTCTATTATATACCTCATATGCCTCATGTTTACTAAGGTCTTTTCATAGATGCCTATGTTATGATTTTTACATTCCCTCTTTCATTTACAACATTCTTAATATTTCCCTTTGAGAAATATCATTTCGTTAACTGATCATTCCCCCTAGGGTTTCTATTTATGAGTTGAAATGTAAGACCATGGATAGGACTAGGCCTTCCTCACAAATTACCACATCAAAACCATATTTAAAAATCATTCCCACTATTGTTTCCACCTCATTGGTGTTTCCTTTATTAGTTATAGTGTAAGACCATGGATAAGACCAAGCCCTCCTCACAAAATATTCCAATATCCAAGTCATAATGAAATTACACGTGTCAAATTTGAGATAAGTAGTGTGCGATTATAAGTTACACATTATTAACATGCTTCACATATTGATATAACATGTTTTTTGATTACTTCATTAATATTTCACTTTTATCTTCTAAATTTCTGATTGCATATATGCTTACAACCATTTTTTTAATTTTCGCATACTTCCTAGTTTGAATTAGTTCGATCAATTTATTTTCATTTTATAGTTTTGTCTTTATTTTTATACTTCCCAATTTGATTTAGTATGATTGATTGACTTAATTGTTTTGTTTTTATACCATTGGTTTTTCATTGTGTCTTCCTTTTTATTACAAATTTTTCATAATTTCCATTATGATATAGTGTGATTTTCATTTGGTTTAATTTAGTACAAATCTATTTACATGGTTTAAAAACATCTATTACCCTATTTAACATATTTAGTTTATTATATTTAGTGATGTTTTGTTATTACACATTTACCATCGTGATATAGTATGTGGTATATTTGTTTTTTGTACTTATACTTTTCCAAGACATTTTCACCTTTTTCTTTTTAATCATGCATGTGTATCACATAATGCTAGAAAAGAAAACACTCATAATATATTTCCCATAACATATACAATAAAAGCTAAATACATGTGATCGAAAGAAATATATCCATGCATCCACATCCACATCCAAGTATAACTCATGGGATCAAAATGTCAACATCAACACACACACACACACACACACACACACACACACACACACACACACACACACACACACACACACACACACACACACACACACACACACACACACACACACACACACACACACACACACACACACACACACATGCACACACGCATGCACGCGCACACACACACACACAAATTCACCAAGAAAAATATTGATATCTTTTATTCTAAAAATTAGTGAAAAGATACAGCTATAATGCCAAACCTCAATAGAGGATAGCAAAGTAAACATGCCAAGAGGCATATACCAAGAACCTCAATGAGGTGTAACAGTGTAGAAGCAAAGAAAAATCAGATGCTCTAGGAGTAAAACTCAACCATAGAATATTTTTGAGAGGTACGAAAGAATAAAATAAAAGAGCATAGTGGCCACAAAGGCCAAAAAGTATAGAAATGACCTCAGTCCATAGTAATTTCCCTCAGGGATGTGGATCCATCAATATTTACCTAGATAAGAACCTTCCCATGTTACAAAGAACATGCCTGCTTTGCAAGGCCATCCACCTCCTTGTTATATTCTTTATTGATATGTGAGATGGAAAAAGACTATAGGAGAGATGCCAAGTCCTGATCCCTATGAAGGAGATGTCTTAATGTCCATTGATTATATAGAGTGATGCCATTGAGCTAGTCACATACCAATTTTGAATTAGAGAAAATGGATAGGAGGGAAGTTCCTAGTCTAAAGTAATATTAAGAGTAGTGACCACCTTAAATAATTATGTAAAGCTATTAGTGTGTGATCCCCTTCCATGTCAAAAAGTGATAGTTTTGTTTCCTAAAAATAAAATTCCACTAGCTCTGCTATTACCTAGATTACCCCTAGAAGCACCATCAGTTTAGAAATAAGGAGTGGTATAGTCAATAAGGGGAAGACATAGAGTGTATAGTGTCTTGGGTGCAAGGGATTTTATAGGAATAAAAGTATGCTTGAATCTATATATCATGGAAAGAATAAAGGGTTTTTTTCCATCAAAGATAGCAAAATTTCAAGTGAGCCATATACTCCAAGTTATAATGGGTGGGAAATATTTTTATGTTTCAAATAACCTATTAAAAGTGGTCTATTTTGACCAAGCATCCTCCAATGACACTCCAATCCAATTTAGCAAGAGCTTCTCATAATTGACATTATCTCAAACTTCCTTCATAAAACTATAATGAAAGAAGATGTGGTCAATGGATTCTCTCCTATCCCTACATAAGAAACAAATGTTTAGCCCTGTCCATCCTTTCCATAAAAGATTATCCCAAGTGAGTAGTTTTTTTCAAAGCCAACCAGAAATGTAATTTTACCTTAGGAGGGGAATGTGTCTTTGATTTAACAATTTTGGGAATATTGGGGTTTTATTCCTAATTTATTTAAAGGGTTTGAGTAGTGAAATTAGTCAATAATTATGCCATAATTAACCTACTAATTTGTTAATTTTGATTATTGTTTAGACTTTCTAAAAATTGCAAGTGAATAGAGAGAAATCAAACTTAGCTTGAAACTATGTTAATCTAATTGAGATAAAGGCTGATATTGACTATGTAGGACTAGGAGACTATCAAAAACTGAGATCTAAACTTCATTTTTTGATTGGATAGGAGTGCCAATAGTGGATAGGAGCAGCACCGGTGCTGTAGTCCTTATCCAGTGCTATTGTCCTGAGAATCTAAGCTTTTTGGGTTTTGTTTTGTAGGTTTGTGTGACCATTTATCTAAAGTTTTGATAGCCAAAATTTTATAGAGATTCCTGTATAGTAGATTTTCTCTTCAAACCCTATCTTCCATTGTACTTTGACCAATTTCAAAAAAGAGGGGGGGGGGTGGTTAATGTATATAAGATTCACTAGACATGGATCCATACCCCATTGTGTGGGCAAACTACCTATATATCAATACTCTGAAGAGGGATCAAGCCATATGTAGTTCTCTCATTGAAATTTTTTGGTGCAATTGTGATATGAGAATGCAAAGAAATGATAAATTGGGTGTGCTTGAGATGACTAGGGATTGGTGTAAGGATTCAAATAAGTTGGAAATAGTATTGGATGGCTATATGTAGAGAATAGGGAAATGTGCTTGAATAGTCTTGCTTTTATTCTTGATTGATTTATGATATTTACCAACCCTTTCCAAATTATCTTTGAATGGGATTTTATAGGGATATATTAGTCATGGATTGAATTTGCTCATGTTAGGTTGACAAGGATAAGGATGGGAAACTAGAAAGAATTGACTACTAGGGCCAAGAATAAGCTTGAACAATAACACCAAAAGAGGATAAGAGTGGAATTAGTGATATTATCCTAGTGTGATGTTATTTTCCTAAGTAGAAAAGACCTGGGGGGATGGATTGGTCATGAAAAGAGGGTCTTATCTCAGTTGGGATTAAGTCTAAAAGGCTATAGATGACTGTGAATCAGTGAAAACAAGCCTAAGAGGGTCATGAGAGAAAATAAGGGGGACCTATGGGTTGGTGTCATATGCCATTCTCAAGTTACCATTTTTTGCATTTTATATGACTACATTTACCCCCCTTTACTCTAGTGATACAACAAAGCAAAACACTAAGATAAAGGAAAAAAATAAAGTGTATCTGAACTTACCTATAAGGGTGAAGCTCATGAAGCTTGTGTGATACTAGGTGTGCATAGAGAGAGAATGCTATGAAGTGTAAATATGCAAGAGACAACAAAGAGTAGATCAATTTTCAATAGATATACTATATATAAAATAAGAACATATAAATCTAGGTAAGAGAGATGAAGAGAAAGGAATGAAAGCACCTCACCAGGTACATAGACCAATACAAAACCTATTGTGATGCTGAGTGGTGTTAAGTAATATTGAGTAATGCTGAATGAAGCTGTACTAAGAGTAATATTATGAATGGATCTGAGTGATCATTTCCCTAAAAAGTGGCTTAAGAATACAAAGGCTAACCCTTTGGCTCCATCATCACCTACTAAGTGAAGCTAGGTGGTCATGTGTGGGTTGATAGATGTTTGGACTATGTGTCCAATCCTTCTAAATAGGTGGCTCAAGAATACAAAGGCTAGCTAGACCTTTGGATCCATCATTACCTTGTGAAGTGAAGCAATGAACTGATATCAGTATGAAATGTATGCCATATGAGATGGATCTTTAATCCCATGAATGAAATGTGCTCTAATAATGTTGGTGTGGATAGCCAAATGTATGCTAGAAACTAGGCCATTCTTGGCCACTCCTAAAGATGTAGATTAGGCTTATATGAAAGACACTTCAAAACTAGAAATCTAGCTTATGCAGAAGCCAATAAAGAACTCAAGAACTCAGAAGTTAGGCTTGTATGAAAGCCAAACCAAAATGATGCCAACCACCTATAGATGGAGTAAGGTATGCAACTACTGAGAATCCCTAGGTAATACTAAACTGAAAAAGAAAGAAAACAAATGTGTCATGCACATTATCCCTAATCACTGGTGTTTGAAACATGGATTCTAATCTATAAGTTATACCAACTATCGTAATTGAAATTATAAGTGAGAGCCATCATGTTATGCATGATGCCCCCTATATCTAGATTTTCTAAGAAAAATGTGTACTAAAACTATTGATTCTAAACTAGATTGGCCATGTAAATCTATAGTTGAACCTACTTTTCTACCTACTTCTAGAAATTATAATTTTTATACTATTTGGATGGGAGCAATAGAAATGGATAGTAGTACCATTAGTGCTATAGTTTAGTATTAACACTATTGTCTTAGAACAAATCTGATGACTGTTCTAGATTCCTGACTATCTACTTGGTTTATTCTAACTAATTTGATGTTTGATTTCTATTTCGAGTGATCTAAAACTATATTTTTTGGTTGATAGGAGCTCTGATCTCTATGATAAGACCCCTATTTGTTACCCCCTCTTCTAAGGGTAGAAATGGAGACTTTGTAATGGTTTCCCTTAAAAGAAAGAGTCCTGCAAGTGTGTTATACTATAAAATATATGATATAGCAACGATAATTGACAAGATATCCCAAGATATAACATGGTTTGTATTGAGATATTGTTAGATCAATAGGGGTATGCCTAGATAGATGTAATAATGTAATAACATGTGAAATGTACTGAACTAAAATTTAAAGTCTGGTTAGTTTTTAGTTATTAGTTGGAGGGATGGAGCATGATGTCCATCATAACATCCAAGAAACAAAATAATGCATGATTTGGATCATGGCATTGAAAATAATCGAAAGAAATCAAGAAACAAGCACATAAGGCAAGAAGCAAGAAGCATACAAGAGTGGCCAAGGGGCCAAAAAAATAAGCAACATGGGCACATGTCACTCAAATTGGAAAACAAGCATACAAGGCCTGTTTAAATGCCACATACACATATAGTTGAAACAAGAAAGTTGGTGTGAAAGCCATAATCACATAGAAGAGTACATGCAAGGGAAATTGGCAAATGTCCAAAGGTACATACATGAATAGAAGGAAAAGGACATTGGAAAATGTTCCAAGGCATACATAAGAGACAAACATGAACTGGGAATGCAAACACATCAAGATACACTAAGCAAGAAGATAAAGCGTGTAAAGACTAGAAAATACAAGCACATCTAACTTTATCAAAGCAAGAGTGAAAGTATGCAAGACATGTTAGTACAAGATTAGGTATATGTAAAGAAATATAAAAGTGATAAATACTAGTGAGTGTCGATAGAGTAATCTATGTAAGCTAGTAAATAATTCACATCAACATGATAACTAGAGTGTGTGGTGTAGGAATGACATAACCTAGATGGTGTAGTCATATAGAAGATGCCCCCAGTAGGTATGTATATTAATGTATGTCTTTATGTATAAGTAGAATTCCACATCAATGGGTAGAGTGAAGCAATCAAAGAGATGGATGTCACTACACACACTCAAAGGAAGATTAAGTGAAGCATGGTAATGTAGATAAATCAACAAATAATAAGCATAAAACAACAAATGTAAGTCTAGCATAGTAGTAGTAATGTAAAGAATGGATGATGCATACAATTAAAATGTTTTTGTGTTTTTTAATTATTTGAATGTTTTTATATTTTGAAATTTTATATTTTTTTTGAATTTTTAAAATGTTATGAACTATGCACAATCAATCATTTAGTAGAGTATGTATAAGGAATTGAAGATAAACTATGTACAAGTAAGCTAGGAATCAATGATACTAACTGATGAGTCTCATGGGAGACTCCCTATCATGGTGTCCTATACCAAATAAAGGAATCATGTGTGATTGTGAAGCATGAGGTAATGGTTGAGAATATGACTATGAATATTTAGATGCATAGTCAGTATCTTGGAAATCATAATAACCTGTATTGTTCCACTCATCATTATCATCTTGATTTTGAACCAATGAAGTGTTGGTGATAAATTTTGTTGTATATTGATCTTTTCCTTTGATAAATTATGTCTGTGAATGATTTGTATTAGGATGTTCAATAAATCCCAAACCTTGGTGACAAACATGATCAACTGCTAGAATAGGAGTAGTGATGCCTTGAGCATGCTTTCCCAATCCTTGACCCTAAAAATCAAATTGTTGTATATATTTTTGACCAAATCCATACTGGTTTGAAAGTTGATCTTCATTTTGGAGAGGTAGATTTACATATTTTCATGCTTTGCCTATGCTTGTGGTACTGTTTGTTACTCTGATTTTGCTTTTTAATCCTTTTGTTGTTCTGAGTTTTGATTTGGTAACCACTTTTATACTCTTTATGAATTTGACCCTTTATGAATGTGTTCCTATGTCATTATGGATTGCTTGACTGATTTACCTTGTATAGGATCCTCATTAGCAAATATCTATTGTATATGTTTATTTAATGCCAAACATGAATTTATGTGATGTCTATGCATTCTATGATATACACAATAATATCGAGATCTTCTCACTGGATGTAGAGAAGGTAGTTTGAACAACTTAGATTTAATCATTTCCCTTAGTACCTCGCTTGAAATATTTTTTATCTTTTAATTCTTTTTGAATCACTACTTATAGAGTTACTTTATTGTGATTTCTTGTTTTGATATGTAACATTGCTTACAACTAATTGACTAGATGAAGGTGCATAGACATGATTGACACTAGGGTGATTTTGAGGCTTTTGTATTATAACATGATTTTACAATGTTGTGATATTGTCATGTAATAGTTGATTATATGTTTGTAAATCTAAAATTAACTTGCTCATATTGGTTATTTGATCCCTTAGAGTCTCATAAGTGAAAACCCTAATTGCTTTTTATTGAACATTTAAGCACATATGTTGAAGAGTTTTTGAAGAAGCTATCAGTTGAATGTATGCATTAGGAAAAATAGTATGGGTTGTCTCACTTTTTGGAGGGGTGATATCATGGACCTGATTAGAGGGAAAGTAGCTATCACCCTCTTGGGGGAAGGGAGAAGGAAATTGTTTGCTATGCATAAGATATGACATTGAAACTTGATAGGTGGTTGTTAGCTTATGCAATGGATCCTCTAGGTAGAAACCATGTATGTGGGATATAATGCATGTAATTAAAGTTATAATTTTTATAGCCATATGATTATAGAGAACATTCCACATGAGAGATAACAAACAAGGGATAGAGAGTATGGAGCTATGCATTGATGCATAAAAACTTTGACATGTGCTATGGTATGTCTAATATGTGTAGCAAGATAAACTTGAAATTTTTTTCCATATGAGAGATAGAGAACAAAGGGTGGAGAGAATGAAATTATGCACAAATGTATAGAAAATTGTGACATGAATCATAACCTTTCTAACATGTTAAGCATGATAAACTTGAATTTTTTTCCATACGAGTGATAGAAAGCAAGGGATAGAGAATATGAAAGTGTGTATGAATGTTAAGAATTTTTTGACATGAATCATAACATTTCTAACATGTTTTGCATGATAATCTTGAAAATCTTTCCATATGAGTGAGAGAGAGAGAGTATGCAAAAGTAATATTGAAACCTTATGCATTTTTAGCAATAAATATTATAATATCATCCTTTATTATAAAAAGTAAGCATGAAATGCAAAGAATGAAGCTTTGTACTAACCTGTGGCATACTTCATCATTCATGTACATGAGAGGACCAATGATGGTTTCCTAGTTTTGTGCAAGAAATGCAAGAAATAAATGTAGATAAGTGAAACCCATTTTTGAAATGAAGCTCACAAACGTGAAAGGTGATACCTCAAGAAGTAAATAGGATCTAGTACATGCAACTAAGGTTTTGATAATTATATTTTTGAAGAATACTATGGAATTTTGAAAATGAAATTGGATTTTTAATTTAAACATGTAATTAAAAATTCAAAAAATTATTGGAAAATGCTTGATTGAATATGACCTAGTATGTCTAACTAGGGTTTTGTGATTTTTTTTTGAAAATACTATTGAATTTTGAATTTTGAAGGGATTTTCTGATTTTAATATGCTAGTAAAAATTTAGAAAATTATTGGAAAATTACTGGAAAAATATTGGGACCTAGAATGGGCAACTAGGGTTTGAAAGAAAATTATTTTAAAATTTACTACTAAATTTTAAAATTTTAAATGAATTTATAATTTAAATATTCGAGTAAAAGTTCAAAAATTTATAGAAAAAATTGGTAGGAATATTACCCTAGGGTTTTTAGGATTTTTATCTGCAAATGAAGTAAGTTAAGTTCACCAAATGATTTAACTTTGGGAATATTGGGGTTTTATTCCTAATTTATTTAAAGGGTCTAAGTAGTGAAATCAATCAATAATTATGCCATAATTAACATACTAATTTGTTAATTTTTATTGTTGTTTAGACTTTCTAAAAATAGCAAGAGAATAGTGAGAAATCAGATTTAGCTTGAAACTATGATGATCTGACTAAGACAGAGGCTGATATTGACTATGCAAGACTAGGAGACTATCACAAATCAAGATTTAAACTTCATTTTTTGATTGGATAGGAGCATTGAAAGTGGACAGGAGTGGCACTGGTGATATAGTCCTTGTCTGGTTCTGTTGTCCCAAGAGTCTGAGCTTTTTGGGTTTTGTTTGACAGGTTTGTGTAACCTTGTCTCTAAAGTTTTGGTAGTCAAAAGTTTTTATATCTCACTATAGAGTGTATATTTTTTTTAATAAAAAGGGGAAAAAAATTATTCAATCCAAAACGAGATACAAGGCAAGAGCCACAAGCTCAGTAAAAAGGAGAATCACCAACAAACCAAACAACAACACTACATAGTTCTGTCTTCCAACAAAACTCTCTCCAAAATCCCTAGATAATTAGAGGGTAGCTCATTCCTATCACTAATATCCCAACCATCCCCTTTCTCTGAGGCCCACTTCGCCAAGCAGTCAGCCATGCTATTCCATTCTCTAGGGATGTGGCAGAAATATAGAGTGAATTTTATCTTCAAACCCTATCTTCCATTATATTTTGACCAATTTTGAATAAGAGGGTGGGTTAGAGTGTGTAAGATTCACTAGATGTGGATCCACACCCCTTATGTGGGCACAATACTTAAATACCAATACTCTGAAGAGGGATCAAGCCATTTGTAGTTCTCCCTTTGAAAGTGATTGGTGAAATTATGATATGAGAATGTAAGGAAATGTTAAATTGGGTGTGTTTGAGATGACTAAGGACTAGTGTAATGATTTAGATAATCTAGAAATAGTATTGGATGGTTGTATGTAGAGAATAGGGAAATGTGCTTGAGTAGTCTTGCTTAATTTGTGATATTTTCCAACCCTTTCCAAATGATATTTGAATGGGATTTTATAGAGATATATTGGTTATGGATTGTATTTTCTCACATTAGGCCAACAAGAATAAGGATGGGAAACTAGAAGGAATTGACCATTAGGCCCAAAAATGAGCTTGGACAATAATTCTAAAAGTGGACAAGAGTGGAATTGGTTCTATTATCCTAGTGTGGTTCTATTATCAAAAGAAAAAAAGACCTGGGGGGATGGATTGGTCATGAAAAGAGGGTCCTAGCTCAACTAGGATCAAGTCTAAAAGGCTACAGATGACTGGGAATCAATGAAAACAAGACTAAGAGGGTCATGAGAGTAAGCGAGAGGGATATATGGGTTGGGTGTCATTAACCATGCTCAAGTTACCAATTTTTGCATTTTATATGACTACAGTCTTCCATATGCCTTTCCACCACCATTGTGCATCTTGTGGCACATCCTATGCCATTAAAGTCTTGTATCCCAAATAAACCAAATATTGTCCATCATCCATTTTTTTTGCCCAGCACAGAGTGTCCTCTCAAGTTAATAGAGTGATGGAGTTATGAATAAGTGATTTTATAAAAATTTACCAACATAAGGCATCATTTTGATCAAGGTTCAAGTCAACAACACTGCACCAACCAGTTTTTTAGTAGTCATTCATAGAGTAATCATAAACATCAACCAATGTAAGCAATTTTTTTTGCATTGAGGCCAATAGGGATTCTGAGAGCTAAATTTTCTTTGGAATTCCCAAGATGGCATCTCTTCATAATCACACCTCAAAACCATTGCCAGGATCTCATGCAAGGGATTCCCTAATCAAAACAAAACTATGAACTAAGGCTTTCCAAAAAATAGAGGCACCATAGAATGTTTTTGGATGTATTCTAATCCATTCCTTTATAGACAATGGAAAAATATATTTTTAATGTAGAATATTTTTCCGAATACCAATTTTAGAGATGAGGCACCAAACCCCCTTAGAAGCTAAAGACATGGAGAAAAAGATAATTCCTTGATTCCCCATCCCCCTCAAACTTTTTGTTTCAAGATGATGTTCCACTTGATAAGAGGAATGACCTTTGTATCCTTATTCCCTAACTAGAATAAATGTAAGAATAATTTCCTTATCTTGTTGAGAATCATCCTAGGTAGATAGGCTATAGAAATCCAATATGCCAGGATTGCCTCCAATAAAATTCTGATGAGAACTAACCTACCAGCCATGGAGATCCATCTGTTACACCCTAATGTGATCCTTTGTTTAATATTGTTCATGAATCAATTTTAATCTTTGTAGATATAATCATTTTCCTTAAGAAAGAAGACCATATATTTTATCCATTCAATTGAGGAAGGATTGAAAAAGGGAAACACAATGTGAATGAGGTTTTGAGTAGCTTCAGTAATGTGAAAAAAGTAGATGGCCAAATTTTCCATATTTATAACCATACTCCAAGCTGAAGTGAAAAGTTTTAGAATTCTATCCAAAGCATTTAATTCTTGTATGGTGCCATTGCCAAAAATGAGAATGCCATCAACAAATAAAATATGGGAGATATGCATGGTTAAATAAATCTTGACCCCCTTTAAGGAACTGACATTTATCTCATGTTGGATATGACAACTGAGTGCTTCTACAATAATCATAAATAGAAGAGGGGAGAGTGAGCATCCTTGTATAAGCCCCCATGAGGGAGAGAAGAAGTATGAGGCTGATCTATTAATAAAAATGACAAATTATGCATATTGGTATCATGCTTCCATACCGTTGATGAAAATTGGAGTAAACCCCACTTGGATGAGAATAAGTCTAAGATACAATAAATTTACCCTATCTAAATCTTTAGAAAGATAAATTTTCAAGAGAAAAGTTGGCTTAGACTTAGTTTTGATAGAGTGTAAGGCCTCCTATGCAGAACTAATGGCATCATGTATAAGCTTATTGTCTAAGAAACCAAATTATTTAAGGGAAATATGAGCTAAAATTATGGGTTTAATGTGAGCAACAATGATTTTATAAATAATCTTATATACACAATTGCAAAAGGATATGGGCCTATAGTTATCAAAACTAGAGAGTGTCTCCCCCTTCAGGATATTTCCAATAAAGGTAGATGAGAATGGGGATTGGTTGATGCCTAAAATGTGTGACTCCTTAATAGTGTGAATAATATTAGGTGTAATAAGATCCTAAAAGCCTAAATACAATTCCATGATCCAACCATCCAACCCAGGATCTTTCCCATGTTGAAATGTTGAGTCATAAGAAATTCCTCCATAGTATTAAGGGTGAGAAGTTGCATGTTATATTATTCAATAACCCATCCATAAAATAAAGTAGCCACCACCATGATGTACCTTATATTATTTCTAGGCTATTTAGTATAAATATGCTTGTAGTTTTGAATGATTACCTTAGAGATAGAAAGAAAATTGGTGCATACCATTCCTTCATCATCTCAAATATTCTCTATAGTATTCATGGACCTATATGCCATGGCTTGCCTATGAAATAAATTTGTGTTATCATCCCCGTCAAAGAGCTAAGTATCCATACTCTTCATCCTCCATTTGGCTTCCTACTATACCAATAACCTGGCTTTTTATTTTTTCTAAGAATCATGTTCTAAAAGAGTTTCTACTTGGAAGTCATCTTAATATAAAGAATATAATAAAAATTTGATATTTTCCTCCACATACTACAATTTAATGTCACTGTCTTCAAATTTTTGTTTAGCCCACTTTTTTTTAGTATCCTTAGCTATAATGAGATTCCTATGTAGGTGAACCATTGCATGTTACTTGTGAGCTACCCTATAAGAGACCCATACACCTTTAATGAGATCCTAAAACTGCTCATAATAAATCTAGTTAGGGTTGAATTTAAAAATCAAAATGGGCTATTTTAAACCCCTAAATAATTCAAATAGAATTGGGTTGTGATTAAAAGTAAATAACTTGAGAGTGGAGGCCTTAATAGCTTTGACCTAGATAGTAAGATATTATTTAATGAGAAATCTATCAAACCTTTTACATATGCCATTTGTGCTAGATATGTGATTGGACCATGTTGATTCCATCTGAGATGGAAGAGCATCCACTAAACTATGAGTTTCCAAAAAATGAAGAAAGAAATCTACCAACGGATCTTATCATGCATTGTCCCCCAGAACCTCCTGTATATGAGTGGTGAAGTTTAGGTCTCCTACAATTATAAGTTGAAGTATCTAAAAGATATAAAAATCTGTGAAAGCTAACAAAAATCTTTCCACTATTTGGAAAGGGCATATAAATTAATAATATAAATTGGTTGGTTGAGTTCTTTAGAGAAGAAAGAGCCCATGATATAATTGGTATCTTACAAAGTGGATATAAGATCAATTGTAGAATTCTAGCCAAGTGCCAAACCTCCCAAATTACCTTGAGAACTACTTGTAATAAAAGTCCACTTAGGGAGACATTTCTTTAGATGTCTTTTGTATAATTCATTCAAAGCCATGATTTACTAAATGATAAGAAAGTTTGGCTTATGATTGAAAACCAATCTTTTAAGGGATATTTATTTCGAGGCAGACCCAATACCCCTACTATTAAAAGATGTAATGATCATTTATGCACATTCTTGAGGGTTGATCTACTAAGTGCCCCTTTCATAGTCCTTTATGTCCCTAAAAGGACATCTCTTTCTACCTTCCTTTGTGCATGAGATAACTTAGTAGGTCATCCTTTGGTTCATGCAGAGTTATGTATTGTAAGAGTTTCCACACTCCTAGAAATTTTTCTATAATCCTATAAAATGAGGGATTTTGTTTGAGATCTCATTCTATACCTTTTCCCTGAAAAGGAGTCAGATCCAATAGAGTTTGAAATAGAGTCTTAACCATGTAGGATTTGTCTAAACTCTAACCACTATGATGATTTTTTTGGAGAAGTGTTTTGTACTGGTGGAGGAGTCAAAAGTATAGGAGGGGTGTTTAAGGGATTAACCCCTTGTTGAGAACACCTTGTGTAGACAAGAACCTTATAGAGCTAGAGGAGAGTATTGTGTGACCATATAATAGTATCAAAATATCTTGATAATTTATCTAAATGTTATGTGATATACTAACCTTCTCTTGTACATCATCCACATAAGAGGCTTCAAGCTGATTCACCCTTGAACCATTAGAGGAGTTGGATACCATAGTGTTTCTAGTATGCTTTGTTGACTCTATAAAAATTTACTTTGATGAATATTGTGAGCATATATTATCCTGACTATGCTTCATGTCAAATGAGTGGTAAAGGCCATCCCAATCAATCTTTCTTTGTGATTGGTCATCATAGTTACTCATGGCAATAGGTGGGTGGGAAACCAACATCGAGTTGGGATCTATAGGAGTGGTAATGGGTTGTGAGCTCTCAAAGAGTACCAAAGACACATTAATTATAGGGTATAGAAAAGAAAAAGGAGAGTGGTTAATAACTGTAAGAGTATTTGATAGGATCCTAGAAGGTAGGTCCTCACCAAAAGTGTGTTGTAGACATATAGAAACTCTAATTGATTCTTTATGTCCTTCAATAATAATAGATACAATGATGTCATTTAATGTATCATCCTTTTTAGTTAAGTATTTGAACCATTAATTCCTAGTCCCAAAGTCTATCTTCTTCATCGATGACAACACACACAGAAGAATCACAAAAAAAATTGTTGATTTTTGATGTGGGAAAGAGTATTTGAGATGTCCATATATCCTACATTGAGTGCAAAAAAAATGCACATTTTTGTAGTCTAATTTCTGAATAAAAGAGCTGGTCCCTGTTTAAAGGTTAATTAAAGCTAGAAGGCCTCTAGAGATATCCATTTCAACATAGATCATAACCACATAGGTGTGTTTTTTGGAGATAGTATAGGGATTCAATTTAAGATAAGTGCCTAAAGAGATCCCAATGATTTTAAGTATCTATGTATCCCATATCTTGATGGACAACCCTAGTAACTTGAACCATAGTCCTAGAGTTTTAACATGCTCTTTATTTGGATCAAATCCTACAATCCATCTGATTATGGTAAGAGCTGCATTTCAACAAAACCTAGGGATTACTTCAAAAATCTTGACATGGTTTTCCATTATTCTGAAGATAAAAATAATGAATCCTATATCCCCTTTATGTATAGTGGGATCATAACCTAGAAGTGTGACCCAATTGTGTTAGACCCATCGATGTAGATCCAAATCTTTGAGAATACGATTAGGGAAACACCCAATAAAATCATATTCTATGTACCTAATGACATTCACCATGAATATAATAAAATCAATGAAAGATTTGATAGAGAAATAAGAGGGTTTAAAGTATTTTTGTTTATTCCTACATATTTTGATACTATTTTCTTTTATTTTAGTCTTTTTCTCATGTACTGAGTCATATACTGGTAAAGAAAAGGGTCCCTATCCTATGCATAAAGAGGGATGCTCCTATTGAAATAAGTATCCAAATGATGAATCAAACCATTATGGTTATAAATCATTGGGGTTGGTCAAATCATGATTTGCTACATTGGAGCCAAGAAAAGTCTATGTTTGGGTTGATCTTGGGTGAATGGGTAATGATTGACATGTCAATGGTTCTTGTAATGACTGTTGATCCTTTATAGAGTCCAAAATATTATGTATAATTTTTCATAAATCATTTTAATGTTGATCCACCATTTATTTTTCCCTAAGTTACTCCTCTACTCCATCATGATCCTCCCCTTCCATCATTTCCATATATATATACATATATCATGTATTTTATATATTATAAAATACAAAATACAAGATCTCTAATTCTAAGGATGGTATCCATCATGTCTATCATGTGGCCTAGACACACTACCCATAGATGCCTATAACTATCCCCTCTGAATAGTGCATTGTAAAGAGGTAGTCTAACATCTCAATCTAGTTACTTGTCCTTCTAGATTGGCCACATAGTCTATCACCTATCTTAATTGGATGGTAGTTGCCATGTGTATGACTCTCTCTTATGTTAGGACTTGATAGGCTTATGCCTCTCTTCATCCAACCCCTGATGGTGGTTATAAAATATTACTACATGCTTGTAACTACCTCACAACATCTCCTTCTATTCTAAACTAACCCACATGGGCTAGGGCAGACATAACCATAGGATCATATAATTTGGTGGGGTCATATGGATCCATTACCCTATCTAAAATGTCATGGTGCATAACTTTAACTAGGGCTTACCATCTGATTTCATTTATCATAGGATCTAAAAAATTGAAACCACATAGGTATAGATCACATATATATCTCAAATCATCTATCTAACATAATCATAATTTAACTAGTATCTTATATCAAAAACATAAATCAAAATTAAAACCTTTGTCACTAGTGGTGGTGTCACTAATCATAGTCTCCCCATCTTCTCACCTATTGAGTACTTCCTCTATCAATCACCTCCACATCAGTGTAAATCCAACAGTCACTTATAGAGCATGTCATGATCCTCTCCTTAGGGGTGCCTCTATTGACCAACTATGTCTTGGAGTGGCTGATAAATCACCCTATGTAGCATCTTATGCCTATGTTTCCTCATGCCAATGGTGCCTCCATCTCTAATGAGGACATGGTGGTCACTACTTTCTCTTTTATAATGCCCATTTTTCCCTTGAATCCATATCTATCACCTTTCCCCTTGCTATCTCTAATTTTAAATTTTTCCATACTCAACTAGTACATGGTCTAACACATTGATGCCTAATCACTGGTATCTCCATAGATACCCCTCTACCTCCCCTCCCTCTCAATTCTATAGCATGTTGTGCCTAATAAGTAAACACTACTAGAAGGGCTATCAGATAGGGGATTCCAAACTATCCAAGTAAGCATGCCACTAGATGTATCCCCACCCATGACATGTAGTGGCCCATGATCTGCACCTATGACAACCCCATCGTAATGGTCAACCAACTAGGCCATATAAAAACTATGTATAAGATTGCCACATGATCTCCCCTTTATGGTCATCTATAATGTTGGTACATGGGGCATGACTCACACTACATGGTACAGTCTCCATCTTAAATCCTAAGGTAACCTATCATCGATTGCATGGGGTAACCCAACTAATTGATACATGGGGAATCTATCGTATATCGATGCACTCAGTAAAATCACTAGTCCCAAGCTCTTCTACCCTCTAGACAACATCCCATACATATTATGCATGAGATGGACCCAAGTGATGTCCCCAAAATCAATAGGTGCTCCCTGATCTAATATGAAATGGCACAAAGTTATCACATATAATAGTAACTTTCCATCCAACTTGTGACACAACACTTGTGTTTTAATAAGCTTGATAATTGGATTCTAGATGTCCAAAATGGATGTAATATAAACATCAAATAAGCTTACCCTCAACCTAGGGTGAATCCTATCTGAGCATGTAGCCCATTAGGCTAATGCTCATCTCCCATCCTCATCCTTTGGTGCATCAATAATCACCAGTTTCCTTCCTATCAAAAGTCCAAGTAATGCATATATGTCCTCTAGAGTGATACCCACCTTAATGGTATCCCATCCACCTCCCATCATAAATTATTGGTCAGCCATTCCCATGCTCCTAAGAACATGATATCAATATCAACATTCAAAGGGATCTATCTCATCTTCATGATGCTTCCAAAACCCAAGGTGACCATTTGAGCTCTATCCATGTCTGTCAAATGATCCAACAAATCTAGTAGCCATAATGCATCTACTAAGCACCAATATCTCTGATTTCTCTAGAAAATATCAAACAATAAAGGATGTATCATATCTCCATGTCATAAATAATTAAAATACATTCTTTAAAATTTATAAATTAACTACTTCATCAATTGGTTTGATTTAATTTCTTATGTTTTCTAATTTTTCTACACTATCAACCCATTTGATACTAAATCAGCGTTGTACCAATAATTTTTTACATAATAAACCCATTCTCTACTAAATTGGTCCTTGTTCTTTCCAACTATATCATCTTGCTTAATACTAAATTGGCCCTTTTTTAGCTCTAGCATACTACATCAGCCCTCTAGTACATAATCATCCCTCCTTAACAAACTATATCAGCCACTTCTTACTAACTACATCAGCCCTCTAGTACATAGTCAACCATATTTTCCTTTCAAAGTACATCAAACTAATACTATGTAGTCAACCACCTTTAACAATACTATAATGGCCCACTACTACATAGTTAGCCCCACACTTTCTGCTCACCTTACAAACTAAGTTGACTAGGTCAACTCTATTCTTTCCTTATAGTGATTTTTTGACCATTTACCATAAATGCCTAATTTGACTAGGTCAACTCTATTCTTTCCTTACAATGATTTTTTGACCATTTACCATAAATGCCTTAGGCATTTATTAGTTTTACTTATTTCTTCCTAGTACCCCATTCTAGCCATAGTCTACCTAAAAATTTTTTCGGGCTAGTTTTGATGTCTATATTTTGCCTACCAGTCAATTTTCTATATCTAGCTCAATTTCAAATAAAATTACTCAATTTTTTTTTGAAATCATGATTGCTTACTTGTGCTACAATCACTGTGGCCACCTCATTTGTCATATCCTCACCAAGATGGCTCTCTAGTCTCAAATTGGGACCCTTAGAGCTCTATTTTCTCAGAATAGTAAAAATAACAAATGAATTATTTTTACCCTATTTATATTTATTATTCATAATTATTTACCTGTCAAATATTTACCACCATATTTTATTTTTTGATCATATCTTTGTTTCTATTAGATATTTTTTGAACCTTAAGATGTTCTACAATCCTGACATTATAAAGAATATTTTCACATATTACATGTAGATTTTGCAAAAAAATTAATTTTTTGCTAATTTTTACAACTTTACCTAATGTTCCTTACATTGGACACCTTCCCATTTCTTGCACCTCATTTATTATCTACAACACTAAGATAAGTAAAGGTATGTATTTTTCAATTCTATCCTTTCATTTATCTTATCACTTCTTACTACAATTTATTCAGCTTTAACATTGTGTGTTGTTATGTTCTTTCCTCAAAGCACCATCCCCTATTACACCTAAGTAACACATGATGAGCTTCAAGTGGGGAATATGTATACACATAATATTTTAAATTTTTTGTTAATTAATTATGCTTTCTCTCTTGTAGGAACCTATTGAGTCTCAATATCTCTAGGTGCATGCCTTAAAGGGTGCATTGGGAAAAGGGTGGGTAGACCATTGATGCTTTACAAAATTGTTGTCTCCTATAACACTTAACTTGTTATCAATCCAACCATATCCTATACACTTAACTAAGATTTGTCTCCTCTCTTATAGACTCATCTAAACATTCACCAACTTCATTATCCCCTTCTTAAGCCTAAAAACCTTTTTGATGGTTTATGTTAAACTGTTAGCCCCATCGACCTTGTATTTAAATTGATAAAACATGTTAAGGGTTTAGGCCACCTCTTGGATGACTTATACCAAGACCTAATTTGTTTTTATCAAATAATGATACATAATTTATTGGGTTGACCCTATTGGCTAAAATTTTAGAAAGGTTTAGGGTTAGATTCAACTATATATACACATCCATTTCCATCATTTATAAATAAGAGAAGAAGAAGAATATTATATTGTGCATATTCTTATCCACCATTATACTTGTGGAACATAACTTAGGGTTTTAATACATTCTTTGGAGATATGGATCTTGTCTTATAGAGAAGTCTTTTGGATGCATAGATAAGTTGTGTATCCTAGAGATGACTTATCCTTGTTATCCTTACATATCACAACAACCTCTTGTGAAGCACCTTGGCCAAGGGAGAGACTGAGGCTTGATGGGTTCTTATTCAAATATAATTATTATTAACTTTGTTCCTCCTTTGTAAGAGTAGATATATTAGAATTTGTACTTATCTCCCATGTATTAGGATTTCATATACATTGATAGAGTATAGATCTTCTATGCATGTTTACTTTTTATGTTTATTACGCCCACTTTGTGCCACAAGCTTTGGTGAACACTGGATTATAATACTTTACTTATCATTTAATTTTTTGAATATGAAAACATAGGACCTATCTAGGTTTATTGCACAATGTTTCTTGACTAGAGGCTGTGGAACCCTCTCTAGTGATGTTATTGTGGTGAGAGATCCCTTGGTTAGGTCTAGTAGATCCATTTTGGTCATGACCTCAAATATATAATGTATTAATAATTAAAAGTGTAAGTAAGAGTTATCTTCTTTGAGTTAGGATTGATTAATAGGTCAACTACATTTTCTTTTGTATACAAAATCATCCACCATCACTAGATGTGTAGTGTGAGTTGATCAAATTGCTCACACTCACTAGGTTATGCACATATTTAGGTTACATTAAGATCAATAGTCATGTTGTAACTCACCTTTACACCAATATTGGGAGCATGTTTTCCTCTAATATCTATATATACATGTAATTATAGGTTCATAATTGTCCTAATCTTAACTTCAATGCTTCATAATGAGGTATAATTTCAAATCAAATTGCTAAAAATAAAGATGGTTACATTGACACATAGATGTACTCCTAACCTTTCTCTTTTAACTTTTAAGCATTTCAAATTATTTTAATTTTAGATTTCATACACTAATTATATATTGTAACATGATCTTCGTTATAGGTCTATCACCAATAAAACATTCAAAGTGGGATCACACAAAGACAAGGTGTGTTATACACACATAGATTTGAATTTATTTCCTTTAAACTATCAATTGAATTATTATATTAAGGGGGGATGTGTTAAGGTTAACATACCCCCATTTCTGAAAAATGAGGACCCTTGTTCAATTTTACAAATTATGTTAGAAATTATGAAATCAAGTTGATCAAAGTGCATTATTTGAATATCATGGTTCTCATTTGGTGTAGTTGACATGTTTACATATAATCCTTGTTTGAATTCATAAAATGTTTCTAACATTTGATTCTTGTGTTTCCATGTTACAATTTTAATGGAGTTCCATTTGAATAAACAATGTTCAAGGTTTATGCTTCAATGTCAAATTAACCCTTAATTGGTTAAATAATATGATCTCATTTGATTCTTATATATTAATCTTTGGTCTCATTTTATTGATTAAATCCATGTTTAAACTATGTTAAAAAACCCTAGTCTAAGTATTTTAGCCTAATTTTTTATTTTGAAATGGGTTCATATTTATGTAGGATTCTTTTTAAAATGGATTCAAATTTATGTATGAACATTTTACATATTTTAAACCTATTTTAAACTTTAATATAAACTCTAATCATGTTTATTAATATGACTAAGATGTTAGTCTAAAACTTTATCCTAAGTTATTTACACTCTCAAACCCTTACCTTACCAATTTTATTATTGGTAGGAAAGAATTAAATGCGGTGTCACCAAGTGGCAAGATTTTGAGAGCTCATATTAAAGATAAATGGTACATGGGTAATTTCCTAAATCAAAATGTCAAAGATCCTTAGGATTAATTCAATAATGAAAAGTGGCATAATATCAGTGAATCCAAAACAAATTAATGACATGTATATGTGAACCAAAGTCAATAAGTTAAGTCGAAGATCAATGATACATGTTTAATAAATCGATGGAGATTTGATGGTGGGAAAAGGTTAATAAGTCAAGGATACTGAGAAGGAACATAAGAGTGATAAGTGTAAAAATATTTTCAAATGATCAAGTAGATCAAAGGCATGCATTTGAGCTTGTGCATAAAGATAGAGATCAACAGTTCATACTTGATCATGCATTTGGTAAATCAACGATGTGAGTCTAATCTAGCACAAGGAAATCAATGGACTATATTTGATCATACATCCATGATAAATGGTGTGATTTGTGTCAACAATTTAAAGAGCCCATATCAAATAATATTCTATCATGTGGCTTGAGAGTATTCAAGTGATGAATACTATTTGTAAGGTACACAAAGAGCCTACAGAGCTATCAAGTGTCCTATTTTTGGAAGCTTGGAAGGAAGATCAACAACCAAAGATAGAGTCAAGGCCAAAGCACTTCTTAAGATATCAATAGTGAAAATTTAATCAAGATTCAATATTACATGAGGTAATGAGATGTGTCTAAAAATGATAAATGGTCACATTTTAAATAATTGAGCAACATGACATGAGAGTGCCACATAGGTAGAACACATCATAATAGAATATTTTGTGGACCTGAGCATGTGGAAAGTATAAATGTGCATTCTAAATGCAATCTAAGTCATTAAATCTCATATTTATAATTAGCCTACTACCATTAGAGCTCTACATAAACCTCTAAAACCCCTAGAGTGTATGGAAAACCCTAGATTCTCTCTGAATTCACTATAATTGAGCTATGAGTTGAACTATTGGGTGAAAAATTATAATTAAATTATAATTTTAGTAATGGAAGCTCATAAACATGTTTCAAATCAAGAATTTAGACTATATTTGTCCTCAAATACAGAAGGTCAAGTGTTCAAGGACATCGAGTTTGTAGTTGCTTCTTTGAATATAAGGGATAATAATTGTTTTCAATAATTTAAAACCAACTGGTTATCACCAATGAAGAATAAAATATCCTCTTATCCAAAAGACTCTATGATGATATTTTAGCCATTTAAATTACTGGTCTTGACTATGTAGCTTCTAAACTAGAGGTACTTCATTGCATTGATGTTCTTGGTCCCATTTTAAAAGTAGCTAAAATAGACAAGGGCATGTTGATTAATGAAAATAATTTGGGGAAAATTTATTAAATATCCCCAATTACATTTAAGTCTTACTACAAATTACCCAAGCCTTAGATTGACCTAACCTAAATTAATTCATGGGATAAGAAGCACAATATAATGGATACCCTAGATATGTGGTTGGAATTTAGTAACTATGTTATTATGTATCCTAATAAGAATATCCCTGTCAATCAGGTTAGACCTAGAGTTAGGATGGTAATGAAAATGTTAAACAAGTTATATGGGTGTGCAACTACTACTTATGTTGAACCAATGTGGGTCCCCATGATATACTTCATCATTGAAGAAATGTTAGTTCCCTAAGTAGACAAATACATGCCATCAAGAATAAGAAAAGGACTAAGTTTTACATGATGTCTTATCTACTAGATTCCCTTTGTGTAACCACAAATATTCCCAATCAAAGTTAATGGTATCCAAATGGCACTTAGACCATTTCCCAGTACTACTCAAAATTTCACATATATAAGTATAGAGACCACATCCAGTTTATTTGTGATTGTGTCTATCCTACATTGAGAGAGGCTATAGATGGTCTTCCTATGATGAGAGTGATCCATTTAAACAAAAATTATATTGAAGTGATAGGGGACATATGGTTGTATCCATATTGCACTATCATAAGGATTGAGGGAACCCAAAGTACTTCTCTCAAATTGCCATTCCATATACCTGATAAATTAGTAGAACAAGAGGTGGATTGATAGCTCTTTAATGGGAAAGATGGCTTTTGTAAAACTAAGAATAAGGGTCTCCTACACAATTTCCCCATGATAATTGGTAAGACTATCTTTAGGCAATGGGACCATTTGAGGCTGCATCAAAGCATAAGTTGTCTTTTAATTTGAAAATTAATGACCTTAGACAATGGGACCATTATGGGAAGATAAAAGAACGTTTGAAGATCAAGGGTATTTTTAATGTACCATATGAGCATGAGCCTAGTATGTTTGAATTGACATATGTTAAAGCATCATCAAGCTATGAAGTTACCAAGAGATTGAAGGATCACAACATAAGGCTTAAGTCTAGATTAAATAGGGACCAAAAGATGGAGGATAGGTGGAAATTAGGCCCTAGGTAGTATCATCTAATTGATGTTAGTTATTCTCAGCTTCCTATAATAGAGACACTAACATAGCATAGTAATAAGGAGAGAAGGCTAGATGAAATGGCTTCTAGTTCATCAGTTCCTAAATACTCAAAAGTAATAGAGAAAGAATTACCTTAGGGGGAGGTACATATGATAACATTGGACCCCAATGAATCCATTGAATATGCACTTAGGATGCTATCTATTACTTATGAGATAAATTTATATCAAGAGGCAAAGGTTGAAAAAGTCAAACAAGACAAGAGAAAGTCCTTAGACCTAATGGTTATTGACACCCCTAAATGGAACGCTGAGATGGCCATTGTTCCAAAGGAAAAGAAACCAAAGGTAACCATTACACCACCTTTGAGTGAAGTCAACTTATTAAGTGAATAAAACATATTATATGGTCCAGCTATTCTTGAGTGGTTCATTTATGAACTAATATTAGAAAATCTTCCCACTATTCATCATCCATGGGCTATGGTGAAGGCTACAGACATCCTAATACAATAAGAATTAAATCCATGAATCATTGATCTATAATAAGAAGATGTAAGGAGATTGGATACTCCTATTCATTCAACAAAATCATAAGTAGAAATATTAGTTCCATATGTGACCTAATATTTAGTTGGGGTCAGGTTTAACCCAAGCACTATTGGTTTGTAAAGGGTGATTGAGAAAATAGTCATGCAATGTGGTGAAGATATTACATACCAAAAGGTGGATACCTTGACTAATTTGACCCAAGAAAAAGGATAGAGACTTGGTAAAGATATAATATTTGAGAGAGATGTAATGGATTTGGCTCAAGCACAATCAAAATAGTTGCAAGATGCTATCAAAGGCCTAAAGCAACAAAAAAATAAATTAGAGAAGAAATCTATCCTATCCATGCTAGGGGATATGGTAACTAAGTTTGAGGTCACTGTGTATGATACATTCAACTCTCTTAAGTCAACAAGGTCCAAGAAAGATATGGTGAACAATAAAAGTGCTATGGATATGAACCAAATGAATCAATGGTAGGGTCTATACAAGGTAAAGGAATTGGTGAATATATTAATAGAGGACTAGATCCATAGATTTAAAACAATCAACTTGACCCATTTAAATATTTTTATGGTGATATTGATAGAGAAGATTAAAATTTTGAATTAATGGTCCAAGATCTTGGAGGAGCTTTCTAAGGATTTCAAATAGTTGGAAAATTGGATGATGCATATATCGCATAGCCTGATTAAAGACCCAACTACCATTAGTATTATTGGCTTAATAATAGATGAGGATTTTACACACAAGGCCACTCAATTCATTCAAGAGGAAAAGAGTAAAATCTAGGGAAAAACATGGGCAAATAATAAAATAATCTTGGACATGATCCTATCTACAAAGGAGAAGATTGGTGATGCTAGAAGCATAAAGGAGGCCTTAGATAGAGCTAACAAAGACATAAAAAATTGGTAGTTTTTGAAGAATTTTTCATAGAGCCCATCATCAACATCAAGCTGATTAATGATCAACATGGTAAGGCAATGAATTTCTTTGAGCAAAGACAAAGGATTGCAACAATAGGAGTTTCTCAAAGTCAAATTTTTTGATTTAGCATATTCCTTGTGTAACAAAGCATGCATATTATTTGAAAAAGGAATGTTATATTTTATTAAAGCATGTGAAATTTATAATTTACATTACTTATAGGTCAGTCCATTTATAAAGTGTCTAATTCTAGAATGTTATAGAAGGACATTTATCCTTGACACTTTTTCAATTATCATTTGATATGATTGACTGACATACTTCAAGGTCTTCTATAAAAATGATATTTCCATTTTTAAAAAAGGAGGAAGTTTTTTTAGAGGTAAAAACTTTATGTAAATTTGGAGAAAATTAATTCAAGCAAGGGAATTATGCAAAGATTGTCTCATGTTTGTTTGTGTATTTTGTTATCATGGCTACTTCCTTAAACATCTAGTTTGATGTTTATATTATAATTATATTTTATGGATTCTTATTAGTGCATGTGTGAATGTAGAGTTATCAATTTGTGTTTATGCTAGGTTGATTGAAAGACTTTAAATTCATTTAATTTATATTACTTTTCCTAAAGATGTGCTAATGCTATTTTCTTGTAGAACCAAATCCTTAAAGTGAATTTGAGTCCTTATTTACATTGTTTCAAAATCCTTAGACATTTGCCTAGTATGTGATATGATCTATGCCTTTGGATATTTAATGTCACATATTGGTTTGAGTGCATGTATTTAATTAAATTTAAGATTTTTCATAATGTTTGGACTCAAGATAAGAGATACCTTCTTTCTTCCCTACCCTTACTATTTGCTCATTTTTTAATCAAATCATTGTAGTTTAGATTTCATTGTAAATATACACGTTAGATTAGACTATAAACTTAGGTTTTGATCGTAATTAACTATAATTAGTTCATATTACTATCATCTTTCACATATAAGCTTTAAGACCGTATTTTATCCCAACAACTAGTTATATTATCATTTTATGAAATAGTTAATTGCTTTACCACTATTCCACCAAAGATCTCAGGAAGATCACAACCAACTACTCATGGAATAGATTCTTTGAATCTAGAAATGAGAAGTGTATGAGACACTATGTAAACCCTATGATACACTTTTAAGAATCAATAAGATGTTGATAATAAAAATTGATTTATATAATACCTCAGTTGTGTACCCTTGGAAAATAATTATCATGGTTGTACCTTTTAATTTTAGACTTTACCATTATAAAAAGGCTTGCTTTCACTATATTTTTATGCCTTATTACTTATCTCTTAGTCAAACCATTATTATTATGATGACCCAGGCATTCTATATTGTGAATAAAGATCTAAACTTGATTATTATCATTGGCTACCAGTTTTGAACCTGTACCTATTTTCTAGCTCCATGGACACTTGCATCCTAATTGGACACATACATCAATGTAAATGTCCATTTTAATACAAAGTATCCAGTGCCTAAAAGTCATCCAATTTTAAAAATAAATGTATCCAAAAGGTCAGCCTAAGTGATTTAATATGAGATATTTCAAATAGGGATTGACATATATATACAAGATCAAACCTCATTTATTCCCCACTCGATAATCAAAAACAACTCATAAGGTAATATACTAAGAAACATTCAATCAAGCATTGAAGTGAGTGAATCTACCCTATTTTTCCTTATTTCCATTTTAGTCATAGAAGAAATCTTTATACAGGTCTAAATAATTTAAAGAGAATGAGACATATTTTATAAGTTGCAAGCTAGGTCCTTACACATCTTTTCTTATCACATATTTCACCCTTGTGCACACACAAGCCAACACAAGGGAGAACCACATTAGCCTAATTCATTCAAAGACTAGACCATGATAGGTCTTTCAGGTCAGTTTGACACCATGATCCCACTAATCCATTTTCCCATAGTCATTCCAAGAGTGAAGAGCTAGGGTTTGATCATTTGATAAAGAGTGACATCCTATGCACACTATCTAAATACATTAAAAAAAAGGTGATAAAAATCCTAGAAGGCTCTAGTTGGTCATATCCAAATCTAGTCAATATTCTATATAGGACACCTATGATAGAGTTATATACCTGTGTTGACATAATTATTCAGATCTGATGTAAGATTCCAAGGCCACAAAAAGGATATTTCCATAATCTGATGATTGTTTCAAGATCATGATCTGGTCCACTACTAGCTTGTTCTAGCTTAGACCTACATGAAAACAATAAATGAACTAAATATCATCACTTATTTAATTCAATATCTATCATCACTTTACTATTTTTATCAATATCAGTTATATAAATTTATAATATCATTTATCTCAATTTTTTACTATTTTTTTTCTTATTATATTAGTTCACCACCCTTGTATTAAATTTAACCTAATCTTCTTAACCTTAGATAACCCCACTTATTTATAAATTTAGGGTTAGACACATAGGTGTAATATAGGTGATGCTTGTTCCGCTTCTTTTCTTAGCCTTTGCATTCATTATTTTGCTCATCATAGATTATATATATATATATATATGAAACAATAACTATCCAACTCTCTATACACGATTCATTAATGCAAAAAAAAGCACACTAAGTAGGACATGGGAATAAGAGCAATCATATCTTTGATATTATTTAAGACCTCCTCTTAACTCTATAGAGGATGATAACTATTATCCCTCTAACCAAGATACTTATATCTTTATCCCAAGAGATAAATTAAGCAACCCTATTGTTTCAAATGAAGGTAATCAATATGTCCTTCCTCAACCCACTCCACCTCCCACATATTCCCTAGATGGTGGGTTTGTAATTTTTAAGCCCTTAAATATCAAATCATCACTATTGGGAAGGATAATATAAGAGTTTTAAAAGCATTTTAATTCAAATATCACACCATCAAAAAAATTGATCACATACATGTAGAATCCAAAATATGCTAGTGTTAATCATGTGTTTAAATATTTATTTAACAATGATGTGACCAAAAAGGTTTCATATAAAAATAAGAAATTAAAAGATAAGTCATATAAAAAAAATGAATCAAAAATATATAAAAAAGGCTAATAAGAGTTCAAGTGAAAATTTAAGAGAAATTATTAAAAACAAATTGGTCAAACTGTCTCCCTCTACATCCTCTAAGGAGATAAAAATACTATTACATCTCGATTCTTCTCTAGACTTGATAACTTATTGATTTGTGGATTTTATGGTTATTGATTAGCTATTTACTATTTTGTTAAGATAAATTTTATATACTAATGTATGGATAGTTATATGTTGCTTATTTGCATGATCATTAACTTTTTGAGTTAGTTGTACTTGTATGTTATGTACATAATAATCATGATTAATTAGTTCGTTACAACAATGTATTATGGATTTTATCTTGATTCAAGATAAATGCCTTTGTTGTTTTGAGGTGGATGTAGGATAGATTATAAACCTTAGACTATGATGGAGGAAGAACATCATCAGAGAGGGTGGAGTAGACGAAAGTAGTTTAGGGGATGATAAAGTGAAAACAAGGAACCCTGCACAAAGCGCAAATAATAGAATATGTTTTTTTTTCATTATTTGATTTGAATATATTATAGTTTATTTTCATTATTATTATGTTTGTTTCATTTGAATATGGTTGGCTTGCATATGGGTACCATACTTTAGTTTGGTTGTGTGTTTGTGATTGTAAGGTTGAAACTCTTATATGTTGTCTTAACTTACCTCATGTAAATATGTTATCATAGCTTGTGCTTTAGGATCCTTAAATTTACTTGTTATTATCTTTGGTATGTGTGTGAATATTTATGCAAACATTCTTTCCTTCCCTAAATGACTATAGATTATGCGAATGTGGGGCATGTGTTTTATAACAAATGCATTGTTATATAAGAGAAAGGAGACTTAACTATTTTGTGTGTTAGATGTTTATTAATTCTACTAAGTTAAGTTTTGAACATTTAATTAAGGTAAGGTTTAATTTGGATTTAAAATGATCATTATGTTAATTAAATGCTAATATGTGAAACTATAATATTTAAATGATTATTGTGGAAGTCATTTTTATTGT